>JAOEGL010000003.1:201253756-201853756 GCA_034509955.1 Urosaurus nigricauda
TAATGCAAAATACATTGAGATGGCTTCATGTTGAATATGCGGTTCAGACCCATTAGCTTTAGAGAAGACCTGCTCCCAATGCAGATGAAAACTGCTAAAACTAGTTTGTTGGTTTGGATCAAAATAGCTGCCTCCATTTTCAGACTCTCATGGGGCTGGGATGGCAACTATGGCAACTGTCATAATAAAGTACTGGCTATTTAAAACTGACCAGAAAACTATTGTCACTTATTCTGAATTTTTATTCTTTAGGACCTAAGATTCTTTAGGGCCTAAGATTCTTTAGGACCTAACTAGAGACAAGTTGTCCTCAAGTTATTACAGTTTCTTTCAGTGGCAATAAATTATTTAACACATCCCCTATCTTTTGCATCACATGCCATCTGGGATAAATTTTAATTATCCTTTTGGGGGAATTTTTCTGGCACCAGAGAATGTCTCGAAGAAGAAGGGCGTGAAAATATGTACACAGCAGGGGATGCATTTTTTCGACTGCTGTAGTCATATCACTCCCAGAAACATGTACTACTCCCTTCTCCTTTGCAATCTCATCCATCTAATTTGGTTTGGAGATGGCCTCTTTGTTACACCTATTCATAGCTGTTGCATAACAGGAAAGCTCTTGGGGGTACCCAACAAGTATTCAGGCCAAAAGAATCTTACTCGTGAAAGTGATGGTACTGTCAAGTTAAAGTTTGTTGCTTTGGGCCCTTTCTGCTTGTGTAACTCTGTATGATTGCAGAAGGACATGGTGATCTCATCTGCAGACTTATAACCTACAGGCAAATTTCCTGTTAGGTTTTGGCATACACTAAAGTCACTTATTGTAACATGGGAGTAACAAAATGTAAATCAGTAATCAGACCATGCCTGCAGACACACCTATAAAATGCAGAATTCTTGATTTCATACACCTTTACCCTGGTCAGGTACTTTGCACATAATTAGTAACTTGCATATGTGTCAAAAATATAATATAGAATTGGCCATGAAAGCTCCTGATAGCTTAATCTTTCACTTCTCAGGTTCTAACATTTCACAATCCTGATAAACATATGTATCCATGTTTGTTATTTGGGGGTTGCTATGTTTTCACTCCAACCAGCATGGTGTAGGGGTTTGTGTGTTGGACTATGACTCTGGAGACAAAGGTTTGAAACTCAGCTCAGCCATGAAAACCCACTAGGAGATCTTGGACAAGTCACACTCTCTCGGCATCAGGGGATGGCAATGGCAAACCCCTCTGAAGAAACCTGCCAAGAAAATCCCATGATAGGTTCACCTTAGAATTGCCATAAGTTGGAAACTTCTTGAAGACACACAACAACAACTACAAGAACAACAAGAACAAGTTTTCACTTCAGAGCATTTATCTGCTAGACTTTAAGAGTGAAGGAAAATCTCTATGTAAGATGTAAGAAAATGTCTACAGGAGAGATGGAGAAAGTACAGCACCACTATTCATATCATCCTGCCACCAAAGATCTTTTGCCTGGAGTTGCTACAAGGACAGATTTCAAAGAGATTTGCTCATCTTGCCAAAATTATAATTTTGTGCTTTGATTTCTGCTCCTATTTCTGAGGAGGACTATAAAAATCATTGGCATAAAAATACTTTCCAGACTTGGCTAGCAGCAGAGATAAAAGCTAAACCAAACAGGAAGCTAATTTGGACTATGCTGAAAGCAAGTCTATCTGAAACGCAGAGAAAGAAAGGAAAGGAAGGGTGGAGGATGTTCAGGGAAGTGGGAACAATATAGTCTGGCCAAACAGACTGTTGGCTTCATAGCTAGCTGAAGCATCAACACTTTTGCTTTTTTATAAAAAGAAAACAAAACAAAAGGACAAAGCATCATTAAGGGTTTTGGATTAATACAACTCCAGTTTCATTTAATTCCTTGCATGCAAAACATCTGCAAAAGAATTATGCTCTCATACTTCACGACCAGATTTTAGCAGGGGTGAACATTAGTTACATTATAGGCCAGATATAGGCAATATGTGATCCTACAGATGTTCTAGGGCTATAATTTCTATCAACCCTAATAAGGTCAATAGTCAATGGCACACGATAATGGAAGCTACAGTACAGCACCTAAGTCTATGCATTGCCCAACTCTGTTATAGGCTAACAGTCTCTGAGGCATTAGAGGGAAACCAAAGGATTTGTTCTGGGATAATGCAATGTGGTGTGTATCAATTTCAGTTCTTTAGAAAACATGGAGAATGGATAGATGGGGTAGTTGTTGTTGCTGCTGTGTGCTTTTAATTTGTTTCCGACTTATGGTGACCCTAAGGCAAACCTATCATGGGATTTTCTTGGCAAGATTTTTTTCAGAGGAAGTTTGCCATGGCCTCCTTCTGAACTGAGAGCATGTGACTTCCCCAAGATTACTCAATGCTTTTCATGGCCAAGCTGAGAATTGAACCCTGATCTCCACAGTCACAGTCCAACACTCAAACCACAATACCACACTGGTTTGCTCACACTCAAACTCAAACTGGGAAATCTCTCTCTCAATTCCAACCCTAGTAAAAACTGTTAATAATCTTGGGTTGCATTTGTTTGTTTTCTTACAACATGTGGACAGCCTTATTTGAGTACCTTTGTATGTCTATAAGAACATACTGTCTCTATTCTTGTGATACTTTGCAGTGTACATTGACTGATGGGTGGGGGTAGAGGAAGATGATATAAGGTTAATAATATTCTCTTAGAGCAGAAGATTGGCCCACAATGCCACAATTTGCTTGCAGTCACTTTTGAATTTTATTTTTTGACCTACTGGTAAACCTTTCCCATTTCAAAATGATATGTAGGCACAAATTTATTAGAGCTTTGAATTCATGATAAGTACTGCCATAGCTAATGTTGTCTTTCTTGGGTTTAGAACTGGAGTGGGGAAGGGTGCTCCATGGGCTGCATTTAAAAAAAAAGCTATAGGTGATTTTTTTAGTCCCCAAAAGGCCAAAAAAAACAAAAACAAAAACAAAAGCAACCCTCAAAACCACAGCGAAACCTAACAGTTTTGCTCCCAAGAACCATAAAGATTGCACAAAACCAAAACAAGTTAACATTCTTCTGCCCTCCTCCTTCTTTCTATTTCTTTCCCTTTCTGGGCATACAGCAGTTCAGTCTGGACTCTGGGGGGAGGAAGGTTGATGTCTCACTGGTGCTGGTCTGTTGTTTTCCTCTTTCTCTGCACATACAAAGCCATTCCTCTGTGTTGTCTCTATGTTCCCTTCCTGCAGCACTGTCCTCCTCCTTGGATTCAAAACATCTGATGATGTGATCTCATCTTCTACCTCTCACCCTCTGAACATAAATAATGTAGCAGCAAGTTTATGGGCTTCTTCATTCTTTTGTACAGGTTGATTACTTTTAAAAAAACAAGGAAGGTTTGCTTTGGCAATGGAGTGGGCAATTTGAAAGCTCTCTATATTTTGTCATGCAAAGGCTGCTTAGAAACAAACAAACAAACATACTAGATACTGAAAAGATGCTGCTGAAGGGAAGGGTGGGGAAAATCTTCAGTGGGTTTCTTTCAGATAGGGGGAAAGACTGGCTCTAAGACTTTTTAACCCTGGTTTGAAAATAGATACTTTTGCATTCCCATTGTGATGAATACACTAAACACTATAAAATAGATGAAATATTTATAGCCACAAGTAACGATCTCCAGTGAGGGACAAATTACTGTAGAGAAGAATGAAAGACATTTGAGTGCAATACGAGTGTGTGTATAGCCCCTTCAGGCTATCATCTTCAGTATAAGAACAGAGTGTTAAATGTGTGCCTCTGTGTCATAAAACCTATTGCTTGAAGCAGGCCACCTCACCCTTCTGAATAATAGGGATAGTCTTGTTTATGTTATTAAAGCTGAAACACTGAGGTGGGCAACACAGTCAAGTTAAAGGGGGCAGTTTTCTGAGCCTGGGACCCCCCAAATGAAAGAAGAATGGTATATCTAAAAGCAAAATAGAAAGTGGACCAGAAGTCCATTTCTGGTTTTGAAATGCTAGTTGTTGTTGTTTTAATTTTAATTCAAGACCCCTTACAACCTGTTTAAAAACTGAATTCCTGTTTTTAGTAAGGTAGGTGGGTAGTCTTGGTGGGGTGTCAAGGAGTACAAGAGTAGGGTTTAAAGGACTGAACTTTAACCATCCCTTGATTTGGATACAAATTGCAGGAAAAGAGATTCCATCTCAACATTAGGAGAAACTTCCTGACAGTAAGGGCTGTTTGACAGTGGACACACTCCCTCGGAGTGTGGTGGAGTCTCCTTCCTTGGAGGTCTTTAAGCAGATACTGGATGGCCATCTGTTGGGGATGCTTTGATATGGAGTTCCTGCATGGCAGGGGGTTGGACTGGATGGCCCTTGTGGTCTCTTCCAACTCTATGATTCTATGATCTATGAAACTCGAGGCAATATTTGACATTCAGGAAAAGCCTAATAAGAGATCCAGATTTATGGGGAATGATGCCATCTGTGCTTTCTTGTTGGAAAAAACACTTTGTGATTGGTTATAATTTTGCTATATTCTTGCTGGCTAGATCTAATAATAATTATGAGCCTGCCCATTTGTTGACCCATGTTTTCCTCTAGTTCTGCAACTTTGACTCTTGCTTCTCCTCTGTAATTATATGGCTTATTAATACTGGGTCTGAAGAAAATATTTTAAAAATCAATAGTAATCAGGACTATAGGAAGTTACTAAAGTATTTTTTTTAAATAAAAAAAACCTTTTCAAGGGAAAAGGATGATTTCAGCTGTATATTATACATAGAATTATGTCATGGACATTTTCATGTTCAAAGGGAGATTAATTGGTTTTAAGGGGGAAAGTGACAGGAGATGGTTCTTGTGTTCATGTTCCACACCTGAACATCCAGAGGCATCCCTGGAAATAAAAATGTTGCACTCCAACAATGCAAGGTTTGGATATACTAAAGCAGTACCCTAAAAAGGAAAATATTTTGCTGACATATGTGGTCTGTCCACAGACTGCAGAAGAAAACAGAATGGTGGTTTCATTTGACTCCCTGACCATTTTGAAATACAGAAAACTGTTGGTAATCTACAGCTTTTAAAAATACATTGACTGGAATAGAGGAAGCTGTCTTATACCGGTATATTGGTCTGTCTAGAAGTGTGCTGAAGATACTGTGAACAGCCAAAAAGACCAACAAATGTGATTTTGAGCAGATTAGGTTAGAAATCTCCCTGGAAGTCAAGATGATTAAATTGAGACTGTCATACTTTAGCAAGACTCACAAGAAAAGACAATAATGCTAGGAAAGGTGGAGATTACTAGAAAGAGAGGAAGACCTCATGCAAGATGGATAGCCTCAATCAAGGAGGTTATGGGTCTGAAGTTACAGGAACAAAGCAGAGCAGTGGAAGACTGGTCTTGGAAGTCTTGGAGATGTCTCATCCATAGAGTCAACATGAGTTGACTCAAGGACAGTTAGAAACAACAGTCTAGCTCATCACTGTCTATATCAACAGTGGCCAAACTGATGTAATCCAAATGTTTTGGACTATAGCTTGAGGTCATCAAATTGCGTACCTCTTGACTACTCCAACAGCCCTCCAGGTTTTCTCAGCTTCATCTGAAGAGGATCCTAGAAGCTGAACCTGGAACCTTTTGTGTGAAGAGCATGTAATATACTTTTGAGTTGAAGTCCTTCATCCTTCAGTGACCAAGCACTTCAAAAAACACTAGAGAAAAGGAAACCATTTATGTACCTAGAATATATATTTTGCAATATTTTAAAGTTTGTATTGCAACAGATAGCCACAGTTACTTAAAAGGTAGCATTCCCAACACATACCTCTCTATTCACCCACTATTCATAATCCTCAAAAGGGTATGTGTAACTGAAATCACACTTTCTGTGTGAGGAAATTAAGTGTAATATTTTTTAGAGAGTATTCTAGAAATTGATCCAAGGGCAAATTTGTGGTTTCCCCAGACATGTAGAAAGCAAACTGATTCTCTTCAGTCAGTGCATTGATGTATTAGCAAAATAAAGCAGGCAATCAGCAGCATAAAAAGCATTCCTTCTAGGAACTATCACATAGACAAGAGGGAGGATACAATATATGGGATTTCTGTCAAATATCCTAGAGTTCTATCTTCAAAGGTAATAGACAGAGAACAGACATTCTCTAACAGAGATGATAGTGACTATTTGGAAGCTATACAATGCATACTTCACAAGAGACTGCTTTATGTGCTCTAAAGGAACATCTGTGTAAATAATTTTGTTTGGGTTTGTGGGATTATGGCATTTTAGGCTAGAGCTTTCAACTAGGTTTCCAGGTATCTAAAGTTTTATTATATATAAAACAAAAAGGAAGGAAGCAAGAAATTATAACACATGGAACCTTTGATCATATTCACATATTTCTAGGGAAAGCTTCATTTTACTTTCATTTACTTCATTTTAATACATCACAGAACAGTGTTCCATTAATGAAGTTGTGCTCCAGAGGAAAGCAACAGATAGAAAGAATTCTGCTTTTCTCCTACAGCCAAACAATGTTGTATTGTAACGTTTTAATGATCACCTTTTAAAAAAATTGACAGAAAGTGTTTTTTTTTAATTTGTAGTTGTTAACTTATCTCCATGTAGTCACTATCTAGCTTTATACATTTTCCCCAGTGTATCTTGACCCTCCAAAGACCTGATTTTGTCGAAGTCTACAGATTGCACCTTACGAGGGGGTATTGTAAAGTAATAATTATCACCCAGAAGTTATTATGGCATATTGATGAAATTTTGTCAGTGTCATCATTGTGCACGTTGCTGAGAAAATAAGCTCATTGCATCCTTTATTTTTGTGACAGGCTCTGCCAGAAGTGACTAAAGTGTAAAATTCTTGTCAGGCGCAATCTGCAGACTACTACAGTAATGGTATTTGGAGGGTCAAGAAACGCTGGGGGAAATGTGTAAATCTGGATGGTGACTACATAGAGATAAGTTAACAACTACAAATCAAAACAAACTTTCTGTCAATTTTTTAAAAAGGTGATAATTACAACTTTACGATACTCCCTCGTATAGTAACCTTTATTGGAGGTAGTTTTTTTTTTTAAAGCACTGTCATATATTGAAAAGTAGAATATTCACAGATAATATAATTAATATCTTTTCATATAGGTTCAGGACGACAATGCTGGCATGTCTAACACACAGGCAGCATTTGGTCTGATCAGGGTGTGCAAACTACCTCTCTTCCTTGTCTAAGAAAACCCTACTTCATGGGCTTACCATAATTTGACAGGCAGCCTGAAAGCATGCACACACACACACACACACACACACGGGGCAGATCTACACTGGCCAGAATACTCCGTGCTGCCCACCGCCACTGCTACGCTCTCTGAGGTGAAAAATTGGTGCCCATGGTTGATCACATGAGATTGGGACTTGTGTCTAGACAACTGCCTGGCATCGTTCCAGAGTGCTGTGGACTTTCCTGGAAGATCTGGAGCAAATGGTGAGTTTTTTTAAAAAATGGATTAAGATAGGCATGGCTCAGATTCACTGCAGAACTGGCCTTCCCACATGAAGAAAGTCTGCACTCACATCAGGCTTTTGGCCCTGCTTTGTGTGGGCAGGATGATGTGAGAGCGGGAGTGGGGAAACAGATGTAAATAGCCTGTGTAGACATGCCTCAGGAGAGCACTTTCAGCAATGAGCATAGCAAAGGGCATGGGGCCAGGGATAAACACAGGCCAGTGGCCCTTTCATTTTATACATTTACAGCACTATGCTTCCACTTTAAATGCCATGGTTCCATGTTATGGCATCCTGGGATTTGCAGTGTAGAGAGGGTTTTTAAAGAGAGCGCTTCTAGTGCTTCACCAAACAAGATTCCAGAGGATGCAGCCATGCCAGTTAAAATGGAAACATATATCTATGGTAACACAATATGAAAAGACTCCAGGCAGGGCAAAATCAATGTGGACAAATGTCAACTGGGGCAAAATTGAACCAATTTGGACATTTCCCCACATTGATTTTGTCATGTTTAGGGCCCTTTTATAAAAAGCATACATAGTGATTCAATTTCTCTCTGTTCAAGAGTAAGCCCTTGTGCAACATTACTGAAGTATGCATAACATACAGGTCTGTGTACAACTACCCAATAAATACTTAATATTTAAAGAGCGGGGCCTTTAAGGTTTATTTTCAAAGATGTTGAATTATTAATGAGTGAACATCTTTGAACAACTTAGGGAGATGAAGCGGGTTGGACGACAACTAGAGCGCAAGTGGCGGAAAACTCGACTCTTATCCGACAGAACTCGCCATAGGCAGCATCTTCGCGCCTATCGGGAGGCTTTGCGTGCAGCGTGAAGAGCCTTCTGCTCTGCACGCATTGCGTCTGCAGAGTCCCGCCCAGCAGAGCTATTTAGGGTGGTGGGGGAGCTAATACAGGTCCCTCCTGTATCAAATCCCCTACTTGACCCTACGACGGCCTGCTGTGACGCGTTTAACACCTACTTTGCAGATAAAATCTCTTGGATAAGGGCCGACTTAGATGTCAATTTTCCACCAGAACCAATAGATGAGGCATCCAACAACTCCGTTGATGTCATTTTGCTGGATAAGTTCCAACCTGTGAGTACCGATGACGTGGACAAGCTTCTTGGAAGTATGAAAAAGACGACCTGCTCCCTCGATCCCTGTCCATCTTGGCTGGTCGTCCAGGGAGGGGACACACTGAGGGTATTCCTTCGGGATACAATCAATGCGTCCCTCAGAGAAGGCTGTTTACCACCCTGTCTGAAGGAGGCAGCTGTTAAGCCCCTCCTGAAGAAGCCTTCTCTTGACCCCCTGGACAGGAACAACTATAGACCAGTGTCCTTGCTCCCTTTTTTGAGCAAGGTGATCGAGAGAGCAGTTGCCTCTCAACTTCAGGTTGTCTTGGATGAAACCGATTATCTCGATCCATTTCAAACCGGCTTCAGGACAGGACATGGAGTGGAGACTGCCATGGTCGCTCTGACCGATGACCTCCGCCTGAGTATCGACAGGGGTAGTGTGACCCTGCTGGTGCTCTTGGATCTCTCGGTGGCTTTTGATACTGTAGATCACTCCATCCTCTTGAGTCGACTGAGGGAGTTGGGGATCGGGGGCACCGCACTCCAGTGGCTCCGGTCCTTTCTCTCTGGAAGATCTCAAAGGGTGAGGCTCGGGGACAGTTGCTCCTCCAAGATTGAGCTTAACTGCGGCGTCCCTCAGGGCGCCATTCTGTCCCCGATGCTATTTAAAACAGCCTTAAAGATGCATCTCTTCCGGCAGGCCTTCCCTGAAACTGTATAATCTACCTGGCTCCTAAAATCTTTCAGCCAATTCCCAACTCCTTATCCCCCCCCCCCTCTGTATTTTGTTGCTACCCATGCTGTGGCCAGCATTGCGGTTTTGTGTACTATGCTGTATTGTACTTTTATTGTTAGTAATTTAATTTTAAACTTAACTAATTTAATCCTATTTTAAGGGGGGGGAGGTTGTGATGGAATTCTTGAATTATTTTAATCTGTAATCTGTTTTTAACCTTGTTGTACCCCGCCTCGATTGTTTTACAGAGGGGCGGGTAAGAAATAAATATAATTATTATTATTATTATTATTATTAAATCAATTTGTGTATTGACCAACCACAAATATGCTAATTAACTGTAAGCCATTCTCTCGAAAACTTGAAGGGCCATTTCAAGCTCCTTGATAGTTAGAAATCTCTCTTCCAACTCTGTGATTCTATCATTCTATGAAATCACTCAAATTCACATTTCATAGAATCATAGAGTTGAAAGAGACCACAAGAGCCAAACAGTCAAATCACTCTATGCAGGCATACACAATCAAAGCACTCCCAACAGATGGCCATCCAGTTTAAAAACCTCCAGAGAAGGAGACTCCACCACACTCCAAGGAAGTGTGTTCCACTGCCAAACATCTCTTACTGTCAGGAAGTTCCTCCTCCTAATTTTTAGGTGGAATCTTTTTTCCTGTAGCTTGCATCCATTGTTCTGAGTCTTATTCCCTGGAGCAGTAGAAAACAAGCTTGCTCCAACCTCAATATGACATCCCTTCAGATACTTAAGCATGGCTATCATGTCACCCTTTAACCATCTCTTCTCCAGGCTAAACATACTCAGCTTCCTAAATCACTCCTCATAGGGAATGGCATCCAGACCTTTCACCATTTTTGTTGCCCTCTTCTGGACACACTCCAGCTTGTCTACATCCTTTCTGAACTGTGGTGCCCAGAACTCGATACAGTATTCCAGGTGAGACCTGACCAAAGTGGAATAGAGTGGCACTATTACTTCCATTCACCTAGACACTATGCTTCTATTGATGCAGCCTAGAATCCCATTGGGGTTTTTTTAGCTGCCAACTTGTGGTCTACTAGGTCTCTTAGGCCTGATACATACGGTCACTTTAGGGCGTCCTCGTCACGTTCTAGGGTTGCTCACAACCCTAGCACATGACAAGGGCATCCTTGCTCCACAGCACCATACACACGACGTGCGGAGCTATGATGTCACAGGTGCACAGCAGCCAAAAGGAGCTGTGCACCTGTGACATCATAGATGAACCCTATTGTGCTTTTTGTGTCTTTTTGCATCGCAAGTGCAACGCAAAAAGGAGCCGCTTTTTCAGGCTCCTTTTTTCATCATCTTCACCACTCTGTTTGGTTGCTGCAGCGATGGTGCAGACGAAAAAAAGGTGGTGCCAGACCTCCCTTTTTGTAAAGCCCCTTAGATCTCTTTCACATGTCTTTTTGTTAAGCCAGGTGTTCCCCATCCTGTATCTGTGCATTTTAATTTTCTGCCAAAGTGCAGTACCTTACATTTCTCCATGTTGACTTTCATTTTTTTAGTTTTGGCCCAGTTTTGTAATCTGTTAAGATCATTTTGAATTCTGCTCTTGTCTTCTGGAGTATTAGCTTCTCTTCTTAATTTGATATCATCTGCAAATTTGATAAGCATGTCCTCTGTTCCTTCATCTAAGTCACTGATAAAGATGTTGAATAGCATCGGGTCTAGGACAGAACCCTGTGGCACCCCGCTAGCCAGTATGAAGAGGAGCCATTGCTGAGCACCCTTTGGGTTCGGATGATCAACCTATTACAAAATCACTTAACATTGTCTAGCCATCAGTTTTACTAGCTTGTTTGCAAGAATATTGTGGAGGATCTAGTTGAAGGCCTTACCAAAATCAAGTTATGCTATACTCATAGTATTCCCTTCCTCTACCAAGCTGGTAATTTTATCAAAAACAGATATAAGATTAGTGACTTGTTTTTGAGAAAACCCTGTTGACTTTTTGCCATTATGGCATTTCCTTCTAAATGCTTACAAGCTCTCTGTTTAATGATCTGCTCTAGAATCTTTCCTGGTACTGTATTGATGTCAGGCTAACCAGGCAGTAATTGTTTGGGTTCTCTTTTTTCCCTTTTTGAAGATGGGGACAAAACAGCTAACACAGTATGGAGTGCAGAATGTTGAAAAGCTTTAAACCATAAATCCAATTAAAACTATGTTTATCATACTGACTTAAATTAAATTTAATAATTAAATTAATTGAATTAACTTAAATTAAACATACATTAAATAACATTGTTGTGTGCCTTCATTAAAACTCATGGCAACCTTAAGGCAAGCCTATCATGGAGTCTTCTTAGCAAGATTTGTTCACAGGGGTTTGTCCCTGCCTTTCTCTGAGGCTGAGAGAGGGTGGGTTTTCATGGCTGCGCAGGAGGGATTCAAACCCTGGTCTCCAGAGTCCTAATTCAATATTCAAACCACTACATCATGCTCATTATCACATAAGATACATATTATATATTAAAAATATCACACCCAATTGAATATCTCTCTAAACAAGGTATTTTCTTCCTGAATAAAACACAGCCGCGAGGGGCCTAACCTTTTTCTTTGGGGTTCAGCCTAGGAGCAAACACCTACATGATATAATATTGCACTAGAGCTTGGAAAATTTACTCTTTTGGACTCCGGCTCTTGGCATCACTCAGCCCACAGGACTAATGGTCACTCCCTAAGCTTTGGTTCCTATATAGCTAAGTTAATTAATATTAACTTTCAACTGTACCAGTCTTTAAAATGGATCAATAACAAATGAACAGCAGGACAGAAAACAGACCCCCTTAATACTCACGTTCAGCCCCTTTACTTAAGTTCTGCAGCTGCCTCTTATAATATACTAAACATTTACAGCAAGCACATGCTTAGACTCTCTACCACTAACTGCTTTTGGTTAATGCCTGGAAATGGTAAGGAGGGAAACATGTCAGTTACTGCCAAAAAATGCTATCCATTTACCTCCCCTACCCCTCTCTGTGCAAGTTGGCCTTTTAGCTCCAGCTGGCTCGATAACAAGCATGTGGCAAGACCAGGATGCTTGTTTGCTCCACATTTTTCTGCAAACCAGCTTGGACAAATATGCAGCTCACAGCCTAGCTCTCCTTAAGCTTTCATACTTCTCTGAATTTTGTGATATATGGTTCTTGGCTCAAAAGTTAGACCCAAAGGCCAAAGCATATAAAATGTTTTCTATGCATTTACATTTTGGGTTCAAATGCATACAACAACACATATGTATTAGGAAGAAATGCATTCAGTTGCATATTTTAGGGTAAACTGAGAAAAGGGCATATTTTTTGGTGGTGGGGGGATATATTCAAGAAGAATGAAAAGTTTGCTGCAGTTTAAAAAAAAATTATAAACTGATGGGGGAAAAGAGCTGAATGCTACTGATGAATGTGAAACTGCCACTGACCAGAAACATAATGTCATCTAGATAAACTTTCAAAGGTAAGTACTTGTATAGGTATATCATATAGGAACTCACTGGAAGCAGAATTTCTGTATCAAGAGCTTCTTTATCAAGATTGCTTCAGAAATGTAGTACAATTTATGGATACTAAAATCATCCATTTTGAGAAGGAGGAAGCAAAGAAAATATGGGGGGGGGGGTATGGCTCTTATAAAAAGGGAAGGCATGAATATTTAACACTGAGCCAATTCAGCCCAATTGTTTTGTTTGGAAATCCTCTAGCCATGTTTGCCTTGCAAAGACATGACCTCTAATGTGGAACATGTGTTCAGTATGAAAGATAAAACACCTGAATTAGAAAAGCAGGAATGGTGTACAGTCTCGTTCCATTCTGCTGCCTGGAAACTGTTTAGTTGAAGCTTATTACTTTTAGAGTTAGAATGTGATAAAACAGGTGGGACTGGCACACTAAAATGCTCACATTTGCCATCTGCCTTATACCGTTAAAGGCAGAATAGTGTGAAACAGCAGGGGCATATGGAAAACAACCAACGGTTTTACACTTTAGTAAGATTGCTTGGCCTGATCTAAGCTCCACTGACATCTACAAAATATTTCAATACACATCACAAAATCAGATTGCTGTTTGCTTCCATTTAAAAATAATGATGATATTACTTTTGACATTTGGCCATTGTTTTCATTCTGTGGGATTGGAGAGCACTAAATAAATCTAATATAGATTTATAGATTCTATATAGATGGAGAAGAAATTGAAATATTTAAAGATTTCCTATAGCTTGGATCAATCATTGATCAGAGCAGTCAAAGAATTAGAAAAAGACCAGGATTGGGAAGAGGAGCTATGAAAGAACTAGACAAGATATTATAGTGCAAAGATATTAAACTGAATACCAAAGTTACAATTGTCCAAACTATTGTATTTCCCATCTATTGTATGGATGTGAGAGATGGACAGTGAGGAAAGCTAATAGAAAGGAAATCAACCCATTTGAGGTGTGGTGCTGGAGAAGAGAGGTGAGGATATAATGGGCAGCCAAAAAGACAAACACATGGGTCCTAGAGTAGACCAAGACTGAACTCTCCCTGGAAACCAAGATTACTAAACTGAGGCTGTTATACTTCTACAACGTAACAAGAAGACATGACTCACTGGAAAAGACAATAATGTTAGAAAAGGTGGAGGGCAGTAGAAAGAGAGTAAGACCACATACCAGATGAACAGACTCAAGGAGGCAGTTAAGGACAAGGCTGCCCCCTTGAAGACGTCACATTCACAGGATCACCATCAGTTGGAGCTGACTCAAGGGCAGTTAACAACAACAAAAAACTCCAAAACAGTCAGGGCAATATCAGCTTGCTCCAAAGTAATCTAGCATCCTGAATTATTCCTCAAGAAAAGATAGGAATGTGGAACAAGGAAAAGTTTGAAACAAAACCAAAAGTGTAGTGGGTGGAATCAGAGCTGTAGTCCAGCTGGCCATTGGCCAAGATGACTTTATAGAGAAGCCTCAGGACCATAACTTTTATTCTTTTTAGGCAGTTTCATTAAAAGGTTTAGTCAAGTAGAAGAAAGAGTTGTGAGCATTCACTACAATACTTTACCATCTCCTGTATTCAATAGAATATGCTACCAAATAAATGTGCAAATGATTATAACCTGCAAAATCAACTATGGATGGCACTTTCAGTAATCAGAATGATAATTTCTTGGCTTTCACTGAGGTCCTCATTATTTTACAATGGTCCAGATCCCTGGCACTGAACAATCTAACTAAGCTTTCCATTTTAGATGTTTCAAACTCAGAAAAGGAGAATGGAAACTAGGGAGAAGGAACTAAAAACTAACCCAGTCTACATCAGGAAAAACTGGATTGTTTTTCCTGATGCAAACATCTGTTCATTAGACACCTACCTGTGGCTAAAGGAGATGGTTCTTTACTTTTCATCACTTCCCAATAAGAAAAGGCCTACTGTGCCCTTTTAACTGTTCTCTATATAAACACGAACATACAAAGATGCATTTTATTGAACTAGACTAGAGGCCTAGTACTTTTAAATCATACCTTAGCAAAATTACTTTTTTGGACTACAATTTTTGAGTTCACCAGCCAGCAGCTCTGCTGCTTTTTATTCTATTATACTGTTCTGTAGTGGTGTCAAAATCCTGTTGGTGACTTAAAATTAGTTAAAATGTTGTTTTTACTACACCAAGCAGTGGTGCTTTATGGGAGGATGCATGGGGGTTAAATCCTAATTAGGGTTGCACAAGCAGTGTTATGACATAATGGTTTTGCTAACTGGCTACACTTTCTAGGATGCTGTCAGGTTGCTCCTTTTCACTTAAAACTCACATGAGGCAGTAAATAGGAACTAAAACATGACATCAGTGTATTTGGCCAGTACTTATCACATGATGTGTCTATTCCATTACTGCCTTGCATTTCCTTTGTTTCTGTAGAGCACCTTTTCACTGATGGGGAAAACCTGTCAATAGGCTCCTGATATCACTCCTATTTAATTAGTCCTCCTTGTGCAATAGCTCCGTTCCACAGCAGTAGCAAATGATGTCAGGCACGTGGCATGAGGGGACCTAATTCTCTTCCTCTCCCTTCCTTTCATTTTTTTAATTTTTAATTTTTCTATGATTGCATAATTATAGCAAAAATAAAATGTAAAACGAAAGGAATGGACTAAAAACAACCTCAGCAAAGGCACACATGCACTGAAAGGCCTGGTAATTGGGGTTATGGAGCCGGTGTGGAAGAGACCACAGATTGCCAAAGCAGCACACTCACACAATTGAACAGAAATATGGTACTACACATTTTCAAACCAGTATGTTTCTGTTTGCTTCATTAATGTGATTGTTGAAAGAAAAAATCTAGTGTGATAAAGTCCTTGCTATTTGGGGAGTTACTACATTGTTACACAACAGGTGAGTATAAGGCATTGCTGCCTACTGTTCAAATGGTTGCAATTATAATTCCAGCACAGCCTAACTCCAGCATAGCTATGCTGGCATTAATTTATGCTACACAAGTACTCAACAGGATCTTGGCCAGAATCTGCAGGATTTTGGATATGCTGATAGATATGCTTTAATAGGAGTTGCAAAATGATGAATCTGGGACCTTCTGCATGATCCACAAAGATATGACCACTCCCTCTCCAGCCTTGTTTACATTACAAAACACTAGAGCTAGGGAGATTACTTTAAATCATCATTTTTCCAATTGGCTCCTAGTTATTTCTTGCACAAATTGTATGTGGCAAACTGTTCAACATTTAGGAGAACAAGGAATGTTTTAGTGTGTGCAGTTCTTTGAATATGTTATAGAACCTGACAGTTAAAATTTCTGTTTTAAATATCCCCCTTTTAAAATCATCCTAATCTGCTTCAAATCAAACACTTAATGGTTGCTTACACAGCTGGAAGCAGGATTCCTTCTTAGATCTGCAGATTCACTTCAGCAGAAACAGAGTTCCATTACGCTGCATTCTTTCTGGAAATGCACATAAAACTATCAATGTGACTTTAGCACTATCCATGAAGGACTTACTAATTAACCTCTTCAGAAGGCTTGATGATTGATATATAAAGTTGCTATCCCTGTTCTTCTGGACAATGGAAACAAATGATCCCTGTCTGGAGTACTTGAATTTATGTTACCAATCCAGGAACCGATAAACTAGATCAAGATTGCACACTCAAATACTTTGACTTCACTGGTTTATGACTATTACAAGTCTGTTAATCGAGATGTCTAGCTTCACCAGGGTTTGCTGATCCTTTGGTGCATGAAGAGTTAATGGGGACCTTGAGCTTTGGGCTGCTTAATAGGTGAATTAGTGATGAACACTGAATTGGGAGCACATGAATCAATACTGTGCAGCTGCCAATTTAATCAGACTTAAATGGAAGCATATTAATTTCTACCTGCATTCAACCACTTCATAAATATGTTTCTTTTATCTACAAACTAAACCAGACTGCTCATATTTAGTCCAGGATTGTAATTCCTAACCCATTCCAATCTTGATTTTGATATTATATCAGACTGAAAGAAATTGAAAACAGAAAATAGGAGTATTTTATGTACTATAAAAGCCTGAAGTAACCAACCAGTAGATCCCTGAAGATGGGGGGTCAGTTCACATATGATGTAGCTTCCATGCCATGCAATTGTCAGTGTGCAGAGCTAAACTGGAATATGCCTGGCCAGGTTCAGATATAACATTTCTCTACAGTTAACACTAACAAAGATGTGTGTATAGTGACTTCTCAATATGGGTTGTGTCTTTCTATGGCATGCTCCTATTTTCAAGATGGAAGTTTCTGACGAAGTGTCATCACTACAGGAGGGAGGCTCCTGTGTAAATACCATGCAGCTAAATGCAATTATTCACCAAAAAAGTGTTCCTGTAAAATCTAAAGAAGAGAGCAGCATTGTTTCTAAAAAGCAACTAGTAGCACTGGTAGTGATGGTGAGGGAGGGTTTGGAATTCACCACATGGTAGTAAGACTTTTAGTGTAGGATGTTGGAATAAGAGAAGTGGAATGTTGTTTGGGGTATATTAATGCTTTTGCATAAGCCTGACAAATTGAGCAATGTAAAAACATAATATATAAGAACCCTGCTGATCAGACTGAATGTTCATCTAGTCTAGCATCCCTTTGGCAGAATCTCTGAGAAGTCTACAGAAAGTCCATTGTATGTCTCCAGTACAAGCCATTATAACACCCTGTGGCAGGAAACTCTGTAAGCTTACTGTAAATTGTATGAAACATGACTTCCCTCTATATGTTCCACGCTTAGTGCCAATTTATTTAAGAGAGACTGTCTTCTAATATTTTTCCAAAAGGTAGAATACATACTTCTCTACATCATATGTTAATTATATAGACCCTAGAATATCCCCTCTTAAGTCATCATGCTTCTAATTTTTTAAAAAATGAGCATATCTTTGTGGAAGGTGTGACAGTCCCCAGAACATGTGGACTGACACTTTCTGCACCCTTTTCAGCTATACAATATCCTTCTTGATATGACATCCAGTACTCTAAAGGCAGCAACACCACAGAGCTATATGAGATAGTTTGATATTGGCTGCTCACTTTTAATCTCTTTCCTAATATTTCCCAACAATGGAACTAGCCTTTTTCTGCTACTGTTGTTGCTGCTGCTCTCTCAATTATGTTTTACAATCCTCAACATTTATTTACCGGATAATCACAGCAAATTGAGATCCAGGTCGAATCTACACTGACAAAAAAATAAAAATAAATGGCCTCATCTTGCATTTTTCTGGTCCGCAGTGACTCCACAGTGACGCCATGAAAGCCACACTCTCACAGACACAACGAGGTGACATTGGCACAACCAGCAACACATTTCCCCCTAACAAACTTGCTTCTTTCCCCCTTCCCAGTATGTATCAACCTATCAGTCAATGGCCCTTCTTGTTCGCATGTCAGTCCATTGGATGTATTCTGACTGGATTCCTCCCCATATAATCCCCTTTCACCCTTTGCTGTCCCAGTGATCAAGGGAGGGAATTTTAAACATAAACACACACACACACACACACACACAAGATGGAGAAAGAAAAAATAAAATTGTATTTTATTCATCTTTTTTGTATGAAAATGCCCAATTGTGTGGTCAATGGTGACAGGTTAAATCAGGCTATTCCCTCCCTCTTCTTCCCTCCTGCCTGAGTGTCACATTCTTTGTACTGTTTATACCCTCCTTGCTCTGATCCTATCCCTCACCCACCCAATCAGCATTGTGTCATCTTTGTTCTTGCTCCCCACCCCGCTGATCCTCCGACAATCATTTGCTCACTCACTTGTGTAGAGATCTGCAATATAGGAATGATGGGATTGGGGGAGAGAGTGTGTGAGATCTCTGAATGAGTTTGCAAGTAAGCATGTGAATGATGGGGGGGGGGGGAGGGAAAAATAACACAAAAGAATGTGACTCTCAGGTGTGGAGGAAGAAGGAGATGGTATCCTGCAATGATTTCATGGCTGGACATACACTGCAGTAGAAAAACATGATGATACACACCAAGCTTGTGGCACTCAACCCGTCCTGCTCACCAAAAAACCCTCCTGCCCCCAGTCCCTTACCAATGTCACTCTGGAGCACAGTCCATGCACAGATATTCAAATATTCCAATTTTCTATCAAATCTGGAGTAAATCCCCAGTTTTTTCTCTAGATGAAAGCCCTGAAGTGATGAAAAGGCCCAGATTTGGCCCAAATCATCCCACAGGTTGTCTAGAAACTTACAGTAAAAGAGGTGAGACAGTTTTATTTGGTCCATGTAGACAAGCCCACAGCCTCTCTCTCTCTCTCTCTCTCTCTCCGTTTCTTTCTCTCTCACACACACACACTGAGATCTCCCCATTCTTGATCCCACAGACAAAAACTGGCAACGGTCAGATTTAGCTGTTATCTAATCAATTTTGGACTGCTTTCTTTGAAATAAGCTATATATATTAATGCAGCATCAAAGGAAGGACTTCTCTTATAAGTACTTTGGCAGCAGAACACCAAGGGACTTTAAAAGTGACCTATTGCTCCCTGCTGAGGTATATAGCTGTGCAATTATGTGCACAAAAAGGTATGTATGATATATACCTTGCTATATGAGGTTCAAGAAGCCATTCAGTTAAGAAAAGGACTTCAGACTTTGGCTTCAACCAGAAGATCCCATTTGGATAATTGTCCAGTTGTAAAAATAGAGCCAACACTCTCTTTTTAATTACAATTTTCACTTCAAGCACAAAAACAACAGAACTTGCCTTGAAGGAAGAAATGAACAAAAGACAGAACAGAATTTGACATTTCTTCCAGGCTTCTTCTGAAATCACATTTGGCAGCCAACCTCAAGTCTGCAGAGGCAGCCTGAGAATGTGCATGGCAAAAACATTTTCAGGTTTGATCTATTTTTGTTTTCTTAAGACATCTGTGCTCTCTTAACATTCAGAACAAACCTCTGCAAATTCCAATAAAAATCCAAGCTCATAAAAGACAAACTCAGCTTTGAATTAATTACCAAGGAGTGGTTAATGAATGGGCTTGTGAAGTTAAACTGCTTATATAGCGACAGATTAACATTTATTCAGCTCAAGGGGAAGGAAGCCTTTAAACAGGCCCTGGAATGTTATTTTAAGCCTAAAAGTATCAGGCTCAACACACATCACGATCAAGATTTTTCTTTACATACAAAGTAGATTCTTATTGGTGTGTGGTGGAATCTCCTTTGGAGGTTTTTTAAACAGAGGCTGGATGGCCCTCTGTCAGGGGTGCTTTGTGATTTCCTGCATGGCAGCGGATTGGACTGGATGCCCTTAGGGTGTCTTCCAACTCCATGATTCTATGTTCCTAAGGGCAGCTCAAGACATTTTGCTACCTAAGGCAAAAATGGTGTCACTCCCCCACACAAATTCCATATCCAGAAATGAGCTGGTAGTTTTATCTATGAGCTGCTTTGGGTCCTTCCTGGGACAAAAGTGGCATACAAATTAAATTAACAACAACAAATCTGTTCAACACTTATGAATAAACAGCACCCTCCATCCCACATGTGTGACAGAAAAGTCTGTCCCACAAGACAGGGCAATGCTTAGGAGGCTGCCATTGCCACTGGCCCCAGCAATTACCAGCTCCTACACTATGCATAATGATAGCAACAGCCCTGCCATCTGTATGCAATATGTCATATTCTATTATTATGAAGTACATATATATATATATATATATATATGACAAAGGTCTAATCTGCACTAGAAAAATAATACAGTTTGCCACTGCTTTAGTGGCCATGTCTCAATGCTATGGAGTTCTGGGATTTGTAATTTGTTGTGGTACCAGAGCTGTCTGGCAGAGGGCTTAATATCTCACAAAATTACAAATCTTAGAATTCCACAGCATTGAGCCATGGCAGTTAAAGTATTGCAAAACTGCATTATTTCTACAGTGCAGATTATGCCAAAGTTAATAGTGCCTCTGAAGTGACCAAAAAGCTTCACTTTAGAAAACCAAAGGCAGCTACTGAAAAGAAGTTTTGAAGAAACGTCAGGTATAAAATAAAAGGCAAACAACTTGGTTTCAGTTGTCCTTCCTGTAAAGGCATGAAGAGAGTATGGGGAACTTTCCTTACAGCAATGACCAGTGTATGAACAATGTAGAGAACAGCAAAAATCCATAAACAAATGTTTAAATTAACCTGTTTTGCTGGTGAAATTATTCAACAACTCTATGTATACTACTCCTCTGTTGTTTCAACATCTTATTCTGCTTGCAAATAGCTGTTCTGCTTTAATTCCCCCTTGTGCTGACAGAAATGGGATCCCAAACAGCCTTAGCATAAAGGAATTGTTGGCTTATAACCACCATGTTGTGTCTAAATGTGATCAAAACAAGGCCCTTATGTGTCAACATGCTGATACAATTTATGCTCCTGCCTTTTCATTCAAATAGCCCCAGGTTTAGTCAAGCAAAATCTTGAAAGAGAAAACAGATGATTCAGCTAGAATCCATAAAGAAACTGTTTTTAATATTATTAAGAAAACAGATGACTGAACAACAGTAAAGAAACAAAGTAGTTCATTAATGATGCCCCATTGAGGTTCAAGTTGTTCTGTGGACTTTTAGATCTTTGAAGACTTTAACAATGTCAAATCACACAGCACATTCATGATTTACTGCAAACTATTTTACAAAACAGAAATTATGCCAGACACTTTCAAAATAAATCTCCATGCACTTTCTCAGTAAAAAAGAAAAGAAAAGAAAAAACACAATTGATTACAATTTTCTATATTTCATATCTGATTATTAAACATAGCTTTTATTGATGCTTTATACATTTCTACTACTTTTTTTCAAAACAAAAAGAATGTGAAAATCCCAACATTTAATAATACAGGGGTCACATCACACATTACATTTCCTATATATTCATAACTTTCAAGTAATTGTCAGGTGGCTAGGTTCCTTGATTGAAACAGATAGCATAATGCACGACTCTCAGTGTTAACCATGGAGTGTTGCATTGTCTAAGCTCAATCCTTCTCAGATGTGTACGTTGGAAGACAATAATACAGAAATTCCACACAGTGACAGAACTGGACATAAAAGCATTACAGAACAAGCCACAAATTCAAGCATTCCCTAGTTCTCTTCAATAAAAGACATGATGAGATAAGAAGCTTTAACTTTTAAACCAATAAGAGTCAATCTGTTGAAAAATTTATACGTCATCTTTTTTTCTAAAAGGAGCGTGTCCAGAGGAGGACAACCAAAATGGTGAAAAGTCTGGAAACCTTGCCCTATGAGGAGTGATTTAGGGAGCTGGGTATATTTAGCCTGCAGAAGAGAAGGAGAAGTGATATGATAGCCCTGTTTAAGTATTTGAAAGGATGCCATGTTGAGAATGAAGCAAGCTTGTTTTCTGCTGCTCCAGAGACTAGGACATGGAGCAATGGATGCAAGCTACAGGGAAAGAGATTCCACCTAAACATTAGGAAGAACTTCCTGATAGTAAGAGCTTGGAGTATAGTAGACTCTCCTTCTCTGGAGGTTTTTAAACAAATGCAGGATGGCCATCTGTTGGGGGTACTTTGATTGTGTGTTCCTGAATGCCAGAAGGTTGGACTGAATGGCCCTTGAGGTCTCTGAACTCTATACAGTAGAGTCTCGATTATCCGACATAAACTGGACCGGCTGATAGTTAGATATAACCGAAAATGTTGGATAATCCGAAAGGTCCAAGAAAAGCCTTGAAATCACAATGAATTGCAAATGTATTGGAAGTTTTATTGCAATAACAGTAAAAGTAAATGTAAAGAAATCACTGATCAACATTGTGATGTACAGTATAAACAGTTCAGTCCTCCAAAAATTTAAAGAAATTACAGAAAATTTAAAGAAATCACAGCAGCTGTGACATTGGATAATCCGGAATGTTGGATAACCGAAGGTTGGATAATCGAGACCCTACTGTAATTCTATGACTCATAATAATAAGATTAAAATATAGTAAATCAGGAAGTTCTTAGTGGGTTTTTTGGGCTATTTGACCATGTTCTGGAAGAGTTTATTCCTGACGTTTTGCGAACATCTGTGGCTGGCATCTTCAGAGGAAAGTACTACTAGTTTATTCCAACTGGAAGCAACCTAACCTTGGGTGCCCAGGTGTTGTTGGACTGTAAGTCCTATATTTCACAGCAGAATGGCAAATGATGAGAGTTTTATTTTTTTAAAAGCAAAATCTTGAAAGAGAAAACAGATGATTCAGCTAACATTCATAAAGAAACTTTATGAGTTTCTGTTTATGTGGTCTGTTTGGTTGCCTGATATGTTTGCAATGAAAAAACTGTTGGCCTCACAGAATTTGTCATGTCACTCTCCTGTTTAATTTATTGATCCTAGGCAACTAATGTTTGGTTCTACTCTGTTTCCTGTTTTGCATTCCTGCTGCCAATGATTATCAGCATGTCCTGTTTTGGTATGTGGTTCGTTTTTCCCTGGAAACTTGTTTTGATCTCTTCCTTTTCTGCCTCTTTTCTACCTAGTTAGAGCATAAACTTGGTATATGTTTATCAGTTCCATTATTTGGTCAGAATTTGTATTATATCCCCTGCCTGTTTTTGCTACGTCTCACCTCTTTATTGATGACACCCATTTCTTCTGAGACCATGATTTCCAGATTAAAACACTATGTAATCTGATTAAAATGCCTGATTCCTGCCCAGTTTAGTCACTCACACAAACTATTGTTATGTTTATGCATTCATTTCTAGTGATTTATTATTTCTGGTTTTTCCTGATTCAGGCTTTCACAGTCCATGTTCCTGTTATGTCCATTGTACTGTTTTGGACTTTCCTTTCACATCTGATCACATGAGTAGCTGTAGTTCAGATGTACCATTAGACTATCAGTTCTACTTATATTTGTTGTTTGCTCTTCCCCAGTAGCCAGTTGAGTGCCTTCTATTCTGGGAGTCCCATCTTCCAACATCTCTTGCCTTATTTTGGATTGTCTTTTTGTAATGTTTTCTAGACAAAAGGCCTTCAGGAGTGCTTTACTTCTTCTCAGAAGCCTTCACAAGCATCAGCACCATTACTTTTGTACTTTTATCTTCTGCTGACATGGCCATTACTCCAGCCTGTGGGAACCAATACCCACATTTTCTTGTGGGATACTATCTGGTTGCCTCAAGCAATCTCTCAATACAAAGGGAAATCCCTCCTAATATTTCAAATCCTTGTGTTCCAGTTGTCACTATGATAGTTTGATCCTGTCTTGTTTGAACAAGAGATGTAAACATACTCCAAAAATAAAATAAAATAAATTTTCAAGTTATCACAAGATGCCTTATCACCCACATGAGAATAAGATTTTCTTTCTTCCTCAGAGTGTCTGTAATTTGCAATTTGTCTCTGTGCAAAACTATCTTCACCCTTTCCAAAGACACACAGAAATCACAAAACAAATGATAGATTGTTAAAAAGGTACAAACTTCTACTGTTTCTAATTCTTACATAAAAACCCAGCAAATTAGCGGCCCATTTCATCTTGTGCAATTATATAGTTTTGCTTCATTTGTGTAAGAAATCATTCCCAAGCTCTCACTGAGAGTGCTACCAAATATTTTTCCCTCTTGTGGGGCAAAGAGTAATTTTGTGGTTCCTCATTCTCATGTGAGTGGATGAAGCAAATGACAATTTGCATCCCTAATATGAATTTACAATTCTTTAAAGAAGCCAAAATTTCCCCATGTCTTGAATTAAGATGAAACGTTAATTATTCTAAATGTAGAATCAGATGCTTCTGGTCTCTTTTTCCTAATTATTCCTGAGAAGGAATACATGTAAGCCCAATTTACATTCATGTAATCATATACCATAGTTCACTGTTGCACCTAATGAGACTCTGTGCTAGAGCTGCAAGTGTATCATACTAAATACACTGATCCATCAAAGGCCCCTATGAATCCAACTCACCAAGAGAAGAGTCTGCCCTCTACAAACACACACACACACATATATGCCTGGCAAAACAGAGTTGTTTACTGTAAGGGGTTGCAATGGCTTACAGCAGATGCTTTAAGGTCATGTGTGGCTGCTCCAGCTGATGAACTACAATTCCATGTTGCTGCACTGATCTGATCCAGGGCTGTGCAGCACTCCAGATGTTGCCAAACCTACATGAGTCTGTCAGAACTCTACTTTTCAGGGGAGGCCCTTCTTCCTCTTTGCTGTTTCTGGAAAGTGAAAGCTTTTCTACTCCAGCAAAGTTTTACGAATTGGCTGCAAGAGGCTTTTAATTGTGTGCTGTGTTGTGCTGTTGCCCCTCTGTATCTACAGGTTCTTTATCCACAGATTCAACCATCCATAGCTTGAAAATTATATATATTTTAAAAAAACTAAAAAAACAAAACTCAATTTGCCATTTTATATAAGGGAAATCAGTTTACTACCCTATCATACATAATAGACATCCACAGATTTTGGGATCTATGGGGGATCCTGGAGCCAGACTGAGGGCCCATTGTATTTCAAGTTGTATTGATTTTAATGTTTTGTAAACTGCCTTGAGCTCCACATTAGGAAACAGGTGGAATTGCAAATTAATAAAAGCCATCACGGTCTTGTGGGTTGAGTGTTGGATTATGAGTCTGGAGGCCAGGGTTCAAATCCCTGCTGAATCAAGGAAACCCACTGGGTTACATTAGGCAAGTCACAATCTCTCAGCCTCAGAGGAAGGAAAGCAAACTCCCTCTGAACAAATCTTACCAAAAATGTCATGATAGTATCATCATAAATCAGAAATAACTTGAAGGCACACCACCACCACAACAACTGCAACTTTCAGCATTTTTCACCAGTGGATGTGCTGGGTAAGATTGATAGGACTTGCACTTCAACAATATCTGGACATCCACAGAACTCCCACCCCTGAGCCAGTTAGGGATGGAGAATACATGATTCTCCAGATGTTATCAAAGATGTTATCAAATTACAACATTTCTCACCAGTGACTTGGCTGTACTGGATATATACAAATGATAGGAGTTGCAATCCAACATCTGCAGGGCTACAGAGTCCCTTCTTCATCTTAGGCCATTTTATACACTCTGGAGTGACCCCACCCACCCAAGGTGATCTTTTGGATCATCTTGGCAAAAAAAGGGGGGGTATAAGAGACTTCTTATTCCAATTAAGCCCTGCTTATGCACCAAGGTCTTTCAGCTCTATGTGCCTTGACTCTGCCTCCTTGTTTGCTGCCCAAGCCTGCTTCCTAGTTTATTCTCTAGTCTTGCTTTACCCTCTAGCCCTGAGTACCGGCTTACTCAAGGGTCTTGGCTCACAACAGGCTGATGCCTAGACTCCTTCCAGCCAGGATATCTGCCCAGCTCAGGACAGGATAGGATTTTTAAACGTACACACTGTAAAAGTAAATGTTTGCAGCTGGAACATTGAAGAGTGCTTCCAACAGAAGGGGGAGGAGGAGGAGAAGGAGAAGGAGAAGGAAAAGGAATATTTCAGTTACCTGAAGTTTATGAAACACAGCACAACTGAGACCTGGGCAAGATAGCACAAGTAGACCAGTTTGATACTTTGTGAAATGGAGGGGGAAGGAGACTGTCATAAGCAATGTTTATTCAGTGTATAGGTTTAACCACTTGTAATGCAAACCCCACTTCAGACCACAGTTTCACATCCTCTTTCACAAACGGGCATTTATACTATCATTCCAGTAACATTTCTATGAGCAGCATCAAGTTTCAGGCTTATGTCCTCCTTCTTCCCTTCAAATAGTGTAGATTGGTGGAAGAGTCCAAAGGTTTGCATTTAGCTTAAGATACAGATTTTCTGCAATACCAGATAAATTTGGGGTAGTGGTAATAGTGATTCAGGGGGAAAAAAATCCACTTTCAAATCATGGTTAATGATATTAGTTTATATCCCTTAATTGTAGTTAAAACTAACCAATTTGTCTAGGTTTAGACATAATAAATCTACTTAGGTGAAAAAGGAAATAATACCTTCTAATCTCATTCTTGTGGGGAGGAGACCCAAGGCCTATGCATATACCACCAAAAATGAAGGCTTAGGAGGTGACTTGAGGTGTTTTAAGTATTGAATTAGCACATTCTGCAACTTATTTTCAAGACCAACAAAATAATAAAAATGGATGCATGTGCTAGGCTGCTGTGTGCTACAATGCTTTAATCAGATAGACTGCATAGATCTCTCTTAACTGAGGGGATAAGAATGAGGGAACTTGACTGATCCCGAAATAGTGACATATAGAAACAACATTGCACAGATAAAAGTTGTGAACAGAAGCCAATAGATCAAGTACTGTGGCTCCAGTGCTCTCATTATCTATTGCTAAGATCAACTGAAAGGATATGGAGGTAATTAAAATGCTTTTTTGGGGTAAATGTTAATTACAATGACTTAATTAACTAATGACTGATTGATCTTTTGATTGCCTTGAGTTCAAAAGTGCAATTATTGTCACTGAAGTATGGATTACAATCACTGTCCAATTAAACCAAAAGAGAGAGAGAGAAAAGAAAAAGCTGTATAGCTTATATTAACAGTCAAAAGCAGACTAAATGGTTCTTTAGGGTAATTTTGTTAAACCATATTAATGGGCTGTCTAAGGTCTCCTGTGAGAAGCTTTTTTTGCACACTTAAAGAAATATCTAGAAGGGTTTGTTATTTTAAGGCAGTAAGTCTGAGTATTAACTTTGTTTTCTCAAGATAGACAATGGCTCATTGAAAAAAATATGTTTTTTCTATCCAAGATCACTAATGAACAAATGATATACATTCATTTTCTCACAACACTAAAAGCATTTGCTGTATGGAGCATCACTTCTCATTGTGTACAGAAGAAGAAGCAATACATTGGTTATCCTGAACTATTCTGAGCTACAAAGACCATGTGTAACCCAGCAAGCTGTGGGAAGATTTTACACTACATATGTATTAAATACAAAGGCCATGATCAGAAGAATAAAATACTGATCAAAGGGCAAGAAACTTGCAATAGCAGGTCAGGATTAATGAGTATTAGACAAACAGCTAGAACAGAACGCAGCTGGGCCTCTACACAGCCTGCGGTTCAAACCAGGGCTAACACACTTTACCCAGGGCTCAAAGGAAGTGACCTAGTTTCACCAAACTTTTCAGAAGCCACAGGAAAAGATTTAACCATCTGCAGACTGAATGCTTCAGTAGATGTATTGCTAGAAAAAGGTTGTTTCATACAACCAATTTCGTGTTGAATTAATTCCATGATGTTTAAAGGACGAGCAACAATCCAGATGCTGCAAGAAGAAAATATTCTAAAGAGTTATTATATTTAAAATATATAGCCTCAAATAGACTCTCTTAGTAGTAGTGGCCTAAACCCACTTGCTGACTCCATAAAGAGTAGATACATTTAATTAATTGAGGTTTTCATACGTGTTAACTTACCAAGTTCCAATTGATTCAATAACTCTTATCCACTGAATTTAGACCACACTTCAAAACTCTTCCCCAATATTGTAGTTATTTACTACTACTGTTATCATTTTAAAAAAATATTTTAACCTTCCAGTAGCTTTCCATTTTTTTAAAAAAAATATGAATGGTACAAGCTGTTGGCTATAGTACAAAACACACTCTCCATTAGCCCCATCTGACGCCCCCAACAGTCCAATCTGATAACTGGCTTTGTGTAATCTGGGGAGGGGGAGAGGGAAGGAAGAAGGAAGGAAGATATTTCAATTTTCCAACAGAACATAAATATTCCACCTAAGTACTTCCAAAACATCTGCAAACCAAACTAACGATTGGGCCACATGGTACAGTGGTCCCCCGGGTTGCAAATCCTCCGGGGTACGAAAATCCCGGGGAACGAAAGAGCCGGGGCCGCAAAAACGGCCCCAGGATGCGAAAGAAACCCTGGGTTCCGAAACGGAAAAACCGTGCGGCCCCTTTAAATTTGCCGCGCGGTTCGTCAACTAAAGCAGTCCCCAGGGAAACGAAAATTTCCGGGTTACGAAAAGTAATCCGGAACGGATTACTTTCGTAACCCGGGGGACCACTGTATATAGAAAACCTACATATAAGGACAGATATCTACACAAGAACTCCAACCAGCCCCCAGGATGACAAAAAAAGGACAACAATAAAAACACTGGTAGACCACGCAAAAAGGATCTGGGAACCCCACTTCCTGGAAGATGAAATGAAGCACCTAAACTGGGCTCTACAGGCTAATGGTTACTCCAGCTCAGACATCAGAAGAGCTACCAAACCCAGAAAAACTCATAGGAGTGAAGACAAACAACCACCCAAAGGGAAGGTATTTTTACCATACATCAAAGGAGTCATGGAGAAAACAGGGAAACTGATGAGGAAATACAACCTCCAAATGATCTACAAACCAACCAAGAAAATTCATCAACTGCTGCACTCAGTGAAGTACAGGGTTGACCCTCTCACTGCTGCAGGAGGTTATCGCATACCGTGCAGCTTTGGGCAGATCTACATAGGGACCACTACATGCAGCATCCAAACATGAATAAAATAACACAAGAGACACTGAAGACTATGCCAGCCAGAAAAATCACCTGTAGCAGAACATGTCATAAATCAACCTGGGCATTTGAAAACACTGAAATTCTGAACCATGCCAGCAACTACCAGGCCAGAATTATAGGGAGGCCATCGAAATCCACAGACACCTGGACAACTTCAACAGGAAAGAGGAAACACTGAAAGTAAACATAGGGGTGGTGCAAATAGCCCCAAGGGGTTGGCCTCCAGGCACCCCTTTTTCAGCCACATTGGCGCCACGGCAACCACACACTGTGACCCTGATCTGGTCTTTCCAGGTCACAAAAAGGAGCTGCAAGCATTGGCTCCTTTTTGCACCCTGGAAAGGGCGTGATAGTCGTGGCACTGCAGCTATATGGTGCTCCTTCAGTGCTGCGTCGTGCGGACACAGCGCTGGAGGAGCACTGTGATGCTGCACGCTGTGTCATGGAGCCCTGGGGACAGAGCTGGGGCATGCTTTGTGTAGACACTGCATCCTGACTCTGCCCCCAGACCAACCCAAAGTACAGGTCTACACAGGACCATAGTTTGGCTACATGAAGAACACCAAAATCAAGATTCAATTCATGTAAATGAGCATCACCCAAGGTTATGGGGCTTCCCCACAGACAATGTATTGCTAATTAAATAGACACACATCCACCTCACACATCCTCCTGCCCTGAGGCCTTGCCATTCAACAACACACCAACATACAGATTAACATGTAAATCACTTACATACCCCATACGCTTCCATACATGTAAATCATTTCCATACTCCACACACTTCCAAACTACCACGCTCTGAAGATGTCAGCCACAGATGCATGCAAAATGCCAGGCATAAATTCTTCTAGAACGTGGCCACATAGCCCACAAAATCCACAGAAAACTAGAGACTTGAAATGGACAGATTTTAAACAGACATCTTTCAGGAGTACTTGAGCTGTGTATTCCTGCACAGCATGAGGCTGGAGTAGATTGCTCTGTTCCCCCTTCCAGTTCTATGATTCCATCAACATACTATCTAGGAAGAGTTTCAGAATATCAAAGAGTTTATTAATGCCAGGTAACTGCCATCTAGAATAGAAAGGTATGTGATAGATGTGCTACCAAAAGGGTACAACCATATGAATGCTAACAATATGATTTAATGCAGAAATCATGTTAAGTTATACAATTTATGGAAATCTAGATTTTTATTGGGCAGTTCAGCATAGTTAATCCTATTCCTTACAGGATTCATGCAATGAGATGTGAGGTAAAACAGCTTCAATAGCCCTCATACCAAATCTCCTACCTAATTTATATTTTTGGATATAAAGATCACATCATTTCCCCCAGAAACTATAGATAAGTTAAAAGAGCTACAAACATAGCTCGATTGTGGCTCAATTTCCTTGTTAAATATACCCTATATCCTAGTAAAACCTAATGGTGAAGAAGAATATTTTAAAGTAATAACACTCCCCTTTTACAATCCCGCCCCCATATTTCCCAGAAAAACAGCAGACTGTAAGATTATTACTGGGGAAGGGAAACCTGTTAAATATTCATTGGATGGGGTGGTTTTTCTCCTGTGTTCAAGCTTTGTTACAAAGTAACTTACCTTTCCTCAGTTTATTTTAAGATGTATATTTCAAATGATGCTATATAAAATTTATATAAGTTATGGATTTCACGTTACATACATTTTTTTATATAAAATTTAAATATATACGTTTATCTGCAATGTTTATATACATTTTAAATCCTTGCATATAAAATGTATATGCATATAAAATTTAAATAAATACATATCTCTGAGTATAACTATAACCTTTAAAGTCTGCATCTCATGATAAGCATAGTACCAGGGCAGATCTATTCTCAAACGTTGCATAATTAATAGGATGGATGTCAGCAGAATGGTTTGACAATCACAATGTACAAAATGGGTTTCAGTCAACTTACACGAGTGTAGCCCTAATGAGGCCTCTCTAACTACACTAGTGTATGAAGTCCATGCACAGAGCAGCCCATAAGCACATAGCTATATCTTCTGGGCATTTGTACAGAAATGATATGGGAAAAAATGAGTCTCTCTAATACTGTTGTGTGCTGTGATGTGATTACCATAGAAATATGCGACAGGGCATCTTAAAGTGTATGTAAGTCCATAAAGCTTCAGGAAAAGAATGGGCTCCTTTTAGCATATGAATTGCTACTGCTCGGGGACCAAGCTTGCAATCACAAGTCAATTTAAGAGATTTTTTTAATCTCCCAGATGGCAGTCGCTCTAGGAAAACCAAACTATAAGGGCTTGCAGCATTACTATAAATGGTGAATTGCACAGGCCAAGAAAGATTATTTATTTATTCATTCTTAAATGCATGAAGAGCCAGACCCAGCCTGTCTTACTCATGAACATTTATTATAGTAGGACTGCTTGTGACAAGCAAGGCAAGAAGGTTTTGTCCCAGAAAATTCAGGGGGTGGGAGTAGGGGGAAAGAATCCTCCAGCATTGCAAGAGTGTGTGGTGTTACTCTGCAAATAAATATTTCAAAAACTGCATCTAAATTGGAACAGAGATCTTTACCAGAAGATACTGCTAATCCTTTCCTAACACCCAAAATAAATTAAAATCAAACCAGTTTTCATCCAACAAAAGGATTCATATTGAATAAATTTCTGGAAAATACTTAGTGGAACAATGAGATATACTTTGACCAGCAGGACTGAATCTAACACTACCAGTGGATCGTATTCTTGGTTCAGTTTCTCTATTTGTACACACTTTCTCTCACACATTCCTCGAATACATCACCAGTCTCCTTTTCTCAATACTGCTACAGCTGTTGTGGATATAGTGCCCATATAGCCTATTTCAGTTAGGAATCCCCATCTTAAAAGCTATCAGAGGAGAGTCTTCTATCTCAAGCCACCTTCTGTTTGAAGGGCCAAATTGAGTACAAATTAAAACAAAGAAGGGAGAGAAAGAACCAACAATAGGTCCATTAAAATGCAAAGTTCTAGTTATGACCTACAAACCCCTCTATGGCTTAGATATCTGAAATACCACATCTCCCCATACAAACCTGCTCTTTGGTGGATGATTTTCTCATGATCCCTCTACCATCATAGGCTTATCTGGTGAGGACATGAGAGAGAGCCTTCTCTATGACTGCTCCTATAGAACTCCTTTCCAAGGGAGGCTTGGTTAGCCCCTTCGATGCTCTTTTTTCTAAGTAAGGCAAAGGTCTTTTAATAATAATAATAATAATAATAATAATAATAATAGAAGATTTATTTCTAGCCCGCCCAATCACGAAGAATCCGGGCGGGTTACAACAATACACTACACTGAAGTTACAGTAAAATTAAACCCTAAACCTCCCCCATCCCACAATTAGGTCTTTGGGTTTTATTAGTTGGGCCAGAAGGGTTTTTTAATGGATCAGGTTGTAATTTTTTTAAAAAGCTATTGTTTGAAAAGTGTTTTAAACTGCTTGAAACTAGTTTTTTAAACTGGATTGTTCAATTTTTTAAAATGATGTTTTGCATTTTTATTTTGTTTCAGTGTACAGTGGACCCTTCATATCAGCAGGCTGGTGATCTGTAGATTTGACTGCATGCAGATTGCCCTTCCCCATATAATTCAGCAGTGGCACATGCACATAGATGGACTGATGCATCTGTATGCACATCACCACCAATGAATAATATGGGGCATGACCATCCACATTTTTTTGCCATCCATGGGGAGGCCAGGAACCAAACTCCTGCAAATCAGAAAGGTCCACTGTATATTGTAAGCTACTTTGAAAGAGTGGTGGGAAATAAATTAAATAAGCAAGCACTAGAACAAGCAGACTGAGTAACCAAGCACTTGACTACAGTTGTCTTCATAATAGTCTTCATTTCTATTTATATTAAAATAATCATTTCCAAAAGAGCTGGTGTGGTGTGCTGGACTATGACTCGAGACCAGGATTCAAATGCCCACTTGGACATGAAAGCCCAAAGAGTGACCTTGGGCAATACACACTCTCAGCTCTTAGAAAACCCCTTATCTTGTTTGTCACAAGCAGTGACTAAGTCAGAAATGACTTGAGGGAATGCAACAACAACAACAATTTTCATATGTTCATATACATATTAAATAGCATATTCAAATTTTGTGCACATCCATGTTCCCTTTTCTATAATAACCAGATAAGAACCAATAACAACACAAACAAAAACATGAATCCTAATCAAACAATAAAATCAAAGAGATTGTAACTAAAACCTAATTGAATATATAAAACATGTTAGAAGCCTTTTTAGAGAAAACAGTAATAAACAAATGGCTCTACAAGGAAGGGACCTGGCAAATCTAATAGGAAAACAGAGTTTCAGTAACATGGCTCTACTATAAGGGGGAAAAAAATCCTTTCCCTTCCAGCAGACATTCAATGAATGAATTCATGGTTGCTTATTTTCAACTGCCATTTTCCCTCCATTGTATGTTAGAACAAAAGCCAACATATTCTTTTGTAGGAATAGCTGGGCCCTACTGTTGTTAGCGGGCATTCATATTCCAGTTTACATCAGGCAAATTAAAGAAAGCCTTATGGCATAATGCTCAACAGTATTTGAACACGAAAGCTACAATTCTAAATGCACTTCCTAAGTCATAAGCCTGAGTGGAAAAAAAAACGGATTAGTCTATGCTGCTTGTCTCAACTCTAATTTTCTCCATTATTATTACTATGTTTTCATTTCTAATTTGCTGTCAGTTTCAGATCAAGTACTGTGTCGTGGACCCGTGGCATTTGCTGGGGTTTGGTTCCAAGACCTCCCAGGGATAGCAAAATCTGTGGATGCTTGTCCCATTATATACAATGTCATAGTACAATGGTGCCCCTTATATAAAATGGCAAAATCAAGGTTTGCTTTTTGGATTCCCCCCCCCCCCCCACAAGCTATGTATGGTTGAATCCATGGAAGCAGAATCCATAGATACAGAGGGCCAACTCTACTTGCACTAAGACAAAAGTAATTAGATTTGTAATTATGGGTGCATCTACATTGTAGACATAATGCAGTTTGACATCACTTTAACTGCCATAGCTTCATCCTACAGAATCCTGGGATTTGTGGTTTTGTTAGACACATTGGCAGGGAAGGCTAAAGATCGTATAAAACTGAAAATCCCAGGATTCCATAGGATGGAGTGACAGCACTTAAAGCAGTGCCAAACAGTATTATTTCTACAGTGTAGATGCACCCTACCTCACTTCTGACTTGATCTTCTCTTAGGGATATGAATTTAAAGACTCATTTATTTGTTCCTTCCTATTCTCTTTTCTCAACATAAACCCGAATTTGGAAAAGTTAAGAGTTTTGTATTAGAATTCCCCAGTCTCCCAGTCAACATGGCCAGTCTCATGCTGGCTGTCTGTTTCTGGATGTTCTAATCGGAAAAGCTAACGTATGATCTAGCAAAAACTACATGGACTTTACAGTAACTAATTTTCCCCAAACTGCCTTTCAATCAGCAGGAAGCTGGCAGGCAAGAACAGGATCTACAAAGTCTTTTAAATTATTTCCATACACATCTGTCTTGGCATCAGGATGAGAACCTCCCAGGCACTCCCCTTGAGGGCATCCACAGATCCCTAGCCTGCCATTTTTATTTCCTTAACAGCAAATATGAACAGCAGTTTTTCATGTGAACCTTTGTTGGGTCTAACTTCTTCATTCTGTCATCTTGACATCCTGATTATGTAACTTTATTTTCTGATCCAGGATGTTAATGCATTGGCCTCATTAATTCTTTTTAATTCTACTCTTTTGTGTCCATGGTACTACCTTCCCCCCTCTGCTACTTATCTACACCACACTTTTAATATTAGAGGTATAGTTTCAAATCATACTTTCTTTGTGATGCCAAAGCACACAGACACAACCCGCTGTGTGCGAAGGAGGACATTAAAAATTCCCACCAGACTAGGTGAGTATTTGGTACTGTGGAATTAATAATGCTAATTTGTGGAACTTCAAGGCAAAGGTGAGAAACATCCCTAGGGTCAAGAGTCACATGCCCTGGTGGATGAGTGAGAGCTTGTGCTCACATATACACGCATACATTCCCATTTCTGCTACAGTATACAGATAGATAGGATGGGGATGATGTTATAAAGCCTCCTTCCAATCACAGCAACCTTACTGGGAGACACAACATTGGCAGATTATTCTCCTTACGCACCCTGCTTCCCCTGTCTGGGATATGAAGGTCCGGTTCTCAAGGGATGTGGGGTCCAGCATGCTCCATTCCGGAGCAGAATTGGGAAGTAGACCATGCAGAAATAGACGAATCCTCTAGAACAATTGCTTATGGCTGACTGAGCTGCACAAGTACATGGATCTCTTTCCTCATTCTGTAGCTCACAGTAGAGAAACTCTCTTGTATCTCTACTTGGATATCAGTTTTTATAGAGCTGCAATATTCTTTTCCTCCTTCCATGAGCACTTCCCACCTGAATCTGTTCTGTAAGAGATGATACCTTAAATGTGTGGGGCTTGTAGAGCCTCCACTGACAGCAAATCTTCTCCTGTTCTCCTAGCCTTAGTGTTGCTATTGGTTGGAAATGACCTGAAGGCACACAACAACAACAACAACAACTTGTTTTAATGGTAATGTGTCTTCTGGCATTTTAATGATCTTGTCTTTTTTAAAAAGGCTATCTTCTATCACCAAAACCAAAATTACCAACACATGTACATGAGATTGAAATGTGAAAGGAGGTGTGGGCAACCTGCAGCCTTGAGGCTTTCTGTATGGTCCACTATGGCTGCCTTGGCTCTCTTCTCTGTCTTCTTTATCCTTCACTGTTAGAGAGCTCTGGTGTCACAACAAACTACAAATCTCAGAATTGCATAACATTAAGCCATACCAGTTAAAGCAGTTGCGAACTGCATTATTTCTGCAGTGTGGATGCAGACCTATTCTCCTTTCTGATGTCACATGCAATGATGCAAAGGGAATAGTTTCCTGCTCTACAGTTGCAGTGTGGACACAGAAAACCCCTGCTAGCTAAACAACCTTTTTCTGTGTGGGGAGAAATCTCGAGATCCACTCTGTTCTTTTTCCCATCATGCTCCTGCTAGCCTACTTAATTCCTATAGATCTTGGGAAATGTTTACTTTATTAATAGCCCCTTAACACATCGGTTTTTAAAAATAAATAGTTCCATAAGTGCGGTTACCTTTCCTTTGCCTCATGACACTGGCATGAGGAGTGTGAACAAATAAATGAATCATTCGCACAAAAATGTGTTTTGTCATATTTTAAGATATGTTGTAATGTTATTATTGTTATTCTGTTTAGATTGTACACCTTAAGCACATTTTTATTCTGTTTTGTACATACTCACTATGTACAGAACTGTGCAAATTTACAGCACTTTATAAAGTTTATTCATAATAACAATACCTTCCATACACTGAGAACTGTTGCTTCTCACTCAGAAATCATACAGAATATTCAGGCTAGGGAACCAAGTCCCATTTGAACTGAATTAAGGGGTGACGGTGGGAGTGAAACTGACTTTTTCCCATTTTATCAATGAAAGATTTGAACCACTGTCTGAAAATATCTAATAAACATAAATTGGAACAGAACTTTATTCTCCCCTGTTTTTGCTAGTTGGCTTGATGGTGCAAGAATAAGGCTAAGACTTTATATATACAGTAAATAAAGTGGAGGGATGTTTATTCACTCAATCTAAAGCAAATAATGAGAACACCAGAGCAACAAATTGGACCAACACTTAGCTAGACTTCAAAGAGTAGTTTCTTACTACTTTACTTAGTCATGAGGGTCCCACTTATTTCAATGGATTTAACTCTAAGCGAGACTCAGACAGGATCCATCCCAGTATGTTGTGGCTGTGGCTGTGCTGTTGCTGTTTTTAAATAAACAAAGTTAGACTTGCCTAGGCTTCTGTATTTTGCCCCAGTTCATTGACTGGGGGGCAGGTTGAAGGCCTGCTGCTTTAAAGCGGCAGCCAACTGTGAAGAAAAACAGCCTTGTTGGAGGAGGGAAAGGATGCCATTTCGGCATTCTTCTCCCCAGCACCTCCCCCATGCCAAAGCACTCAGACAGCCCCTGGTTGTTAGGGCTGTTTTTTTGCTGAAACTCTTTCTTTTTTCTTTTTTACACTTGACCTGTAGGTCAACAGCATACATAGTTTAAGCACTGAAATGCTTTATGAACAGGCCCCATCTGTTGATGGCAGGCCTACAGTGGTCCAAGTAACCCAGAAGCACACCAGTGCCCAAACTTTGAGACAGAACCCATCCAAGAGCACTGAGCACCAGCTTTCAATTAGCCCCTTACTCTCGAGTCATTTATTCTATATCAATTTGCCTCACACAGAGTCGTTGTTTATATGAATGTTCCAGAGGGATGGCTCCAGGGTATGCTCTCAGTTTATGTGGCTCGTTCTGTGAAACTCAAACACCTGTAATTCAGCAATATGAACCAAGCTACTGCGCAAAGAAGCTCTCTGTATATGGATATGCCCTACCTCATCCTGTTTTCTGCAGAGGTTAATGCTGTCTAAGAGACACTCTACTCTTTCATACGAGGCTAAATTGGAAGTATAATTTAAGGTCAATTCGAATGCAATCATGGGTTTTATGTTATTGCAAATTAACTCTTCGCACGCAAATTCGGGCAAGAGGGAAGCCAATTCGAATGCAATCATGGGTTTTACTTTATTGCGAATTAAAGCTTCACATGCAAATTCAGGCAGGAGGGGGTTATTTTCGGGTAATGGGAAGTAATTCCGAACGGAGCAGGGGTTCATGTAAATTCGCTAAACAAGCGAATTTACATGAATCCGCATTGGCTCCATTCGGAGTTGGGAGAAATTCCTCCCGTTTGAAAGAGTCCAGTGCCTCTCTAAGAGACAATTGTCACACAGCAGCAGAAGACAGGAGTAAAACAGAGGTACAAAGCACTATGGAACTGGAATCCTTTCTTTCTAAATGAGCAGCCACCCTTTCTGCTCTTTCAGGGCAAGCTTCGTTTCCAGGCCACACAACAGGACAACCCAACAAGAATGGACAGAGGAAAATATGAGATGAAGGTGTACTGTTTCCTTCCGTATCATATGCTTTGGCCAGTAAAAGCCGCCCCTTCTTCTTGTAATGGTTAATTAATTTAAGTAGAACGGAATACCTGAGAGTATTGTTCTAGCTCTTCTGGCTACAGAAGAATTCAAAGATATGTTAGTCTGGAAAATCAGTATGCAAAGGGATCTTGCAACACCTTTCAGACTAACTGAAAGATAGAACTTGGTAGCATGGCTTTTGTAGACTTCAGTCTGCCACTTCTGAGAAAGACGACTCAAGTCTATGAAAATTCATGTGACCAACTTCTATCTTTCAGATAGAACACTTTAACTGCCTTGGCTCAGTGCTAGGGAATCCTGGGAATTGTAGTTTACTGTGGCACCAGAACTCTCTGAAATCGAAGGCTTAATGTCTCAAAAAACTAGTTTCCTGAATTCTATTGAGCCAGGGCAATTAAAGCGGTCTCAAACTGGATTATTTCTGCAGTGTGTTTTGGACCTCAGTCTCAAATGTGCTGCGACGAGATCCCTTTGTATACTGGCTACAGAAGCATACGATCAGGTTAGAACGTCAAGACCTATGCTTCTGTTTTTCCTTAGTGATGACTTTGTGCTTTACTAACACTACTGTGAAAAGCAAATTCATGAAATGCTATACAGACTGCTTCATTGGAAAGCCCCCAGTTCTTGGCAAAATATGCCACCTAATGGACATTTGGGCCTATAGCCATGCCATGTTGTTGCAATGTGGGAACTGTGTAACACTATTAGGAATGGATGTGATCAGCAATTGCACATGATCATTACAGCAAAATATGACCTTAATAATGACAGTTAGGAAATTAAGTATACTGTACAATGTCATTCATAAGTATATAACACAGATAGACTGTGTTGATATTTTTTAATCAAAATAATAATAATAATAAGCGAACAGCTTTTATTCCCATTTAACAGGAAGGAAACAGCCACCAAAATTAGAGTGACTTTCCCCAAGACAACTGAATCAGTATGTCCTTGAGTAAGAACTTCAGTGGTAACGAATAGATGGCTAAAAGCCAGGGACTTTCTCAGAACTAGCTGGTGACATCATGGACAGACTGGAATTTGAGCCTGGATCTGCTGTACTCAAAGAAATTGCAGTACACTGTACAGCACAGGAATTATGTGCAGACTCCCATGAAGGAAAGCAACAAAAGTAAGGAAATGGAGTGATATGAGGAAGGATGTGAGGACAGATGCTATTTTAACAAGATTGCACTGTAAGGCCTACAGAAGTGGCACTGCCTGAAATACACAACACAATTTAGCTGTTGACAGGCAATATTTAAGACAATCCATTCTACTGGCATGCTTTCTGGGAAAGACGTGATTCAATGGCAGTAATTTAATGCATCCAGTAGTGGGTTTCTGAAAACTTTAATTATCTGCCTTCCTTTACTTAGGCTTTATTGAAACTTTCCCTAAGATACATAGCCAATAAATATTTTTTATCATGCTGGTGCTTGTTTTCTTCTTTTGATGTCTCTGCCTTCACACACACACACACCAGTTCTGTCTCATAGTTTGTTATAGTTATGAAAGAGGAGAACAGGAATACTGCCAGGTTATTTGAATCACATGGTTCTAGAAAAAGTAATCAACCAAAAGGAAAAAAGAGCTGCTCATTTATTTATATTTTAATAGATTCATTTTATATGTACTGAAGAAAAATCAAATTTCTTGGCTAGTTAGCAAAGAGATAGTGGTGGCTATATCCCTTTGTCACATATTACTATCAGCTTATTTTAAAGAAAAGTGTTCGTATTCACTCATGTGCTCTCATAACCTTATAACAACAATGGAAGGGTAAGAAGACAGCTTCTACAGAATATCTTCAAGTTGTCATTATTATGTAGGGAATATAATATTACCTATCCTTTCCTCATCTACTGACAGATGCCCCTTTATTTTCCCCAAAGGATTTCTAAGACTCGCCATGATACAATTCAGGCAGCATCAAATACAACAAATATTTTCTTCTTCAATTCAAGTCACCATCCTGTAGCTGCCCTTTGATATGCGATACCCAATCAAAATAGTAGGACAACATTTTACCCTTGAAGAACTCTTGAAATAATTTTCAAGTCTGTACATTACACAAAGATTTATGTTTTATGCTTTACTGTTGTTGTGAGATTCAAGTCATTTCCAACTTATGGTGACCCTAAGGTGAACCTACCATGGGATTTTCTTGACAAGATTTATTCAGAGGAGTTGCATGTTCTCTTTGTCATTGCCTTCCCCTGAGGCTGAGAGCATGCAACTTGCCCAAGGTCACCCAGTGGGCTTCATGCTTTACAAACACACTATTTAAGCTTCAGTGTCTTATATATAGTCCAAATCAGTGCTCAGCTTGTAACAAGGGAATTCCTGCATAAAAATTGCTATCGCTACAACTCCAAAAAAGTCTTTCCTCAGTCTTGAACTCTCACGGAGCCCTTGTGAACTCTCCTGGAACCCTAGGATAGAGAAACCCTGGGCTAAATGAATCAGCTATGCCTCAGTAATTTTGAGACTACTCATCTCAGCGCCTTGTCCCAGATATAGCTAATATCAGCTAGAAGCTAGTATTTGTTATTTAGTTTACATGTATATCCTGCTTTTCTTCCAGTGAGCTCAAGGCTTGGGGACACAACTCTTCTCTTCCTCAGTTTATCTTGAACAACAACCCTGTGAAGCACGTCACGCTGAGGGAGAATGTCCCAATTTCACTTACTGAGTTTCATGGTTCACTGGGAACTGGAACCAGGGCCTCCCAAATGCAACATTCCAAATAATCATTCACAGTGGTACTCTTTTGAATTCTTTATTTTTCTTTCAGTATTCTTTCTTTGAATTCTATTCTTTCCTGCTCTAGATTTTTCTGCTTTCTCTCCTTTCCTTGTTGTCTGCACATTAAATCTCCCTTTCCCCCCTTCCATATCCAATATGTCCCTCGTCCTGCTGTTTCTAACACCTAATGTATAGATGCTTTCCTTTCCTCAACACATAGCTTCCTGAAACCAATCTTACATCAAGCCAATGTCTCTGCTCATAATTTCTGATGGGCTAAAGGGATTCTCATCTGTTTTTATAAAACTAACCATGTACCACAAAATAACAAATCTGAAAGTGCCCAGACAACCCACTGTGAATGTGAATAAATTACAGACTTCTGATTGAGATCTTCATATTGCAGCATAATTTGTATTTCTTCCAATTCAACCTTTGAGATGGAATGACTGAGACCAGTAAGGATTGGCCCTAAACAGACTGGTGCTTTGTGCCGGCTTGGGGCCAAAAGTAGGGCTAGATAGGGATGGGCATCGACACATGCCCAGCCCTATCTTCGCCGCCTGAGCACCATGTTGGTGTGTGCCCATCCAAATGGTGCTCTGTGGAAGGGGCATCATGGCGACATGATGGCGCCCCTTCCAGGAAGCTGCTTTCAGCAGCAGCTTTTTGCTCCAGAGAGGGAGCAGATCGTTGCTGCGGCATGTCGTTGCCATGGCAACGATCCAGGGCTAAAAGGGGCAGCTTTTGGCCACCCGTCTGTCGAGGCCCGATTGTCTGCTCTCATATTCTTAGACTTGCAAATCCTGATAACAGGATGATGATGCATGACAAAACCAAACCTCCACCTCCTCCGTTATGGCCTGTTTTACAGTCCATCCTCACTCTGCCACCACTGTGTTCTCATTTGTTCAGTTGGAGCTATCTAGCAGAATATGCTGAAGTTGTCAAATTAAGTTTAAGTGGTACATTGGTGTTCAGGAATTATGTCCACTTTTCTGGCTGGAGCCTTGCAGGGGAAGGTATCATATGGCAAATATTGTAAGCATTGGATTGCACTGTAACCTTATAGGCAACTACATTACAGTTATAATCAGTGATGACGTATTTTTTACTTTTGAAAAAAAATATCCTGTTTCATATGGATCAACTATTACAATCATGTTTACTTTTGAAGGCTTGGGACCTATGTATTTAAAGAATCACTTTCTTCTACACACACACACACACCCTTTCTAGCATGTTCTTGTTTTTCATCTAATGCTCTGCTTCCAATTCTCAATGCTGTGAAAGCAGCAGGTTGCTTCCAGGTTTAGAGGGGTTTCTCTGCAGTATAGCATTTGCTCCCTATAACAGTCTGCCAACAGAGATTTTTCAGGCCCCATTGTTCTATTGTTTTAGGTATATCCTTGGTGGTGGTGGGGGGCACAGTTGTTTAAATAGCTGAATATTTTCTAACTTATTTTCATGTTCCCCTTCTTTTGATCCTAGAAATTATTGTTAGTTTGTGTGTGTGTGTGTGTGTGTGCTTTCAAATTATCTGTTGACTTATGGCAACCCCATGAATGTCATAGGGTTTTCTTAGGCAAGGAATTCTTGGAGGTGGTTTTGCCAGTTCCTTCCACTAAAATATAGCCTACAGCACGTAGTATTCATTCATGGTATCCCATCCAAGTACTAACTGTGCCTGACCCTGCTTAGTGTCCAAGATCAGATGGAATCTGATGCCTTTAGGATGTTTAGACCTATGATGTCAACATTAAGATTTTATAGTTGTTGTTACTATAGAGAATGAGAACACTGTGTACTGCAAGTCCCAGCATTCCTTACTATTGCCTATCTTGCTATGGCTGCTGGAACTTGCAGTCCAACAATTTGAAATGACTGGTGATTCCCATCCCTGCTGTAGATGTTTTTAGATACCATGTCAGGTTTTCAGCTGTCTTGAGTTCTTCTTATAAATATTGTGGGATGTAAATTTTTAAAATGAAATCAAAACAATATACAGTACTGAGTTGTGTTTGCTAACAGGCCACAATGTGCAACTTCCTATGCCCCACCAAAGTAGTATAAGTCTCTCACATTGTTTCCTTTTAAGGCAACTGTGTATGGTCATAGCACGATACTGACGTAAATATTGTGCTTCTCTCACCAGTCACTGTGAACTGGGTAAACTGACAAAGAAGTAGCATAGATTCATGTATCTTGAACACTGGTAGTCAAAACAGTAGATCTCCCAACACATCCTTAAAACAGACTCATCTATGTAGGCTTTAACATCTCACTTCCAGCCTAGATCTGTGTCTGTATCTTTGCTAGACACCAGCTGAACACTCTATCTTCTGCCGGATATCTTTAGATTTCATGCATAATAGCAAATGAGAAACCTAAACCAAGGTTATATAATCTTATCAGTCATGAAACAGCTGCACAAAGATACGATTCAGACACATGCTTTTAAAACTTTTTATGGATGCTGCCAATACAAACTCAGTTGATAAACCTTATGTAAAACCAGTTTGAAGACACTGGCAGTATTAAACTATATTTGTATAAACCACACCCGTAACTAAGAATGGGCAAATTTAGGGAATAATGTTATAACTGGAATAGCAGCATGTGGCATTGTAAACTGGAGAGCCCAGAACAGTAAAGCTGCTTAATTGAGTTTCCATCAGGTCCAGTTGTTCACATTAATCCAGGAAGCATCTGTCTGGATGAGCGTGTGCTCTGAGTTGCTGAATATGGGTAAGATCTTAAATCATTTTATACACAGCATCCTACTGCTTCCTCTCAATTGTCCTTTTATATAACAAGCTGTGCTCTGGCATCAGCAAATCCCTTGACAATCACCATATTCGTACACAAGTGCACAAAAGGAGAGGACCAAGAGATCACATTTGGGCTCAATATTGCCTGGATTTTGCTTACATTCCATTTTCAGAGCAACTTAAATGTGATTTTAGAATTTATTCAGAGACATTTTAGAATACTTCTACTATAACAAGCCATGAACACATAAGCAGAGTTTTCCTTGAAAATAACACTTATTTGTCCTTCTCTATGTGTCACTGAATTACACATAGTAGTTTTACTCCTAATTGCAGTTTTATATATAACAATTATGCCCCAGTCACGACTGTATACTTTGACATACAGGTTATGGGGGGATCATATGAAATTAGCTGCCAAGTATTAAGATGCTGTTTCTGTGTGTGTGTGTGTGCGCAGTGGGAGGAAAGCCACAAAGGAAGAAATGAGTATGTATGTGAGCAAATGTGTAGATAACTGAATTTTTCAAACAAACAAACAAACAAAAAATCAGTCACAAAAACCTGAAATTTTACACTAGTTGAACACACATGGAGAGAACAAGCACTGAGGGTAGCCAGAGCTGTAGTTTCTTTCCAAACTGTTCCCAGCTGAGTATTCATGGCACCCTATGACACACTGTTGAAAACCTCTGGACTTGCATACCAAGCAGCAGCACAAATTGCAGTAACAAAAGCAATGATAGGGGGGACTCGGAGCAAATACAGACTTTGTATGGTCTACATCTACATTTTCTTTTGCAAATCCAAGTGAATTAAAAAGCAATGGAAATCAAAGCAATCCCCTCCAGACAAAACCCTATGTCATTTTCCATAACTGGAGAGTTGTTTTATTAACTAAAATTGCAATGACACTGCGGCTGTTCCCTCCGTTGCTTTTGAGTTTTGTTTGTTTTTTCATGGTTGAAACAGATATTCCCATACTGGAAGAAATACAAGCAATTATTTAGCCTGCTAAAATTATCTTCATCTTCACAAAGAAATACAGTAAGCCACTGCCAGACAAGGTTTGTAGTCTTGTACTTGTCTGCTTAAACTGGGATCAAATAGCAACTGCTCATGGCAAACACAGTTATGTGTTATGTGGCAAACACAAGCTTCCCATGTAGCCAGCAAAGAGGAAGGTGGGGTGCTATTTTTTTTTCAAAGGCTCATGACTTTTAAGGACTGAAGGATGACAGAGAAAAACCCATTTATAACCCAGCATGGTGGTATCTATTGAGCTGGGGACTCAATCTCAGTCTTTGTACAAACACACAGACTGATCCTTCTCCTTCATCATTCACCATGTTTCATGGTAGGAAATGGGCATCAGTTTTCAGCCTATCTTCCCAAATTCAACTATGAAGAACAAACACAAGCCAACTAACTACCCCCGATATCTCACTCACTGTCACTACATTTGTAGGTTCACATGGATACATCAGGGAACAGTTTCCATACCGGTACTTTATTCTTCACAGTGAGAACAGCAGCAGCAGCAGCTAACATGGCATTTCAATTAATTTGGAAGAAGATGTGATATCTCATGAGGCTGGGTTGTTAACTGTACTATGTGTAGTGTGCCAGGAAACTATTATCTCTGTTCAACCCATTGTTGCAAGACTGGAGTTTGTGGATATATTCCAATTCTGTTGTTTATCTTTCCAATCTTCCTTTGATGTTTGTTTTGTATTGTTCAAGAACTGCTGTTCCAAGTTCTGAGATGGACTGCCCTGGGATATTGAAGTGTTCTGCAACTGGTTTTTGTGTATTTTCATTCCTAATGTCTGATTTATGTCCTTTTATTCTCTAGTACAGACACTGATCTGTTTGCCCAGTGCAGAATCCTAAAGGGCATTGCTGACAGAGGATGGCATATATCACTTTAGAAGATAAGCAAGTTAAAGTACCTTCAGTAATTGTAGGTGACGTGATTAGTTCCTGTAATGACATTTCATGAATAGATGTGAGGGCAGAGCTGGCATCTAGGTTTGTGGCAAAGTGTTCTACCTGTTTCTCCATTCATGTTGCATGTTCTCCTATAGATAACTGTTTGTGATTGAGAGGTTGTCCATAGGCAACTAAATGCCTGCCACCAAAAGCCCTTGAGAGAACAGCATTATTGTCAAGAATAGTTTGTAGTCCACTGATGATACGTCTGAGTGGTGTCACTTGGCAGCTGTATGTGACCACTGGTGGGATTCTGTTATTTCCTGTTATTTCCATTCTAAAATAGATTAGTCCTGGATACAAGTTTTCCTTTCTTTTCTTTTCTTTCTTTTCTTCATATGGCAGGTACTGTAGCTTGAAGAATCCTTGTAATGCCATGGCTTTGGTATCCTTAGCTTGTGGGTATGAGCATGTGGGATTGTATCAAAAGACTTGGCTATAAACTATGGATTTGGTAGTGTGTTCAGAGTGGAAACTGGAGGCATGAAGGTACGTGTAGCTGTCAGTGGGTTTGCTATTTAGTGTGGTGCTTAGATGTCTATTCTGTAGCTGTATGGTGGTGACCTGAAAGTGAACTTTTTCTGTGGCTAGTTCCAGACTGATCCAAAGTAAAACAGCTGTGTTTGAATAATTACTTTGTGTTAAAAATGGTATTATCAATAACAGAAGAAGAGCCATACTGGGTCAGTTTGAAAGCTTATCTATTTCAGTATTATGTTCTGAAAATGGATGATTAGATGCCTCTAGGGAGCCCAAAACTAGGATATTAGTGAAACAGGATTCTTCCTCTGCCATATCTTTAACATGCTTAGTATTCTAAGTAGGTTATCTGTTAATTAGGGTGCACATATTCAAGCATAAATGGATGAAGTCTACTGATACATTTCATGCATATTCATAGACTAAGAGGGGAAGGGAAATTCAGCAAGGTTATTTTTCTTCTGTGTCTTTGTGTATGGCTTAGACTTACAAATGCTTGCCATTAAAGTTGTTCAAATATGATGATGATGACATTAGCCAAGTTGGTTTCATACTACCTAATTTTCTTCATTGTAAGAAATGTATTTCATTAAATGTATTCATTTAACTTGATCCCTCAGACTCTTGACAAAGAAAATACCTGGAAAAGCCTCAGTTTATGAGTATAAACTTGAAGGATTTTGAATGCTAAATCCCACCTGTCTGGTCAATAGACAAAGTAATACAAATAAATGTAGGATTTACAGTAAATTAGCTATAAATCCAAGGGAAAGGAATGAAGTGGAAATAGAATATTCATTATAAGATATATAAACTTTATCACAAAAAGAAACACAGGACTGGAAATAGAAATGTTGCTATGTTTCCTCAACCTAGGGTGCATCTATACTGTAGAAATAATGCAGTTTGACACCACTTTAACTGTCATGGCTCCATTCTAGAAAATCCTGGGATTTGTAGTTTTCTAAGATATCAGCACTTTGGCAGAGAAGCCTAAATATCTTGTAAAACTAAAAACTCCAGGATTCCATAGGGTGGACCTACAGTACTTAAAGTGGTGTCAAGCTGCATTATTTCTGCAATGCAGATGCACCCCTAATGTCCTTCTGATATTATCTGTAGCTATCCTGTCCATTTACTGGTTAGGAATGGTGGGACTATAGTTCAATATTTCTGGTGGGTACTACATTTAAGGGCCTTTGATATCACCTGGGGTTTGGTTCCAGAACAGTCCATGGATACCAAAATTCAATGCTCAAGTCCCATTATATTCAATGGTGCAATAAAATGGTGTCCCTTATAAAAATGGCAAAATCAAGGTTTGCTTTTTTTGGGGGGGGGGGGGATTTTCAAGTGGCAGATGGTGGAATCTGTGGATTTAGAATCCGTGTATAAGGAGTGTCGACTGTTCTTTGATCTGTAACTTTCTTGCCACTTTATTAATATTACCAGTACCACAACTCTGAAGTTATTTTCTTTTGGTTGCTTCTGAATACTTAATATGCACTCAAGTCTGTTTGACAGTTCATAACAGTGACTAATAAAGTTTTCTTCTTTCTCAGCAGCTTGTCTCACCATGACGCATACAATATAGCTGAGATGTAAATCAAAATATTCTGAAACCTGATTCTCGTGGCATGTTTCCCATGGTAAAAGAGCTGTGGAACAATCTTACCACTTCCCAAATGGTTCCCATGGCACTGTAAATATAATCCCAAGGCAACACAACTCACAGTATTCATTACACAACATGTATTTGAGAAACACTGTCTTATTTATTATCACTGTTTATTACAATTAACCGGTGAGATAGTCAGACAGATAGAACGATGGGCTCTAGGCCACCCTTGGGCCATTAGATATTCACAGGAGCCTTGAACTTGCATTTCCCAAATCCCACCACTACAGGCTGACAAGTACACTTCACTGGCACTCAGAATAAACATTATGATAGCATTACTGCTTAAAACAGTGGAGGGAAACTGTGGAAAGCCAGGGCAGCACATTAGCCCCCCTTCCCCTAGGGCCTTAAAAAGCCATACCTCTTTCCCACAAAAATAAATTGTTAAAAATGTTTTGACCCCCAAGTGCTTCCAAACACTTTCTATGGGACATGCACAGGGGACACCTTTTTATTGTCAGGAAGTGATCAGAGGTTTACTTCCTGCTTGAGAAAAGCATTTCTTGTGCATAAATAGGCCTGGGATGGTGGCCTCCCAAAACATGATGGAAAAGCAAATTAGAAGACTATATCAATTCATTGCCTGTAAGTCACCACCACTTATGTGGCTATGTATGAAAGATCTTACTAAGGGAGTGAAATAACAAGTTGGCTTACCCTAAAAACCAAAAAAGTAAAATATAGCAATTAGAGTCTGAATATCCCCAACTAAAAAGTAATGAAATGCAAAGGAAAAAGTAATCTCTTTATAAGAACTGAAATCTATAGTTCTGGTGTGAGAGAAAGAAGATGAATTCCAAATGACTGGGGGCAGAGTTGAAAAGCAGAGGATGAATTTGGAAATAATAAACATATTGTGTAGTGCAGTGTTTCTGTTAAAACAAAAAACAAGAATTTCACCATGAAATGTAGGCTTCGGAGATTGATGAACAAAAGGCTATTTAGTCATGCCAAGAATCCCAGGAGGTGGGTTAGATGGGTCATGAAAGGTAATTCCTTGTTCCATGAAAAGGTGTAATTGACAAGCTTTCTAAATTATGTGAATTGAGAAGACAGGCAAATAGCCTTTCTATTGGAACATACTTTTTAAAAAGAAGCAAAGCAAAGAGAAAGAGGAGAAATAACAAGCTGGGTCCACAGGAATAAAACCTACCTCATTTGTGGTGGAAACTTTATTCTTTCTCTCAGATCTGTTAATGCCCCACAAAACCAGAGGCCTGCAATACTGCCACTGACCTATCCCTAAACTGCCATGTGCAGCTGGATTAAAAAACAGATTAATTTCATCCATACAATTACTCATGCTATGATACCCTAATAAAAGCTACTGGGCAATAACAACTGACATTTTTTCTTCTGCTGTACAGACAAGATTTATATGCCCCCCCCCTCTAATGCTGGGAAAGTCCAGTTCAAACAAACCATAAGAAAATACCACAGCACCCCCAATAGTGAAAAGCTTCACTTATATACTGTGGCTTCTCTAATATGTATTTTTTAACTATTTATTTGACCATTATATCACTTTTTCCCAAAATGGTGACTTCAAGTCAATCCACAAGAAATGACAATAGGTTCAACATCCCCCCTTCACCAAAAAGTTACATTGAAATGTAGTAAACATTTTACTATTAAAACTTGATTGAGCAAATTAAAACTTTAAAAGCCTATTGAACTGGAAAGCAATTTAAAATCACATAAATGAAAAAGGCTAGTCCTGAACATCAAGAAAACAAAAATAATGACCACAGAAGATCTACAAGAATTCATCCTAGATAACACGAAAACTGAAATAGTCAAGGAGTTCCCATACCTTGGATTAAATACTTGACCAGGATGGAGACTGTAATCAAGAAATTAGAAGAAGGCTAGGACTGGGGAGGGTAGCTATGAAAGAACTGGACAAGACCCTAAAGTGTAAAGATATATAACTTTGAACACTGACGTGAGGATTGTCCAGGCCATTGTATTCTCCATCACTATGTATGGTTGTGAGAGCTGGACAGTGAAGAAAGCAGACCAAATGAAAATAAACTCATTTGGGATGTGATGCTGAAGAAGGTTCTTGGACAGTCAAGAAGATAAACAAATGGATTCTAGAACAGATCAAGCCCAAACTCTCCCAGAAGCCAAGATGACTAAATTAAGGCTGTCGTCCAGGGTGACATCATGAGAAGGCATGAAACATTGGAAAAGGCAATGGTGCTAGGGAGACCACACATCAGATGACTCAAATCAATCAGTCATGGGCCTGAGCCTGCAGGACCAGAGCAGTGGAGGACAGGAAGTCTTGGAGATGTCTCATCCACAGGGTCACCATGAGTCAAGGTCGACTCGAGGGCAGTTAGCAATAACAACAACAAATCAATTTCTTAAAAGCCTTTTCTTAGCTACCAGTCAGTTAACTAGCTCCAATATTTCCTTCACAATAATTTCACATTATTGAAAACTGTGAGACAGCATCAGGTTTGCTGAATAGGGATATAAGAATATTAGAAAAATATTCCCCAAAATGGTAGAAAAATATGTTTCTCAAGTGGTGAAAAACCTTACTTGAGGAGATTCATGGAGTGCAGAAAATCTTCATAGCTTGGGACAAATTCTGTGCAAAAATTCACTAATTTTTTAAAATAGGAAACAGCATTTTCTGTGCAGAAAATGCTGTTTTTTGCACAGAAAACACTGTTTTATGCACTAAAACATATGGAAATTTTACAACTTTCTGTGCAGGAGACAGCATTTTCTGCACAGAAATACTCTATTATTTACTTGTCAGAAAAGGCCTGCAAGAATGAAGTAGAAGGAAGAACAGCCAGGATTTTCCACCTCTTCTATATCCTTTCAGGGTCCAGAATCTTAAGATCTTGTTTTTATTCTCCCACTCCACTGATACAGTTAGCTCATGTCTCCCTCAAGAAGATGTCTTGCCTCTAGTTTGTTATTTTAGTGAATTTTAATCCATTTTTATATTGTTCTTGATTTGTTTGTCTCTTATTTTAAGGTAGGGAGGGGGTGGTGGTAGGGGATTTTTTAACCTTGGTTTTTATATGTACTATGTATTTTATTGACATTTTCCCTCGATCCGTAGGGAAAGGTGGGATATCAATAAATTTTTATTATTATTGATTATAACTGAAAATTGGGAAAACTCAAGTCAATGATCTTTTCTTAGATAAGTTATAGCATAAGCTTTTGTAGATGAAGGCTGTTGCCTTCCTGAAAAAATAAAGCAGTTTGACAACACTTTAACTGCCATGGCTCAATGCTATGGAATTCTGGGATTTGGAGTTTTATGGGGAGCCAGAGGACTCTGACAGGGAAGGCTAAATATCTCCCAAAACTACAAATCCCAGCATCCCATAGCATTGAGCCATGCCTGTTAAAGTTGTGTCAAACTGCTTAATTTCTGCAATGTGGCAGCACTTTCTCAGATACAAGTCTATGAAAGCTTATACTACAATTTCTTTTGCATAGTTAGTTACAAGATCCCTTTGCATACTGATATTCCAGACTACCATGGCTATGTGCTTATTTTGTTGCATTTTATCATCCTTTTTTCCTAATGAGCTGAAGGCATCATGTCTCCCCTCTCCAATTTTATTCTCTAAACAACTCTGTCAGGTACAGTAAATTAGACTGAGGCATAGTGACTGGCCCAAGATCACATTGTGAGATTGACAATCAAGTGAGGATTTAAATCTGTTTCCCAAATACTGGTCCAAAACTAAATACTATACCATGCTTATTTCCAGTAGGAAAAGGGAAGCCTATCAGCCTCCTTTAGCACAAGAATCTTGCATACCAGGTCACTCTTTAATTGACTATTTGCAGTACTTTACGGTTTTCAAAGGCTTGCAGTATGTGGTCAGTATTTAGAGAAAATCCCAATTTATTTTCTCCTTCAAAGCTCCTTTTACTTGTCTTCCTAGACTTCCTTTAAATAAAATGTTATGGCCCTCTAGAAATACATTCATGATTATTAGCTGACACAACAGCTTACTGCTTTTTTAAGAAAAGCATAGTTTTGAAAGCTTTTCCAGCTTCGCCTCCAGATGATGTAATCTTCAGGCAGATGTCAAGCTTGGTTACAACTGCAAATTCTTCACGTTGGACTTGGACAGACTCTTTTAAACATTCCCCTTATTTTTAGGTTTGAATTCAGTCCCCTCCAGCCAATAGTTTAGCTGAAGCTAATGTTATTCAACTGCAAAATGTCTTTCATAGTGTGAACAAAGGTTCACTTTGTAACAGGTTACAGAGCCTCAGTGCAGCTGTTTCACTCAGCTCTCTGCCCAGGCAGTTCACATGATGATGAGAAACCCCTGTCCATAAACTACATTTCACAGGCTAAGTGGAGGCTTAAATTCAGAAAGACATGCAAGAGTTTTCAAATGAAGGCATTATGCTTAGCACAGTTCTGCAGGGTTACACACAAGAAAAAAATACTTTGCATCATGTAGCAGCTGGAAACAGCCAACCTCCCAAACGGGTAAAACATTCATAAGATGGTACAAAGAACTCAGTTGCTAAATTAATATCTGTAATCAAAGGGATTTGATTTTTTTTTTTAAAAAAAAAGTTATTTAGTACAGTTGACCCTCTGTATCCACAGATTCCACTATCCACGGCTTGGAAATATTCCAAATATGTAGAAATTCCCAAAAGCAAAGCTTGATTTTGCAATTTTATATAAGGAACACCATTTTATTATACCACTGTATATAATGGGACTTGAAAATCCACATATTTTGGTATCTGTGGGAGGTCCTGAAACCATACCCCAGCAGATATCAAAGGCCCACTGTATTGAATAGCCTAAAGAAGACTAAACCAGGATGGACAGAAGGTCAATCTGCAGAAGGTAAGAAATAATTTCTGATCCAAGAAACAAGAAAACAGTTCTGTCCACCAACATATACACTAAATGATACTGCTTAAAAGAAGAAAAGTTGGGGTAGACAGAATGGGATTTTCATGTGGAAGGAGCATGAATTGTGGTACTTGGAATGAATTATTCCTGGGTTCATAATTTGAGCCCATCCAAATGTATTTAACAATGTTCACTCAATATCTGAGTAGACAGCGTGAACCAGATTCATCCCCAGTTCCATTGCCTTCTAGGTATAAAGGGTATAAAGGCTGAAGAGGAGAGCCCCTGCTATCCATGCTCTCAATGCAATTCAGAACTGAATCATACTGAATCATGTGGAGAGTCTTAATAGATCACAGACATTTCAAGGGTAGCGGAAAATATGAAGGAAGAAGTCAGGACTGGCACATTAACCCTCCCCATGTGTTGATGAAACATTTAAAAATAATATTTGGTCTCACTGTTTTATATACACCTTTTAAGTCTCTAGGTTGTAAATCTTAAGAGTACAAGGAAAAGGGCGGGAGGGGTTCACAAAGGGGGGGGGGAACCCTTTCTGCAAATTTTAAGCTTGCTTGCCTGCCTGACCCTAGACTAAATATTTATGGTGTTTTCTTATGTGCTGGAAGCAATAATACAGTTGTCTAACCCCCAGTCAAATTAGCCAACTGAAAATATATAGCCATGCCAATAGAGTCCCAAGGAGGGTGAAGACTTTCTGTGAATTTAAAAAGAGGTGCATCATTTAAACGTATTTAGAACTATAACTATGTATCTTAAGGGCTTCTGAAATACTTGTTTAGTTTTAGATCACCACCACCACAACAGTTGAAAAAATCCTGAGGTGGCTTGCAATAATTCCATTAAAATCAATAAAACCAATAAAGCAATAAATCCATAATATGACAGGAGTTCTTTAAAGTGGTAAGATGGCAAAAAACCTAAACTCTAAACAGTCTGGACAAAGGAAGAAAGGATTCTATAAGAAAACTGAAAGGCAGTTAGGATCTCTGTGGGGGAAGAGTGTGTCAAGATGAGGGTGAAACAGCCTCAAGGGCCATTTCCCAGTCACCACTTCCACTGAGAAAGCAACCCAGAGAAGGACTCCAATGCATTAATGCCTGGATAAGTTCTTATAGGAGACTCTGTTAAATGAGGTACTTGTGTCCCAAGCCGTTTAAGTGCTTTAAAGTGTGAAAAATGCATTATGAATTTTATTGGAAGAGTGGAAGACAGCACAGCTATTTTAAGAAGGGTGAAATGCTCTCTCTTGTGTTGACCCAGTTAGTAGTCGAGCTATTCTGTTCTCAACTGCCATTTCTGAACAGTCTTCAGAAGTTTTCTCACATACAACACAACACAGAAGCCCAAACTGGCAGTTATGAGAGTATAGGAAAACAGATGTGCAGGAGAGGCTACAGGTACCTCCACAAAAAGTGTTTCTTGCCACAGAGACAAAATCATTGCAGAGTAGAATTTTATGGGGAAAAGATTGAAGTGCTACATCTAATATATTGCAGTATTTTGTTCAATCTGCTCTATTATTGTCATGATTTCCCATGTACAAAAGGAAATCAAGGGTCCTCTCTCATTAAAAAACACCTGGTCTTGTTTATGCTGGCACCAGTGAAAATGGATACTACCATTTTGATTTATGAGCTTGAATGATGAGAACGAGGATGATGATTACTGGACACTTAGTTGAGATGTGTATGAATTAGACCAGTGATACTCAAAGTTGTGGACTCCGGATACGTGTTGGTCCCTGAGCCTTTGGCTGCTGGTCCCTGGCAAGTTCCAAGGAAAGAAACAATTATATTCAACAGGCAAAAATTTAGTGCCGGTCTTTGACATATAGAAAAACAATAATTGGTGGTCCCCCACTTCATATAGCCCAAGAAGCACTGAACTAGACAACATAAACTGGATTCAGCTTAAAAAAGTAACACAGAATCATGCAGATTTCTTTTTTTTTGAGAAGCTGGTTCCTATCCTTCTCCTATAAAAAGGATGGATCATTTAACTTCTTTCCTCCACTGGCTCATCTCTCCTTCTAGAAAAACAGCCAGAAGTAGCTCAGAGGACCACATTTTCTTGGGTTTTTCTATTTTAAAAATAAAAGGGCACTGATTGTATAGAAGACATTGAACACCATAATCTGTATAATTCTGAATATTTATTATGTTATTGTATTTTATTTATATCCCACTTTTCTCTCTGTATGGGGCTGAAGACATCTCATAAATTTGAATTAAAACAAAACACAGTTAAAATTATGTATAGTACAAAAGTTTTAAAACATTACTGAACAATTGTATTGAAAACATTAATTTAATACAACTTTTAAAATGCAATTAAACTATAATGATACAACTACAAATAGAATGCACTTAGCTAAATAATAATAATAATAATAATAATTCATTTCTACCCCACCTCTCCAATAAGACTGAGGCAGTTATAAGACTGAGGCAGCATAAAGTGGCCCAAGCTAGCTTCTCATGGGAGGGAATTCCACAATATGAGAGCAAATACTGTGAAGGCACTTTTCTGTGTCCTTGCCAAACATGCCTGTGATGATGGTGGTATTGAGAGAAAGATAGTGGTATAATGTGATCCTGCTTGATTAAGTTAAAAGATTTTTAAAAAGAAAGAAAAAAAGAAAGAAAAAAAGAAAGAAAGAAAGAAAGAAAGGAAGAGGTATCACAATTATAAATATTGGAATTTGTATTTAAGTAACACAAGAAGCTTGCTAGGAACAGTCTGAAACACAACTTGAGTAGGCATCTTACTGTCCAGAAACAAAAGAAAATGTACACCACAAATTGCTGAAAAACAACACCCAACACCCTAATATATATTGTTCATACAGCCAGCCTTCCTTATCCATGGGTTTTGTATCCATGGATTTAAGCTTCCATGGCTTGAAAATATTTTTTTTTTAAAAAAGGTATGAATTCCAAATAGCAAACCTTGATTTTCCATTTTATATAAGGGACAGCATTTTGCTCTGCCATTATATTTAACGGGACTTGAGCATCCATGAATTTTGTTATCCACGGGGGATCCTGGAACCAAACCACAGTGGATAACAAGGTCTTCATCAGAGGCAATAATGCTGCTTGGTTTGTATGTTAGTAGATTCTTCTAGCCTCAGAACACTCACTATTTTAGAAGCCACCAGGCTTCAGGGATCTACTTTGTTGTTCTTTTCCACCCTAGACACTTGAGATCTACCAGCTGGAGCCAAGTATTTGTATAATTGCTCAGTGGAGCAGACATACAGTACTTAGAATGTAAGGGAGGGTGAGGGTTACCTCCTACTGTCTTTTTTTCAGTCCCTAGAGGCAGGGAGGAGAGATTTGTTGCTACCACTGCTAAAGAACTGCAAATCACCCAAAGATCTATAAGTAGATCTTGACAAGCCTATACTAGTTGAAAATTCAAAAGAAAGATATCATTGTGGGTATGCTGATGAAGACTGGCAACAATGCGCAGAAGTTGTTTTTGCATTGATTATTACAGATAGCACAACATCTAACAGGAGATTGGATCACATGAGCTTAAAGGCTTGTTTTGTAACAGCAAAAATTACATTCATATCTCCAAAATTTCATTTTTGTTACTTGACTCATTCACCCCTTCAACTCAAACCACTTGCCAACTTCTGCTGATTTCAATCTGAGTGTGAGTATTTCTAAATCAATACATTCTTCCAGCAATAGAATTCACCTCCAATTTTTTTTCTTGGTATAGTTAATATAAAAGCTAATTACTCTTCTGGAAACTGTCAAAACTTATTTATTATTATTATTATTATTCACATATTAGAAATACAGATTTTACCAATGAGTACAAAATAATGAAGATTTGATTCTAGTATGTGGGCTTATTGTGGGCTAGGCCCATTTGTTCCCAAATTGTTCATTATATATTTTTACTATGGAAACACATTAGTGACTCCTTCATCCATCATATCTGAAAAGTAGTAGCATCACAATCTTCTCAGTATGAAAATATAAATACTCTAGCATTAGAAAACTATGGATTTTTATCAGTCAGGCACAAAGGGGGAAAATATAGCTTGACCCAACTTTTTGCCATTATATACCATGTATAATAACGTATGTAATGTTTTACAATGTCTAGACAGATGGGAGCCTAGGTTCACCACTGAATATGTTTATGGAAGTTTTTCAGAAGTGAATTGTCTAGGATAATATAGTGCCGTCTGTTTTCTAGCCATTTTTAATTGGTGTATTTACAGTTGTTGGAAATTAGGGAAGAGAACAATAATCCTGCAGGAAACACTATATACCTTTTGAGCTGGTGAGTTATTACCTTAGACTAATAACTATTCATTTTTTTGTTTATTTTTAATAAAAAATCACATAAGGACTGCAAACATTGAGTATCCATTAGTTTCTCATTCTTGTGGCCTCTCGATTATTGCGGCACCATTTTTTAAAACAAATTTATTCAATTATCATGCATTTTTACTTTCACGTAGTCATGGTGACCTTGGCTTTTTTGGTTTGAACCAGTTATATCTATATATTTAAAAGTATTCTCTAGCCCAAGAGTTGTGGGACAGATTCCTGCTACCACCGCTGATGCCCGATGGGTCAGATAACATCAGAAGTTATAACCTTGTCTCCTGACATCACGAGATTCCCCAGCTGAATGTTCTCCAGGTGTTACTGACCTCCCAAGGCAGAGGGGAAGCAAATCTGGATCTACTTAGTGGATACATTTGGCTCTGCTAGCTCTCAATGCGCTGGCTGGCAGTGTCACACTTGCCCTTCACTTGTCTGCATGGGAAAAGTGAAGGAGGAGTGAAGTTAGCTTTCTGGACATGGAGGTTCCTGGCTACAGAAATCTCTTGTTGTATCCTGACTCCCTTTGGACATGCTAGGGCTTTGGGGAAGAGAAACCAAAATTTCTGTGGGCCGGATTGGTGAAAGTATGCCATTTTGCTCAGTTCTGACATTTTAAAATCGGAAGGACCTTCTGCAAGATCACTGAAAATATTTTCCTAGCCCTAACCAAGCCCTAACCTTATCTGTTGCACAATAGTCACAATAGCAAGGTAGCTTGTGTATACTTAAGAAAAGTTAAAGGGTGTTACGGTTACATACATAAAATTTAAGACAGAAACTTCAAATTAAGGTGCTTCCCAGACTTAAACATAAAGGATAGCTTATCCATGCTTAGACGAATGCATAGCTAAAAAGGGACTGCATACCAGAATAGGGGGCAACTACATATTAATAAAATTCCACACCAATTAACTAATGGGCATGGCATGTGTCCACAATAAATTAAATCACAAATCATATTAACTGTTTTAAATATATATATATATATATATATATATTAATTTGTTTTAGATTGTAAATTGTTTAATTCTATTTTAATGTGGGGGGAGGACTGGGGGATATAATATGTATACTTTTAATTGTTAGAAGCCGCCTTGGTTGCCTGACTGCAGAGAGACGGAATATAAATACATTGTATATTATTATTATTATTATTATTATTACCTGATATATGCCCATGACACTCACTCAACCACATTCCTCACAAAAGCTATAGGAGATTTTCAAATACAAAATTTTTGTAAAAAGTGATCTAATGGAAATGGTCTGAATGGTATGGGGTACTCTAATGCAAGTCAGCGAATGGCACTGTAACAAAAACTTGCCATATTTTTTTCTATTTCTCATTTTACACTTTTATAGGTCACAACAGTTTTCGACCTGAATGACAGTAACTGCTGTGTGCAATAAAAAGCATAGTTAGAAGAATTCACAACTGAATTTCAATAAGCTAATGTTCAGGAAAGCTGCCAGGATTGAAGAGAAAACCTGTTATGGATGGCATAACTATGACTGGAACCAGACTTAGTCATATTTGGCATACACCACAGGTTGGAATCATGTGGCCCTCCAAATATTATTGACTGCAATTCCCAGCAGCCTGTCATGAAAAATGTTGGGAGTTACAATTCAACAACATCTGGACTCCCTAAGAATGATTAGTCTGGAAACAATCATTGACAAAGCCATGAGAAATTCTGATCACAGATCCTGAAGTATCCTTGAAAAAGACTACAGTTCTACTTCTTACCATGGTTCTACTGCTGCCATTGAAGTTCATTAAAATGAACTTAATAAAAGCCTGTGAGATAAACCTATCTAGCCTATTATATATATAGTCTGATCCTTCCAGCTTGTAAAGTGACACCACAAAAATATAACTATACTTCTTTTGTAACCAGCCTAAACAGAAATCAGAACCTGGATTTGTTACTTGTTGTTTACAAGTTTTAAGTAATATGTTGTTACTAATGCACTGCTTGTTAGTAAGTGTTTATTTCTGGGATACTGGCAGCTACCTGATGATGCCAAAAAGGACATCAGTTTCAGGTTTTCCAAAAAGGTCATTAGATTCATAGAGTTAGAAGGAAATAACTACATATTCTAATATCCAACCCCATACTAGCCTGGTAGCATAAGGTTAAGACTTATCAAAAAGATTTTGGAGTTTGAACTCACAACATCATAGTCTAAGACTGAATTCTAAGTTAAATGATCAATCTGGCGCACAAGAAGAAACATGGGTCTGCAATACAGATTACCAACTGCAACTGACAGATCAACAGAATACAATTGGCAGGCAAGCTGTCTACATCTGGACTGGAGTGGGTTGGTACCAAAATGGAGGTGACAACTTGCAAGGTATTTCCTATCAATATTTGTGGTGCCCCAAAGATGCTCTCTCCACTATGAAAAAAATGAGTACAAAAGAAAATTCTTTAAAGGAAATTTCCTTTAAGAGAAAGGAAATTCATTTCTCTTCCAAATGAGCCGTGGGTCCCCCACGTGCCTTATTCACAAACAGATGTGCACTTCCAGAAATCTCCTCAAAGCATCAGTACACTTGTAAACAAGGTGAATGAGGAGCATGTACATTGTTTTAAAATGAAAATGGTTTCCATAAAGATAAAACACCCCTCTCTTTTTGCAGTGGCAACTGGTTAGCTAGTGACAGGAGATATTATCTGCTGGTCCAGATTATTTGTGGTGATGATGAAAAAGAAAATGAAGATGAAGATGAAGAAGAAGAAGAAGAAGAATTTTCCACTTTTTTCTGTAAGACAGCTTACACGTTTAAAAAATTATAATTAAAAACATGTAGTCAACATTAAAACCAAATTAAACTATTAGATGTATTAAAAACATACACCCTAAAAGATAAAAGTTACTGAATTCAGTTTAATAAAATATACCCCTTACATCCCTTTCTTTAATGCCTTCAGTTATAAAAGCCTGTCTGAATAAAAAACTTTGTCTGCTGACAGAAGGATAGAGAGAAAGGGGCTTTTAGGGAGGGAGTTCCAAAGAGTTGGGGGCACCTACTAGGAAGGTAACCTGTAAAGGTGGCGGCGTGAGAGAGGGCCTCTCCTAAGGTTACTTGAGACTATGGAAGATCATATTGGTAGATATGGTCTGTCAGATAGCCTAGACCTATTGTTTAAAAAAAGGCTCATCAGCTGTACATAACTGCAGAGAAACCATCCCAGGTATTCTGGACCACAGGTGAGTAAAGTGCAGCACTAAGGCTGCAGCTTTGAAGTCTGTTTTTGCAGTCTACCAGCCTCCTTTGATTGACTTTTTCTGGCACCTGGCAAAAGCAGCAACTCGGCCTTTAAATAGAATGCAAACTCCTTCCCCCTTCCAAACTAATATACATTTAAAATGCTCATTCCCCTGTCCCCATAACCAGAAGCTGATTCCTGGCCATTTCCTTGGGGAGGGAGCAGGCTTTTTTGCCTGTCCATATGGCCTCAGGGGGCAGAAAACTGGGCACTGGACAAGCTGCAGTTGTCTGTCCCTGTTCCAGACCATGTTACAGCACTGTAAGTATCTAAAGCATGAACATTCAAAGTGTGTGGTATGCAGTTTCTTCAACCTTGGTTAACGACCACTAGTATAAAGTTTCTAATTTACATGGAGTTGGCTGCTAATGCTCATTCAAACATTTTATTTCTAGGGTTTAATGTTTTTGCTTTAGTTCCACGACAGAATCAGTAAGTCTAATTGTTAGTGTTGTTGCTCTGGATGATACCCACAGAAAGTTCTTACAGAATGTTCACATAAACCACACAAGCTAGAAGGACAAGATTTGAGAGAAAAAGGAGGAACCACTCTCATAAGGAAGGAAATCACTAGTGAAACCACAACTGTACAGCTGTCTCCAATGCTAATGTGGCTCAAACAACTCCACTGACATCTTGAAGATAGCCATCTGTATAACTGTTTGTAATGATATTCAACAGGGCTAAGTGATGAGCTAGCAAATGTTTGGCCACACCACAAGCCATGAGAGTAGAAGAAAACACTGTAATGTTTGGTTAACTACCTCAGCTGCACTACAGCATAAGGTCTCTATTGCAAAGTACAGAGAAAACGGCTATGCTTCTCTTCCTTCAAAAATCTAATCCATCCTGTTTTGAAACTTGCAACAGAGAGAAAGAAATGACAGAATGTTATAAGCAGAACTAGGAGGACCAGCTCAGTCTTGTATATTCTATCTTCCAAATAGAAGGAGGTTCTTCTTGCAGCTTATATTGTGCAAGAGAGTACAGTCTATACATTTTTTTAAAAAAGACCTGCATGGAATGTCTTTCTTTTCATGCATTCATTCCACTTACTCACATTGCTACATGAATAATGTATCAGTACAGAAAAGGGGGGGAGGGGGACAAATTGGCTTGACAGGCAATCTGAATAAACTAAAGTAGCTCTTAAAATTTGTCTACTAAGTCTGTGCAGAACTAAAGAGGAGAGTGACACCAACCAACCAGCCAGTCAACTTTCTTTTAAAAAATTAGCACTAGATATTTTAACATATGTGGACTCATTCTATAATAAATCGTGTGAAAACAAGGCAAACATCCAGGTAATGGTGTGTGTGTGTATGTGTGTGTATGTGGCATGCCTTCAAGTCGCCTGTTAACTTATGAAGACCTCATGAATGTCCTAACTTTTTCTTAGGCAAGGAATAGTCACAGGGGGTTTTGTCAGTTCCTGCCTCTGAAATAAACCCCACAGCACCTGGCATTCATTGGGGTTCTCCAATCCAAATACCTCCCAAAATCAGACAGAATCCGGGGCGTTTAGGTTATAGGCAATGATATGTACAGTAACATTAAGGAAGTGTGTGTGTGTGTTGTTTACAGGGTCTTGATGGGAGTCCAGTAAATCCATTAATTTACTTCAGCTATGCATAAAAATTAGATTAGTAAACATAAATTTTAAAAAGTCAACTGCAATGATTCCCACTTGGGGTAGCCCTTAAAAGCAATCTGCAAACTTCATTTGGTTTAAAACAGAGTCACAAGATTATCAATCAGTATTTTTGTGTCCCATGAAGATCATGTTATTCATGATGAGCTCTTTGCATTCTTGCCTTGGTCCTTCACCATTTTGTCATAGTTTAGTCTCAGCTGCTCACTGTTTTATGCCATCTCAATCAGAAGCATGTTTCTATGCTGCATTTATATTGTTTGGTGTTTTCAAGTATGCTATTGTGGATATTTGTAAGGTTTTGTTTTGCTTGTCCCAAAGAAGTGTAGTAAAATACACAGAAAACAATCAAATATGAACGTGGACTGCAACAACCTTCTCACCCGAGCTCTATTTATGAGTGGAAAATGCTGAAAATTGTTAATAAAACTCTGTGTCTCAATCATTTCTACTTATAAAGAGGACAGTGTGTTGGCATGATTCTGAAAAGGAAACCTTGTCTGCACTGATGAGGATACTTTGGGGGCAGCTCAGAGCTGTCCTGACCTTCTTCCATTATCTGGACCTCCGTTCCCATGCCAGGGCGGCTGCTACATGGGCATCCTGCTGAACCACCTGGCATGTCTGCTGCTGTAGGTTGCTAACCTCTGAGGTCAGAACAAAGTGCCCAGTGATGATCACATGGCTGTGTGCCATATGACCTCAGAGCAAGTGACTGATGACCGTAGGGGACACGCATTCATACAGACCACTGCCCCAACATGGGAATGGAGGGCTCTGGATGAGAAGATCCAGAGGAAATGGTAAGATTTTTAAATTCATGTTAAATGTGTTATATTCCCAGTTTTGGTGCTGAATGTCCCAGATATTGTTTGGGCTGTTCACACCAGAACTGGGGGTTGCACCATACATCATCTAAACGGGACATCACCGGAATGGGAGGAAAATGGGCTTTTTGGCTCATGTAGGCAATTTCTTAGTCTTATCAGCCTGTACCTACACATTGTACTAGTGACATGACCATACCAGAACAGGTCTTCACTGCATGCCTTGGTCTTCTCACCCTGAGGTTTCAAGCTCCCTTCCTGAACTCAGCTGCAAACTGCAATGTACACATTTCAGCTTCCTTACTCCAAAATAATAATAATAATAATAATAATAATAATAATAATATAAAATGATACCAGATAAATCCTATGACACTTGTCCAGCTCTTGCCTGTGGGCTTACTTTTATGTGGCACATTTACTACTTCAGTCCAAATATATTTTATACACATACACACACACACACACGTATATCCAGGGGTAGCCATGTTGGCCATCCAACAAAATACAATAAAACCCCCAAATATTATTATTATTATTATTATTATTATTATTATTATTAATACCCTGCTCTTCAGCCAAGGCTATCAGAGCAGCTTACAGTTTGTTAATTAGACATTTCCCTGCCCTCAGGCTTACAATCTAAAAAGACATGACACAAAAGGAGAAGGGAGAGGTGATACGGAAGGGGGAAAGTCCAGCAGATCTTCTCTCCCTCAGAGTCCTGGACCATGGCAGATGGATTGGAGGGAGGGCTCTTCTTCTTTTTAGGCAAAGCCTGTTGGAGCTGGCCTGCCTTTCTCTCCCTTTATCATGGTGATACCTTTCTTAGGACAACAAAAAGTTGCAAAATACATTATGCTAGCTTTTGAAACTCACTGGCTTTACATGGACCTCTCCAGAAGGCTGGAAAATTGAATTTTGTTCCTTGCCATGTTCAAAATGAAATACCGTACATACTCGACTATAAGTTGACCTCATCTATAAGTTGAGGGCAGATTTTGGAGCCAAAATTATGAATTTTGATATGACCCACGTATAAGTCGAGGGTAAAACTTAGGGGCATGAAACAAAGGATGTAAAGAAGGAAGGAAAGGAAAATGATGCCAAAGAATGCTTCTGTGTTCCTGTCCAAGCATTCAAAAAGGCCAGAAGCAGCACCACAGTGGAGAGAATAGAGGAGGCTGGTGCTTCTTTTAGGTTCTCCTAGGATGGACTAAGCTCTTACCTTTTGCCACTTTACTCAGAGGGGAAGATGGATCCTATTTTCATTTAAGGTACAGCACTTGCATTGACCCATGGATAAATCAATCCAGGTTTTTTGGATTAATTTTTTGATTCAAATTTCTAGACTTATACATGAGAATATACAGTAATCAGCAAGAGACACACGATACCACACAGTCAGCCATATGGGACGAGATTCCATCTACAGTCTCACAAATAATCCTAACATCATTACACAACAGGCAGACAAAGGGGGAGCTTTAGGCATTATGACCAACTCAAACTACATATAAGAGTATTAGGGACAACTACCTAACACCACATTTTACAGAATCCTCTCCACATATCCCACTGAGGAATATCTGAAATGAGCTACACAAATTACTCAGAGAATTCTCTACTGATGTACAGAACTGAATTCAAATGGACACACCCCAAGAACCAAACAGGGCATTTCTATCTATTACCCAAAAATACACAAACAAGGCAATCCAGGAAGATCTATTGTTTGGAACATTAGAACCCTGACTATTGGGATATCTGGATGTATGGGCTCAGTTCTGAGGCCACAGGTCATCAAAACTCCAAGCTATGTGAAGGAGTTGAAAACATAGTCCATCCTGATGAAAACAGGGTCCATCCACAACATCCCAGAAAATACCTTCCCAGCTTTTATGGATGTGGAATCCCTATACACCAACATCCTATACCAGGATGACTAGAAGCCATCAAGTCATCCTAAATGAGACTACAACAGACCTAGCCATCAGGCTCTGCCGCTTTGTAATTACTCACAACTACTTCACTTCTGGGAATAATATGTACCTTCAAATCAGTGGCAGTTCCATAGGCACCTGTATGTGACCACAAACATCTTCATAGCTGACCTGGAGCAATGCTTCCTCAGCACATGCACCCCCAAATCTCTCCTCTACCTTTAATTTCTTGATGACATAAGTCAGAAATGTTTTGAAGCCACACAACAACAACAACAATTCGTGATGTAACATTTTTCTTCCTCAAAGTATCAGACTAATACTACAAACTGCAGAATGGAAGCGCTGCACAGGGCTTTACAGAATTTGCTGCACAGGGCTTTACAGCAGAGGAAAGAAGTGCCACCTCCACAGAAAGGAAAAACGGACACAAGCTCCTCTGTTTGCCACAACGTGAAAGCTTTATGGGGTGTATACAGAAAATTTATGAAGTGAACTAAATCAACAAACTACGAAAAATAATATTAAATATTTATTTCTTTATTTATGGTTACATCTTTTTTTTTTTTACAGTGAGGTCCAGATGGCATATTTTCTTCTCCACTTTGTATTCACAATTCCAACCTTATGAGGTCAGTAAAGCTGAGGTTGATTGGGCCAAGCTCACTCAAAGGGTTTTGTGGCTTTGTAGAGACTAGAACCTGGATCTTCCAAGAGCCGGTCCATTACACTATATTCACACTGACTCATTACATCCACTAGAGTGACAAACCAAACAAAGCTTTCAGAACTGTCCCTTGTCTCTGAAGGTGAATGGATTATGAGGGGTAAGTATGTAGTTGAGTGCATGTTGGAAAGAGAAGTTTAGATATAAGTAAAGGAAAAAGGTAGATATAGGTGGAAGGAGAAGTGAAAGTAGGGGAAGGAGGGAAGAACAGGAAAGAATGAACAGGATGAAAGATATGGTAAAAGAGAAAGATAATAAAGAGAAGGTGGAGGGAGAGGAAAGGTTTAAGAAGGATAAAGGTTAAGGAAAATTTAGAGATGAGAGGGGGAAGGAAAGTAGGAAAATAGGAAAGGTAGGAAAGTAGGGTAAGAGTTAGACAACAATTAGGAAATAATAAAGTAGAAGGAATCTAAGGAATCATGTAAGAATAGAGATGGAACAGGGAAGAATTTGATAAAAGAATAATGATAGTTATTATTGACTTTTAAAATTAGAATTATGTGTGAGCTTAGGATGTTTTATGTTTACATGTTTGGTATAGTTGTAGGTGTTGGTGTTTTTTTTAATTGAAACCAATATACATGATTGAAGGTAAAAGAACTGTCTCTTCTCTCTGGAAAAATTAATAATATTGATGTGCAATATATTAAGAACACTGTTATGGAAAGAGCATATTTGCTTAAACCAACAAAGTATTAAAAAGGGTGACTCATTGTCAATATCCTAAACACATCTCATATTCCAAAATGAATAATGAGTCTCGTCATCCCTTCAAAATCGATTTAGAGATCTCTACCTGTGCCCAATAAATGTGATGAGATATTTGATAAATTGTGGTAATCCAATCCATTAACTAGTGGTTCCCAAACTTCAGTCCTCCAGATATTTTGGACTTCAGCTCCCAGAATTCTTAACTTTTGACTAAGCTGGCTCGGGCTTCTGGGAGGTGAAGTCCAAAAAATTTGGAGGACCAAAGTTTGGAAATCTCTGCATTAGTAGCATGAGAAGCAATGCCTCATTCAAGATTGAGAGCAGCACCAAAAGTTCTTCATAAGACTCCCAAGCACTTACAGGAAAGATGGGATTTCTGAGCAGCTCTGATATCTAAATGAAAAGTAGTGCAATAGGCATGGTTCCCTAACTCCTTTCTCTTAGCTGGAGAGCTGAAGATTCTTTGCCTTATGTTGGTCAATCAGTATCTAGCTAGAGTTCCTTAGGCTTTACCCTTTTGGTAAAGGGTATGGTGAATCTACACTGCAATTATATAACTATGTAATAATGCAGTTTGATACCACTTTAAGTGTTATATCTCCATCCTATGGAGTCCTAGGATTTGTAGTTTTACAAGATCTTTGGCCTTTTCTGAAAGAGTGCTGGTGCTTCACAAAACTACAAATCCTAGCATTCTGTAGGATGGTGCCATGGCTGTTAAACTGCACTATTTTTTACAGTGTAGATGCACCCGTTGCCATGTTAGTCTATACTGTGTGTGTATATGATTAATAAAAGTCCCCCAAACATTTATGGTTCAAGACATCCTAGAAACTACTCAAAGATGCCATTGTTCTGATGGAAGAAAAAATGGTATGCTTCCATCTGGGCACAATTATTTGTCCACTTGTTCCTACGTTTCACCCTGCTCGCACACCAGTCTTTCGATGCAAGTGAAAAAGAACCATGTTCTGACAATCCAGATAATGTCAAGCAAGGAACTTACCTGAACATTTATAATCAGGCAGATATGTGGAAAAACTCCACAACCAGGGAAATTTAATTTTTTGGATTACAATTCCCAGAAGCACTCAGCTTATATATCCAAAAACCTATGGAGAATTCAGGGGAATAGTAGTCTTATAAGCAGTTTCCAAACCCTGGAAAAATATATTTGTGCAGACAACATCAGATGAAACACTTGCACTCGCCTGCTTTTTGGCCAGTCCTGTTCAAATTTCTAGGAAAGCATGACAGTCAAAGCTGCAGTAAATGTACTAATGGCACCATCTAAGGGCACTAACATGTAATGCATTTCTTTCTCTCAAAAGCACTTTCTATATGCAACATTGATCCAAAATCCAACACAAAATATAGCCATTTTGTTTTCAGTGTAGTCTTCATTTTTTGCACTGCATCAGTATTGTCCTGTATTTTATATAAAAAGTTCTTCAATAATTATGCTGGATTTTTATGTACTATACACTGAAAAATCATTGTTTATGTGTGCCACATCTCTTTTTACACATGATCAGGAATTCAAAATGTTTGATAGGTGTGATTCTTATACTCATCCTGCACACATACTGTGAGGTTTCTTTTTTTTTAGTCCCAAGTGCACCTTTTTGTGAGAAATCTCCTTGAGTTTTAGAACATAATTTCAATCAACTGGTAAGGAAATGTCCCCCCACCCCACCCCCATTGCAGAACTTCCCATAGGGCTCCTAGTACCCAAGTCCCTTTTATGCATCCTTTAATAATATCAGAGACAATTAAATACTAACAAATTTCTTACAATAGCCACATATTTCCAATTGCTTTGGATACTCAGCTGGGAAAGAGGCAGACCAGCTAAGTATCCAATTATGTCATATTTAGTTCTAGAATCTAGTAGAAGTACTAGTTGTAGTCATGGTGGTGGTGGTTTCGTTTATATCCTGCTTTTCCTCTATAGAACTCAGGTAGTGTACATGGCTTTCTTCTTCCTTCTTTTATCTTCACAACAAGCTTTGAAATAGGTCTGGCTAAGAGGGACTGGCCCAAGGCCACTCAGTAGACTTCATTCCTCAATGGGGGATCAGAACATTATTTATATTTATTTATGGAATTTATACCCCGCTCTTCAGCCTTAATGTATGTAATGTATCTGTCCAAGTCCTAATCCAACCACTCCACTCCATAGGCTCCTAATGTGCTGTGCAGGACAAAATCACAGCCACTTTGATGCATACCTATCACAGATCTTCCCCTTAGATGTTACATTTGCATATGGTTTAGACACAGGCAAACCAACATATATCCATCTGGTAAAGTTCTATGTTTTTAGACAAGTTGCAAATTGCAAATGTCCACACAGATCTACACCCAACAATAAAAATTCACTATAGTAAAAGCTGTTATATTCAAATATCTCTCACAGAACAGTTCAGAGACCATCCTGGGAAAAAAACCTGTGAAATAAAAGATAAAGCTGTGAATTACAGAAAAACAAAACTGTGCCACTGGGGTTAGTATGTGAAAATAATTCTGTTTCTTTGTAGTGTACTGGCTTTATCCTGAACTATTCATTATGGTTCTCAGAGTACATCAGTGGTTTGAGTGTTACACTACAAGTCCAGAGATTAGAGTTTGAATTCCAGCTCAGCCATGGAAACCCATTGGGTGGTCTTAAGCACTCTCTCAGCCTCGGGAATGCAAAGGCAAATGCCTTCTGAACAAATCTTGCCAAGAAAACCCAATGATAGTTTCACCTTAGGGTCACCATAAGGCACACAACATCAACAATAACAACAAAACCAACAACAACAGAAAAGCAGCAATATATAAGATATAGTATAATTTTTTAAAATAAGAATGAAAAGAATGCTGTATTACAGAAATTTTACCCAGAATTGGCTTTAAAGGATGGATGAATTATAAGAGTAATAAATTAATCATTATGTAGTTATTAAAAAGTTTATAAAACAGTTTTCTGGTCCATAAAATGCTGAGGGAAATATGAAGAATTTATTGGATCTCATTTGTGCTTGTTCACCTTAATAACCTTGTGACATATCCACAGAAGTTTATGAAAAGCATGGAAAGGCTCTGAATGCACATCCAGCCCATAGAGCACATAAAGACGCTATATATCATGTAAGCTTCCTAAAGGCCAGAGGGCAAATGTAGGCTCTCTCTTGCAGCCATACAAACAGTTCTATTCATTAACAGCATGGGCTTCCAGAAGAAGAAAAAGGAAGAGGTGGAGAAAGAGGAGAAGGAGAGATGGAGGAAAATCACCTGCATTCTAGATTATCATGATAACCACCATCATCATCATATTTATTTTTAGACTGCCTTTTTCCCAGTGTGGGGCTCTGGGCAAGTAACAAAGTCATGATAAAAGGTTTAAAGTATAATTAACAAATATAAGGGGCAAAACAGATGGGCAGGAAAAAGTGGCTTGAAGCTGCCTTTTCTGAAGCCACATTGAAACCTCTCCAACCACACAGCTGGCTCCCAAGGTAGCTGGAGTGCTCATGTCATGGTTTCAAGCCAGGGAGAAGTGGAAAAAAGCTGCTTCTTGTTGAAGCGACTCTTCTCTGTAAAAGGTGCCTAGAGGGCACTTTCCTGCTGGCTTCAAGGCATGTGTCATCTAAATGCCACACCTTCAAGCTAGTCTGTTTAGCCCCTACCGGTAAGTATTAATAAGTATAATTAGAAGCAGCTGAAAATGGTCATTAAAGAGAAAACCACAAACAACCAATACAGCACATTATGAAAGACCTTTACCCCCTGAGCAATCGGTCCTCAATGGCCTGCCCCCTCAAAGGCCTGCTTGTGGAAGGATAGCAAGGAGGGTGCCAATCTAACCTCATAAGGAAGGAAATTTCAGAGCCTGGGAAAAACCAACAAGGCCCTCTCCTGTGTTCCCACCAGATGTATCTGTGAGGGTGATGGAACACAGAAGGGCACTGCAAGAAGTTGATCTCCATTCCAAAATGAGTCCTGGGCTCCCCATTGTTCTTACACTAGGAGCAAAACCTGTTGATTCAAGCTATTTTTACGCATCTGGCAGCTCACTGAGGAACAGACTACTACCTGTTTAGAACATAAATCAATTGTCAGTGGTTCTGTCAAGTTACTAATTGCTTAGTTAATAGATAGGTGGTGTATGTCTTTACCATCGTTGTTTAAAACTGCTTTTAATTCAGTTGTGTTTTACTATTATATTTTAATTTAATTGTGACACTGTAACTGTGTATTATCATCTGTACCAGCTTTTGATCTGATATAAACCAGACAATAAATAAAATATAGACAAAAGGCATTCCAAAACTGCATTTTACCCAATGGCAAAATTTCTTTTACATATTACAAAGCCACATATTACCAGTATAACCATTCTGTAGAGTCGTGGAGGAAAAGATAATGGGGAAAAACAGAGATAGAATATCACAATCTGGGTTACGCTCTCTTTTTGCCATTTATATCTGTATGGGACACAAGACTTATTTAACTGACCTGTATTTTCCAGTCCGTACTTGTAGAGCTCTCATGCCGCACTGCTGGGCACCTCCCACATCGTTTACAATATCATCTCCAATCATGACGGCCTGTCACAGCAATGAAATACAGACAGAAGTGATGTCAAGTGCATTTGATTCCTGTCCTATTTCATCTTCTTTGACATAATAAACTGCCCGTTTTGATGTTTAATACCGTCATCATACAAATTATACAAGATAATATTGTCATCATATTGATTAAAAGTCACCGTACTCTGAATATAATTCAACCTCTCTGTACGAGAACTCTATAGGCAGGCATTAGACACACAGGCAATAGGAAAGGCATCTAAGACAGCTTTTTTTTTTTAAAAAGTGATTTATTTAATAATAACAACAACAACAACAACAACAAGATTTATTTCTATTCCGCCTTTTCCGGGTGGGGAATCAAAGCGGATCACAGCAAATGTTAAAACAAAATACAATAAAATCACAGTCAATTTAAAAGCCCCTTCCCCTCCTTCCTTCCCTAAAACACATAAAATTTAAACATTAAGTGTAAAAAAAGGATTAAACAGTAAGAAGGAATTAAAATACCTAATACAAAACTTAAATAGAAATTAAACAAACACAAAAAAAACAAATAAAAATTTAAACAAACACAAAAATTTAAAGAAACAAGTTTCATATATCAATTTTTAAAATATAGGGAGCAGAGCTTATCTTGGATTCCTCATCATATATAGGAGACAACTTTTTTTTAATTACAATAAGAGTTGACCTTAATTTTGGAAACAATTCCATAGGTGTGTTGGTATTTCGAAAAGTTTCCATGATATTGTTCAAAATCTAAGTGATTCATTGTTATCTTTTTATTATTGGGGCTAGCATTGCTATGAAGCAATGTGAAGTGGTTGCTCAGGAGGCAGTATTAAGGTGCTGCGGGAAACAGGTGTATGGCACATAGTGTGCCCTGTACCCCACAAATTAGACTGCTGTCCTCAGTTCCAGTAACAGTGTTATTCCATCATGAGTGTTGAAGAAAGGGTCAAATACTAATCTAGTTAGGATGTGTACATAAAAATGGAGGGGAAACATTTTTTTGCTTCAGTCAGAAAAATTGCTTATTGCACTGTATTTCGTATTCCCTTTTCTTTCCCAAAGTCAATCTTCTTTTTCAGAATTACATACTTTTCATCATCACTTAATAGAAAACTATCATTCATCATACAGCAAGAATCAATTATCAGCATACAGTGGAACTGGGGAAAAATTTTGAGCAATGGGATTTGGGATAATAGAAAATGTATTGACTTGACAATGTGTTTCTGATGATGCTCTAGACTTTGCAACGACAGTGAAAAAGGTCTGCTAAAGTTTTTCTCTGAACAAATTTAGTATTGAAAGCAAGTAATTCATGTTTAGTAAGCTTTATCCCCAGATCATGCTAAAAACAAAATTGAAAAGTTTCACCACATTTCTGGAATGGAGCAATCTGTGATAAACAAAGGAGGCAAGTCCATCTGGTTATTACACGCAATGCCTATTGGCTCTGTAATGAACAGAATATTCCTTGCATCTTGCATGGATAAGGTTTCTAGTCCCACTCTCACTAGATTCCACTTCTACTCAATTCTGTCTTGCATGGCCTTATGGATATTACCTAGAACTAGAATGACAGTAGATAGTCTAGCTGTTCTAGGAAACCTTAAGGCATGGATGGAGAAAGTACGACTCATTAGCTACATGAGTAAAGGCTGATTGTTTCTATTAGGTTTTCAAAGCTTTCCCCAACCTGTGAAAAAGTTACTGCTACCTCAATCCTGCATAAGGATATGTGTGTATATCTACATAAAATAATCTGAAACACTATCCTCAGTAATATCTGGCAATGTTAGCCAAAGCAGTAGCATGTGGGCTGATTATGAATGAAACCCTAGTTCCTGATTATTGTAAAAATGTAAATGAAATTATTTTAGATTGTAAGCCTGAGGGCAGGGAAATGTCTAATTAACAAATTGTAAGCTGCTCTGAAAGCCTTGGCTAAAGAGCGGGGTAATAATAATAATAATAATATGGCCACTGAACTCCAGTTCTATGGCCCCAAAGCCCCTATACAGTCTTGTGTCCCCCCCCCCCCCGCCAATTTCAAGGTGCCTTTTCACTCTAGAGTTGCCTATAACACATACAAAACTGCCCACACACATGCTTGTTTGCTTCTTCCCTCTGAAGCCTGGTTAAAATCTTTTAAAACAGCCGGAAATCAGCTGGAACAAGAATTGATATTCTGGTGCACTGCTGACACATCAGTGTGACCTGTGGGGAGCATAGGGATGAAAACTGCAGGAAAAAAGATTCCACCTCAACATTAGGAAGAGCTTCCTGACAGTAAGGGCTGTTCGACAGTGGAACACACTCCCTCGGAGGGTGGTGGAGTCTCCTTCCTTGGAGGTTTTTAAGCAGAGGCTGGATGACCATCTGTCGGGTATGCTTTGATTGGGAGTTCCTGCACGGCAGGAGGTTGGACTGGATGACCCTTGTGGTCTCTTCCAACTCTAAATTTCTATGATTCTATGATTCTATGAAAACTGGCTCCTGCTCTTCATGAAGTTATCAAGGTCTGTTGTTGGTTAATGTGCCTTTCAAATCTGCTTGTTTGATTGTTGTGTTGTTCCTTCAGGTCATTTCTGACTGATAGCAACCTGAAGAGGATATCATGGCAAAGGTTGTTGTGTGTGTGTGTGCCTTTGCCTTCCTCTTAGGCTGAGAAAGTGTGACTTGATCAAAGTCCACCAGTGGGTTTCCATGGGTGAGAGGGGATTCAAATCTTGGTTTCCAGAGTCATAGTCCACTCAAACTACTATATCACTTGAATACCACACTATAAAGTGTTGGGGGAACATGCTATCACATCAACTGATATAACTGAGAAAGTGATAAGTGCTGTGTATATTGAGATACTATATATTCTCTGTGAAGCTGGTTTGTTTATTATTCCACTACTAGAGCTTGACACTTGAAGAAGTCAAGTAGTGTTTAATCCAAGATACAAGACTTAAAGTTGGTGTGATAGAGATAATATTTTTCCATAGACTCCCATTTAGTATATTTTGTTCTCTACCTACATAGGAGCCTGTGGCTTCACAAAGCAAGGAGACATATTGGATTCCAAGGAAACATCTTCTTTGAATTGCAAATTGCAATTAAATTTCCTTGACTTTGAAAATCTACCAGTAACAGCATGGCCAAAGGGGGTGGTGCCAGCCTGCAGATAGCCTTCCTTACCATCTGAACTAAGATCAGAAACAGAAAATGCAGCCCTATAACTAACATCTTCATTTTTTTCTTCCAGTTTGCCTGATGAAGAAGCCAGTATGACTTCGAAAACTTGCAACATGTAATTGTGTATTTTGGTTGGCCCAATAAAAGCATCATTGTTTGGATATTATTCCATTTAGTATGTTAGCAATTTATCTAGTACTGGTACAGTAAGTACTGTCTGTTAGTTAAGTTAATTTTGCATAGTATTGTTTGTTACTTTCTGTATATGAGTATATATCTGCTAGTTACTTTCATGTTATCCTTTGGTCAAATGCAATTTCAGTTCATTATATTATTGGTAGTTATCCTCTGTATGTTCCACAAGTAGGTTTTGTTCTTTTTTTCTATTATGTTTGGTAACTACATATGGTAGTTTTCACCTAGTTTGTTAGGTATGTGCCAAACTTGCCAGCATTAGGCCACACAGAAATCCTAATTCACTTCCTTAACACAAATATTTTTTAATACTTGGAATTTTTCATTTCCTGCATTCTATTAATGCCAGGAAAGATTTTAACTTGGTTTCTTATTTCTTGCTTTTCTGTGTACCATACTTGGTCATAACCAGAAAATGTTGCATTACTTACAATGTTTTTAAGAACATAAGAATTTAAGAAATTCAGGCAGGCATTATTTCTTTAAAAGTAATATAAATTCAGCCATTAACAAAATTCAAACAGATGGCATTTATGCAAAAAAAAAAATGGGATAATGGCCCTGATTTCAGCTGTTTAAATGCATCAATGTGTTATGTATAGGTATGATTTAAATTTTTTTTTAGAAAGAAACTAGTCCTTATCAAGAGAAAGGTTTAGTAAGCTCAATAGGACATGAATCCTGGGCAATTTTATCGTAGCGGCGGCAGGGGAGATATCTAGAAGATAATTCCATCATCACAAAAAGCCAACATGGGTTTCAGAGAAACAAGTCATGCCAAACAAACCTGATCTCTTTTTTTGATAAAATCACCAGCTTGGTAGATGAAAGGAATGCTGTGGATGTAGTATATCTTGATTTCAGTAAGGCCTTTGACAAGGTTCCCCATGACATTCTTGCAAACAAGCTTGCAAAATGTGGGATAGACAAGTTAACTGTTACATGGATTTGTAACTGGTTGACTGACCGAACCCAAAGGGGGCTCAACAATGGTTCCTTTTCATCCTGGACAGAAGTGACAAATGGGGTCCCACAGGGTTCTTTCCTGGGCCCAGTGCTATTCAATATCTTTATTAATGACTTGGATGAAATTATTGAGGATCTAGTTATCAAATTTGCAGATGACACCAAATTAGGAGGAGTAGCTAATACCCCAGAGGACAGGATCAAAATTCAAAATGACCTGAATAGACTAGAAAGCTGGGCCAAAGCTAACAAAATGAAATTCAACACAGACAAATGTAAGGTTCTGCACTTAGGGAGGAAAAATGAAATGCACAGATATAGGATGGAGGATACCTGGTTGAATGAGACAACATGTGGAAAGGATGTAGGAGTCCAAGTGGACCACAAGTTGAACATGAGTCAACAGTGCGACACAGCAGCTAAAAAGGCCAATGCAATTTTAGGCTGCATCAATAGAGGTATAGTATCTAAATCAAGGGAAGTAATAGTGCCACTCTATGCTGCTTTGGTCAGGCCCCACCTGGAATACTGTGTCCAGTTCTGGGCACCACAATTCAAAAAGGATGTGGAGAAACTGGAGCGGGTCCAAAGGAGGGTGATTAAAATGGTGAAGGTTCTGGAAACCATGCCCTATGAGGAACGACTTAGAGAGCTGGGAATGTTTAGCCTAGAGAAGAGAAGGTTAAGAGGTGATATAATAGCCCTGTTTAAATACTTGAAGGGATGTCATATTGAGGAGGGAGCAAGCTTGTTTTCTGCTGCTCCAGAGAACAGGACCCGGAACAATGGATGCAAGCTCCAGGAAAAGAGATTCAACATTAGGAGGAACTTCCTGACAGTAAGGGCTGTTCGACAGTGGAACACACTCCCTCGGAGGGTGGTGGAGTCTCCTTCCTTGGAGGTCTTTAAGCAGAGGATGGATGGCCATCTGTCGGGGATGCTTTGATGGAGAGTTCCTGCATGGCAGGGGGTTGGACTGGATGGCCCTTGTGGTCTCTTCCAACTCTGTGATTCTATGATTCTATTTATTGGATTACAACTCCCAGAATCCTCCCATCAGAATGGACAGTGGCTCTATGTTGGTTGCATGAGCAACTCCCAGTCATAGAGGAAAATGACCCTCTTTATCTGGAGGTTTGTTTGTACATAGGACATCAAGTTTTCTTTTTGACAATCCAAACAATGCACCCTTTGCTCCAATTTGTTTAGACTTGTTTATTGACTTCAACCTATATCTGTAAATCCCATAATTTGTAACCCAACAATTTGAAACAAAACACATTGATGTGATGCTGAATGTCCGTCCGTTTCCTCTAGCTGTAAAATATCACTTTCAGAAGAAGCATGTCTGATGTGTGTTGTTGCAAAGTGATTTGGGTGTTTCTCTCCTTTATCAGTTCTCCCCTTTCCCCTTTATTTGACTTTATGACTTGAAGCATCCTAAACACCAGGGGTACAATAACATAGCAAGATGATGGTCCCCAGCATTAAACCACATGCTTCCACAAACTCACTACATCTGTGACCATACTACCATAGTTATTTAAAGCAATTCCAGTCACAGGTAGAGAGACATTTTCTCAATCAAGTCTTTTGGCAAAAGTTATGCATAAAAAAAAAGTGAAGTGAGTGTTGGAATGGGGACCTGCCATACAAGAGATGAATAAAACAGTGCTATGGCTAAATCACAATATTAAATACAGTTCTGCATTAAAAATTAACGTGATGTAGTCTTTCTTCTCTCTTCCCCACAATACTCCTCTCCGCTCAAGGGGCTTCTCATTAGATGCCAGGAGAAGCTATGGCCCACGTTGTGACTATCTTGTAAAGTGGGGAAAGTGAGGGTGATTGTTATAGGAATGCTTTCTACATCAAATTATTCTGTCATGTTTACTCCACCATCCATTCATTGGTAACTTCCTGTTTCTTTCTCTCCAAAACACCCTCACCTCTTCTTGAAAAGGAAGTGAAGCTTTGGAGGGGGTAGTGGGTTGCTTGTGTTAAGCAAGTTGTGGCAAGTAGGATTGGATGAAGGCAGGACAGGGTAGGTATTTTATAGTGGGACACTATGGTTTAAAAAAAAAAAAAAACTCCAAAAACCTCATCTCTTTCCATTTGGATTGCAAGTTTGGAAAGATGCTAAACTGTTTTGATAAACTTCAATTCACGCTGCAAAAAAGAAAAAAGGTTCTTTTGGTTCCTCCTCCCTCTCTTGAACAGCCAAAGAGCTGGGTGCTTAACATCACAACATCTTTTTTTTAATACTGAGTTAAGTGAAAATCAACAGTTGCAGGGAAGAATGAAGTTTTGGTCACTATTGGTGTTTTCGCCTTTACCTCAGAGCACATTTCACCAGAAGCTGTGTAATTCAGTGGCATAAACAGAAAGTTTGGATTAATGTTTAAGTGCTAAAATGTTACAGTTGCTTCAGGATGAACATTTTCGCTTGAATGCATTTCAGAAACTATTTTAGTCAGGTGACCTGCTGAAACTGGCTTAACAGAGTCAGTGCTGAAATCTGTTTCACAGGAATGGAAGCCTATGCCTACATGCTGACTTGAAAATAATGGCCAAGATCCCATATCACCAAGGTTAGCATGAAAATTCTGCATGTGGAACTTTGCTGCAGCTCCACTCTCACACCCCTAGAACTCACTATTTCACTGTGATACAACCCCCAAGCCCACCCCCACCCCAGATTATTTAGTAGCTGATGGAAAGCAGGAGAATCAGAGAAGTGTCCTGCTATGTCTCCACAGATGCATACTAGTGGCATAATCTGCCAAGATCGATCAGGGTGCTCTAGGGATCTTGGTAGATGATTTAATCATTCTGTACTTGGCTAATGAGACACTGTTAGATACTTTCCCCATTCTCCCCACCCATTCTCTGTACAAAACTACCTTACTCCTGTAACAAGTAATATTATGTAGTTATATTTTAATTTTGCTTCTTAAGAGCATTTTGACAAGATTCCCACCCCACCCACAACCACCCCAGGTTTTATGTCTTCCCTTATCAGTCCTTAAGTTTTTTTTTTTTTCAGGTACAAGTGATGTTTCACAATGGAATGAGTTATGACAACAAATCAATGCTCAACACATTAAAAGAAGTACGGTAATGGGAGAAATTGTTTTTTAAAAAGTAAATTTCCAACTTCTGCCTCTATGGCTTTTTATTTGCAATCCACCATCTAAGGAAACACAGTTTTCCTACTGTTTATAGAATTCCACTGGAATAATCTGTAAAATGGGGAGCTTAAGAATCAAATCCCTGATGCTTCAATTAACTGGGGTGCTTGATTACTGATGAAGTATTTCATTTTGTCGGTACAGAAGTTTTAATGCAAGAAGACTATCCTCATTGGAAGTGAAGCTGCACATGAGCAGCAGTGCCTATCCAGGCCAGCTTGTGGCATACACATAGAAAAATGTACTCAAACCTCCTGGGATTTCACAGATTTACTATCGGTGAAGGGCAATAATCACTAAAGGAGGAGCAATTATTCCCAAATCATTTAGGATTTAAAAAATCATTGGCAAGAAGATAGAGGTCAAGAGGTGCACTGTCAAGGGAAATAAAAAACTCTACCTGTCAAACCTAGGTTTAACTTCCTCTCTGACTGCAATATAGTGAGAAGGGGGGAAGGAGAAAGGAGGGAGGGAAGGGGAAAAAAAGATAAAACTAAAAGGTCACATACCCGCTGAAGACCAGAATTAAAAGATCTCCAGTTTGTCCTCATGTTTTACTCCCAGAGCACAGTTGTCTTGTGCAATTAGTGAAAGGAAATAGCATTAAATTAACTACAGTTTCTGTGGAAAGATATAGAATGGGCTGCACACTGCAAGAAATGTCAGCCATTTTTAACAAAACCACAGGGATAAAGAAATAAGCAATGTGCCACAAAAAAGGACTCCTATACACGTCTACTCAAAACACTGAATTCAATGGAGGCTTACTTCCAGGTTTGCCTGCACATAGGACTGCAGCCAAAAATAGACATTTTCCTTGAGGAACATAGGGATGATAACATTGCCACATACATAACTTTGTTTTTAGGCAATAGACGAACCTCATATATCCACCTGGAGTGTTGGGGGGAAATGGTTCTCTGAACAGTTACCTCTGCTAACCTGAGAATCAGGACCAAGAGCTCAGGATATAAGTAGCAGATCCAACAAAGATGGGCCAAGATGGTGATGTTTTGGATAGCCATAAAATACACCTTTGGCTTTGAAAGAGGCTCTTTTTCTCAGCCTGACCTCAGATAAATTTAGCAGGAATATGGTATCAATTGTAAGGCACCTGATACACCTAAAGGGACTAAATAATTGATTGGCACTAAGCAAAGTTAAAGAACCCGTCTCTACAAATATGCTATTATGTACATAACAAAATTCAAAAGAGTACACTCACAAAAATGACAAAACATTTGAGTAAAGATCTATAAATTTCCAACTGTAAATGGAGAGTCTAGGTGTGGCTGTTTATGCTTAATTTATATCCTGCTGTTCCATGAGATCACTTTAGGTATGCAGTATAAGGCAGTTTCCTATGTCCTCCCTGTGAAACCCATAATATAATCCAAAAATCTTTTCTATTATTCTTTTCTGTTTCCGTTTATCATGGAGTGTTTCTGGTATCTTCTCATGCCTTTGAAAATGTTGACTTTTAATATCCACAAAGACTCCCAGAGTTTAACAACAGGTTGCTTTAATTGTTTTCTTTAATAAGGGACAACTGAAAGTGCATCTACCTTGTAAAAATAATGCAGTTGAACACTACTTTAAAAGTTGTAGTGCCATCCAATGGAATCCTGGGATTTACAGTTTTACAAGGTCGTTAGTCTTCTTTGCCAAAGAGTGTTGGTGTCTCACAAAACTACAAATCCCAGGGTTCTGTAGGATGGAGTCATGGCAAACTGGTGTCAAACTGCAATATTTCTAAAGTATAGATGTCCCCCTGAGAAGTAAAACCAGAAACTAGCCAACATGCAGAATAAGAGACTGAAGACCAAGGCCAGGGAGCTGTTTATTCATTTCCATGTTAGCCACTTGTGGGCCAACCCAAGATGTTTTGCTGCCTGAGGCAAAAAATAAGATAGTTCACCATCCCATTCTTGTGAAAAAGGCTCTAAGCAATTGAATCTGTAATTTCAACAGTAGGAGAGTGTTCTTTATCACATCTGTGAACTGTAAGCTAGTTTATGGGGCTAATTTAGGTGTAGGGCAAAATGGGAAACACATCTCTCTCTCCTCCTACATTTTAGCTTTACACCACATCTGCTAACTCAGATGAGTGCCTAACAGTGGAGATAAACCTGTTGTTTTGTGCGCAGTAAGGAAAAGGAAGAGAACCAGAGCAGTGAAGCCATTTGACTGGTTAGACTAGGATCCTAGGAGTTCAGGATTTGAATTCCTGCTCAGCCATGGAAACCCTCTGGGGTGGCCTTGGGAAGGCACATACTTTCATCCTCAGAGGAAGGCAATGGCAAACCTCCTCTGAACAAATCTTGCCAAGAAAATCTCATGATAAATCCACCTTAAGGTTGCCGTAAGTCAGAAACAACTTAAATGCACACAACAACAGCAAGGAAAAGAAAGTCCATTCTCCATACTCACTGAGTTCAACAGGATGCACATTTATGGACTGCTTTTGTTTTCAAGAATACCCAGTATGCATTGTGACAAATTTGTTTGGCTCCTACCAAACAAATTACATTTTTGCTTTTATAGTATAGCACAATGACATTGGGAGAAGGTGGGAAAGTTGCCTCATGTAACCACTGGCATGGGGAATATAGTCCTATGCACCATTTCATACCTATATTTGGCACTGTCAGAATCAGGAATCTGCAACAACTGGTAGTTTATGCGCTCTTGTGTGACCCACTGTAACTCCCATTAGAACAGGACAATTTGCTACACACAGACCCTTTTTTAAAATGATGGCATTAAACTACTGGAACCTTAACATTATTTAGGTTTTATCGTAATGCAGTAAAAATCACCCACTGTTACAACAACCTTAAAACATATAAATTAGGCTATTTCAGTAACCTTTAAAGATGTGTTATTCTTTGTCATATTACTGAATCATAAGAAGGGGCTAGTTACCTCTAAGAGGTTTAAATTTCCTATCTATTAAAGTAATACTAGCAATCTGGTTTTTTCCTAGGCTATTGAGGAAAGGTTAGAATGAAAATTGGACTTTAGGGAGTAGCTACTATTCCAAGAACGGGTTGAAAACATCTCAGCTGCAGCAAGCAAAGTCGGGTTCTCTTTACAGAGCAGTTATCAAGGGAAATGACTGGTGATAACTTTATTGATTAAAGCAACTCCTAAAAATTCAAACTTTGGCCAATCTGAAGCTATTCTGCAGCCAGACAATTTCAGAGGTTGCAGTGGCAGCATGAAGACAGCAAAAGACTCTAATGGGTTTTATAAAACACAGATGGGGATTTACAGTGATTTAATGATGCAGATAATTTTATATTTCAGTACGATACATAAATGGACCTGAACATTTTATGAGATGAAAGTCATGATGCTACCTTATGTTATTACTCTAAGTACAAACCAACATATGCAACAAATCTAACATACATACACACAGAGATGGACAACTCTACATACTAGAAAGAACTGCCAGGTATTTTCTCAAAATAGGAACAATTAAGGTTGTATCTTTAAGCCATCACACGGGGCTCTGTGTGACAGACAAATCTCTTACACAGGGGAAAAAAAACCCTATACAAAATCTATACATCAGCCCTGAATAAAATAGGAGACAAGTTAGGCATATAAAGAATATTCTCAAAATTTCTTGTCCTGACTGAGGTCCAAAACACACTACAAAAATAATCTAGTTTGCGACCACTTTAACTGCCTTGGTTCAGTGATGGGGAACCCTGGGAATTGTAGTTTATTGTGGCCCCAGAGCTCTCTGGCAGAGAAAGCTAAATGTCTCACAAAACTACAGTTCCCAGAATTACCTAGCATTGAACCGGGGCAGTTAAAGTGGTCTCAAACTGGATTATTTCTGCAGTGTTTTCTGGACCTGAGAAAATATGCTTTGCCATGTTGGTATATAGCCTGTGGGCAAAACAGTTAACCCCATAACCCAGATTTTTCCCATTTGGGGAATTTTAGTGAAAACATAGAGTTTTAATTTTTGAAAATATTTATTTGAGATATTTCTATATTGTCTCCCAGGCCACAAGGGCTCCTGAGCTGATGGACAAATAAAAGCAATTAAAATAGCACAAATAATTTTTAAAAGCCATACATACACACACTGAAATACTTTTTTAAAAAACAGTCTAAAACAATGCTAAAACAAATTTCAAGACTGTTGTTGCTATTGTGTGCCTTTGTTTCTAACTTATGATGACCCTAAGGCAGGGGTTTCTTGGCAAGATTTATTCAGAGGGTGGGCTTGCCTTTGCTCCATGGATCTCTGGGGCTTGTCTGCCATCGATCTATGCGATGCCTTCAAGAAGTGAATGGCCTGTTCAAACTCTTAACAGGAGAACATTTTGTTGCAGGTTGGCCCAAAGATTTCAATGCAAGGCATCTGAGAACTAACATAGAGTTTGGAAATAACTAGTTAAAGAGTTCTCTTCTGAGTAGTTACTTCCTTTGGCCCACAAGGCTTACCAGAACTTGGAAATATCTAGTTATGTATTAGTTTTTCCCCTTCTGGCAAAAAAGGCTTCAATAGTAGCACTTATACTTTCTGTGGTGCAAGGATTGAACTTGGAACCCTTGGACCTTGCGTATAAAATGTGTTGACTCATATTAATCTAATTCTAGATAATGGGGAAGGAGAAGAAACATTTATTCAGTAGTACAAAAAAGATAAAGTCCACATGTTCTCAGAAACAACCAGGATATTTTCCATCCTTAGTTCATAGACTGATCTCTGTAGTCACTTCAAACTGCCCTGAATCAGTCCCCTCTAGGATGAAGACATTCAATCCAAACAAACAATCCACTTCATCTGAAGAATGAATGAACAGCATACATGTTTACTGGTGGAACTAAGAGGGACAGGGAAGAAAAAGTCATCGTTAGGATGCTTTCGGATATCCTTCTAAAACCTGGTTGTTTTCAGTCGTTTTGCACTACAAATCATACCATCCCCAGCCATAGACTATAGGATGTGCAGTCCAAGGCAGAAGGCAATTTTTTAAAAAAAAAACTGAAAAAGGTTTACTTTTGAAACAATCAATAATAAAATGCCTTCTAAGGGGCAACAGTGACACCTAAACATGACATTGTCTGAAAATCCCATGGCTTCTTCTTAACACTAACAAATGACTTAATGAACTAACACTTATGATTAATGCAACAGCCTAAATTTCTGCCTTCCCAATTATTAATGTCATTAAATTAATATCTTCTTTACCAAGAATCAGTGTTTAATTTTTAAAACTTATCACTGAGTGAGAGACAATGAAACAAAACTTTGTCCATTACTACAACATTATGGAACGGTTCTGGGTCCTGAAAGCCAAACATAACAAGAAAGAATCTTGGTAAAACAATGAAAATCTCATCACTATAGTAGCAATTTGACATGTCATAATGGTTTGGACTATGACTCTGGAGGCCAGGGTTTGATTCCCAGCTTGGCTATGAAACCCACTGGATGACTTTGAGCAAGTTAGCCTTAGCCTCAGGGGAAGGCCTGAACAAATCTTAGTAGCAGAAATGGTTTCTCGCCCCTTGTATTCTAAAAATTTTAACCTAAATGCTGGGCTTATGTTTCTTATGTAGTTCCTGTACTCTTTGCCTCTGAAGCAATTCAACTTTCCTCAAAATCTTCTCACTGCTTATCAAATATATTTTTCTGTCTTTAAGATATTTGAGGGTTGTTGTTGTTTGGGGGTTCATCAGGCCCTTCGAACTGAGATTAATGGATTAATGGGTGGCTATGCTCAAGTCTGACTGTCTCATTACCAGAAAGATAACAACAGATTGGAATGAGCTTGGAAAAGAGTGGCAAGAACCGTTCAGAATGCTGAGGGATTGACTTGTGAAGGCAGATTACAGAAAGTGAAACATATATCTTAACTACAAGATAACAACAAGGAAAAAACATCAGGAAAACAGTCTACAAATAACTGACAAGAGACAAACTCTATATATGACTAAGCAGCATTTTGGGGAATACAACCTTGGAAAATCAGAGATGGGATTATTTTTTAAAGGTAAGAATGACTACATTCATATAAGAAAAAAAGGTTTTTTTTCTACAAAGAAATATTTTTAAAAGTCATCTAGAATTTTGTTTTATTCAAGAACTTCCCCTATTATTTTAACATATATCTATCTATGATCCATTGTTGTAGAGAAATAGATATGGAATCAAATAAGCACACAGAATAAACAGATTTTCAGGAAGATAGAGATCTTGTCCATTTCTATCCAGTCATATCAAAATAAGATAAACAAATTATGAAAATCTGTAGAAAAAACAGCGTTTGGTCTTTGAAACCACCATAGTAACTGGGGCTGATGCCACACTGCAGAACTGATGCAGTTTAACACCACTTTAATTGTCATGGCTCCATCCTATGAAATCCTGGGATCTGTAATTTGTTTTGGTTCCAGAGCTTTCTGACAGAGAAGGCTAAATATCTCATGTAACTGCAAATATCAGAATTCCATAGCACTGAGCCATGGCAGTTTAAGTGGTGTCAAACTGCATTAATTTTTTAGTGTAGATGCAGCCTGGGGGTAGGCTTCAAAATTCATTTTATTGAAATAAGCTCCCCTCCCCATGTGTTACACTTCTAACAGTTTTACAATGTTTAGGAACATGTCTGCAGTGGCGTATTTGAAGGAGGGAGGTGGAGCACTGTCCAGCCCAAATAAGAATTTGGCTCCCCAATGAAATTTTCCTTCTCTCCCCAAATTTCTAGTATTACAGAAGATGAGACACTGAAAAATGTTCACATCCAGAACTCTTGTATATGCTCTGTTAGCATCCCTTTGGTAACTTTATCTGCCCCTTTTCTTTGGACTGTTACTGTTGTTGTGTCTTTAAGTAATTTCTGACTTAGGGCATCAATAAGACAAATTATCATGGGATTTTCTTTGGGTACCTAAACTATGTTCCCAAATGTTTAACTGAAGTAACTCCAATTCTAGAAATCTGTACAGTGAAAGGAAATTTTATTGGGTCAATCCAATTTCTTGTTTTGGACAGAAATGCTATCACTGCCACCCACACCCCATTATACCCTGATTCTATGCAAAAGTGTTGAAAAATATTAGCACAAAATGCCTAGAGATAAATGTCTGTTGCTGAAGGGAAAGGCCATCAATAGTCTCAATGCTGGGAAGCACTGATGGGAAGGCCAACTGTATTTGTCTCTTCAAGACTAACATTGGGAGTGTTGCTGGATTGATTTCTAAAATGTTTATAAAGAAATCTTACCTGGTGAGGTTCAATGCCCATTTCTGTTAAGGCTGACTGGAAGAACATTTTGGCTGGCTTTCCTACCACTTCTGATTGAATATCACAGGCGTACTAGGAGACAGGACAAATCACACAGCTTAAATTTCTGAATAATTTGCACAATGAAAACTTAGTCATAAATATGAAAATGTCCTTGTTTATGGGACACCCAAGATGGTCTGATGTGCAAGGTGGCAACCTCAACTGCTCTGCCACATTTATATTTCTGTATTTAAGGGGGAAAGCATCCTTCTACTAATATCCTTGGGATACTTGGGATACATGTTCAGCTTGGTGCAGAGAAGACTAAGGGGTGACATGGTCACTCTCTTTAAATACCACAAGGGCTGCCATGAAGAGGAGGGTGAAGGCTTGTTCTATGCTTCCTCAGAAGGTAGAACTAGGTCTAATGATTTTAAGTTATAGGAGGTAGATTTTTTTTTTTACTACAACCTCCAAAATCTTTTGGCCAGCATAGCCTCTAGTGTTGGTTGGGGAAAATCTGAGACCTGTAGTCCAAAACATTTTCCAAAATCAAAGCTAGATTAAAATGAGAGACCTAGACATTTCTCTGTATATGACAATACAGCCTCTTCTCTCCTCCCCCAATAAAACACAACAGCAAGATTGTCAGCCTCCATGAAAAGATCTGGAGGGCCACTGGTGTCCTGATCTTTATTCTAGTACAGGTGTGGTCAACTTTGGAGGAGGCAGGACACAATTTTTGCTCTTGCACTCCTCAGCAGGCCATACCCAACTCACCTGGAAGTGTAATTACATTATTTCTGGTTTTGATTTCAACAGACTTAGAGGGATTGTTATTGTTGTTGTTGTTATTGTTGCTTGGTGGGTATGTTAGGATGGGGGTGATACTAATGCATTTGTGTTGGGGGAGTCTGGAACTTGGGGCTTTAGGCAGGCTTCAAGGACTGCCAATCCCTGCTCTAGTATAGAGGATTTGTATCTAAGCACATACAGACATGGTTGTATGGTAAAGCACTTAAACTTTTACTGTAATAAGCTTTGTATTCCTTTGAGTTATACCTCTAATGCCTTCATGTACACTCCAACATCAAGTTTCAGACCATCAGTTTCTTTATAATAGCGTCTGAAAATGAAAAAGTTAAAATGTAAGCAGAAATTGAACTTGTTTCTCCCTGATACAGGACAGCAATTTCTCTTTTAAAAGCGGCAGAACTTGCATTGTAGTACATGGATTTAGGTAGATCACAGAATAAGAATGATACCAGATGTGACAAAATGCCACAGGCAAATTTCAATAGTCCAGGGACACACACACAGCCCTCAACTAGTGAGCCAGAGGTTCATTATACTGACATCCTGTGGTTTTCAAAATGGCCACATCAGATGCAGAGAAGATGAGGCAAAGTCAGTGGTGGGTTCTTTGCAAAAAGGACTGCAAGAGACATCTTTCTTTAAAATAAACTTTTATTCAATATAACTTTACAAAATTCAATAGAACAAAATAAATTTTCCAACTTGGGAGCATGACTTAGCAAAACGTGAAATACACACATATATGAACAGACTTGTATCTGTAGCCTTCAATTTAAGCTGTCATTCCAAAGACTCACATGAGAACTGGGTTGGTTCAAGATTATCTTTGTTTCTGTTTATACAAGAAATAAATGGAAATCAATCCATAATCAAGTGTTCTGTGCCCTTTTTTGGTTAGCTTATCAAAATCACTGCCCCCTGGCCCTGATTTAAGCCTGCAATCCTAGCTAATGGTGCACTTATTCTGAAGTGCTAGCAAACAGCTAGGGGAAGGGTGCGAATTTTATGATATAAATAATGCAACTATTTGTATGATTATTCTGTCCTTATGCTTTCCATATGGGTAAATAGGTGGGTAAGTGAGAAAAGACTGCCAGAATTCTGAACTCAGCTTTTAAAAAAAACAAAACAAGATGTGAGGTGCAGACTTTAATCTTCACTGTCATGTCCAATAAATCTCTATGGATAGGAATTACCATATTGAATTCACCAGTGAGATGGCAATTGTTCAGAACACTCTCCTGCATATACACCTCTTTAACATGTACGTCCTTATATGTGAAGCGGCCCTTACTATTAGCATTTCATTGACTGAATCAAACCAGGAATGCAAGATTAAGTAGTCTGGAGTGTCCTGTCTAGGTTTGACAAAAACAATTCTAACCCCTTTCTTTGGAAATGCTAAAATGGGATTTACTTTCAAGTAACCATGCTAAGCAATAAAAAGTAACAATGGGTTTTTTTCTTCAATGAATGTTCAGAATATTATTTAATAGGTTTCCCATTTTTAAAGAAATTGTGAGAAACCTAGTCTAATGAAAGTGCATTCTTTTAGCCTCTATAGACAGACAGGTACGGAACAAAACTGTGTAAGATAAGCAGTCAGATAAGATTTTATGCTTTATCCTTCTACCATTTTCGATTATTCAGCACAGCCTCTCTTTAAAATGACCACTTGACCTTTGCTAGAACAGCTATTAACCTTCTATAGTCTAGCGTAAACAGCTTAATTTTCTGACAGTGGCATGACAGAAGAAATTACAAAGCCAATTCCCACTCTCAGCCTAAAACAGATGCTAAATGTAAATCACTCCATTTTCTAAAGGAGAACATTCTGCTCCAGTAACTCCACAGTTCCATGTTTCTAGAGAGGACTCTAAAATTTTAGTGGAAAGAGATTCACTTCTTTCAAGTGAGGTTGAAGAAGTGAGCACTGCCAACACTTGTATGCTTCATATAACGCTGCTGATACCACATGAAAACAAAAAACTGTATGCTACCACTTCCTCAGTCAAGGAAAATTCATTTGGCTTTTTTCTTACAAGACAATAACAGATTGTTTTAACTTACCCTTTTCCTAGAGACAGTAGAACTGGATTCTCCAGACCAATGAGAACTCTGAAGGCATCATTAAGATTTTTGTAAGAAAAATTGTCAGCTGCATCACCGATCACCACACAGTTTGGGTTTGCCTTATCAATGCCATCAAATTCAGGGACAACATCTAAAAAAATCCAAAATATAGGCACATCTGAATTAGCAAAGTCAAAGAAATTCTTTTAAAAAGTTTTTTTACACATACCGGTACTTGTTTCCACATCTTCTATCTAGTTGAGTTTTTTCTTAGCAGTATCAGGATTATAGGATGATGGTGAGGGGGTTCTGCATAAATACAGATTTTTACATGGGACTGCAGAAGATGTCTACAACAATGCAATAAATAACACTTACGTTGGGAAACAGAGGGATTCTATTCTAGCTGAATCCCTACAATAGGCAAGTGAAAAAGCAGCTTCCTCCAGAACCTGTTACTGAGCATGCGTGGACAGCAAAACACAGAGAAAGGGGGACAGCAGATAAACCAGCTGGCCCCAATATGTTACAAACAAGCAAACCCACAGATCTGTTAGTTTGGCCACTAAACTGAAAATCATAATTAAGAAAGGAGGCTGTGAAACGAAAAAGTTATCCCTTGATATATTTTGGCATTCAAAAGCCTTTAAGTTATCTCAAGAAGGTTGAAGATGTTTTTGATTATTTATGCAACGTTTACCCAATTTGGTTGTTTCATTTCACACATGCATATTGTTAGCTTTGAACAAAGTGTTTGCAGAAAGATGTGTAACCACTCTTCTTTTTTGTGACATAGGAATTTATCCCTATTTTTTCCATACTATTTTTGCTTTTGGTACCAATTTTTTGGTTCAAGAAGTAATGCCCTAGTAGGTATCAACTGCATTAACTGTAGTATAATTAAAAGATTGTATGTTCAGCACTGTGTAAATTTACAGAGCTATATAAATAAAGGTTAATAATAATAACATTAATAATAATAATATAACTGTATCGCAAGCTTTCAAGAAATCATAAATTTGATCCTTCATTTTGATAAACAAATGCAAACTGATTGAATTGCATTAAACCAATCATTCCTATATTTCAACTACTATTCAAATTCCCTTGTATTTTGTGGAAAGCCTTGAGAAAAAAGAGAGAAAGGGCCAATTTATTCTATTTCAAAGATCCACAGTGAATTCCCTTCTCTACCAGTTAATCTTATGTATCCAAATTAGCAGCATCATATTGACATTAGTTATCAGCAAGCTTGGGGCAAGGAACACAAATTTTTGCTAAAAGAAAAAAATGTTTCTTAAAAATAAAGTATTAATGGCGGGGGGAAAAACCCACGTGCTTAGTGGGCACAGAATTATGACTGTTACATGAGAAGGAAGCAGAAAATAGAAAGAGAGGTGTCATGCAAGTGAATACTGGCATTGTGTACACTTTACACAGGAATAATTGTTGCAGATCTTACTCTTTTTTTGTCACAAAATGTAATGGAAGAACACAGCAAAGGACAATTAAAAATCCAAGCAACCAATACCTCATATCCCAACAGTAGGTTGCAGCATATCTGTTTAAGGACTTTTCCAATGTGTTTTCTCTACAAGGTACACAAGGCTCTCTTTTCAGACAATCTAAGTGTGATGATAGCATTCTCAAGTGGAAGCAAAATTATGCTTTATGCCGATACAATGCAACCTCCCCCACTGAGTGTTTCTTTGCTAGTATGCCATGATTTCAGGTCAGGTCATAAGCTACAGGGCATCTCAAAGTGTAGAGACTTGATTGTTGGGAAACCAAGCAAATGTACCTGCAATGTGGCAAGCAGACATTTGAAATCAACTTGACACTACAAATATGCAGTTCAGCACTTTAGTTATGTCCGGGGACACAACTTAAGAGCAAAAGTATATATCACTGTTTTCCCAAAAGTGATGCTTTGGATTTTCAAGATAAATTGACATATCTGAAAATGTGGCCTTGTGGGTACTTGGAAAAAAGTAGCGAGGACTGAAGAGGATCAACAATGATGCTGAAAGTAGAAAACATTTTATTAGGAACACAGTATGCCTATGGACTCAGATGTCGTGAATACATAAAATACATACAGTACATAAAATATTGTGAGACACTTGTGCTTGGAATCAATCACCAAAATAAGCAAGTACTGTACAAAGGTACTGCTTTTCTTTAAAAAAATATTCAAAGTTGGGCAATATATCTAATCAACTGTGCAGGTGTTCACAGGTAAAATTATAGTTCAGATTCTGTATGAGGTTCAGCTATGTGTTTATGACAAATATCATCCCTTTTGAAGTTGTACACACTAGATTTTTAAGGTTCATAACTGGAGTTCCAGTTATCTGCCTCATGTAACTTCATGGGCAAGCCTCTGTAGAGGCTCATAGATGGGTGTATAATTTAAACTTCTATTTGAAGTTCATTTTTTCCCTGTGGGATTGGCCTCGGTGCCTCTAACATCCTTCAGACAAAACAGAAAAAGACATGGAATGAGAAAATATTGAACCTTGGCTTTTCTTCTGACCCTCTTTTTAGATATTCAGAAGTTGAGAGCTAATGTGATCTAGTGGTTTTAGTGTCAGATTAGGAGATCAGGGTTCAAATCCATGCTCAATCATGGAAACCCAATGAGTGATCTGGGCAAGTCACACTTTTCCATTCCCAGAAAACCCCATGTTAGGTTTGTCTTAGGGTCTCTATAAGTTGGAAGGGACTTGAAGGCACAAAACAGCAACATACAAAAGTTAAAGCTATTATCCAAGAGCATATTTGGGACAGAGACTTTCAAAACCATTTAAGTTTAATATGTTTAGACTAGAAAGATTCAATCTTCTGCCATCTGCATCTTTCAATGAAGATTCAGGAGGATGGAGCCTTTATCAACATCAATTGTGCCCTTGTGAGATGGGGAAAGTCAAAACTGTTGGGCATGTTTTACTATATTGTTCTGTATTACTATGTTATTTTTAGTGAAATTTACTTTTATAACTCCAATTTTGCAGAAAGGTTCTCACAAAGCTGATGAATTTTATTTATCTTTTGTGAGATCAGAATCTCCAAGACACAGGATAAAGCGGTTTCTGTACAAGTCTGCTAGCAAAATAATAACACTATCTTAAGGTTTTCATGAATGCACTGGAGTTTCTATTATTATTACTTCTGTGTTTTATACTACTTGCTTATTAATTTGTTCTAATTTTTAAAAAAACATTTTGTGTTTTATACATGCTTATCTATCAAAGAAATAAACATCATTCATTCATCCTTTCATTCGTAATAACTAGAATAGAATTCTCTCCTAATTAAAATAAACTTCCATTATTGGGTATGTACTTTTACCACTATTCTTTCTTGCAGTTAACAATAGAGCAGAATAACAAACTATATTAATATTAACTTCATTCTCCTCTTTCACTTTGGCAATATCAAGAAGCTAGTGGTACATTTTAAGAAAAGAGGAAGACTACACTACAAGTGGCATGACTCAAGCAAGGAAGTCACTGAAAGACCTGGGTTGAGCAAGGCAGAACATTTGATGACCAGGGATCTTGGGAGATTTCTCATTCACAGGATCATCATACATTGGAATTTACTTCATGGCAAATAAAAAAGTGACATATTTTGAATAACCACTGAAGGCTTTGTAAATCATGGGTTATAAAAGCTGGATATGGACATCAGGAATCAGCACTCTCCTCTCACCCCTCTTCTCTCTCTGTTACACAAAGCACCTTGACTTATATTTAGCTTCTTGACTTTCCACTCATTCCTTCTGTTATGCACCAGCTTCAGTACAAATATCTCAGTTTCCATAAAGCATGTGCTCCACATTACATCAGCAATAGGAACACTGGCTTAAAAATGGTTAACAGACCAGGAAACCAAGCCAGGGTCTGCCAAAATCTTCAATCTGACATAGAATGAAACTAATATGAGCTCTATCACTATGCCAATTCACAAACTTGAATGGTTTTCTGAACTGGGCCACTCATATTCACAAATTATTTCTCCCCTTTACACCCCATTTTTAGCATCATTTTGAGGCACTGCTTCTTTTATTTGGCTTCCCACTCATTTTCTTTTGCCTGATTTTGATGATGTTTCTTCGTTCAAGTTTCCATTTTAATGCGCAGATTCAGTAGGGTACATCCCTACATATCTTCTTATCATCACCCAAATTAAATCTGTTTTTCTGAGGGACACATATCCATAAAGGCTTGAACATTTCTCTCTCTTCAGAAATCAGAGGAGTTGTTAGTTTTTTGTGGGTTTTCCGAGTTGTTGTTATTAAGCTTGGAAGGATGGATTTATTTTCAACCACACTGTATATGCACCCTGGTGAAACCTAACCAATTTACATGACGTAAAGGATTAATGTAATGAGCACCAAATACAACCATGTGTTTTTATTTAAATCTCTCAAACCAAATCAATTGAGTCTTTCATTTGAAGCTTGATGGACCAGATGCACCTGACTGTTAGCAGACCAGCTGGGGCCCTCAGACCTCAATCTTTAGGGATTTTCATGTTAACAAAAGTGATCACTATCCTTTACTGTGGGTGGACACATAGTTAAGAAAGAGGCTTGACTTGACTATATTTGCAAAAGAATTCCACAGAGAGGACAGGTCACAACAAACTCTTAGACCTCGGGAGGCTAGTTCTTGAAATACCATGGGCAAAGGAGATAAGAGGTAGACATGTCCAGGACCTGAAATGCAGGAAAGGCAATGGGCTTGTGTGAAGAAAAACAAAAGAAAATCATACTGCCAGTATAAAGATAAGGCTATACTGAGCTTTAAATACAGACAGGAAACTTGAGAGGGAAGAAAGTTCTTTGTAAGACAACAACTGCTCTATGCAATGATTTTGGAAGGAATTAAAATGTTACAGTGAAAAACCAGAAAAATTACAGGACAGAAAGAAATAGCTGGCATCCCAGAAACCTCTGGCATTGGAATAAAAAATGTATCTGCTCATCCAGCCCACCAATAAACTTGCCCAGCACGGCTAGTGTTAAGAGCCTGTGGAAGTTGCAGTTTAAAACACCTAGAAGGCCATACGTTCCCTATCCCAACCAAAAACACTAATCATGCCAGGTGAATTCATTTGCGGGTGAAGTTTGATAGTAGTGTATATTATCGTGATATTTTATAAAGCAAAAGGGACACATTCTTATTTCAGAACTAATTGGACTCACTTAAAAGTTTACCTTGATGGTCCATCATCACTGCTATCCCTTGTTTAAGAAAATGTTCATAATAGAGGTTGGATCTCTGTATGTGAAAGAAAAGTGGCCACCACTGCTGACCTTGCCAAAACTTATGAAAGACAAATATGAAATCTGACAGTCTGCTCTATCTGTTCCCCCTAAGGCTGCTGGTTCAGGATTACCCAGGCCCAGAGATTTCAGGGCCAAGAACTGAGACCTAGGGACAGCAGAGTTTATCGCACTGCCCTTTTTCCTGAGCCATGTGTGGGCTGAAACCTTTTAAAGACAGATTTTATCACACTACTCCATGCCCAGGCAGGAGGCATCCCATACCTGATCCAGATTGGGTAGGGGATGCTTCCTGCCTGGACACAGGGGCATGTGATAAAAGGTTTCAGCCTGTGCCTAGCTCAGGTAAAGGGCAGTACAATAAACTCCAACCCTTCATGAAATCCATGTATTTTCAAGACAACATTCTCACCCTGAGATTTCTCCTCCTTAGCCTAAGGAGAGCAAAAGAGGGTCCAGACTCTGAGACCTAAGAAACCTAGTTCTCACCTATCCATAAAAAAATGATAGCAAGATCTTGCAGAAGCACATTTTAGGACTAAGTTTGTTTTCTTCTCAGTACTTTAAATCAAACTTCACTAACCTAATGCTGTACAGATAGGTTGCTGCCTGTTGGCTAGAGCTCATGAGCATCATAGTCCCAGCCATCTGGAGAAGGCAATGAGAATGTCAAAACAGCACTACTATGAGCTGAAAACACTTTGCCCACATTGTCCCTATGGAAGATGGCATAAAACTGGCCCATGTTTTTGTGGTTTCAGAAATGCCTTCATTCTCCATTAAGATGACAAAATGCAGTAAATTCAGATTACCCCTTTATCCCATATTTGATAATAAATGTATATGTAGCACTAAAAACTAACAGACCATCGTGGACCAGGAGGTGTGGCCTCAGGTGACGTTCTTTCAGAATCCGGCAGGCTGCTGGTGCTGGAGCAGTGACTTCATTCACTACAATGTCAAAGCCCAAACGCTGCAACTTTTCTACAAACTTTTCTCGAGTAGCTTGAGTTTCATTGGTGCAGAATCGCAGCTTCAGACCAGATGCCTTGATCCTGTCAGAGCAAAGTGAGGAGACCTTGAAATTAGTCAGCTTTAGAAATCATGAATTAAAGGAACCATTTTGTCAAAGAATATGGCAGCTAACACATGTAAAAGAAGAGGTAAGTCAGAGGGCGATGTTAGACATCAGATGCAAAGATTCCAATTGTGAAAATGTGTTAGATATTGTAAAATTTTAAAATGTGACCTAAATCCAGCATTCCACTAAAGGATGTTTACAAATGAAGTAGGACATTCGTCTCATCCCCTGTGCTCTCAGACTTGATCTGGATGGATTTCCCAGCCCTCCAGGATAGGTTTTGAGTGTCCATGGGAGTGCAGGAGAGAAGGGGGATTTCTCTCTTCTGCTGACAGAAGCAGAGTAATCAGCAGGACCACTCACTTGGATCCTGGCCACTGAGTAGCTAACTAGCATGGAAATATATATACAGTATATGCAGGCTGACTGCCACAAGCATATTACAGTTGAATGAATCAATTCGCTATTCAAATCCATGCACTATGATTATTAATTTTAATATCATCCCAAATCACAAGGTGTAGTACAAAACCTTTAAAAATCTGTATCCTTCATTAATAGCATTACATGCTTTTCAGTTACTCAAATATCATTAGTTTTCAATACATTTGAACTGGTACAATATATTGCAAACTGAGTTGAAGAATGAACAATTAGAATTCATATTCTGAGATCTGGCATCACTGAATGCAGATCATATCCCCCTTTTGTCTTCTTTATCTTAAAGAATCAGAGACATTTCAATCTTTTACACTCTTCATAAATATACATTCTTTCCTCTGTTCTTGGGAGTTCTGGGCATAAAGCAGCACTCTTACTGTGGGATACTAGCACACTGCAACAACCAGCCAGGTGTTATTGCAGATAAGGGCTGGCATGCAGCTGCCCCTTCTTCAACTGGATTGGGGCTGTGGCAACCCCATGCCGCAGCTCCAATCCAGCCTTTGGATGGTGCAAAAAAGAGCCACAAAAGTGACTCCTTTTTGTGCCCTCCAAAGGGTGCCATAGCTCCGGCAGCGCAGCTGCATGGCACCCCTTTGGTGCTGCATCATCTGGATGCAGTGCTGGAGGCGCACCATGATGCTGCACGCTGTCTGGAGCAGTGTGCAGCATCATGGTGCCCTGGGGGTGGAGTCAGGGCGTGCATCATCAGGACACTGCACCCCGACTCTGCCCACAGGCCACCCTTTCAGGCCATACTCAGCTGAAAGATGTAACTTTCTAGTTCCATCTATGACAGAAAAGGAGAACCTGTGGCTTTCCAGATGTTGCTGAACCCAACTCCCATTGTGTTTTGCCACTGAATTTGCTGGCTAGGATTGTGGAAGCTGAAGTCCAACAATAGCTGGGGATACATAGGTTTTCTAATCCTTATCTATTACCACACAACTGAAATTTTTAGCAGTAAAGTTCAGTGGAAGTTTAAAAAGAATATGCCAATTTAAATCAGAATATAGAAACAGAAGCTGCAATGTCGCACATATTTACCTGCTCAGTGCAGTGAGGCTTACTTTGGAGTAATAGGGCCATGTTGTAAGTATGTCAGATTTGTCATATCTTTGTTTATTGTATCTCATTTACAGTATTACATTTCTGTACTGCCCATCTCATTTCAGAGATTAAAAACCCTATGAATTCTGGTGGGGGGGGGAGTTTTTTTTTTAAAGTATGACATACATAAATATCAGATCAAGCCAGACTAAATATATCCACCAAAAGCAATGCTCTAAAATAGGGGGAAACAGCTTATGACCATTTAAAATATCCAAAGATGTTGTCTTCAAATTCATTCTTTTTCTATTATTTGTCTTTCCTAATCACAGGTATGTGAATTATCAATTACACTTAGTGGTTAATTGCCCTTCATAAAGATAGCTTTTTTATTTTAAATTAAGCAGTTAATAAATTGTAACTAATAGCATCCACTTGTATATTATAAATATATCTTCATTGATTGGAGCAATGAATGTGAGAATCACTCAGGAGCTAATGAAGCAATTGAGTAAAGAAGTGCAGCATGTACCCAGGGAATAATTATTGTTAATGAATTATGATGTGACCTTCTCAGAACAATGAACAATTGGTGTGACAGTTAAATGACAACACTTCACATCTGTTATTCCAAATATAGTTTAAACGAGTGTATAAAAAGAATGCATTTTAAATTCAGCAAGAGCTCAACAAATATTTATATCTTATAAAAATCTTACTTAAAACATAAATGGTCATACCTTGGGAATAACAATTGTAGGACATGACTAAACTGAGCAGCCATTTGATCATTTATTTAGATGCTATTCATAGAATCACAGAATTGCAGAGTTGGAAGAGACCACAAATGCTATCCAGTCCAACCCCCAGTCTTGAAGCAATATACAATAAAGCATTCCTGACAGATGACCATGCAGCCTCTGTTTCAAAACCACCAGAAAAGGGGACTCCACCACCAGACTCCAAGAACAGCTCTTACCATCAGGACGTCCTTCCTAATGTTTAGGTGGAATCTCTTTTCCTGCACTTTGAATCTATTGCTTTGCATGCTAGTCTCTGGAACAATGGAAACCAAGCTTGCTCCATCCTCAATATCCATCCTCAATTTGACATCCCTTCAAATATTTAAACATGGCTATCAAGTCACCTCTTAACCTCCCCTTCCCCAAACTAAACATACCCAGCTCCCTAAGGCATTCCTCATAGGCTGTGGGTTCCAGACCTTTCACCATTTTGCTTACTTAAAAGGTCACTGGATAACAATCTGGACCAAACAAATCAAATTGTACACACATATGAAGGCACCTTCATGTGTTGTTTTAGAGGCAGCCAGGGCCAGCCAAAAAGATATGAGAACAGCAAATAGTGTCCTACCCACAAAGGCTGGCCAAGTTCTTTTGACACCCATTCAGAAGTTACTCTCCCTGGGGAGTAAAAATACAATAAATAATAACTAATTTGTGTGTGTGTGTTTTCCTGACCAACAAGATGCTTCCCTCTTTCTAACACCTGGCCTTAAATATAGCAATACTTTAATTCAGATTAAAAGTATAATCAGCAATTCCAGGTAGAAGATTTGGCTAGAATGTGTTATACCAGTATGCTAACCGTATATGATGGGAATTAGCCCATGTCTTGGCAAGGAAGGAACAACTGCTAGACAAAATGGCAACACTGAGCCAAACTCATAAGTACATCTTCCTTGATGTACTTTCCTGTTCATTTCCAGTTTGATTGTAACTCTCCATGACTGGAGAAGTTGTCACCCAAGTGCCACCTAAGAATTTTTCCAGAAAATAATTTGGAATTAAGATATGGGGAAATGGTTATAATAAGACACTGAGAACACATGGACAATTAGCTTTGCTAATTCCAACGATCACCAGCTTTTCCTTCTCTCCCACTTTGAGGGAACAAAATCACTCTCAGCAAGCACGAGCACAGAAATATACAGAGAGCAAAATGGAAAAGAACAGGGATTGCATTCCTGCATATCTAATTCTACGTCACTAACACATTTTTTTCTTTATTACCTTATCACCAGCTTCAGGACCAAACCACAGCAGTAAATCAGACTGCAGGATTAAGCCCCAATGACTCAAGAATAGTCCTGAGAGTTAGAGCAAGCCTCCTATGTTCCATTTCCACAGGACGGGATAAGTCCTGCTCCAGTTCAGGTAGAAAGTCTATTTAGGGAGAATAATCCTTTTAAAATTGGCATTTTGGAAAAATAAGACTAAATAACAACTCAGAATTCAGTTAGAGTAACCCATTATCTGTTTGCTCTTCCATGCTCCTATACTGTCCAGCGGAAAATGAAATAGCAACTTGGATCAATTATCCATAAATCCAGACAAATAAACATTGTAAAATTTATATGAGGATCCTGCCAAGACCAATGAGGCCCCTGCAACCAATAAAGTTATGCACCCATGCAGTAGCATTTCACTTCAAAGAAAGGACTACAGTACATACCCATGAGTAAATATACCAGCAAGTCTGCAAAAAACAACAGGACGAAGAATGGACCTATACATGTACACATCTATGAAAACGAATGGGAGCCAAGGAAACATACTAAGGATGCTTGACTGCAAATACAATTTCAGATACTAAAGCTTTTAGATTTGCAGGTGGACTCTCCTCGGCTCATGAGTTTGAATCTTTTCTTCATTCTGTTTTTCCCCAGAAGGAACAGCAGCAACAATTTAGAAAGTAATGGTGCTTTGACATGATCCCTTGATTTCTCCTCCTGCGTCCCCATGTCCAACTCATGTCACAACCTTTGTGTCATCTAAAAATAGGGAGAGGGGAACGAGGGGTTACATTTTTACATACCCATAGGCTGACCCCAAGAAACATTGGCAAGGGCAGTTGGCTAAGACTATACAAGGTCACTCAGAATGTCCAATAATTGTCCTAACACTTTACCTGTTATGGCACAATAATGAGAGTTTTTTTTCATTATTTTCGGGTGAATGAACCTGGCAGATGCTGACAGCCAGCAGATGTGTAAAGTTCGAGGTGATTTGTAAGGGACCAGCTCATCTGACGCACAGTAATTGCATTGTGGGACATTGTCACTCAGACTCTTGTCCTGTTCTGTCAGAATGAGGTAAAGGTCAGTTCAAAGAACTGGTATAGCACAAGAGACAGCTCCTCACTGAAATTAAAAAAACATTTTCATATATCTCCTATATCTTCAATTCACAACACAAGGAAGCACAGGAATGACACAAGTACTATATTATGACTTACAGAGAACATGGGAAACTGTGAAATTTGTGTTTTATATACAAATATACAAGCAGATATACAAACCATTATCAATTCACATCTGTAGATGTTCTCCTTCATTAATGTATCCGTTCACTTATTCCCTGATAAAAATAACTTTTTATTGTTTTATTTATCATTTCCCTAAGAGGCTCAGAGTGAGATACATGGGTTCTCACTTATTCACCAAGATGAACAAAGTCTTACATGCAGAATTACATCTGGCACTTTTATAACATTTTCTAGGCCCTATTATCTTCTATTTAAGACATTGCCACAAATACACCAGCAGCCTGAAATGCAACGAAAATTTAAGATCCAGGCATCCTTGGGAAACACATAATAAGATCAAATAACTAAGGTTTGGCTGACAAGTGATGGATTTGTTTGCCTTAGATTAGGTTTCATTAACCTATTTGGAGATAACAGCATCATATTATGGGATTTGGGGTGTTAGATTATCCCTTTTCAGATGTGGACAAGACTATACCCTAGAAGTAGATTCACGTTACCACCTCCTCTCCGTTCCCTTGAAGGTTTCAAATTCTCTCCCTCACTGGCTCATAGCAAACTATGACCGGTTTTTTACTTAAAATTGGAAATTCCATTCAAACTACAATGTCTAATCCTAGTTTGGAGACAGGTTGTGATTTGAAAAAGTTACACTTTCCTAATTCAGGTATCCCAGTAAGCACTGGTTTGTCATGAATCAGGAAGTCAAAAGAAAATCAAAGTACATAAGAAAGGACAGAAGTTGAAGAGACAGTTGCCACTGCTATGATTGAGCTGTGGTTGAGCCTGAACTAGGTGATTTCAGCATTATGTCTTTATGCCATTGCTTTCTAAGGGGTCATTCACATAACATTGTTTATAGTGCAACTATGTGAATAATCTCACTCACACATTCCTATGGCAATTTGTTGTTCACAATATGGAACCAGATCTCTGCAAGTTGTATTGCTCACACATGTCAACCAGGGCTGGGGAGTAGTGATGATTTTGGGATTACTTCTTGTACTACTCTGGAATATTTTTTTCTTAATGTTACTCCTACTCCTATAAAAACTTCTTAATTGTTTATTCCTTACTCCTTCTCTTATTCCCCAGCCCTGGGGAAAAGCCCCAGTTGCTTTGCAAGGCTGGTGTGTGTGTGTTTAAGTGTCCTTCTTTGCCTTCCAGTCCCTTTCCCAGTACAATATAATAAAATTGGGTTTTTTGGTGTTTGCATGTACAATATAATAACAGGAATAAGGAATAAGGAATATTTTGTTACTCCTTATTCCTACTCCTACTCCTGTAAAAACTTCTTACTCCTTTACTCCTTACTCCTACTCCTACTACCCAGCCCTGGTGTCAACACGCGAATAAGAGATGGAATTGATGACGTGAATGTACTCAAAGCACATTCAAGGCATGCAGAGTTTTATCTCAGCTTATCCTGGGTCTGTTTGTATTGGTTATTCACACAACCGAGAATCCAAATCTTTTAGAAAAACAAGGTGGGGGGATGATATTGATTATATCCAGTTAAGTGGGTTTTTTGGCAGCCGCCACCCCCCCCCCCCCAAACTTAATTGGATGCATTCAAAATGCATGTGAACAACTAAGATTCAACATAGATTCTACCTGGACTATTTTGACCGTCTGAATAACCCCCAAATTCTGCTGCACTCCATTTTAAACAGGCAATGAATGAAGATTTCAGTCTGAGCTTTGAAAAAATACCTCTTCCAGATCAGCCATTACAAAAATTAAGAGTTTAGTGTGCTTTGCAAATGCTGTGTGTGGCTCAGCATTCCTCAAACTTCATATAAATAGCAGGCTGGCAGAAATGTGAGTGACATGGCAGACGGGCAGATTGTTAAACCAGAAGCACCTGTCAAGTACGTACTGCTACAACTTGGAATGGTATTTTACTTTAAAAGAAATGTTTGCTGTTACTTATCTCCCCCCACCAAGTAACACATTCATTGTTGCTTGTCACACATTGCTTTGAAAGCAAAATGTCACTGTTGTGCTACTTTTCAGGTGCTTTTTCAAAATTGTGTGTGTTTGTATGTGTCTTCAAGTTACCTGTTGACTTATGGCAGCCCCATGAATTTCATAAGGTTTCCTTAGGCAAGGAATATTCAGAGACAGTTTGCAGGTTCCTTTTCACAAGAAATCATATAAAAATATGGAAATGACTTCCAAATCAAAGCTTTTGGAGTATCAAGTACATATTACATATTACACTAAAAAGTAACAGTATTACCAATCATTACTTCATTTTACAGAAGAAATTTTGCTATGCTCTCATCACTCTCAAAAGTAACAGGTTTCAGGTTGTTACTGGCAATGTATAACTTCCAAGTTCTACATATGGCTGATTTCAAGAGGTTAAAGAAACATCCTCTAGATTGGCACAATGGAGGATTTCTTACACTGGAAATTTTCTACCAGAGCAAAAGACTGGTGTTTGGCATAATGGAGGATTTCTACTTCGTAGTGAAGACAATCTATTGCATGCTTGTCTTCACTATGAAAGGTTGTCATTTAAATTGCCATTACCAAGAAGGAAGTGGACTCCTGGACCTTAAGCAGCTCAGTAGGTCTAGCTTCCCACACTGTAGGTAGACATCATTCTTGTCAAAATATACTTACCAGATTATAATGGCATTAACTAGAGTAAATAAATAAGGGAGGGTACTGAAACACTCTTATTTCTACATTAAGACAAATACAATAGATCATTCCATCCTTTTGGACCGGCTGAGGGAGTTGGGAGTTGGAGGCACTGCATTGCAGTGGTTCCGTTCCTTTTTCTCAGGCAGATCCCAAAGGGTGAGGCTCGGGGACATTTGCTCCTCCAAAGCTCAACTGTGGCGTCCCCAGGGCGCCATTATGCCCCCGATGATATTTAATATCTACATGAAGCTGCTGCATAAAATCATACAGAGTGGGGTCCTCCTTGACTCATCGCTTCACATAACTAGTCAGGTGAATGCGACGGTCAGGAGTGCCTGTTACCAGCTTCAGCTGATCCGCCAGCTGCGCCCTTTCCTGGAGAGAAAGGATCTGGAATCTGTGATACACGCGCTGGTAACCTCACGACTGGACTTCTGTAACGCACTCTACATGGGGCTACACTTGTGCTTAACTCGGAAACTACAACTGGTCCAGAATATGGCAGCCAGACTCATTACTGGTACATCTAGGAGACAGCACATGACACCTGTGCTAGAATCTCTCCACTGGCTGCCGATCAGTTTCCGGGCACAGTACAAGGTGTTGGTTTTGACCTATAAAGCCCTACATGGCTCGGGCCCATCCTATCTAAGGGACTGCCTCTTCCCATACGAACCCCTCCCCCTCCGCACACTTCGATCCTCTGGGAGGAATCTGTTACAGCCCAGGAAGGCCAAGTTGGTAGAGACCTCCCAGAGGGCCTTCTCAGAGGTCGCCCCCAAGCTTTGGAATGACCTGCCAGACGAGACGTGTCTTATTCCATCTATTGACAGCTTTAAGAAACCCTGAAGACGCATCTCTTTCGGCAGGCCTTCCTGGAAAATGTCTAACTTTTCCCGGCTCTATCCCTTGCCAGTTCTTAATTTCCATCTGGTTAAACAGCTCAGGAAGTCTTTCGGTGTGACATCAGGGATTTTGTTTATTTGTAATTGTTTTAACTTGCCTTTGGTTTAATTCCTTTTTAAGGAGGGGGAGGGGAATTGGGAATGGGATTGGATATTTTAATTGTGATGTTTTTTAACTTCTCTTGTACTCTGTTCTGATTGCCCGTTCAGAGGGGAAGGCTAGAAATAAAATTTATTATTTATTATTATACAGAGGCATGGAGCGCGGTGTTATCAGTATGCTTATGACACTCAGATATACTTCTCCATGACCAAATCGTTGGTTCAGACTTCAGGTGGCGTCTCTCCTCTCAATGACTGTCTTGGAGTGGAAATGGATCGGATGAGCAAAAACAGATTGAAACTAAATCCAGACAAAACAGAGGAACTAACAGTCACGGGCCCGAAACCAGGTTTGGGAATACAACTTCCAGTCCTAGATGGAGTCACACTCTCCTCTAAGGACTCCGTTTGCAGTCTGGGGGTACTTCTAAATTCGTCGCTTCACATGACTAGTCAAGTGAGTGCGATGGTCAGGAGTGCCTGCTATCAATTTCGTCTGATACGCCAGCTGCGCCCTTTCCTGGACATGAAGGATCTGGAAACTGTAGTACACGCCCTGGTAACCTCGCGCTTGGATTACTGTAATGCACTCCACATGGGGCTACCCCTGTGCTTAACCCGGAAACTTCAATTAGTACAAAATATGGCAGCCAGGCTAGTCACTGGAACATCTAGGAGAGAACACATAATACCTGCGCTTAAATCTCTCCACTGGCTGCCAATTAGTTTCCGGGCACAGTACAAGGTGTTGGTTTTAACCTTTAAAGCCCTACATGGCTTAGGTCCATCTTATCTTAGGGACCGCCTCTTCCCATATGATCCCCCCTGCATACTTTGGTCCTCTAGGAGGTATCTGCTACAGCCCATGAAGACTAGGCTGTTGCAGATCTCTCAGAGAGCCTTCTCTGCGACCTCTCCCAGACTATGGAACGGCCTGCTGGACGAGATCCGTCTCACCACCACCCCTGATAGCTTTAAAAAAGCTGTAAAGACGCAACTCTTCTAGCAGGCCTTCCTGGAATAACTTCCCGGCTCTAAACTTTCAGGCTTAACGGACCCCTGTTTCCACTGCCTATGCTGCCCAAAGGAAAATTGTTTTTATTGTAATTTGCTGCTTAAATTGCTATTTTAATTCTGTATTAGTTTAATTTAATTTTTAAGGGGTGGGAGGGATAGAGATTGGGTTGAAGGAATGATTTTAACTGTTGATTGTTTTAAATCCTGTTGTAAATCCGGTTGCTTTGCAGAGGGGCAGTTTAGAAATAAAATTTATTATTTTTGTTATTATTATTAAATAGATACTGAGCTGTAACAGTAGAAATTTGTTTAGATTGATCTTCAATATCTCTTGAATAGTACTTCAGCATCCTCGTTCCACCATCTTTTTATTTATCCTCATCCCAGTAGCCTTCATTTTTAATTTTCCATTTCTTTCTCTCTCTTTATGATTTTTTGGCTCTTTTGTCAAAGCCTGTTAAGCTATCTTTGTTTATGTTCAGTGGCAATGCCCTCCTCTCCTTTCTTCAACTTCTTTAACCTCTCTCTTATTTACCCATTTTTTAATAGCAAGGAAAAGCCAAAAGCAACAGAAAGGGGAAAGGGTCAAGGCAAACTGCAGATAGACTGACATAGAGATTTGGAGCAAAGATGATGAGCTGGGTTGAGCATGTGTGTAGTACAAGTACAAGAAGTCAATTTTGCTACATAGGACAGAAAACTAGGGCAACTAAGAGGGTAATTTTTAATAAGCATGGCCTGTACCACTGAACAACTAAAGGTTTCTAGTTAGTAAAAGACACATGCAGTTTCAAGAACAAGAAAAGAACAGTGAAAAGATAACATGGAGATGCTTGGGTACTATGGGTATATCAGTACAGTTAGAACAGTTTGGTACCCCTTTTAAGTACCTTACATAATCCTGAAGTTTATAGTTTTGTTTATTGAATCTAGAAGGAGAGGGTCTATGTAGGGGAATTCAAGTTTCCTAAAACATGGTTGGCATGTGTATCTACTTTATGGAGAACAGGTAACATATAAAGAGTTTTCCAGCCAACACGAAGGCTGTCCTGTTAAAATGGACAAAAATCAGAATGAAATTTTACAACAAATTACCACTGTGGACCTCAATACAGGAAGGTTTTTTCTGTAAAGGGAAAAATGTATTAAAATATCTGACATAGAAAGAATTGACAAAAATAGGGGGGGGGGGGGAATGGAAGAATAGAAATGAAACAGAGAGAAGAATTAATAAAAGAGGGGAAAATCTTAAATTGGTTTGAATATACACAAATAAAAGAGAAATTTAAAGAGGACATCAAGAATAAAGGAACAGAAACAATAGTCAATGAGTTAGATGACATATGGTAGAAACCAAACAAAAAGAAAATCTCTAAATTTTACAAATTATTACTAAATAGAGAATTAGAAAAAGAAACTATAAAATGAAACATGGTAAGATGGGCACAAGATATTGGCCATTCTATGAGTTATGACGATTGGCAAAAAGCATGGAAAAAGACAAGTTTACAACCTCACAAGATCTGAAGAAAAATCATATGAAAATAGCAAATAGATGGTATTTTACCCCCTTGAAACTTAAGAAAATATACAAGATACCAGATATGAAATGTTGACACTGTCAGATCCTGGATCATTATTTTATATGTGGTGGTCCTGCAGCAAGATTAAGAAAGTTTGGGGAAAAATACATGTAGCTGTACCAAAAAAAAAAAAAAAAAAAAAAAAAAAAAAATATCAATCTGAAATGCAACCAGAATTTTACTTATTAAACATAACATCTGTCTTTAAAAAAGAAATAGAAAACAAATACTGGAGGCTATTATTTATATAGTAGCAGCAGCAAGAATAGTTATAGCTAGAAATTGGAAAAATAGTGTTTCACCAACAGTGGAAGAATGGATATTAAAATTACAAGAAATAAGAGAAATGGAAAGACTTACGTTTTTGACTAATAACAAGAGTAAAGATGAATTAAATGATGAATGGCTTCCAATTCTTCAGTTTTGGGAAGATATGTTTAGTATTTTAAAAAAAAGACTTAATAATCTAGTTTACTTAATGGTTGGAAACACAAATGGTCAAGTTTACAAGAATGAATTCAATGGGTAATATGGATGACTTAATCAACGTGTAATGAGCAATGATATTCGTAAGGACAATGGTTTTTTTGTTTGGTTTGTTTTTTGTTTTTGGTTTTTGGTTTTTTTTGCATATATTGTTCAGCACTGTATATATTTTCGAATTAAAAAAAATAAAAAAAAGAATCTCTGCTTAGGGGAATCTAGTGTTAAAGCTCAGGGAAATGGGCTAAAGCTCTCCTGCTGTTCTGAGCACCTTGTCCAACTAAAAATCTCAGGATCCTGCATCAAGGAGACATTACAGTCCATGTGGTACCACAGATACACCTTGGGTACATCTACACTATAGAGATAATGTAATTGGATACCACCTTAAGGGCTGTAGCTCCATCCTAAGGAATTCTAGGATCTGTATTTTTAAAAGTTCTCTAGCCATCTCTGCCAAAGAATGCTGGTGTCTCACAAAACTACACATCCCAAGATTCTGTAGGATGGAGCCATGGCAATTAAAGTGTTGTCGAACTTCATTATTGCTACAGTGTAGATGCACCCCTGTGACAAGATACAATTATGTCATCCCAGAGTAAGGCAAGGGTCCTGAATGTTAAGGGTCCTGAAAAAAATGTCCACTAATAACACAAAATAAACAGCAGTAGTTGAGCAAAGGCAGAAATTACAGAATAAGGATTGCTGGACCATCTCAAGTCTCAGTATACAATTTTAGCACAGCCATGAACAAAGAAAACTTCATTGTTAACAGTGCAACTTTAAAGTGCTTCTGAATTTCTCACATCCTGTAAAAACACTTTTTAAAAGTACCTTGAGAAGTATACAAACACATTTGTACATGCCTAGAGAGAAAAACTTTTACCGTAAGATACTGGGGAGGGGAGAAATATAATTGGAAACCTAAATTTGATAGATCCTGTAACTCAGTTTCCATTGGTGAGAAATAAAACCAAACCAAAAATTACAATTTCTAGAATTCGATAGCACTGAACCATGGCAGTTAAAGTGGTGTTAAACTGGATTATTTCTGTAGTGAGGACAGCCCCCAGAGCTTTCTTTTTCTAGAGTACAACAGTATAACTTCAGCTTTACTTACTCATTCTCTCCACTACTTATTAGTCCCACTTCCAAATGAGAAAAAGTTGATCCAGTAACTAGTTGATCATTCTGAGGGTGGAGCTCAGTCTGGGGGCACAGGCAACTTACCAAATTTTGTCTTGATTCCTTGCCCTTGTGACTGACTGAGAAAGAAGAAGAGACCGAAACAAGCTTTCCAATGCATTCATTAGGTAGGCAATTCTTCTCAGTACTACGGTGTTTGCCTCCTTAGTGCTTGCCTCCTTAGAAAAATAACTAGAAGTTCATATATTTATCCCATCTAACTTGAATGATCACAGTGCAACAGGCAAAAAACCCCTATGGATAAATGTATATGTGTATGGAAAAATTTACAGTTTGGAAAAATTTCCACAGAAAAAAATTACATCATATGAAAAATCTCCATGTGACATCTCTGGCTTACACACTGCAAAACCACTGCCACTAGCCACGCCGGCTGGAGGCTCTGGGAGCTGTATCTAGTTCAAATGGTACAGAATGAGACTCCTTTACCCAGAATTCTGAAATCGGAAATATTCCAAAAACCAAAATCTTTTACATGGGTGACAGAGATGGTGAAACTTTTGCTTTCTGATGACTCAGTGTACACAAACTTTGTTTCATGCAAAAAGTTAGTAAAAATATTATATAAAATTACCTTCAGGTTACGTATATAAGATGTATATGAAACATAAATGAATTTTGATTTAGACATGGGTTCTATCTCCAAAATATCTCATTACATACATATATGCTAATACAGGTATTCCAAAATCCTCCACCGCCACAAAAAAAATAAAATAAAATCCAAAATCCAAAACACCTCTGGACCCAAACACTTCAGATAAGAGAAAATCAACCTGTACTATTAATGAATGCCATAGGAGGCAGTCCAACATTAAAGGGACAGAAAGGAAAAGTCAAGCAACAAAAGTTAGAAAGGAATTCCACAAGCAGCATGTCTTAACAGCCGTACAACCAGTGGCAATCTGAAAATGTACAATTCAGCTTTGACTAACACGCAAAACTTTCCATCTAACAATACTGGGTCCTCACTTCTATTGTTCTCACCCAAAGCATAAAACAGTAGCCTCAGGGTTTATTATCTATTAACTGCAACCCACTGCTTAAAAGTTCACCAATTAGCTCTCTGATCTTTCTGAAAGGAGATTTAATTGTAAATTGAAATTGCATGAAAAAGCTTATCTTTATAGGCATACAGCTCTAAAGCCATTCCTTCCTTGCCTGTGTTTAGTCCAAAGACACCTATGAACCTTGACAGTTCAACTATTATTTAATTAGTATGAACAGCCCAGGAAATAAATTTAGTTTCCATTACTACTATACTGAGCTGCCTTAATCACAACATTTTTATGGGCAATATAACCTGGTAATCATATTACACTAGCCTTTGTTTAATACTGATGGATAGTTAACTGTTTGCCTTTGAAGCCACTAATTATCATCTATAAAAGCCAATCAAATCCAATACAACACTTCCACTGTGAAATCATTATTATACTTTGTATTTAAAGAGCATCTGTTGGTAAACAATTAACTTGAGACTAACAGAAAGGAAGCAATTCTTTGCCTCATTTTAATAATTGCTTAGCTAATGTTTTGCAACAGGAAGTAAAGTGGATAGCTCATCCAGCTGTCTTCCATTTTAAAAGCTACAAAGAAATGCCCGTTACTACAATCCTGGAAGCTCACTATAGACAGTATGCCATGTTCATTTCTTTGGGGGCTAGAATATTAGACACCATAGGGTTTACCTTCCAAGGTATATTGTTTTGCAATTAGGCCAGTGGCAGACTACCGTCAGTTTCCACATAGAAATCCTAGCATATGCTACATGGATTTGGCAAAAAGTCTTCAAACTAAGAGTACTGTACAGTACTTCTGTTGGGGTAAAGAGGAACGCCTTGCCTGTGGCCAAGGCCTCTGCAACTCTGTCCTTGTATGTGGATTGTACCAGTTACCAAGTGAGCACAAATGCAACATGGACTATGAAAGCTTCATTTGTCTATTCCAAGTAATAGAGCAATCTACAGTTTAAGACTATTTGCAGCATGGAACTCAAAGGCAAACCAACTTTGAACTAACCTTGCCTAGAAAACCGTGCAATAGTTTCACCTTGTTGTTGTTGTGTGCCTTCAAGTCACTTTCGACTTATGGTGACCCTAAGGCCAACCTATCATGGGGTCTTCTTGGCACAATTTGTTCAGAGGTGGTTTGCCATTGCTGAGGCTGACAGCATGTGACTTTGCTGAAGGCAAGGTCACCCAGTGGATTTTGTGGGCAAGCTCGAAATCAAACCTTGGTCTCCAGAGTTGTAGTCCAACACTCAAACCACACTCAAAGCACTATACTACGCTGATTCACTTTAAGGTTGCCATAAGTCAGAAATTACCTGAAGAAACACAAGAACAAACTCTCAATACGTATGTAGTGTCCCAGTACATTTCGGCAGCACAGCATTTGGAAGGGGGGAAGTTGCCCACCCCTGCTTTAAGTATGCTGGAAGTACTTTCATTCCTGCCAAGCTTACTTTCACAACCAGCCCCTGGTCCTTGGTTAAAGGTAAAATGACACTGAAAAACAGTCTCCAGGGTGATAAGGTCTGTGATCCTTAAAACCAGGCATTCCACACTACATTGGATTACAGCAAACAGACACTTAAATGTGTAGATCTGCTAATGTCACAGATAGTTGCCCCTTGGAAGCAGCTTTTACAGGGCTCTCCGGTGATTTCCCAACCAATTCCTCAGGAAGCCAAATGATTCTTCATATTAATGATATAAGATTATATGAAGCCAGCATATTGCCTGTTAGTATGAATGCTTACTACCGGGATGACTGATGCAGCATCTGAGAACAACATTGCAAATTATAAGCCAATCAGATCCAAATCACCTTGCAAAGGTCCTGACCTAGGGCTATACTTATATAGAATCATAGAATCATAGAGTTGGAAGAGACCACAAGGGCCATCCAGTCCAACCCCCTGCCATGCAGGAACTCCAAGTCAAAGCATCCCTGACAGATGGCCATCCAGCCTCTGCTTAAAGACCCCTAAGGAAGGAGACTCCACTACACTCCGAGGGAGTGTGTTCCACTGTCGAACAGCCCTTACTGTCAGGAAGTTCCTCCTAATGTTGAGGTGGAATCTCTTTTCCTGCAGTTTGCATCCATTGTTCCGCGTTCTAGTCTCTGCAGCAGCAGAAAACAAGCTTGCTCCCTCCTCAATATGACATCCCTTCAAATATTTAAACAGGGCTATCATATCACCTCTTAACCTTCTCTTCTCCAGGCTAAACATCCCCAGCTCCCTAAGGCGTTCTTCATAGGGCAAGGTTTCCAGACCCTTCACCATCTTAGTTGCCCTCCTTTGGACATGCTCCAGTTTCTCCACATCTTTTTTGAATTGTGGTGCCCAGAACTGGACACAGTATTCCAGGTGGGGCCTGACCAAAGCAGAATAGAGTGGCACTATAACTTCCCTTGATCTAGAAACCATACTTCTATTGATGCAGCCTAAAATTGCATTGGCTTTTTTAGCTGCCGCATCACACTGTTGACTCATGTTCAGCTTATGGTCTACTTGGACTCCTAGATCCCTTTCACATGTGGTCTCATTCAGCCAGGTGTCCCCCATCCTATATCTGTGCATTTCATTTTTCCACCCTAAGTGCAGAACCTTACATTTCTCCGCATTGAATTTCATTTTGTTAGCACTGGCCCAGCTTTCTAGTCTATTCAGGTCATTTTGAATTTTGATCCTGTCCTCTGGGGTATTAGCTACTCCTCCCAGTTTAGTGTCATCTGCAAATTTGATAAGTATGCCCCCAATTTTGTCATCCAAATCGTTAATAAAGATGTTGAATAGCACTGGGCCCAGGACAGAACCCTGTGGGACCCCACTGGTCATTTCTCTCCAGGATGAAAAGGAGCCATTGTTGAGCACCCTTTGAGTTCGGCCAGTCAACCAATTACAAATCCATGTAACAGTTAACTTGTCTATCCCACATTTTGCAAGCTTGTTTGCAAGAATGTCATGGGGAACCTTGTCAAAGGCCTTACTGAAATCAAGATATACTATATCCACAGCATTCCCTTCATCTACCAAGCTGGTAATTTTATCAAAAAAAGAGATCAGGTTCGTTTGGCATGACTTGTTTCTCTGAAACCCATGTTGGCTTTTTGTGATTATGGCATTGGCCTCTAAGTGTTCACAGACTCTCTGCTTAATGATCTGCTCTAGAACCTTTCCTGGAATTGATGTCAGACTAACTGGACGATAATTGTTGGGATCCTCTTTTTTTCCCTTTTTGAAGATGGGGACAACGTTTGCCCTCCTCCAGTCTGCTGGGACTTCTCCTGTTCTCCAGGAGTTCTCAAAGATTATTGCCAATGGCTCTGATATTACATTTGCCAGTTCTTTTAATACTCTAGGATGTAGTTCATCTGGTCCTGGAGATTTATATTCATTTAGGTTAACCAGGTATTCCTGTACTACCTCTTTACTTATTCTGTGCTGAATTCCCTCTATTCTGTCTCCTGTTCCATTATCCTTAGGTTGAGCACCCTTTGCCTTTTCTGAGAAGACTGAAGCAAAGAAGGTGTTGAGTAATTCTGCCTTTTCTCTGTCCCCTGTTAGCATTTTGCCATCTTCTGCACGCAGTGGCCCCACTGTTTCCTTCTTCTTCCTTTTGCTGCGGACATATCCAAAAAAGCCCTTTTTATTGTTCTTAACCTCTCTAGCAAGCCTGAGTTCATTCTGTGCTTTAGCTTTTCTGACTTTATCCCTACATGTGCTGGCTATTTGTTTGAATTCCTCTTTCGTGATTTCTCCATTTTTCCATTTCTTATACATGTTCCGTTTAAAACTTAGCTCAGTTGAAAGTTCCTTAGTCATCCATCCTGGCTTCTTGAGACATCTTCCATTTTTCTTCCTCATTGGAACTGTTTGAAATTGTGCCTTCAATATCTCCCTTTTGAGAAACTCCCATCCGTCTTGAACTCCCTTTTCTTTTAGTATTCCTGACCATGGGATCACTCCCAGTATTTCTCTAAGTTTATTGAAATTAGCTCTCCTAAAGTCTAGTGTGTGTCTGACTATGCCTAGCTTCTCCCTTCCACTGTATTACAAACTCCAGGAGAACATGGTCACTTCCACCTAAGGATCCAACCACTTGCACCCCATCAACTAGGTCTTCCCTGTTGGTTAAGATCAGATCTAAAATGGCTGATCCCCTTGTTGCCTCTTCCACCTTTTGGACAATGAAATTGTCTTCCAGGCAAGTGAGGAATTTGCTAGACTTTGAGGATTTGGCTGAGTTTGACTTCCAGCAAATATCAGGATAGTTGAAGTCACCCATCACTACTACATCTCTCTTTTCTGAGTATGTCATTATCTGTTCTAGAAAGGCATCATCCAATTCCTCTGCCTGAGTCGGGGGTCTGTAGTAGACTCCCACAGTAACATCCCTGTTATTTCCCTCTCCTTTAATTTTTATCCAGATGCTCTCCACCTGGCTTCCAGTATTGACTTCCTGCATCTCTTCACTGGTGTAAATATCCCTGACATATAATGCTATTCCTCCTCCTTTCCTGCTTGGCCTGTTTCTCTTAAAAAGGTTATACCCCTCTATTTCTACATTCCAATCATGAGACTCATCCCACCAGGTTTCAGTGATGCCTATTATATCATATTTCCCTTGTTGTGCTAGTAGTTCAAGTTCATCCTGCTTATTTCCCATACTCTGTGCATTAGTGGAGAGGCATTTAAGCCCATGTGTCCTCTTTACTTGCTGCTTTTGCACATTTTTTTGCCTCCTACTGTTGGGTCCTTGCACTGTTTGCCTTGTTCCCTCTATGCCACTTGGACTATTCTCTCCATCCCTTTTGCCTTCCAGTATAATGTCTCCCTCCCCCACATAACTCAGTTTAAAGCCCTCCTGATCAGATTCTTCAGACTGTTGGCAAAAACGTTTTTGCCAACTGGCGTGAGATGCAGTCCATCCCTTGCCAGAAGTCCCTCCTCATGGAACCGCAGCCCATGATCCAAGAATCCAAACTGTTCTTGGCGGCACCATCTACGGAGCCAGTTATTCACCTCTGCTATTTTCCTCTCCCTTCCTGGACCATGCCCTTCTACCGGGAGTAGAGATGAGATGACAACCTGTGCATCCATCTCTTTCAGCTTCCTTCCCAGAGCCTCATAATCCCTTTTGATATTCTGAAGGCTGTGCCTTGCAGTATCATTGGTTCCCACATGAACCAAAAGAAGGGGGTATTGATCAGTAGGCTTGACAAGTCTTGTCAGCCTCTCCGTCACATGATGGATCTTTGCCTCAGGGAGACAACACACCTCCCGAGACATCTTGTCAGGCCCACAAACCACTGCTTCTGTACCCCTCAGCAAGGAGTCCCCCACCACGACCACGCGCCTCCTCCAAGGCTTAGCAGTGGCTGTTCCTTTTCGTGATACTCTCAGGCTCTCCTGCTCTGTCCCTGATGTCTGTCCCTGCTGCTTTTCCTCATCATCTCTGACAACAGAGAGAGATTCAAAGCGATTCTGTAGCTGCAAGCCACTCACAGAACGTTCCCTGGTTTCCTTACTTCTGTGTGTGACCTTCCTCCAAGCATCTACCTCTGTTGTATGTGGAGTGACCTCCTCCGCCCCAACAACTTCCTCTGTCTGTTTCCCACCCAAGACATTCTGGTCTGATCTGTTCAGGAGAATCTCCTGCTCTCTATGATGCTGGAGTGCAGATATCTGCTCCTCTCTATGATGCTGGAGTGCAGATATCTTGTTTTAGAGGCTCAGACCTTTTTTCCCCTTCTCATAATTTATTTCTCAGCCACAGAGAAGTTTTCATAGGAGACAGAAATGGAGGTGTGGAGGTGAAAAGAAAATAAGAGCCCACCAATTTAAGTCCAAGACCAACCTGATGTAAGATTCACAAAACAGCAATACCAACCCAAATGCACAAAATACTTAAGTTTTGGAGCTCCACTGGCTTCTTCATCAGGCAAAGGTGTGAGAAAATGAAATCCATTCTGTGGACTTTGGAGGTTATTATACTTTGTTGTATGGTCAACATGGTTACCCCTGGATATGTTTTCTGATGTACGATTGTAAAGGCAACCATTAAGGGTTGGGCTGGCCCCTACCCATTCTCCAGGCAGTCTCTGAATTTGTTTGCTTCAGTGTAGCCAGTTCTTCATTTCACATATGGAGACAGATGACCTTAAGAGATTCCTTGATGTTTAGAAACACAGCTTATATCATACAATTTGGCTGCATCCACATGGCAGAAATAATTCGGTTAACTGCCATGTCTCAATGCTATGGAATTCTAGGAATTGTAATTTTGTAAGACATTTAACTTTCTCTGTCAGAGAGCTCTGGTACAACAAAATACAAATCCCAGGATTCCATAGCACTGAACCATGGTAACTAAAGTGGTGTAAAATTAGATTTATTTCTGCAGTGAGGATGCTAACTTCATCTTATTGCAAGGGTGAGCATGAGCAAACTTTGGGCCCTGAATGTCACATGCATTTCTGGACTGGGAGTTTTGTATATGCATGCACATATACGCAGACAAACAGTTTTTCCCATTTAATTCCAATGCCACCCTAAAAAAGCTTCCAGGATCTTCCAGAGAAGAATAGGATACAACTCATAAGGGAATGGGGGAACCATCAAAAATCAAGTATCCCAACTTTTATAAACAAATGTGCTTTCCAGAAAGACAAAAGACAAAACTGAATACCATCTCTTTGGTTTTATACATGCTATTGCAAATCAAGAATCTAATCATAAAACCCCATTAATAGTTTAATGAATTAATGAGAAAAACAGATGGCTTGTTAGATTTAGAAGTTGAATACTATAGAAAACTATAAGTAAAAAAGACTTGTCAAAACTTTTGAATCTTTGATTTCAGGAATAAAATCAAAAGTGAGGAAAATCTAAGTCCAGCTCACACTAGCTCAGTTCATGCATCCCTTTCGCACAGAATTTGAATATGGCAGCCTCCCCTGCATTTCTTTTGCTTAGTTCCATCATTCTTCATATGTTGAGAGCAAGTTAAATTCAGTAATAGCAAGCTAAATTCAGTAGTAAGGATCTTAAATAAGCAGAACAGAAGGCCCACATCTGAAGTTACATCTCCAGTAAATGGAAGACAATACAGTCAAGTATTTCCCATTCCTGTGATTTCAAACAAAACAACAAACAAGCTTCATTTATATACCGCTTCATACCACCTAAGCAGTGTCTAAGTGGTTTAAAACTGTAAGCTAATTTGCCCTCAACAAGCTGGGTACTCATTTTAGCGACCTCAGAAGGATTCAAGCCTAAGTCAAGCTTGAGCCCTTTTGCTGGTCTTGAACTCGCAACCTTATGGTTTTGAGTGATTGGCTGCGGTACAGGCATTTAACCACTGCACCACCAGGGCTCCTATTTCAATTATGTAATGCATGAATACTTGTAAAGGACATGGGACTATGCTGAATTGCATACATAGTACAAATTCTAGATTTTCTACTAGTTTACCAATGCAAGCGCAGTTCCTCATAAATGCTTCACCAATATTTTTCCATGGCTCACAAGTTTAAAGGTAATGAACTGCATAGAAACTATGATAGAAATCCAATAAGGATTTAGCACATTTTTTTGCATGACTGGTGGCAAATTCCAAATGTTAAGACAATATTGGAGGGGTGCCAAGCTAAGAAAGAAATGATTGGTATAGAGAAGTAACACAACACAAGTCTCTGAACAGCATCATTATGATTTTTGAAATACAACATAAAATCTGAACAGAGAGAGCTGGCGGGTAAATTACTGATGCCAATACATACCATATTTCAGTTGAAAAATAAAAAAGTGTATGAAAAAATGATAAAAACTGATCTTAAAGCTGACAAGTATTTCCTGATATACAAACCAGAAGAAGCAAAATGGTACTACAGACTGAGTCCTCTTTATCCAAAATGCTTGGGACCAGAAGTGGTTGGGTTTTTAGAATATCTATACTTGCATATATATATATATATATATACACACATACATAAAGAGGTGTCTTGGAGATGCAACCCAAGTCTAATCACAGAATTGATTTAGGATTCATATACATCTTATACACATAACCTAAAGGTAATTTTGCACAATATTTTAAATAATTTTGTGCAGGAAACAGTGTGTGTACACTGGCCCAACAGAAAGCAAAGGTGTCACGATCTCAACCACCCATGAAAAACAGTTTTTGGAGAATTTCAGATTTTGAAATTCTAGATAAGAAAGATTCAACCTGAAATAAGTTGATGGAAATTCCATACTGTGGTCATGTACTACAAAGCAGAAGCATAACTAGGTGCCTCTGTCTCATTACAAGCTTTAATCGTTATTACTTTTTAAATTACTTTTATGTTCATTCTCACTATGATTTCTATACGTTAGTAAGGTTGTAATCCATATACAAGAACAATACTAAGTGGGATAACTTTTTTCACATTTCAGAGAGAAAAACTGAAAGCTACTACTGCACACCTTCACGTACTGTAAGATCTCTAAGGCCCTCTTGTATTCCACTTTTGAGGAAAAACTGGATATAAATAAAGTTAAGTGCAATACCCTATTAAGGTTCTCCTTACCTCCAATCTACTTTTCCTAGCTTTTATTTTGATGTGTGCATCTTTGTTGCTTGAGCAATTCTTCTTTTCCAAAAATCTTCCTGACTTTGGACAGATATGATGAAGGGGTGGGAAAGAAGATGGAACTGAGGACCTACTGTGGATGATATGCTTCATGTGGCTTCCTCTTAAATTCTTGTTCTCTTTGAGAATACATGTATGTGTTTTATATACAAAAATAAAATCATTAATTTTAAGAAGTAGTAGTCATAAAGGGTATGCCAGCATATGGTATACCAAGAAAGAAAGAACGAAAGAGGGAAAGCATCATTTCTTAATCTCGATATTTATACATTTACTTACTGCAGCCTGATTTTTGAAAGTGTCAACACCACCAGGCACATGTGGAACCTAGCAGATGTCACATTCCCCTCCAGAAAAGTTTTTGTAGATCAAATTGCATAATTATCTATACCAAATCCCAGTGTCATGCCCCTCACCCGCCAATTCAACCCACCCCCATCTTGAATTGTTTTACAATTCCAGTTGAGCTAGCTTCCCTTGAAGCTCTGTCCTTGTAAGACTCTGCAGGTAACTTATTCTAACACAACTGCCCAGCTGCTCTGCCACCTCAAGATGCCCTAGATTTCCGTTCCCCTTTTAAAAAGTCCCCAGCTGAAAGTTGTGCTGACAGATGCCCTATAGTGGCCAAACAACAGGATGTTGTAAATGTCCAACTGATGTGGGCTTTTCAGATGTATATGCTAATAGGTATGCTATCAGCATACAGCTGTAAATGCAAAGAACAGGTCTCAGGCAGGAGGACATGTTTTATTGCTCTGTAACCACCTTCTGTATTGTAACTGGCCAGCTCCTTGCTGGTTGCAACATTAAAAGCAAATAGCTTGCCTCATGTTGATGCTGTATAGACCAATCAGGACAATAATGGCACAGAATAGAGGAGATGCTCTGGCCGATTTAATACAGGTTTTTAACCAAGATGCTTGCTAGTGTTCTTGCCTATCCCAGCAATAAACTGAGCTATACAAGCAATTGCTAGCAAAGGCAAAGTATACATAACACTTCATCCTAAGTTATTTTTAAAAAATACAAAAAGCCTTGCACAAAGTATAGAATAGATGTTTTAATAAAATAATAGAAAAGACAGCAAAATCCTCTTCATAGAGAAATCCTATTTCAATCTTGCTTATTCACTACTCTGAGTAAAATGTGACTGAGTATAATGCCACTTTCACCAAGGTAAGTTAGTAAAGGATAGCAAGCAGTGTTACTTTTTTTTGTTTTGGCAAAACTCAAAGAAATAGCTGCATTAGTGTGTTGTAGCATAAAGGGGGGAAAGGAATGAGAGAGTAAGAAAGAATCTTTAAGACTAAACTTTAAGACTAAACTAAACTACCTTTAAGACTGTGATTCATATTCTAGTACGAGCTTTTGTGGATATGAGTTCACTCAGAAACACTATTCTTTGATGGAGTTTCTTGGTGATCTCCTGTGCACTTAGCCAAATAAGCTGATGCCCTGCTATGAAAGTATTAGTAGCTACTTCTGTAAGCTATACATAAACCCAACGTTGATATCAAATATAGTTCAGCAATTCCATGTGATTTTTCAGGGTTATACTGAGGATCAGGTCATTTTAACAACAATCATATCTTAGCATTGGTTAGACTAAAAAACAACTACAGCAATTCAGTTTCACAGATAAAGACCTCTTCTACAATGAAAAGAATACATTGAGTAGAATCAAGAGTAAAGAAGAATGTCTTCTTTACTTTGTTTTTTCAATGTCTGGTTTTATTTTTCTTCCAGTAAAGTAAAATCCTAAGATCTTGTACAAGTTTGCATGCCAAATATGGTTAGGTTCCTCAGAACACAATCCCAAATGAGTCTAAAGACTAAAGTCTCATAGAATTAAGGAGGGACCAGATGTTTTTGATGCCACAATCTTGTTTTCCTTGTTAAAGAATTTACAAATTCTTTATGTTGGGCATAGTCAGCACAACAAGCTATCGTTAAGTAATAGGTCAAATACAAATTAACAATTGGTAATACAACCAAGAAGGCTTCCCCCACCCCACCCAGAAGGCTCTCTAGATGGTCACAGATAGAAAACTAATGCTAAATTTTTTAGAACACCTACTTCTGCTGTGAACACAATGTTAATGGTATGTGGGGAGCTGCAAAGGAGTAATTGTCATGTATGCCATCCATGACCTAGCATGCATCATGTTCATCCAAAGAATGTCTGCAGCACAACAAGAAAAATCCAATTCCTTGTATGCATATGTGAAACATGCAAATAATAAGACAGTCAAAAATGGGATTGGTAAAATCCATGCCCTGTAGATGAAATGCTGATTGCCTAAAGAGGGGAAAAGGCAATGATATCAATACCATAAGCAATCCTAATGTCAGGATTGTTTCCCTCATTGGCAGGGGCATCACTAGGAGTGCAGGGGATGTGGCCCACACCAGGTGATACCCCAAGGGTTAGTAACACCATAGTCCCCCCAAATATCAGCCTTTGAGCAGAAATGGCCTGTGGTGTTTGCCTATGTCCCATTAAAACACTGAAGCTCAATGGGATGGTATGAGTGGAGTGAGGCTCAGCGGAAGGAGAAAGGAGAGGTCCCAGATATTTTTTAAAAAATTAAAATTAAAATTTATTTTAATTTTTTTTAAAATGTTTTATTCTTTTAAAATTTTGTTTAAAAACATCACATCTTACCAAATTTTTACTTGAAGCACATGAAACAATGTACATGTAAATATGTTTAGGCTGTGTGTATGATATTGTCATTTACAGGTATAATTTTAATTTTGCTAGTTGCTTATGCCGCAACCGTTGCCATTACATTCACTGACATATGGGATTTAAGATTTATGAGTAACATTAATAATAATAATAATAATAATAATAATAATTTATTTGTATACCGCCTTTCCAAAAAGACCAAAGCGGTTTACAAAGTTATATAAGAACACATAAAATACATAAAAGATTTAAAAGCAAATAAATAAAATACCTAAACAGTGGCTAACGTATACAAACAAAAAACATTACTAAGGATTCTGTATGATGTGGGATGAGAGATGGTTGATGGCGGGGTGGGGGGGTAGAAACACCATGTGTAACCACACCGGGTGATGCCAACCCTAGTGATGCCACTGCTCACTAATCTGAAGGACGAGGCTCTTGCAGAAAATAAGAATGAGTATTTCAGCATAGAATTTCATTAGTGTCATTAACCCAACCTTCTGTTTAAAACAACAACAAACATTTTGATGCATTTCTTTTCATGTTACCATTACAAAGGAATGCAACTTTAACCAATTTCTCTCTAAGAAAGCACCTATACTGTAGAAATAATGCAGCTTGACACACTTTAACTGCCATGACTCCACCCTACAGACTCCTGGGGTTTGTAATTTGTGAGGCACCAGCACACTTTGGCAAAGAAAACTAGAGACCTTGTAAAAACTACAAATTCCAGGATTTCATAGGATGGAGCTAAACACTTATAGTGGTGTCAAACTTTATTTCTACAGTGTAGATGCATCCAAAGAGAGTTATTTGCAGTATGCATTCATGACCAATCTTTAGGTTTAAGTGACAAGAGTACAACTAAAGTCTGGGTGCAATGAAGTAAAGAGATGAGGCATCTTCTTGAACCCAAAGCAAGCCCCCAGCTACAGGCGATGCAATTGTTATTTTGGGCTCAGAGTTCTTTCAGCAGATTTCACCCCCTCTACTGCTACTACAGACCAAGCCCAAATGTATTTCGACTGTTTGGACTAAACATCCTGAGGACCATCATTAGTGAGCATGTCAAGGCACACTTTGAAGATTCAATATGTTCTCCTTCTCTCCCTTGGGTCAAATAAGCGGAGAAGTCAAATTAACTGTTGAAACAATCTGATTACTAATGAACAACTGGGACTCAGAGGTTTTCCAGCATTTCAAACAGGACTCCAGCATGTCACTTTTAGCCTGAAGGCTCCAGTGTTGCTGCCATTTCAACCAAGGTGGCCTGACATCACCCTAAATTCAATCGCAGCTTACATTGTCTTCATAGATTATAGTAAATAAACTACAGTAAATACAGTTGTGAACAATACAGCAATATTTTGCAGACTGACTGGGAGGGAGGAGGAACCTCAGAAGCCCAGTAAAGACAGATTAAAATTGAATGACCCTCTTTAAGTAACAACAGTTTTGATAATTTATAGTATTTTTCTAATGTTATTCAAGGATTCAGAGAAAGTTGTAAGACTTTTTAAAATAAAAAAATCAGGCACAAGAATGAAAAAGGCAAACTGTAATTGTCTCAACTGTGTCTGGAGCAAACTAAAATGGTTAGCAAACATTGTGTACTATCTGTTTTGCCAGTTACCCAAAGTACAAAGCTATATTTGAGGTCTATTTTCTATTTAACAATGCAATTCTATGCATATCTACTCAGAAATAAACTCTAGTGCACAACAAGGCTTATTCTCAAGTAAATGCATATAACACACAAAAATCTACAACAGCACCATTATAGTTTATCTGCTGTAGTTTTGTCTAGGCAACTTGCTAATAAACATCACAAAGTAGTAGGAATACTTCAGCTAAATGAAAGGTTGTTGATTTATATCAACCCCATGAACTTTGTAGAGTTTTCTTAGGCAATGAATACTCAGAGGTGGTTTTACCAGTTCCATCCTCTGAAATATAGCCTACACCACCAGGTATTTGTTGGTGGTTTCCCATTCAAGTACTAATCAGTTCTGATCCTGCTTAGCTTCGGACTGGATGGCCGTTGTGGCCTCTTCTAACTCTATGATTCTGTGATTCTGATTTAGGCTCTCCACCAAATTATATTCTAAGGTTGAAGGTGGCTATGGGTGTAAGGGCTGGGAATATAAAAACAAATGACTAAGAAATTTATAGATTAGAAGAGTTATTTTAACTTTTAGAAGGCTTCATTTCAAGAACCAGAACCTAGAAGATTTCTGGAAGCAGAAAGTGTGATTTATCACACACAATATATGAAGAACATCTAATATGATTCTATTTTGATATATCAGTTGTGGACCAGTTGAATCAGAGTTTATTCTAACCTTCCCTGAAATCTTAAATCATTTCTCTTTTATTTCAGGCATTAGGAAATGCCCTATTTAGACTGAGGAGGACAGTGACTCCTGTGTCATCAGGGCAGTAAGTCTGCTCTGTGTTTTAGTATGAACTTTAAAGCAGTTTTCCAAAGTACTGAACTGTATATCCAAAAAGCTATCCAATGTACAGCACATTGGATAGCTCCTTCAACATCCAGTGTGGGTTACCTTCAAAAGGGCCTGTTCACACTACAGAATCATAGTTCTATGATAATACTTTCACTGTCATGGTTCTGTCCTATGGAACCCTGGGACTGGGAGTTTAGGGATGGGTATTTTGGATTCTCAGGCAGACCGCTCTTGTGCCTCACCAAACAACAAACTCTGGGATTCCATAGGATAGAACCATGGCACTTAAAGTGGAATAACAGCATTACAATTCTGTAATGTGAATGGATATTTGCTGTGTAGGAGCCAATAGCCTTGACCACAGAGAGTGCAATCCACCAAAACTGTAGCATGGAATGAGAACTATGCAAGAGTGTTGTTTGGTACTCCTATGAATCTCTCATTACTTTCAGTGGGCTTTCTCAGGAGAATTTCTCACCACAAAAATGCTTAAAGGTCTCAGAAAAGGTGTACAGGAATTTCCTACAAGAATATGATCTGGTTTCATTGTCATTGGGCTATGACCAGTTACCAAATTTGGCATCAGAAAGTGATGCTCTCCTCCAGAGACAGCAAACGTTGGGTTTCTTTTTCAGTTCTGTCCTACCTGCTGTTTATATAGAATGGTCTACTTGTTACATGAATAACCTCACAGCATTTTTTCCTGCAGTTTATTTGCTTGAGACATGTAATGTTTTGGCTCCCATGGGTTTGATAAATGGATGATCCTACCTCACAGCCAATTCTCTTGATGTGATATTATTCTCCATTTTCCTTTTACCGTAGCTATCGGCACTCCATCTTTTATGATGATGGAACAGGTATGAGTTGCAGGGCATTTTATACACCCAGGAACCATAACAGTATGGTTGAACATAACAGTCTCCACATTGGAAAGTTTGCGGTGACAAAAAAAAGGCACATTTAGCCCCTTTGCCTCAGCATCTTAAATCGAATGCAAATTCTGGTGAAATTAATCACATTTACTTCAACATGCAGGCACTTAGATTCACAGGATCCAGCATGCCTCCTCTTGTGCACTTAGCCATCGTGTTTATTGTTGTTGTGTGCCTTTAGGTTTTCTGACTTATGACCACCCTGAGGCAAACTTATCATGGGATTTTTTTGGCAAGATTTCTTCAGAGGAGGCTTGCCATTGCCTTCCCCTGAGGCTGAGAGAGTGTGACTTGCCCAAGATCACCCAGTAGGGTGGCCAAGCCACAATTCGAACCCTGGTCTCCAAAGTGGTTCTATAAATGAGAATGTAGAAAACATGCAACATGAATATGTTCTAGAAAAGCTCATCTCAGTAATATTGGAAGATTGCCTTGTGAAACCTTTGAAACAGCTTGGGTATCACACCATAGGTTTCATAAGAGAGAGTCCTCGTGATGTAGTGGTTTGAGGGCTGAATTTGGGACCCTTTCAGACTACAGCTAAATTATTCCACTTTCCATGGCTCTGTCCTATGAAATCCTGGGATTGGCAGTTTAGGGAGGCACAACCAGAGAGCTTTTCTGCCTCACCAAACCACAAATCCCAGAATTCCATGGTAATTAAAGTGGAATCATAGTGCTATAATTCTGTAGTGTGAATAGGCCCCAGGACTCCAGGAGACTAGGGTCTAAATAATCATTTAGCCACAGAAAGCAGCCACGTGACCATGAGCAAGGTATACTTCTCAACATTGTTGTTGTTCTTGTTGTGTGCCTTCAAGTTGTTTCCAACATATGGCGACCCTAAGGCACCTGTTTATGGCAACCCTAAGTGTGACTTGCTCAAGGTCACCCAATGGCTTTCATGGCCAATCTGAGGCTCGAACCTTGGTCTCCAGAGTTGTAGTCCAGCACTCAAACCACCACAAGGAAGGTAATGGCAAACTTCCTCTGAATAAAGAAAGTACAGTGTATCATTAAGTTGGAAGAGACCACAAGGACCATCCAGTCCAATCCCCTGCCATGCAGGAACTCCCAATCAAGGCATCTGATGGCCATGAAGCCTCTGCTTAAAGACCTCTAAGGAAGGAGACTCCACTACACTCTGGAGTGTGTTCCACTGTTGAACAGCCCTTACTGTAAGGAAGTTCCTCCTAATGTCTAGGTGGAATCTCTTTTCCTGCAGTTTGCATCCATTGTTCCGCGTTCTAGTCTCTGGAGCAGCAGAAAATAAGCTTGCTCTCTTGCCAAGAAAAACCTCTGATAGGGTTTCATAAGTTATTTGTAAATATACTTACCTCTGATCAGCATCAGCAGCTACACTGAAAGTGTCACAGTGATGTGTGTCAGTTACACACTAGTGGGGGCCGAGTATCCCTTTCTACCATAACCATAAGCAACGAACTCAAGGATGAGATCAGAGATTACACCTTTTAAACTCTTGCAATTTATTTACTCTGTTTTATAAATCAAACTGTGAGCATGGTGTGGTGATCTGAGTGCTGGACTATGATTGTGGAGGCCACGGTTCGAATCCTGGCTCAGCCATGTAAACTCAGTGGGTGACCTTGGGCAAGTCACTCTATCTCAGCCCCCTTAGGAAAAAAAACTTGCCAAGAAAACCCCTTGACAGGGTTGCTGTCCTCAAAGCTGTGTCAAAATGGGTGATTTCTGCAGGGCAGGTGCAGCCATGTATCTACATTGTAGAAACAATGCAGTTTGATACCACTTTAAACTGCTATGGCTGAGTGCTAGGGAATCCTGGGGTCTGTAGTTTCTTGTGGCACCAGAGGAAAAAGAGAAGGCTAAGCAGCCCACAAACCTACAAAATCCCAGAATTCCATAGCACTAAGCCATGGCAAAGTGGTGATTTCTGCAGAGCAGAGGCAGTGGTGCTCAAACTATGCCCTTTAAGGGCTTTGGGACTTCATCTCCCAGAATCCCAGACAGTTGGCCAACATGGCTGAGGCTTCTGGGAGCTGAAGTCCAAAGCCTCTTAAAGGGTACAATTTGGGGGAACCACTGATCTACACAATGCAGTTTGACACCACTTTAAAACTGCCATGGCTGAGTGTAGTGAACCCAGAGATCTGCAGTTTGTTGTGGCACCAGAGAGAGAAGGCTAAGCAGCCCACAAATCTATAAGAATGCCATATAGGACTGAGCCATGGCAGTTAAAGCGGTATCAAAGTGCATTAACTCTGCAGTGTGGGTGCAATGCCTGCAACATCTCTGGCAGAATAAGCAAGGTGCCCAGAGGGATGGGGCAGGGGCTTTTTTGGAGCTACAAAGGTGGGCTAAAACCACCACCCCCACTTACTTTTTGACTGCCTCTATAGATCCAGGGATGGGGACTCCTCCTCCTTCGCCTCCACTGTCATAGAGGACCCCACTGATGTCTAACAGCAGCCCTTTGATGCCTGCCAGGGTTTTTGCCCACTCAGCCATAGCCCAGAATGGAGGCAAAGCCTTAGCAAAGCTGTTATGGAGACACATGGTCAGCGCTTCCCTCCGCGCAATGGCCTCTGGGAAATGTAGTCTTCTCTTCACAGGGAGGGGACAAAAACTCAAGGCCTCCTGTCCTGACTGAGGAGGGCAAAAGGCCATGCAGAAATGAATGCACCACATTTCCAAACAAAAAGCTCAAAAACACTCCTATAAATAAATAAATATAAATAAATCCCTGACTGACTGTTGCACCTATATATTTTTTAAAAACCCCAATACTGTATGTGGTTTATCACATTCCCATGAAGCCCTGTCATGAATGTCCCCTCAATGGTTTTAATAGATTTTTTTTTAAAGTTGTTTTTGTGTTAATTTTGTGGAATTTAAAGTTATGGATTGTTTGGATATAGGGGATAGAGGATTTAATTTACGTTACTGGTTATTTTACGGATTCTGTGCGTTGTGTAACATGTTTTATGTACGTAAGCCACCTGGATCCGCAGGGAGAGGAGGAGTACAAATGAATTTTTATTATTATATTATAATAAATAAAAAAATCATGCTTCTTAGTCATTTATTTGTTTGTTTATTGTATTTATACCCTGCTCTTCGGCCCGAAAGGCTGTCTAAAAAAGACATGACACAAAAGTAGAAGGGAAGGGAAGGGAGGACTTTTGTAGGATTCTGGACCTGGACAGAAGATTGAAATGGAGGACATGCCCTGGCAAAAGAGGACCTGTCTGGTCACAGCAGAGAATGGGCACCAGACATGTGTCTTGTGACCAGACACATCCTCCTTTTTCCAGTTCCTGTCCTACAATTCAGTCTATATTTTATTTTATTTTTCTATTTTTTTGTCACTTTCGCCTCAAGAAGGTGCAGCCTTAGCTTGACTCACAGGCAATGACACATGGTTTTAGTCCAAGATAATTGGTTTTATTACAACAAAATTAAGAACTACAATAAAAACTTGAGTGCTTAACAAAACTAAGAACTTTTATTTGTTTATGTGCGGTATTTATACCCCGCTCTTCAGCCCTAAAGGCTCTCAGAGCGGATTACAGATAGTTATTCAGACGGTTCCCTGCCTTCAGGCTTACAATGTAAAAAGACATGACACACAAGGAGAAGGGAATGGTGGTGGGGAAGGGGATCTAAGTCCAGTGGTTCCTCTCTTCCTCTAAGGCCTGGACCGCAATGGCAGATGGACTGGAGGAAGAGCCCTTGTTCTTGCTCTGGCTAGCCCTGATGTAGCAACTAAAAAGGCCAATGCTATTTAGGCTGCATCAATAGAAGTATTGTGTCTAGATCAAGGGAAGTAATAGTGCCACTCTGTTCTGCTTTGGTCAGGCCCCACCTGGAATACTGTGTCCAGTTCTGGGCACCACAATTCAAAAAGGATGTGGAGAAACTGGAGCATGTCCAAAGGAGGGCAACTAAGATGGTGAAGGGTCTGGAAACCATGCTTTATGAGGAGAGACTTAGGGAGCTGGGGATGTTTAGCCTGGAGAAGAGAAGGTTAAGAGGTGATATGATAGCCCTGTTTAAATACTTGAAGGCATGTCATATTGAGGAGGGAGCAAGCTTGTTTTCTGCTGCTCCAGAGAACAGGACCCGGAACAATGGATGCAAGCTCCAGGAAAAGAGATTCCACCTCAAGATTAGGAGGAACTTCCTGACAGTAAGGGCTGTTCAAGAGTAGAACAAACTCCCTCGGAGGGTGGTGGAGTCTCCTTCCTCAGAGGTCTTTAAACAGAGGCTGGATGGCCATCTGTCGGGGATGTTTTGATGGAGAGTTCCTGCATGGCAGGGGGTTGGACTGGATGGCCCTTGTGGTCTCTTCCAACTCTATGATTCTATGAAAACCTTGGGTGCTCATGGGTGTCGTTGCTGGGACCTAGATGTATAGTGGGCACAGGCTCATATAAATAAAATTTGATCTCAACACAGTTTTATCTGACCAGTCAGCAATTGATAACACACCCCAGTCCACCTATCACAGTCTGCCACCACTCTATTGCTTTTTATGGTCAGAGCCCACAAGAGGGGAGTTCAGGACTCTCCGTACATAACTACTAACACAGTGGCTGAAGACTAGTCCACTCATACCGCCTTTCTCCCAAAAGGGACCCAAGGCGGATAAGAATATAAACACACATTCAAACAAAAATAGATGATAAATCTTGATCTAATAGAGGAAAAATTGATTATCAATCATTCATTCACTACTGAGAAAAGGAAGGTCAAGATTAGCATGTCATACAAATAAATTATATTAGATTTTAAAAAAAGAAAGAAATCCAAGCAAGGTCTATAACAACCAACAAAGAACATTATCTTTAAGGGACGGGTTGTATTGGACATGAAATACGTAAACGGAGGAAGGATATTGATAAGCTGAAATTTAGATACAGGATGTGATACTAAGAGTAAAGTCTAATAAAAGGAGAGGGAAAAGTAGAAAGAAGAAAAATACTTGAAAATTAGACATTTATGAAATGTGAGTTGATATATTAATGCTGTAATACTACTGCAATATATGAAACCATAATGAAACTACATTTGTAATATATATACAGTGTGTGTGTGTGTGTGTGTGTGAAAGCACAATAGAAAATAATTGGAAAAAATAAACCTTTTTTTAAAAAAAGACAATTAAAATAACCTAATTAAAATGCTACAAAGTTAAAAAAATTAAACAGACAAAAGTTACAAAATGTAATCTAAAACAACCCTCCCCGCAAGTGTTGTGTGTCCATTTTGAGCCAGGGCTAAGAAGCATGAATTTATTATATGAGTGCTGTTAGCTTTTGTTTTGTAATGTCCCTCCATTTCTTCTTGAACAGCCTACATTTTGCGGTGACTTGTCCTCCTTTGTAGTTATTAGGACATTTGGTCACCCTGGGTATATATGTGTGTGTGTTGGTGTGTTGGGATCACAGCTCCCAGAATCCCCCAACAGGAGGGTGGCCATAGGATGCGTTCTCTATGTGTGTTTATATGTGCAAGGCTTCCCTTGGGCAAGGAATCCTCAGAGGTGGTTTATGCCCCTTTGTGTGTATGTGTGTGTGTTGTATGCCTTTAGAGAACTATCCTGGTCCAGTGGTTTGAGTGTTGGACTATATAACTCTGGAAACCAGGGTTCAATTCCCCTCTCAGACATGAAACTCACTGGTTGACTTTGGGCAAGTCATAGTTTTTTGTGGGATTTTTGGACTATAAGGCTGTGTTTCTTCCTGATGTTTTGCCATTAGTTGTGGCTGGCATCTTCAGAGAATGCCGGCATGGAAGAGAGTGGGGTATATATACTGTTGGTTGACAGGAAGTGATTTACATGTTAAAGGTCTCCTCTGAACAAATCTTGGCAAGAAAATCTTATAATAGGTCCACCTTAGGGTCACCATAAGTCAGAAACAACTAGAAGGCAGAAAACAACAACAAACTTTGAAGTACTCTGGGGTTTTTAAAGACTAGCTAAGTATTGTAGTTTTTCAAAGGACTTTTCAGTTTAGCTAAGAGTTCCTCATTATGTTTGGTTACATCTCTTTTCTCAGTGAAATTTTTGCATTGCCTTCTCACCTGTTCACCCTTGAATGGCAGATGAGCTAACCCACTCTGGTTATCAGAGGAAGGTACAGAAAGGTAGTATTCTTTGGAGGTTCTTCTGGCTTCACTTCTGAAATGCTTTGCATGGACTGACCACACTTGAGCCAGTGTGCTGGATGCTTAGAGTTTCATGATAAACCTTTGAATTGGAATTCCCAGGTTTACGAACAACTCTTGTTCACCTCTGGACTTTCAGAACATTGGATGGTTAGTTTTTAGGACTTTTGATGGAAGCAGAATAACACTGGCTGTTAACCAATGTAATCAAGCTTCATTAATGCAGTATAAAAACTCTGTCTTGTATAGAGTCCTAGAGTCGGGCCATTTGTTCATCTAGCTCTCCTTCAAACATATAATAAGAATAGCTGGCTATGCTCCCTGTCAGGGAGCTGATTGGTAAATCCCATGGCAGTGGGATGGTGGATCCATTCTGGGGTTTAATCTGGCCATTAATGGAACTATCAAAAGTGACGATCCACCCTCAAGATAGGTTGAGTACCTTGGATTGCTCTTTTGAAATGCAAATTAAATTACAAAGAGGATTCCTCACACACTGGCATGGAATCCACCAGCTGACCTTGCCTGGGAGCATAGCTGTTTTTCCCTCTTTCCTCCCAAGTAGAATGCAGAGCATCAGAAGAAGGCCTGTCTGACTCCTGGACAGGCTAATTCGGGCAAGGAATGGCACACAGATGTGGGTGTGCACTGGCAGCTGGTAGCTTTGAGGTTGGTGGGCTGGTGACTCTATTCCAGGTTTTAGTTTGATCTTTAAAGGGCCTATCCAAGGTGCTGAAACTTTTTGAAGGCTAGCAATGAACACCATGAGTAGCTTCATTAAACTCTGAGCTAAAATAAAGAGCAGCTTTCACACACCATTGGAACAAGGATGTCAGCTACATCTGTAGTTGTATGATTTATAAGCATGTGATGCATGGCCAGAGACTTAGCCTGAGTTGTCACCATGATAGTCAAAAGGGATTCTTCCCAAGAAGTGTGGGGTGGATATCCTTGCTATATACAGGGCCAGGCTGCCACCTCAAAAACCTCATTAGCTTGTGGTCTGATCCATACTGTTTTACAGCAATATGAGAGATTTTATCAAGCATGTTTAAACTGAAGTGGTAATGTGTTTTTGTACTTTCTTGATAAAGTTTCAGGTGCTTTCTATTGTGAGCCCAATCACCGGGCATGCCACAATTCAAGAATATATAAGAAACAGGGCTGGAATTATAGTCTACTTTATTTCAAGTAAAGCCAAGGAGTCTTGGAATCATTGATTTGCCTCAGTGCTACTAGTCACTTCTTCTTAGAGATAATATCTAAACTGTAAAATTCATTATATAGACCAAGAAATGGATCAGGTTATTTAAAACAACACCACTAATGGTACAATATCTCAGCTGTCCACACTGATAGGGAACATTGTCTTGGATAGTGTTATCAGTCCAGGACACCCGCTATGAATATTGATTCTCTGCTTGTAACAGCCATCACTTGCCGTCAGGACAGGTCAGGGCTGAGACCCACCTAGCATCAAAGCAATTTAAAGACAGCACTCCGATGGAATTTTAATGTCTGCCTGGGATGGAAAACAAAACAAACCCAAGAAGATTCTTCTCCTTCTCTCTTCCTCTCTCTCCCTCCTACTCTGGTGACTTGACATTATTTAAAGGAGCCCTTTAGCCCTAAAATTGATACTTTAAGGAACTCCATTTGTTTCATGTCTTATAACCCAGTCAGCTAGAACAATGATTACAATAAATTCACAAGAACTTATTCAAGTATGGACAATATATCAGCTGACAAGCTTCTATTCCTTCTTTACTTCTTTTCAAAATTAGCACAAGTATATTAAGAGGCTGTTTGGAAAGAAAGAAGTACCCAAACAACCTGGAATAAGCGTGGTTTTTGGACTGACTTTCATAGTACATACCAATAAATGACTAGAAAGGGTTGTATGGAAACACTATGCAATAAAGACAGTTTTAAAAAACTCAAATCCAGGGTAATCTATTGCCTCTCAATGCCTGAAGTTATAATACACTGTAGAAATAATGTCTGACTTCATAGAATATTTTAAACATATCTGCTATTTAGTTTTTCTGATTAATAATTATACTAATTCAGAAACATTTTCTGAAATGTTCACCCTGCAGGCCCCTGGTCAGATTCAGTTACTTACTTCCAATGAGTACTCCAATAGTTGTGTCCCCCCCCCCCCCCAGTGTAGTCTTGTGAATGCCTTGGAAGTCATATTGAATTAAATGGCTCTTACCCCCCAGATAGAGACATATTGGATTGCAACCTGTATTTCCTTACATTTAGAAACAATAAAAACATATCTAAATACATCTGTAGCGATAATTCATTTCACTTGAATCAATTGCCATGTAAGGTGTTCCTCAACATGAGTAATGGCAGCAGAATCTACCCTGGGGAAATACCTACTGCCAGATAAATAATGATTTGTGAGATTCTTCCTACACAGACAATATTTATGTCACTGTCCAAAATCTTTTACCAGTGAATCGCATTACAGTATTTTGTCTGCTGTCCACCCCAGCTGTGAAACAGAACTATGTCTTCATTTAAGCGTGTCTACTATATTTTCTTCCCCTTCTTTTCTTCAGTTCTTTTCCTTCATTTCAGACTGACATGCCAGGTCTTGGGAGTGCATTTCCTCTCATATTTTGACTTTACCTCTACTTCTAGAGAATTTCACAGGTTTAGGGATGGGATATGTATGTCCTGTGGGCAGAGAAGCCCTTTTGAGTATCCTGTGCAGCAAGCCCCTGGAGAAATCCAGGGTCTGATGAATAGTTTAAAAAATAAAATAAAAATTAATTGAAATTCATCTGCAGAATTTTTTTTCCATTGAAAGTAGCCTCCACTGGACATGTTTGGGGGCCAGACCCACTTTAAAAGTGGAGGGGAAAGTATCAAAATTGGAAGGGAAAGTATCAATCACTTGAAACATCATTTCTGGTTACTATCAGCTGTGCTCTTTTGACTTGCTGAGTATTAAAAAGGAACATAAGCCCCATGCTGTTGGATGTTGTTGGATTTTCACTCCCCTCAGTCTTAACCAACACAGCCAATGGTGAAAGATGATGGGAGCTGTAGTTCAACAACATCTAAAGGGCCACACATTCCCTGTCCTTATTCTACCAGCCTAGTTCATTGAGCTTAAAAGATTGATGATGCTTCTCAGAACACTATGTCTTTGGCCTCCTTTCATATGAGGCATGTTAAATGCTCTGAAGATGTAAATGTCTTTGTAAAGATGTAAATGTCATAGTAATGGCGAAGGTGTGGTTCCTAAGTAAAAGTGGTTTGCAGTGCTAAACATTACAAAAGATATTTTGGAGGTTGCTTGAGTACATGCTGTGAAAATAAAGGCGAGAAGAGGTTTGGAATGTGAAACACTACAGCAATATCTCCCTTTCTAAAGTTTTTCTGTAACACTATCAAGGGAATAGATGGTCCAGAGCTGCAATTAGAGGATCATTTTCTCTTTGTCCATCCTGCAACAGCTAACAATGTTAATTGCTACTCCATTGTTCCTTGGCAAAATCAAGAAGCGAAGATGGGAGGGGTCATTAGCTTCCTAGTGTTATTTCCGGATGGCATGGACACCGTTTACTTTTCCTTCTAAAAATCGCTGGACATGCACTACTTATCGTACATGATAAACTGCATTATGATGAGTGGGTGACAGATGTTTGTGCTTCCAATCCTAAACAGCGCCTCCAGATCAATGGAAGGCTTTGAAATTCCTTGCTTTCTTTCAAGATTTGAATGTCTCAGCCCACCTACCATCTCAAACTAGAAGGGGCACTTACAATAATTTGTTTTACGGCTGGGGAGTCTTTATGGCAATTTTGAAATGGGTTCTCTTTTCTGTTGCAAATTGGTTTTTAGACAAGGAGGCAGGCCTGTTGTTAAGGAAACCCAGGGGGATTCTGCCCCTGCCACTACATCCTCACTGACAACATCAGAAAAATAAAGTGTCCCTGGTACTCAACTTCCATGCCATCTGGTGCAGACTCAAGATCAATTATAAATAACAGAACAACTTAATAAACTTTAACCAGCCCTCAAATGCATGGAGTAGGATGATAACATAATGACAAAAGAGTGGATTTGCTCTACCTTATTTGTTGAAAATGGAGATTCTGTCCATTGGGAATCACAAGTGCAGAAAGTAGGAAATAATGGTTTATTCCAGTGGAAGCCAACATACCCAAGAATAGATGTGTTTTTCATTGAAGCCCCTAATTGACACCCCCCAAATCAAAACAGATATATGACTCTTATTTTAGTCAATTTTAATTTTAGCATTAGCATCATGGTCAAACCATCACCATATTATGAAATTCATAGGCCACAGCTGTGCCTTTGAAAGAAGTAAGCATCTGGTATAGCAGGGCAGTACCGTACTGTAAAAATCTCACTTTATAAAACTTTAAAATAATAAAACATGCTCCCGTTTAGCATGTTTGATAAGCAGGGCCTAAGAGATGTTTTCTATGGTCTACTCCATGGTCTTTCTCATCATGATGACATTAATGGAGCTTGCAGCACATTTCAAGAAATGCTTTTGTGGTGGAAAGAAAGAAAGTTTGACCAAACCCCCCCCCCCCCCCAAAAAAAAACTGGAAGACTAGGATTCATTCAGTTCAAAGCAATGTACTGGATGGCACCACACATATGCCTCTTCAACCAGTTTCTCATATGGAAAAAAAAACAGAATAGTAGCAAGAAGTTTGTAGTAGGTTGTAGTAGGAGGCTAAAGCTATCCAGACTTATTTCCGAGTATAATGTAAAACAGATAAAGGATGGCATTTGGTTGATGTACCATATTGTTATTACTCCACCAATGTAGAGGGTGGCAGCTGGAGGAAAAAGGATGAAGGTGGATGAAAAAAATAAAGCATTGGAGAAATAGGCTACTTAAGATCCAGTCGATCTTGTCTGCCTTCCTTCATCATATGTATGTATGGGAGAGGGTTGGAATATGGGGGTTGTTCCTTTTTAATTGTAATTTTTATTTTTCTGATTTTTATTCTTATCATTGTTGTAATCTGCCTTGATTCCCCTGCGAAAAGGCAGAATATAAATAAATTATATTAGTATTATATTATTATACATGTTGTTAAGTTGCCTGTCAACTTATGACAACCCCATGTATTCTACAGCGTTTACTTATATGGTTTTGCTAATTCCTTCCTTGGAAATATAGCCTACTGCATCTGGTATTTGTTGATTGTCTCCCATCCAAAGACTAACTAGTGCTGAACCTGCTTGGCATCCAAGATCAGACAGGATCTGGTGCCTTTAGAGTATTTAGGCCATGTTTAGGGTAGCCTTCCTTCATCACCACCACACAAGCCCTGAAAATACTGCTTCTACTCATATAGTGCTCTAACAACACTCCATCCCTACATTGTAAAGAATTTGTAAAAGTACTACAATAATTTCAGTTTATATAAATGGGAAGAAAATATAACTCTCCCCCCAATATCGTGTGGAAATGCCAATATTTCTGAGTCTTTGAAAGTATAAAATGTTGATGAATTCAAAGTATAAAATATTGATGAATTCTAAAAGTGCTTTATATTTGTTCATATTTCATACTTTTAGAGAGACGTCTAACTGAAACCTAAAGATATAGATTAAAAACAACAACACAGCAATTGTTTCCATCTATTATACGTGCACCACATAAGTAGCAAAAACTCCAGAATGTATATAGAAGAAATAGAGCTATGTCTCCCAAAGCAGAACTGATTGCTTCATAACAAAATTATTTCTTTTTCATTTTATTTTTTGGAACCACAAAGGCAACCTATCTTTCAAAAAGGAATAAGGCAAATCATAGATTGCGTCTTTCCTTGATCACACAGATAAGGAAAAACATGCTACAATGTTTCCATTTTATTCCAGGTTAGAGGGGATTATTGACTGTGTTGTATTTATATTTGTTGTTGTACTTATTGACAGTGTTGATGTAGGATGTATTAGGATAAACTTTTTACCTTGCAGTCCTACAAACATTTCTCCAGGAGTAAATCCCACTGAACTCAATAGGAATTATCTTTCTGTAGGCATATGTAGGAGTGTATTAGCTCCTAACATTTGCCAGATGAAACCAAGGATTTGTAGCAGTAAACCAAGGAGTATGAACTGTAAGGAGCTATAATAAGATCTATTGACATGTATGCTTAGAACTCATACAATTTAATCCTGGGCCAGTTTACCCAGATATGGAGGATGACCTTGGGAAGTATGTTTCCGTTTGTATAGATCAGAAGTGAGAGAAATGTGAACTTCATGCAGACCCAATACTTGCAAAATGTGGCTTCCAATTTTGCCACCCCCAACTACCCAGTATTTGGAAAATCCCAAACTGCCCTGCATGCTCTTCAGGGGGTCTGTAGGGCAATTCTTGTTACTCTGGGGGGAAAAGTCTACCCCATGACTGCAAACCTGCGGGTGAGGGACAAAAACACGATGAAATTGTCCCCACATACCCAGAGAGCTAAAGGAACATTTTGAGACGGGTAAATATATGGGGAATAAGGGGTGGGAGATTGCTGCACTCCAACATCTGCCCATCTTGGTATAGAATTCCATGTAACAGAGAATCTGGAGTTTATCATATGACAGAATTTGGGGGTATAATGCAATGGCAATCCGAACGCAATCATGGGGTTTCATGTAATTGCGTATTAATGTATCTCATGCAATTTCGGACAAAAGGGAAGTCATTACGAACACAATCATAGGTTTTACGTTAATGCGTATTAGAGTATCTCATGCAATTTGGGGCAATGGGGGTAATTTTCAGGAAATGGGAAGTCATTCTGAACACATTCCGAATGCAATCAGATTTCACATAAATTCACTAAGCTAGTGAATTTACGTGAATTTAAATTGTCTCCATTCAAAATTGGGAGAAATTCCTCCTGTGTGATAAACTCCTCTGTCACCCTCTAAATGTTGTTGGACTACACCCTTGTTCATGTTGTGTTGGGCTGGTGGGAGCTGGAGCACAACCACATCTGGACAACCACCAATTCCCCACTACTGACAAAATACAAGCTCTTATCTTTACATTTAGAACAGGTTCCAGTATTTCAAATTCTACTCAACACTGAGTTTTCTGAAATGTTCTTGTGGGAGTATTTTCACATGGAAATGTTACATGGAAATTTGGGCAACTCAGAATGAACCCAGAAGCATAGTCCAAGTCAGGTCTGGGTCATGGATTCAGCTTTAGAAGAAGTTAGGTGGAGCACATTTACTGTACCTGCATACATTTACCAAGGCTCACAGCAGTGTTAAGTAGTGACTCTTCCATTCAAACCTCTACAGGGGGGAAAAAGACAGAATTTTTATATTGTTTCATGTTCTGTCAAGCATGGAAGCAGTGTACACATTCTGCAAGTCCTGAATATTTTAATAATCAAGAGAACAACTCACAAAGAGGAAACAATCTCCATGTAATGCTTTCAGGTCACTCCATGATCTCTAACTCTTACAGTGACAGAAACCTGTGAAAATTGTGCAATCTGTGCCTCTTCTGTGTGCTGTCTAATTTTCAGTACTTTATTATTTGTAGATGTTTCCAAACACAGAAGATTAATCATTCCCAAGGCAGAAAAGCAGCTATTTTGCCACTCAAATTATCACACTTGGGTAGATATTTCTAGGGGTGTTTCCAGACAGACAGTTAAAGTGATGTCAAACCATATTATTTCTGCAGTGCAGAAACTTTGATTCCAAATATAAACTCTGGGCTGTTTCATTCCTGGCAAGCCCAAAAGGATGCTTCCAAAGAGTATTATCTAAAACACCTACAGAGAGATAGATACCCAACATCTTTCCAGAATGGAGTGGAGAAGTGTCCTTCCTTGGAGGCTTTTAAACAGAGGCTGGATGGCAGGGTGACCAGAACACGTCCTCCTTTTTCCAGGACCCATCCTCCATTTCATACATCTCTTCCAGGAGACAAATTAACAACTTACTTAGGTAACAAAACAACCAAATACTTTAAAGATAATTGGGAAGGTGTTAGCTTTCTTCAAAAATAAAAAACTGAAGTAAGGGAGCAATTGGACTCCCTAGACAAAATCAGTATGGAGAAGTGGAAAGAAAGTATAGACAAGTGGCATAGACAATATATAGACACTATCTCTAATAGTAGGAAGAGGGAAATTTAAGGATAAAAAAAAATAAGTGAACAAATGAAGAAAATTGTAACAATGACCCAGAAAGGTGGAATAAGGAAGTATCTTTATGTTTACTGTACTTGTTTTAGATGTCTGTTAATGTCAATAGAAGTAGTTAAGGTATCGACATGAGGATTTCCTTTTTTATGTGATATGTAAAAAACGGTTAAATAATAGTAATAATACTAATGGTAATAATAATAATGAACTTATGTCTAGGAAAGATTTGAAAACTTCTTCAGTTTTGAGCAGGACCAGGAAGTGTGACTTTATATTTACTGTATATACTCATGTATAAGTCTAGAAATGTTAGCCAAAAAAATGACCCCCAAAACCTGAGTCTACTTATCCATGGGTCAATGTACGTACTGCACTTTAACTCTTATTTAAAAAGGAACCATGCTCTGTTAAAAAGCAAGAGCATAATCTGTCCTGGAAGCATTGATCCCCCTCTACTCTCTCATTCATCCAGCCTTTAGGAGAAGCAGAAAGAGTTGTGCTTGCTGGAATTTTGTAATTCGTTTGGCATTGTTTTCCTTGCTTCATCCTTTATAGATCCTTTGTGACACGCCCCTAAGTTTTACCCTCGACTTATCCACAGGTCATATCAAAATCCATCATTTTGGCCCCAAAACCTACCCTTGACTTATACATAAGGACGATTTATAGTTGAGTCTATACGGCATATGAGTGTTTTTTGGGAAGCATGACTTTATATTTATATGAATGTTTTTAGCTTTTGTCGTTTTTTTGTGGGGTTTTCGGGCTATGTGGCCATATTCTAGAAGAGTTTATATACCAGCCCTGGTGGCGCAGTGGTTAAATGCCTGTACTGCAGCCACTCACTCAAAACCAGAAGGTGGCGAGTTCAAGACCAGCAAAGGGCTGAAGCTTGACTCAGGCTTGCATCCTTCCGAGGTTGCTAAAATGAGTACCCAGATTGTTGGGGGCAAATAGCTTACAATTGTAATTGAAGCTGTTTGTTTAACAAATTGTAAGCCGCTCTGATAGTCTTGGCTGAAGAGCGGGGTATAAATAAAACATTATTATTATTATTATATTATTCGTGACGTTTCACCAGCATCTGTGGCTGGCCTCTTCAGAGAATGAGGCTTTTTATTAATTAATTTATTTTATTTATTTTTAGCTTTTATTTGGAAGCATGGATTTATATTTATGACTGTTTTTAGCTTTTATTTGGGAAGCACAACTACATTTATAAGAGTGTTTTTAGCTTTTATTTGGAAGCATGGTTTTATAATTTTATGAGTGTTTTTACCTTTTATTTGTGGTCATGAGGGCATCTGCTCACGAGGGATGCTGGATGGCCACCTGTGGACAGTGGCATCACTGGGTGTGTGTGTGTGTGTGTGTGTGCGGACCACACCAGGTGACACCCTAAGGGTGTGTGTGGCATCACTTCTGCTCAAACCTCTGTATTTTGGCAGAAACATTGTGACCTTTGGCTGTATCTCTTTCTCCCAATACAGGGACTCAAGGCAGTGTCTTTAAAGCACCTCTCCTTGTGGGGGGGGGGTGTGTGTGTTGGATTAGTTTACACATTGTAAACTGATTAGGGAGCTTTTAAGTACACTGATAACTGGTATAGAAATGTACTTGCTATTGCTATCGCTATGGCATTTTCTTGGCTGGCAAAAGAAGGTGGTGGTCCTGAATAGTAAACCCAGCCACCAATCGGATCGATCATCTTTAAAGCCCTACATGGCTTGGGCCCGAGTTACTTGTGGGAATACCTCTCCCAAATAATACACACTGCACACTCAGAACATCTGGGAAGAATTTATTAGAACACTATAACACGAGATTAACAGCTACTTCCCATAGAGTATTTACAGCCACAGCCCCCACATTATGGAATAGTCTGCCGGAAGAGATCTGTCTTATTACCACCTTAGATGCCTTTAAGAAGGCACTTAAGATGGATCTCTTCTGATGGATGTATCTATCCAATTCTCTATAAGATCATGATAAATGCTCCACCCTTGATGATGATTATAGGATTATTTTTGATTGGCTATTTTAAGGAACTAGTAGGAATGTTGTAATTCAGTGTCAGTACAGTTGGCCCTCCTTATCCACGGATTTTTTTTAATCCATGGATTTGAGTATACACGGCTTGAAAATATCCCCCCCTCCTCCAAAAAGGTAGAAATCCCAAATAGCAAACCTTGATTTTTCCATTTTATATATAGGACACCATTTTGTTGTGCCATTATATTTAAAGGGACTTGAGCATCCATGGATTTTGTTATCCACGGAGGGTCCTGGAACCAAACCCCAGCAGATAACAAGGCTCCACTGTATTTTATAGTCTATATATATGTTTTGTATTGTATTGCATTTTTAATTATGTTGTTTCACTTCGATCCTTTGGAGAAGCTGGAAATATGCATAAAATTATCATCATCATCATCTCACTGGAGTTTATCATACGATGGAATTTGGGAGTAGAAGAAGAAGAATTTTATTTACGGTCTTAGAGCAAAATAGAATTTGGGGGTATAATGCAATGGCAATCCGAACACAATCATGGAGTTTCACGCAATTGCATATGAGTGTATCTCACACAATTTCGGGCAAAAGGGAAGTCATTCCAAAAGCAAGCAATCATAGGTTTTATGTTAATGTGCATAAGAGTATCCCATGCAATTTCAGGCAATGGGGGGTCATTTTCGGGAAATGGGAAGTCATTCTGAACGCATTCTGAATGCAATTAGATTTCACGTAACTTTGCTAAACTAGCGAATTTACGTGAATCCGAATTGGCTCAGTTTGAAATGGGGAGAAATTCCTCCCGTGCGATAAACTCCACTGAGTATTCTTTAGCCCTGCTTGCCCACCTCTGATCATTTTAATGGGATATGTAATGGAATTTTATTTTAATGGAATACTTTAACAGATAAACGTGTTTAACTGATGTCTTAAGGGAGGAACTGGGGCAGTGTTGTTGCATTGTATGGACTTTTTTTTTTATTGTAAGCCGCCTCTTCTGTCAAAGAAGCGGGGCAAGAAACGAAGCTTATTATTTATTATGATTATTATTTGTTATGATTTGTTAAGAAGGGGGGGTTGGGATGGATGGTCCTTGTTGGAGAGGGGTGTGTGTGTGTCTCTGCCAACTCTAGGATGCTCTGAAACCTTTTGCAGGGGGGCTGCCAAGTGTTTGCAGGAGGAGGCAGCTCTCCAATCGGAGGACCTTTTCAAGCCAAGATCCTCCTCCTTTCCCCACCCTCTTAGAGAAAAAAAAAATCCCCCCTTGTTTTTTTTCCTAGAGATCCACAGCAGTGGAATCATTCTGCATCATCCATCCCTAGCTCCTCATATATATATATATGGACAGCAGCCTTCCCCAGGGATCTGGCCAGGCATCTCCAGGAGCAGGGGTCTGGCTTGCTGCTGCTGTTCCTTGCCACCAGATCCTGGGATCTACCTTCTTGTTGGAGATCTACTTGGATCTTGGAGGAGGAGGAGGAGGAAGAGGAGGAAGAGGAGGGGGATGCCAGACTGTCAGGAAAGTGGTGGGAAAGGCACCCCCATCCCCAGCACCACCAAGATCTCCTTCTCCATCCTGGACATCCTGGATCCTCAGAAGTTCACCAAGAAGAAGAAAGAGAAGAAGGAGAAGGAGAGCCTCCCGGACTCGGAGGGGAAGGTAGAGAGCCCTCCATCCCAGGCAGAGAAAAGTTTGGAGCGGGTCGAAGTCGGGAGAAAAAGCAGCAGCCACCCAAGGAAGAAGACCCAGGCGTCCCAGGGTAGGAGAGGTTTCCCTTTTTTAGGGGGGAGATAATAGGATCAGTGTGATGGGTTTGGTAATCAAAGCATCCACACTGCAGGGATAACCCGGTTTGATACCGCTTTAGCTGCCATGGCTCAAGGCTATGGGATTCTGGGGGTGGTCGTTTGTTGTGGCACCAGAGCTTCGCTCTGGTGCCACAACAAACGACCACCCCCAGAATCCCATAGCCTTGAGCCATGGCAGCTAAAGCGGTATCAAACCGGATTATCCCCGCAGTGCGGATGCTTTGGCTCCAAACGCAAACTCACACGCACACAGAGATGCCCAACAAGTTGCAGAAAGTGGCAAAAGGAACGGGTTTGGGTCACTTTTGTTTCCAAAAAAGTATAACAACAACAACAACAACATCAACATTAAATTTTATTTATAGGACGCCTTTCCAAAGGAGCAAGGCGCTCTACAAAAATGCATAAAGAATTACATGACACGCGTACACAACTAATAATATTAATAATCATAATAAATGTTATTTATATGCCGCCTTTCCAAAGGAGGAAGGCGGTTTACAAAGATGCATAAAGAATTACATGACACACATTCATAACTATTAATAATAATAATAATAATAATAATAAATTTTATTTATATGCTGCCTTTCCACAGGAGTAAGGTGCTTTACAAAAATGCATAAAGAATTACATGGCACACATACATAATTAATAATAATAATAATAATAATAAATTTTATTTATATGCCGCCCTTCCAAAGGAGGAAGGCGGTTTACAAAAATGCATAAAGAATTACATGACACACACACACACACACACAACTAAACATTTATCTCCTTACCTGCACTGAATTGCCAACTTCGAAATAAGGTTAAATTAATTGCATTAAAATAATAATAATAGTAATACAATCTTGTTAAGACAAGTGGTGCAGGGAAGTTTTAAAAGAAAGCCACAAAAGAAAGTGAAAACCTAATGGCAAAGGAAGCAACTGAAATCTGTTGGCCACCAAAGCAGCAACTGTGGTGGTCAGGTCACACTCTCTCAGCCTCAGAGGAGAGGCATGGCAAACCTCCCTCTGAATATCTGGCCAGGATCGGTTCGCCTTAAGGGCTCCAAAGAAATGCCCAGATGGTACCCGATTATACTTCCAATTCCCTTCATGTGATAAACTCCTAATGAGATTATCACATTAGGGCCAAGTCCAGAATCATCCCACAGTTATCCCATTGCCAAATAATGGGATAACTGTGGGATGGTTCTGGAATTGACCCTAGTGCTGGATTTCCACAGGCTCCTCTCAGCCTCAGAGGAAGGCAAGAGCAAACCTTTTCTGACCACATCTTGAGTCCTTTCTGAAATAAAAGACTTCGGCTGCATTCACACTGGAGAAATAAACCGGTTTAAGTGCCATGGCTCAATGCTGTGAAATTCTGGGAATTGTAGTTTGTTGTGGGGTCCAGAGCGGAGCTCCGCTCCGCTCTGGGCCCCACAACAAACTACAATTCCCAGAATTTCACAGCATTGAGCCATGGCACTTAAACCGGTTTATTTCTCCAGTGTGAACGCAGCCGAAGAAAACTCCAGGATTGCCAGAAGTCAGAAGTTAGAAAGCAGACAACAGCAACCACAACCAAAGGCTCTCTCACAGGGATGAGGGGCTAGATTTCTACCTGAGGGGCAGCCCTGAAAGGCACAGAAAGAAAGTCTTGTTTTTTGTGGGGGAAGATGGAGTTGTGGATGTGAGCAAAGGGGGCGAGGAGGACCATGCAAAATGTAGAACCTTCCAGCCGGAAAAAAAGGAGGATGTGACAAACCCACCACAAAACACTCCTACAAATTTAAATCTATGCTCCAAAAGGAGGACACTTTGGAATCCCTGCCTGAAAGGGAAGAAAAGGCACTTTTTTGGCTTTGCAATCCTGGAGCAGAAGAAGGTCTGATGGTCAGGACTGAAAACGTGAATTAAAAGAAGTGTTCTCAGCCTTAGTTTGCAAAGGGATCTTTGTAGCACCTTGGAGAGCCTCCTGACTCAGATGCATGCCTCTTTTGGAAGGGGGAAAAATCAGGTTGCAAAGGGAGCACCTTAGAGTTTCCCTGAAAGCAAGAAGCTGAGAACAAGAGCTTTGGGAGACTTGCATGCACCTGAGGAAGGAGACTTCAATATATCCCTACAAGCCGCCTTGGAGCCTTCATGGCATCCATCACTCTCTACTTGCCCTGCAACTCTCTCACAGGCATTTAAGATCTCTTCCAAACCTCTATTCATTCACCAACATGCAAAGGAGGGCCTTGGAGACTCCCTGGGAGCAGGAGCTTTGGGAGACTTGCTTGTACCTGAGGAAGGAGTCTCAGTCTCTCCTGCAAGCCGCCTGAGCTTGGATGCCTCTACTTGCTCTGTTTATCACATGTTTATCACTAGTTTATCACATGGGAGGAATTTCTCTCAATTGCGAATGGAGCCAATTCGCAATTACATGAATTCGCTAGTTTAGCGAATTTACGTGAAATCTGATTGCATTCGGAATGTGTTCAGAATGACTTCCCCTTTTCTGAAAATGACCCCCCATTGCCTGAAATTGCGTGAGATACTCTAATACGCAATTACGCAAAACCCCATGATTGCGTTCGGAATGACTTCCCTTTTGCCCAAAATTGCGTGAGATACACTCATTCGCAATTACTTGAAACCCCATGATTGCGTTTGAGTTGCCATTGCATTATACCCCCAAATTCCGTCGTATGATAAACTGATCTCTTCCAAACCTCTGTTCATTCACCAGTATGTAAAGGGATCTTGGAGCACCTTGAGTTTCTTAGGCCTGAGTTTTCTCAAGCCTAGGAAAGCTCTTACTCTCAGCTTCTTGCTTTCAGGGGGTCTCCCAGGTGCTGCAAGCTCCCTTTGCATCCTGGTTTTGCCAGACAGGGAAAGGACAAGACTGATCATTGTTCCTGCCTCCTCTCTTTCCCCCCCAGATGCCTTCTCTCCCCCCTGGATCGATATCCCATTACTGACTCTGGCCTATCTCCCTTCCGCACCTTGCAGGGACCCTCTTCAAACCGCTTTCCTGCTCCCCCAGCCCTCCCCTTGTCTGATCCTAATATTCTTCGATTAAAACTTACCTTTAATAGATGACATCTATCGATCCGCCCCTTCACAAATCTGAAACTCTATTAGGAGGGCTGGGGAAGAAGAAGAAGATGGAAAAAGAGCTGGAGGGGGGGCTCATAAGAGAGGAGGAGGTGGGAAAAGACAATTTTTCTCTGTGTGTCTTGTGTGTGTTGTTGTGCCTTTGAGTTTCTGACTTGGAGTGACTCTGTCACAGGGTTTTCTTGGCAAGTTTTTTCAGAAGTTTTTTTTTTTTTTTTTGGCCATTGCCACCCTCTTGAGGCTGAGAGAATGTGACTGGATCAAGGTCACCCATTAGGGTTTCAATAACTTAGATTAGGAGTTTATCATATGATGGAATTTGGGAGTATAATGCAATGGCAATCTGAACACAATCATGGGGTTACACATTATTGCATATGAGTGTATCTCACACAATTTTGGGCAATGAGAAGTCATTCCGAACGCAATCATGGGGTTTCATGTAATTGCATATTAGAGTATCTCACGCAATTTCGGTCAATGGGGGTTCATTTTCGGGAAATGGGAAGGCATTCTGAACGCATTCCAAACGCAATCAGATTTCACGTAAATTTGCTGAACTAGCAAATTCACGTAATTGCGAATTGGCTCCATTCGCAATTGAGAGAAATTCCTCCCATGTGATAAACTCCTTAGACAATGTGCAAAAAAAGAAAAGAAGCATACACTCCCTACAAAAGAGACAAAACTTCAACTCTTGAGTGGACTAAAGCTATCAATTGCTAGAAGCGCTGGAGAAGGCTGACTTCTGCAGCACAAGATTTAGGGACATTTTGAACCCAGGTCTCCAGAGTCCTGGTCCAATGGTAAGAGAGTTCGGCTTGCAATATGATTTTAAAAACAACCCTTCTCTAATGCAGTCCTCTGCCTGTCTCCTTTGACCTCACTCTCCTTGAATCCATCAGACAGTGTGCATAAGATTGTAGGGTTTTAAAGAGAGTGTTTAATAAATAATAATAATAATAATAATAATATTTATTTATTTATTTATTATATGTGTTTAAAAAGCACATGAGTCGGCTCCAGCTTCCCTGGAATTAATTTCCCAATTTTCAGAATAATTTTGTTGGAAGAGACTGCCTGGAAATGACAGAAGTGTTGACAAGAGGATGCAGTCAGAAAATGTGCAATCCTGCCTCTCCTAATATTTTGCAGGTGCAAATAAATGAGCCAACGTAGCATGGTGGTTTCAGCATTGGCCTATGATTCTAGAGACTAGGGTTTGATTCCCAGTTCAGCCATGTAAACCTACTGGGTGACCTTGGGCATGTCACACTCTCTCAGCCTCAGAGGAAGGCAATGGCAAACCTCCTCTGAACAATTCTTGCCAAGAAAATCCCATGATAGGTTTGCCTTAGGGTCGCCATATGTTGAAAATGACTTGAAGGTGCACAACAACATAAATAAATAAATATCAATGCCAAACCCCTTCTGAAGAAATTGGCCAAGAAAACCCTATGATAGGTTCACTTTAGGATCGCCCTAAGTAAAAAATGACTTGGAGGCACACAATAGCAATAACAATCTTTTTTAAAAATCATCTGCAATCCCCAATTCTGATATGGAGGGGATGGATTCCCCTATTCTTATTAAATACCCTCATTTTAAAAATATAATATTAAAAAAGTTATGTATTGCTAAATCCCTTATTTAATGCAAAGGGATCTTGTAGCACCTTTGAGACTCACTGAAAGGAAGAAGTTGGTAGCATGAGCTTTCCTAGACTTCAGCCTACTTCCTCAGATGCATGTTTGGGGAGTGTGTGAGAATGTCAATCCAAATTCAAAACCTTGTATGTATGGAGATGAGGTGGCCTCAAGATTGCATATACTCCAAGATTAAAGTTCCAGAAAACACTGCATGTCTTCCAGGTTCGCAACTGATCCACATAATTCCATTCTTACTTTTACTGAATTTGCTAGTTGCAAGACCAGACCATCCAATTGGGACCCATTTGTCCCAGGGTTAAAGTGCTAGGAGGCCAAGAATGGACTATTTGGTTTGGGATGGGTAAAGAGGCAGGAGGTGGGTCTGAACTAAACTCCCACCACTGGCCTCCCCTCTGGCTGCTCACAAAGCACCCAGGGACTCTCCATGAGCAGCATGACTAGAAGTCCCCCTTTTCCAGGACATGCCCTACATTCCAACCTTCTGTCCAGGAGGAGTTCCAAAACGTCCTCCATGTTGAGCATGACTATGTAGCATGAATGTCTCTGTATATCAGTGTTTTGTGCTTCTCTTTGGTCATCTCCTACATTTTTTCTTGAAGGTCCTACGTTTTCACAGTGCCTTGTCCAGAATGACCGGATGTCCTAATCGCAGAGGAGGACAAGGCCCCCAAAAATGTAGGACCTTGAAGAAAAATGGAGGACACTGCCAACTAAAAGCTAGAAACACTCAAATAATTGTAAATTCATGCTTCTTAGTCATGCTTAAAATGGAGGACATTTTGCAATGAGAAAGGGTGTGCTCCAGGGAGGGAGATGTGCCTTAGATGGGCCCCTTTGGTAGGAGGACCAGAGGTTGTCCTTTTCCAGGACATGCCCTACATTTCAGCCTTCTGCCCAGGAAGCTTATTCCACTGTTGAATACGGAGCAACGGATGCAAATTACAGGAAAAGAGATTCCACCTTAACATTAGGAGGAACTTCTTGACAGTAAGGACCTTATCAGACGTTGGAAATTGGAAGTATAATCCAATGGCAATCCAAACACAATCATGGGGTTTGACATTATTGCGTATTAAAGTATCTCACACAATTTCGGACAAAAGGGAAGTCATTTCGAATGCAATCATGGGTTTTACGTTATTACGAATTAAAGCATCTCACGCAATTTCGAGCAATAGGGAGTCATTTTCAGGTAATGGGAAGTCATTCTGAACACATTCCAAATGCAATAGGAATTCATGTGAATTCGAATTGGCTCCAATTGGCTCCATTTGTAATAAAGAGAAATTCCTCCCGTCTGATAAACTCCTAAGAGTTGTTTGACAATGGAATAAGCTGCCTCAGAGTGTGGTGGAGTCTCCTTCTTTGGAGGTTTTTAAACAGAGACTTGGTGGCCATCTATTGTGGGTGCTTTGATTGTGTATTCCTGCATAGCAGGGGGTTGGACTGGATGGCGCTTGGGGTCTCTTCCAACTCTAGGATTCTATGAAAAGAGGGAAGAGGTCTACCTCTGCACCAGCACCATAAAACGGGCTAACTTTTAAACTGAAAACCAGTGTGGTGTAATGGTTTGTGTGCTGGACTATGACCCTGGGTCTGGATGTCCCCTGAGGTCTCTTCCAACTCTAGGATTCTATGATTCTATATTTATATAAGTGTTCTGAGCTTTCTTTTGAGCATGTCCTCCATTTGTCTTGAATCTCTTACATTTGGCAGTGCTATGCCTTCCTTTGAGGTGAGGACACATCTGATACCCCTGCCCTTTATAAGGAGCCCTGGTGGTGCAGTAGTTAAATGCTGGTACTGCAGCCACAACATTGTATGTTCCATCCTAGAGGAAGGCCCAAAGGTGCACATCACCTTCCAACCTGTCTGAAGTTGGTAAAATGAATACCCAGCTTGTGGGGGCAATTGGCTTACATTGTAAACCACATAGGGCAGTGGTGGTGAACCTATGGCACATGTGCCCTTTCCGGTACACAGAACTTTCTCTGTGGGCACATGGCCTCTTCTTCCTCTTCCCCTGCCCTCCTGTCCAACTGTCTCTGGGGAGGCAGTTAAAGGATAGGGGAATAGGAAAAGCCAGCACATGCCTGTTTCTTTCCTTCCCCTGCCCTCCAGTGCCTTTAACTGGCTTCCTGAAACCAGTTAAAGGCAGGGGAGGGCAGGGGAAGAGGCAGAGCAGGTGCACTTGTTTCTTCCCCCTCTCATCCCGTGCCTTTGGCTGGCTCCCAGAGCTGGTTAAAGACACAGGAAGGCAGGGGGAGGAGTGGAGGGGGGTTGCCTTTACCATCCCTCTCATGGAGTTTTCTTGGCAATTTTTCTCAGGGGGGAGGGTTTGCTATTACTAGCCTGAGGCTGAGAGCGTACGTCCTGGGTTTCCCCCCAGAAGTCCCACCCCTGAAAGACAGAAATCTTGCCCCTGGAAGTCCCATCCCAGAAGGCAGAAGTCCCACTTTGGGGAGTCCCCCCCCCCCCATCACCAGGTGATGCCACTGAATTTGGGCATTCAGTCTCTAAAAGGTTTGCCATCACTGACTTAGGGGGTGCAGGTTCATTGATGAGCAGTATAGAAATGTACTTGCTATTGCTATTGCTTTAGCACCTGGTTGTGTGGGGTGTGCGTGTGAATGGAGGTCTGTGCAGCCCTTCCTTCCCTGATGCTCCTCATTCTTATGTCTCTCTAGATGCAAAAGGCAACCTCGGAGAGCTCGGCGCTTCCCTGGAAACATCAGAACCAGAGGCACTCAATGGTGGGGCCAGGAGTTGCCTAGCAGGACCGGGCTCCCCCTTGCTGGACTTCCCTGCCTCCTCTTCCTCACCCTCGGACCCAGAGGAGCCTTTCTCCCCCCTGCCACCTCCTCCATCTTCCTCGAAACGTCGCCGGTTGGAGGTCAGCAGCTGCTCCAAGCCCCGTCGGGCCCGGACGGCCTTTACTTATGAGCAGCTGGTGGCCCTGGAGAACAAGTTCAGGGCCACCCGGTACCTGTCAGTGTGTGAGCGCCTCAACCTGGCCCTCTCGCTCAGCCTCACTGAAACCCAGGTCAAGATCTGGTTCCAGAACCGAAGGACCAAGTGGAAGAAGCAGAACCCGGGCCTCGATGGCACTGGACAGCCCGGGAGCAACACAGGAAGTCCTCCTGGAGGTGGTGGTGGAGGAGGAAGGGTCTGCAGCCCCAGCCCCCCAGGCCCTATCACCTTAGCTTCCTACCAGACTTTCCCCTCGTATGCCCCTTCCAACCTTCTCTTCCCTGCCCAAGCTCCTCTTCCTTTGGCAGCAGCGGCAGGAGGAGGGCCCTTTCCTTCCTTCCTCAGCCCCACATATCTGGCCCCCTTTTATAGCCCACACTTATAGAATCCTAGAGTTGGGAGAGACCCCAAAGGCCATCCAGTCCAAACTCTTCTGCCATGCAGGAAGATACCATTATAGAATCATAGAGCTGGAAGGAATAGCAATAGCATTTACATTTCTATACCACTGAATAGTGAACTGAACACTCTCTAAACAGTTTACAATCTGTAAGCCACTTGCCCCCAACAAGCTGGGTCCTCATTTTACCAAGCTATGAAAGGATGGAAGGCTAAGTGGACCTTGAAGCCCTGGGATCAAACTCACAACTGGAATACTGGCATATAACCACTGCGCCACCAGGGCTATTTGGAAGAGACCTCAAGGGTGACTGAGACTAGGAGTCCTAGTCCAGCACTCAAACCACTATACAACTCTGGTTTTCATCTTAATGGTTGGCCCACTTTATGGTGCTGGTGGGGGGTGGATCTCTCTCCTCTCATAAAAACATACGAGTTGAAAGAGACCTCAAGGGCCATCCAGTCCAACCCCCTGCTGTGCAGGAGCACACAATCAAAGCACACCCAACAGATGGCCATCCAGCCTCTGTTTAAAGACCTCCAAAGAAGGAATCTCCACCACTCTCCAAGGAGTGTGTTCCACTGTCAAATAGCTCTTGCTGCCAGAATTTCTTCTTCATGTTGAGCTGGAATCTTTTCCCCTGTAGTTTTAATCCACTGCTATGTGACCTAGACTCTGGAGCAGCAGAAAACAAGCTTGCTCCATGCTCAATATGACACCCCTTCAAATATTTAAATAGGGCTATCATATCACCTCTTAACCTTCTCTTCTCCTCCTTTAAGGCAACTCTCTTCAATGCTGAGTTTCCAGACCTTGTTTTGGAGTGAGGTAGAGAGGGGCGAACGCCAAAGGAACAGAAATTAATATCTGGTATCTTAATTGTCTCCACATGCCCTCCAAATTCAGCCATCCTGTGATCACCATGATTATTACCTCCATTAGATGCATTTTGAGTCTTCTGTGGATGGGAAAAAGAGAAGGGGCAAGTAATAATGATGATAAAGAAAGACTCCCCTCCCCCCCCCGTACCTTTCCATGAGAAAAAGCAAACAAGAATGGCTCGTTGTTGTTGTGTGCCTTCAAGTCATTTCCAACTTATGGCAACCCTAAGGTGAATCTATTGTTTTTGTATGCAAAAGCCTGGTCTGCTAATGTAGAATAAAGTTGAACAATAATGGGTTTTTCTCGGCAAGATTTGTTCAGAGGAGGCTTACCACTGCCTTCCCCTGAAGCTGAGAGATTGTGACTTGCCCAAGGTCACCCGGGGGGTTTCATGGCCAGGCGGAGAACTGAACCCTGGTCTAAAGAGTCGTAGTCCAACACTCAACCATTACTATACAAGTTAAATGTGTGACATCCCTTTGGAAGAAGAAGGGACTTTAATGCAAGCATCTGGATTTATCATCTCCTTTTTACACAAAACAGAAAAAGTACACAATACTTGATATGTAAATGACTGATGCCTAATCTATACAGAATGGAAGAAGACACAGTTGTTGTGGATTTAACAGTCAGCGAGGGCAACTAAAGCTGGTTTTCTTTCTCCTCCCCTCTGTAATTTTACTCCCTTCAACTGCCTGAACATCCACCGAGCCAACATAATTCCATTTCCACTCTTGTTGAATTTGCTACTTGCAGGACCAGCCCATGCGACTGGGACCCATGCTGCATGACCCTGGTTTGACCAGTGACTTCTCTCCCTAGATGGGAATACAGGATGTGTGTAATAGTGGCATATGCAAACTGTAGATTGGAAATGAAGATAGTATTTTAATAAAATGTGCATAGCATCTTGTACAGCATTTTAAAGTAATTATTCTCATGGGTTGGGTTGAGTTGGGAACACAAGGGAGCAGCATAAACATCATATAGGATTCAATTAAATATTAAGTTGAAAATGGGGCAAATTCTATGCAAGTTTAGTCACAATTTAAACCCTACATGTTTTTTGTTGTTGTGTGCCACTACTTGCTTGGACAAAATAGTAGTATTTTGGTGGGTGCATGATTTTGTCTGAGCCCCAGTACTGGATTGTATTTTCTTTCAGAACAAAACAAGCACCTAAAAAGATTTATTTGGCATAGATTGTAGACAAGAACTCACTTTGGATTATTCTCATTTGGTGGAAATAGAGGTTGGGGAGACACCCCCCCCCCCAATGTTATGGGATTCCAACTTCCACCAACCAGAGCCAGCATGGCCAAGAAGGATGAGGGCTGTCATCCCAAAATATCTGTAGGGCTGCCCAGGAATTAAGAATTAATGTGATTGCTAGGACTATGGTTGTATATATGTAATACCTGGGACTCAGTTCTGAGAAAGCTATACACTCCAACTGTTCTGATTTGACAAGAATAGTCCCAATTAATCCTTTGTCATCCCACTTTTACATCTCTTTTAAAAATGTCCCAGTCCCTCTATTCTCATCTCACTTTCTCCCATTGTCCTCAGGTTTTCTTGTGATTTATCTGTGGGTAGGAGATAGATTTACCTAGCAACCATATGTTCTTATCTGTTGTTACTGATGTGTAAAGCCATTTGAAGCGGCTTCGTCCTGAATAGACAATTAATGCCCATTAGCTTCACAAAAGACCTGATCATGATAAAATGGAAATGACTGGATTTGGCTTGTTGATAAGCATTAATGCAGTAGACTGCATTTTTGGACTCGCCTTTGGGGCATAGCTGAGGGGACAGTCATGAGGAGCATGTGTATGTCAGAATTTCACCACTGTAGTAATATAGATCTTGGTGCAGTAATACAGGTTCATTTTAATGCTGAGCATTTTTTCTAGCCTTCTGTAACCTGCTACCATGCAGCTGTGTTGCCTATAACTTTCAGTTTTAGTTAGAGAAGGTTGGAGGTATAGTCCAACAAAACAGGAGAACATCAGGTTGAGGAAAACTCTACCGCTTAACCCGGCTGCATCTGCACTACAGAAAAAATGCTGTTATGATATTGCTTTAATTGCCATGGCTCCATGCTAGGGAATCTTGGGATCTGTAGTTTGTTGTATCACCACAGCTCTCTGGAAGAGAAGACTATATACTACTACGATGAAAACAAAACTACAAATCCCAGAATTTCATAGCAATGAGCCATGACAGTTAGTGGCGTCAAACAGCATTATTTCTGCAGTGCAGATGCAGCCCCAAATTTTGAGTGATCTACTCTATTTATTTTGATTTCTCCGCCACTGATTCTTTACAGTCTGTGGCCTTCCTTACAGAACTGATGAAAGGATTAAGAGGTGGGACAGCTATCTGCTCTTCACTGGTTCTGAAACTTTGCAAATGATTTGGACTTCAACTACCAGAAGCCCCAGTCAACTTGGCCAACTATCAGGAATTCTGGGAGCTAAAATCCAAAATATCTGGATGACCAAAGTTTGGGAATCACTGCTGGAGTTTATCAGACGGGAGGAATTTCTCCCTATTTCGAATGGAGCCAATTCGAATTCACGTAAATTCGCTAGTTTAGCAAATTTATGTGAATTCTAATTGCATTCGGAATACGTTCAGAATGACTTCCCATTGCCCGAAATTGTGTGAGATACTCTAATAGGCAATAATGTAAAACTCATGATTGTGTTCAGAATGACTTCTCTTTTGCCCAAAATTGGGTGAGATACACTCATAAGCAATAACGTGAAACCCCATGATTGCGTCCGGATTGCCACTGGATTATACTTCCAATTTCCGTTATCTGATAATGTCCTATGCGAAGTGTTTAGATTTGATGGCCAGGGGTGAGTGGGTGGGTTTCCAACTCTATCACTCTATGAGTCTATGAAAACACACATGGTAAGAGAAGGCGCTCCTAAATGGGAGACATTTCAGATCAAATCACCACTTTCATAAACCCACTGGCTAATCTTAGGCATGTTTCTTCCCTTAACTCCATCTCTCTTGGAGCCTCAGAGTGTTTCTCAGTGCTGGCAGTCAAAAAGCTCTGTGAAGCTATTCCATCTTTTTTTCTCTTTACACTTAATTGATTTTCTCTGGTAAGAAAATGAAGATAAAAAATGGGGGAAGAAAGGGATTACGGGTTTAGGACAACGGCATTAAATTTGCTGAATGAGGCAGGGTTATGGTATAATTAAAAACCCTTTTCTGGAACTGCTCTTGCAGATCTCATTTTACAGGGGTGTTGGTAAGGGTAATAATACTGATTTACCTGATAGGTTTGTTGTGAGAATGCCAAGTGCATGATCTGAATCTTTGCAAGAGCTATGCAAGTGTGTATTATTGTTGTATCACATGAGTTCAGAGGGAAAAATTAATAAACAGCATAGTTGGAGCGTCACTAATATGATGCTGAGTGTATCCTCAGGGGTGGTGGTGACACCACTGTTTCCCACACATCTACCTGTTAGCAGAAGTAGGTTGTGGCATTCACCTGCATCAGTTTAAAATACTGAAGAGATGGTGCAAGTGGGGTGAGGCTCAATGGGAGGAAAAGGGAGAGGCCTCAGATTTCTTTTAAAAATATTTTTTAATTTTTTTAAAATAATTTTTTTTAAAAAAATTAAAAACAACACATCTTACCAAGTTTAACTTTAACCACATGAAACTATGTATGACTAACTTCATTTGGGATGTATGTATGATGCTGTAATGTAAAGATATACTGTATATACTCATGTCTAAGTCTAGAAATTTTAACCAAAAAAATTCATCATAAAAACCTAGGCTGACTTATCTATGGGTCAATGTAAATAATATACGTTAACTTTTATTAAAAAGAGAACCATCCCCTGGTGAAAGGCAAGAGTGAAATCTGTCTTGGAAACACTGATTTCCCTCTACTTTCTCTTCCATCAAGCCTTTAGCGTGAGCCAAAACAATTATGCCTGCCATAATTTTGTAGGTTCTGTGGCATTGTTTTCCATTGCTTCATCATTTGGAACAGATCCTTTGTTGCATGTCCTTAACTTTTACCCTCAATTTATCCATAGGTCATATCAAAATCCAAAATTTTGCCTCCCAATCCTCGATTTATACACAAGGCTGACTTATAGTCAAGTATATACAGTAATTAAAATTTTGCTAGTTGTCTATTATTGCCATTATATTCAGTGATATACAGGAATTATGATTTCTGAGTAACATTAGTACAAAAAACATTATTAAGGATTCTGTAAGGTGTAGTATGGGAGGAGGTCAATGGAGGAGAGTGGCACTTTGAGTTTCTGCGCCAGGTGTCGCCAACTGTATGTGACTTCTCAATGCAAAATTTAGATGTGTACAAGATGAGAACATTCCTAACAAAAATGAATCACTGTTTTTAACTTGTATACATTTAGATTGTATATATGTATACATTATCTTGCACACATTGTTTACATTTGAGCTTTGTGTCAGGGAGTTATTACATTTTGTGGCTTTTTAGCCTCATTGTTTACATCCAGCTTTCACACTTTGCTTCATATTCATGTTATGTATAATTTTCCAGCAATTAACACTTTACGAGTCTGATGAAGTTTGTTCCAGTCTATTAAGATGTAGGCCATCATAAATCTGTTTGTTTTAAAACAACACAAAAGTTGCTGCCTTAGCTACAACGGGGGGGGGGGGGAGCTACTCCTCTAGCCGTTCCCTATAATATTGGGAAATGTAATCCTTACATTTTGAATCCTTACTCCTTGGAGTGTGTATGTGAATGCAGGTGTGTGTATTTGTTTTCAATGACCCTGTGCCCTCTAGTGGACAGACCAATGAATGCAGGTGTTTATTTAATTGTAGCTGGAGCAAATTTATTTTGTTTCAAAAAATAATTTTACCAGGACTGAGTTTTGAACATAACTTTCATGGGTGAAAACCAAACCCACTAGCCATTTCACTTCATTATTTAAATCTATAACAGAAAACAAATGTTTCTGGGAATCAGTGTGAAATGTTGTAATGGTTAGAGGTTTAGATTATTATTTCAGAGGCTCAGGTTCAAATCACCACCAAAGTGCGAAACTCCTTGGGTCATCTAACTATTACTTATCCCAGTTCTCACTCTCAGTTTTGCTGTGATGTTAAAATTAGACAAGAGACCACATGCACCACACTAAACGTGGATGAAAAACAAGATGAACATGTGATTAAAACTGTTGAAGGAGGCATAGAGTTCATGTGGTCTAGCCGCATGGCAATGGAGAACTTATTGTTTTCTTCCCAGCCAAACCGCTGCAGGCATTCGCTTCTCTTCCAGCAACTTGTTTAAAAGAAAAGAACCTGGATTACCAAAATGAAAGTCAAGTAATCCTGTTGAACTGAACTAGTGGGAAGTGCCTACAGGCAGACACTGGATGGCAGCACACTCGCCACATCAGTGCATTGGCACCATTGCAATTTACAGACATTTGTACTTCCATCAACTGAAGCTGTTGCCAAAGGAAGTCATTTCTGGGACCCCAGGCAGCAGTCACGACACAATCCTACACATCTTACATCTGACAACTTCCCATAGAAGAAATGGTTGTATAATTTTAATAACAAATTAGGTTGATACATTTCATTAATTTCATTGTTAAGGATTTTGTTTTATTGACTTTTGTCTGAAGTATATCCAGACGTTTGCTTTCACAGTTGGTGTGGAAAAACAGATTATATCTGTCAGCACCTAAAGTTTGTGTCATGGGGATAGATGCCCCTGTGTTTTTTTCCCCCTAACAGTTCCATCAGTTTGACTAATTTATACATGTCCCCTGACTCCGGTCTACTTTTTTTCTAGGAAAAAAAAACTTTTCATGAAATCACTTTGATAAATATGCAGTGTCATTTTAACAAAAACTGAGATCTGTTCCATATTAATTTGTCTAGACTACTCAACATCTCATTCCATAAACACAACCATTTCTGTAGAATCAACTATATTCTCCCATGTTTGTTTGTGTGTGTGCGTATGCCTTGTGCAGCTCCATGTGGCGGGGGGAATGCTTCTGACTACTTGGTTAACAAGGTAGTTCAAGAAAAATCAAGTCATTCAATTATTTTCATTTAATCATATCAGATAATCCTGGGAAAAGCTGTCAAAGCTGCAGATTTATCACTTTACATGGGAGAAAGCTCAACTCAACTCAAACGGACATGTTTCTGGGCTCATATGTGTAGGATTATATTGTGATTGGGGCAAGGTGCGCGAGTGTGTGATGGCTGAGCAACCTTAGGTGTTCTTGGAGGAAACATATTATCTAGGCCCACTTTGAGCTGGATGGGGTTGCTCTCCCCCTGAATGAGCAGATACATAGCTTAGGAGTGCTCCTAGAACCATCCTGGTGACTGGAGGCCCAAATGGATTCTGTGGTATGGAGTGCTTGGCTCAAGCTTTGAGTGGTGCACCAGTTACAGCCTTTACTGCACTGACATAACCTAACCATGGTAGTCCATGCACTAGTAACCTCTGGCTAGACTACTGTAAGGCATTTTACATGGGGCTGCCCATGAAGAAGACTCGAAAGTTGCAGCTTGTGCAAAATGCAGCAGTTTGACTGCTGAATGGAATACCATATAGACAGTATATCATGCCAGTCCTGGCACTGTCTCCCAATATGTTTCTGGTCTGAATGGAACATGCTTGTGATAGCATTTAAAACCTTAAATGGATTAGGACCTCAATGTGCCTGTTCAAGGATTAAGGTCTGCTGGGTGAGGTGAGGTCTCTTTTGTGTCCCACCAGTGAGATTAATACACTGTGTTGGAACATGGGAGAGGGCCTTCTTAGCTGTGGTATGCAAAATGCAGAATGGAGGCCCAAATGGCACCAATACTCATGTCGTTTTGGTGCCAAGTTTAAACCTGGCTGTTCATCAACGCCTTTGGGCCTCATTACCTAAACCAAAATATGCTTTAGATATTTAAAAAAAAAACAAATTCTTAAAATCTGTTTTTAACTTAGTGCTACAACGTAATATACTTTTAGTTTATTTGATTATTTTATTGTTTAATTTTTTAAACCCATTTTAATGTTTTGTAAGTCACCTTGAGATTTTTGATACAAGGTGGGGTATAAATATTTCAAACAAACAAACAAACAATCTAAAATAATATAGTGAACTCCTACATGTTTGAGGACACAATCTTTAGTACCCTCAAGCTAGTTACTACTTGCTACATCCTTCGAAAGACTCTTTGGGGCTTTCCAGACTGCCCAAAAGGGGCGGTCTGTACTCGCCCCAGGAAGCAGTGGGATGAGGCCGAGGCTGCCATACTGGCAGCCTCCACGGCCCCATCCCACTGCTTCCAGAGGCCGTGGGGAAGCGGCAAACTGCTTGGGCGCCCGCTGCACCCCTTCCTCCCTGGGTCTTTGCCACAGCTATCTAAAAGCCATGGCAACGATTTACGCGCTCCCGCGGCGCAAAGGTGTCATCCTGTGTGCAGCGCATCTAGCAGCTGCGCACATGATGACACTCTCAAAGTGCGTCCATATGGATGCCGCCATTTTAAAATGGCGGCGTCCATACGCTTTAGGGTTAGGGAGGGTGTGAAAGCTGCGCCCTCCCTAACCCTAAAGGCACATTTTCAAGCCCTTATTGCGCCGCTTTGTGCCTGTCTAGATTGGGCCTATAGGGCTTTCCAGACTGCCAGGAGAGGGTGACATGAAGTTGCATTTTCCCAAATGCTTAGCAGCTACACTGCAGGTCCCAGGGGTGTATTTAAAAGGTATAGGTCAGCTACACTGAGGGGGTGTGGGGACAACTGAAGTCTTGTCTCTTGCTCAGCCACTACATTGGAAGCTGTCAGGATGCTAGAAACACAGGCAGAGCAGCTGCACAGGCAGCAATGAATAGGGCTTTTGGCAGCACTGAACCTTTAACTTTTTTTTTTGTTACCGGCTCTGAACTGCGCAGTTGCACCGGTACACTATACAGACAATTGTATTGCTGGCTGTGAACTGCACAGTTGTGCAGGTACATCACACGTGAACTGTGCAGTTATGAAGATCTGTCAAAGTTGCAGTTTCGCTTCTGTTTTTTAATTGTGCAGTTGCACCGGTGCACCATGAATGAACCCCTTTATTTTATGAATAAACTTCTTTATCTTATGAGTGAATTGACATTTTATGCGCAGTTGCATAACAGTTACAACATCCCAGAGTCCCTACTGCACATGTCTAGGGTTTGGATTAGGGCTGGAACTAGGATTTGGGAGCTTTAAAAAACTGCACAGTTGCACCGCAGCATTTAGATGCAGCTGCACAGTTACACCCTTTTTAAAAAGAAGTGGGGAAAGTAGCTCCTTTTTAAAGCTGCTTTTCCCCCACTAAAACACCAAAGAAGTGCGTTCATGCCAAACTTTCATCGCAGGTCATCTAAAGGCCACACTTTCATGCAGGCATGAACACACCCCTTTTTGCCAGTCTAGATCAGGCCTGTGGTACTGAAAACTGGTTTGGGGGGAAGAGAAGGGAGAAAGGAGGAGAAAATGCAAACTGGCATGGCTGCTGAAAACATACTGGTTATAGAAAATAAATTTGGGTTCTAGAAAAAAATGCAAGAACTCCTCACAAAGGAGAAAGTGTGACAGTTATTTTGCTTCCAGCAACAAACAAGTGTGAGGCAGCCCTGTACAGGAAAAGTGAACTTCAAGGAAGAGTTGCTTCATACTGTATATCACTACCATTTGTCAGAGTGTGGCATATTTCTAAGGCATCTAATTTGTGGTTAGATTAAAGAACAGAGAATGGTTAAATATAGAATTTAGTATTATTGCGTTTTGATTATCAAGGAGATGTAGAGCACTTGTTTTATTTTTCTAGGCCATCCAGAGACCCTTTCCATATATGGAATCATTCCATATATGGAAACTATGTGGACTTTTTGCTGAGTCTTATTTCAGTATTGGCATGCTACAGTATTTTCACCTCATCTGAGAGCAGCAAATTATTTTGTCTCTTTTCCAACAGAAAGGAATGGGGAGGGGGGAATTAAGAAAAAAAACAACAACTAGGAAACTGTTGCTGCTAACTCCCCATATTTGCCCTTGGGAGGTGGTTGACTTGCTCTGTCTCATGTTAGCACTGGTCCAGGGATTTTCTGTCTCTGACGCCAAAGTAAAACAACCTGCTCAGATTAGTATTGTATATCTGCTTAGGGAACAATTCACTTCTCTGCCTTGGACTAAGGGTAGCTATACATCATCAAAAAAGGCACAGCTTTATAGAAAAATCTAATATATATTCATGTTAAATGCAAATTTAGAAATAATCATTATCATTTATAGAAATGTATTTTGTATTTATGGAAATACAAAGCAAAGAAGACTGTAACCAGGTGACTAGTCTGCCTGTTTGGTAAGCTGCCTAATTGCTAGTTGTTAATGGGCAACCTCAAGGCTCCTTCTCTCCCTTTTTAATGTTTGTTTATCTTTAAAGTGGACTTAGGATGGCTAAGTCCAACTCAAACAGAAGATACCTTCATATAGAGGACTATGCTCTGTAAATTAGGACACACTGAAACTCAAGGACACACTGACACTTAGCTCTTAGTAACATAGGCCTAAATTGTATTGCTAGTTTCTACTAGAATAGACTCTTTGAAGTGACTGCAAGAAAGCAAGTTAGTGGATTTATTTTACCAGGGACTATCAATTGGCTTTAGGCCTAGAATACAAAACATATGATCATCCAGATATTGTTGGACCACATCTTCCTTTAGCCCTAGGCAGCCTAGTTAATGGTGAAGAATGCTGGGAGGTACAGTTCAAGAACATCTGGAGACTGCTCACCTCTCCTTTTGAGAGATCAGTACTAAACAGAAAGCTCTTTTGCAGTGCTTCTGTGGCTTTGAGGTAGGGATAGAAATTTTTGATTTTCCCACTTCCTGATAGATGTCAAGGAAAAGGCATTGGCATTTCTTTCCATAGTGTAAAACAATCAGGATTTGTTTCGCTCGCTGAGGACAGAAAACATACCGCAACATTTAAAAATGGTGCATTTTCAAGGATACTGTGAAAGTATCCTTTCACAGTTTTAATCAAAACTAACTCAGAGGAGGGGCAGCAAGAAAGAAGCAGCCTTGGTGAGGTTGAAGTACATGACCAAGGATGAGAAGGAACTGGAACAGGCAAACAGGTCAGGAAAGAAAAACTTAGCTGAGAAAAAACAGCAGCAGAGGGAGGCAGGAGAGGAGCAGTCTTGGTGAGGATTAAGTGAATTAGAGGAGAAAATGGTTGTAGTTGTCACTGTTAAGGTGTAAAACTTTAGGGCTTAGTATTCAAGGAGTGTTCAATTCCATTCTCTCCTTTTCAGTTTTGAACCATTCAGATGCTTATAAAATGGTGCAGTTTTAGTCAATATAGACATGCAATTCTGCCTTAGAGGGTTGCGCTGGATTCCGTTTTTAAGGCTGCACAGAGCAAAGTTGATACTGGAGCCACAGAAGTTAGCTTTATAAGCAATGTGTCCCTATTATGTGTCATAGTGCTTTGGAAATTGTTGTATTATGACATGATGCTTTAAAAGCAATTTGTTTCATTTTTCTTATTTTTTGTTATTTTTTTTTAAACTCTTGGATTGAAGGGCATAAAAAGACTGATAAAATTTTCTCAAATGCCTCTAAAATATCCTTTCACAGTATCCTTTAAAAGTAACTAGAAAGTGTTAGTAATTACACCAACAAAGTAGCTTCATTCCCACTATTCATATTGCTTTCGAATGTGACTTAACCATCCAGTTGTTATCCCTCACCCAGGTAAAAGGGACATTTTAGTCCCCAGAATCATGTTCTGTTGTGGAATCCAAAAGCACTAGACTTATAAGACGTTGTTTAGATTTCATGTCAGAACAGCACTTGTATATGTCGCCCATGTTGTTGGTGTGTTGTTGTGTGTTTTCAAGTCACTTCCAACTTATGACAACCCTAAGACAACCCTATCCTTGGGTTTTCTGGGGCTGAGAGTGTGAGACTGACCCTTGGAATACTCTTCATTCTGCATCTGCAGACATTTCTATGGACAATGGGGTGTTTCCATACTCTCTGTATATTGGCATTCTCACTAGAATAAGAAGATTCTCTAGCTAAAGGCCACTCAGCTGAATTTCTTTTTTTAAATCTAACTTTAAGTGAAGGTTTTTTTTTAAAATAACTGGTCTCATGCAACTACCAGTGTGTTATTTGTTACTTCAAAGCTTTGCTACCCAACCCCTGGAATAATGAGACCAGAAACAAGAGAAGGGGTAAAATAGGGCCATTTACTGACCTATTTATTAAATTCTTAACGGAACTGCAACTAATACTTAACAAAACCAAGCGTGGAAGAAGTTGCATCCGGTGTCTTGTCCCAGACCACCTCTGCAGCTTGTCAAGGACGATAGCACCTGAGCCTTCAACAACAACCCAAAAGCTGGGTTGTTCAATGGCCACCCACATAAGGAAGTCTAACCAGAAAGCCCTCTTCCCAATCTGTAAAGATTAAAGTTGGGGTTTTTATTTCAAGCCAGACCAAGGGTAATTTCTTTCTGCCACCCCCCAAGTCACAAGGCCTAAAGAGGTGGTTCCAGAAATGTCCCTTATACCCAAAGTGTCCAAAGTGCTCGCTGAAATATAATTCAAATATTCATGCCACAGATATGGGCAAGCATCTGCTTAGCCCTTATCTTCCACCTTGGCACTGAGCACCTCTTTAATACCCTGTTGCAGATCCGTTAAGAAAACTACATTTCCAGCATCTGAAAGGTGAACGCTGTCAGCCCTGTAGAGCTCCAGCCTCTGAAATACAATTTGGGGATGGGGCAAATAGTGGCCTGGCCTGGCCTCAAGGGCTTTCAGAATTTCTCTATTAGCTCACCTTTGGGCAGTATCAATGGCAACTGGGTTACCACCACACCTCCACTCCCACTGAGGGAGCATGGCTGACCAAATAATGACCATGTCAGGCCAGGACTGCTTGATAAGGCAAAAATCATGCAATACCTGCAGAATATGCGTCTTATCCTCTAACAGCCCCAAATCGCTACCACCCAGGTGAACTACCAAAACCTGGGGTAGAGGCCCACAAGCGCTTCTTAAACAACAATACAACAGGCCATGGCAATGCCGACTCCTCTTGTCCATCCAGTGTAAACAAGCAACTTGACCCAAGCCCAACTGAGTACCAAAGTGGCTTGATCTTGCTTGCTGAGCAGCCCAGTAGATCATGCTATGGCCACACAATAGTATTTACACTCGACGACCCAAGATGGGGATCTGAAAAACAAAGAAACAACAATTAACACCGCAGCCTTTTAACGTATCTGTGGTACGCAGCAGATCTCTAGTGCCCAATCTGCTTTATGGCATCCTGTTGAAAGCCCATGGTGACAGCTGTTGATGCAGCCCCAGTCCTGAATGAATGTGTCGCAAAGAGAACATTAGAAAGACCCAAAGCAGCCAAAGCCGTAGATGTGATTGCCCAAAACTGATGTTTAGTCAATGGCAAAAGACTCTGGTGAACAAACAAAGGTCCAGAGCATATGCCTCTAGCTATACTGCATATACTGCCCAAGAGTCTATACTGGACAAATGGCCAAGTCCATTATGTTATTTGTTACTTCAAAGTTTTACTTTTCACATCATCTACAAACAGTGCTTAATCTGGACTGTTTCTGTGGTAGCATTAACCACTGCCTTAAACTTCACTGGCTTAGGTGAAAACATTGTGCAGTGCATCTGAGCCATATACTGAACAGTGCTAGCTGTGATGGAAGAGGCATGATAATGCCATCACGCAAAACCCTTTCCTACTGCTTTCTGTGTCTGATGAGGGCAATATGTAAGCCTTTCTGCTCTTTTCTAGTCTCTGCTGCTTCAAATATTTTCTTATCTTGGAAAATAGCTGTGATGAGAGAGGGAACATTTCCCCAGTGCATGATTTCAAGGATGGTGAAAGACTAGTGTGGCTTAAAATGTACCTTATTTTATAGTAGCCAAGATAACTTGTACAGATCTTTCACAGGTAGTTTAGAACAGTTCCAGCATGGAATACAGATATCACTGCAAATGGGGTTAGTGTAGCATAAGTCACCAACATGTTTCTAGGCATTATGTGTTGCTCTTACTTTATCCCTGTATAGTACATAAGCTAATGTGGGTGCATTGGATTGTGGCAGCAGGCTCAGACTTTAGCATATGTACGCTTGTGACCTCCTCTATGTAGAAACTTCCTGGGAGGTTCACAAGCCGCAGATGCTCTTTCCGTGTTTCAACAAACAGATAAGATAACATATTTAACCATATAGCTAAAAACATGCCAAAGGTTAGACTTTAGATAAGGACCAATTCCTGATGCCTAATTACAGAAACAACCTCCCAGTAAGGTCAGTCTGAGCTGATCTATGGGATAATTTCACAAATACTGATCGAGAATTTTCTTATATGCTTGCCTGAACATTTAATTCAAAAGACATTTTTATATGGCGCTCAACATTGCAGATGGCTGATTTAAAACACTTCCTTATTTTCTGTATTCTGGGGACCTAATTGGCACATTCATTAAGGCCTGTTGCTTGTTTTGTATTTTCTAGTTTACTAGACTTTACACACAGCAGTTAACATATTAATAAGGGTCACATATGCAAAAGGTATTACTTTTGCATACAGTAGTGTTATCACATTTCCAACATTGACTGGCCAGTGGGGAATTCTGAGAGCTGTCATTCAAAAAATTAATTTTTCTAAGCTTTGACTGTTTTGCAGCATTTGGAGAAAATGAACTCACTAATCTTCTTGAATGTGAAAGAGGAGAACAGCATTGATAAAGATATTAAATTCCCCAAGGATGCATACCATACCTACATGCATGCGAATATGCCCAGAAATCTTGGAACCCGACTTTTATCCTAGCATACCTAGAATGGAAAATTACGGATCACTCTTATAGAAATTGGAGTGCCACAAAATTTGAGTATCCTGGTACATACCTTAGCCTTTATTCAGGACAAGAGACTACTTCTAGGACAGTATATGGAGAAACAGAATGGCCTCCAATTGGCAAGGGGGCCAGGCAAGGTTGCATTTTATCAGTTTTTCTATTTAACTTGTATACTGAACATATAATATGTAAAGCAGGATTAGAGTCAGAGGAAGGAGGCATGAAAATTGGAGGAAGGAACATCAACAATTTAAGATATGCAAACAACACCATACTACTACCGGTAGCAGAAAATAGCAAAGACTTGGAATGATTACCAAACAAAGTCAATGAAGAAAGTGTAAAGGCAGGTTTACAGCAGAATATTAAGAAAACAAAAATAATGACCGACAGATGATTTATAGAACTTTAAAGTAGGTGATGAAGACACTGAATTCGTTCAAGATTTTCCCTTGTTCAGCCATTAATCAGAATGGAGACTGCAGTCAGGAAATCAGAAGACTAGGACTTTGAAGGGCAGCTATGAAGGAACTAGATAAGATCCTGAAGTATAAAGAAAGATAATGGAATTGTAATGTTAGGACTGTCTATGTTACTGTATTTCCCATTTTTATGTATAGTCATGAAAGCTGGACAGTGAAGAAATCTTATAGGAAGAAAAATAAATTAATCTGAATTGCTGTGCTGGAGAAGAGTTCTGTTGATACGTTCGATTGCTGAAAAGACAAATGAGCCATATCAAGCCTGAACTCTCCCTAGAAGCCAAGATGACTAAAGTGGGACTGTTATACTTTGGCCATGTCATGAGAAGACATGCCTCACTAGAAAAAACAATAATAGGTAGAAGGCAGTAAAAAAAAGAGGAATACCATATTTCAGATGGATAGATTCAATCAAAGAAGCCATGGCCCAGAACCAACCAGAGTGGTTGATGATAGGCTGAATTGAATGTTACATATTCATAGGGTTGCTGTAAGACAAAGTCAACTTGACATCATTTAACAAGAACAAAGCACACGGTTGTTCATGCTGACTTACACTGGCTAGCCAGGAATTACTTGGTAATTTCCCCAGCACTACTGGAAGATGGCAGATGTTGTACCTGGGGTCTTCTGCTCAAAAGGCTGGTGCTCTGTTACAGAATTATGGTCTCTTTATCAAACAACCCCGCAGAAACAAATACCTAAAAACAAACCCATTTGAACTTAACCTCTGAGTATATCTGTACAGTATTGTGTTGATAATCTGGTTCAGCATAAAGCCTCGTGGTGTTATTTTCCAAACAGAAGGTTAACTGAGAATTTCTTATTTTATTGCAAAGGTTTTCAGAAGTATTTTAATTAGGGTGAGCACAGTGAGATTAGAGATTCATCAACAGAGCCTGTGTATGTTATAAATCACTTCTGGAAAATAAAACAGTTACAGCTTGGCAGAAGCCAAGTAAGGGAAGGATCTGGAAGATAAGATGAAAAAGGTAAAGCTAGGACAATATGAAATGAAAACGTGTGGGGACAAATGTGCTGCAACAGAGGTCCAAAAAACACTACAGAAATAATCCAGTTTGAAACCTCTTTAACTGCCCTGGCTCAATGCTAGGGAATTATGGGAACTATAGTTTTGTGGGACATTTAGCCTTTTCTGTCAGCAAACCCTGGTGACTTATCACACTAGGAGACAAACAGAATTTAAACAAGAGTTAAACAGGAAATGTTCTGTGATAAACATAGGGCATTTCCTGTTTAACTTTCGTTTAACTTTTGTTTAAATCCTGTTTCCCCCCTAGTGTGAAAAAGCAGACAATAAACTACAATTCCTAAGATTCCCTAGCACTGAGCCAGGGCATTTAAAACGCTCTCCAACTAGATCATTTCTTCAGTGTGTTTTGGACCAGAGTCTGCAAATATATGGAGACCAGGAAGTGATAGCAAGACAAGCTAAAAGGAGTAAATAAAGTTTTTATTTTCTTTGTATTTACATTTTGCTTGTAGAGTTGCAGGTGTTACTGTGACTTGGGTTGCATTTGCTCTTCAGAAATAATGCAATTTGACACCACTTTAACTACCATGGTTCAATGCTATGGAATTCTGGGACTGGTAGATTTTTGTGAGATATTTAGCCTGCTATGTCAGAGAGCTCTGTTGCTATAAAAGACTATAATTCCCAGAATTCCATAGCATCAAGCCATGGCAGTTAAAGGCTTCATGCAGGTGGGGCAAAAGGAGTGGTCAGAGACTGCTCCTATCTCGATTGCTCCCCAACAAGTCGCTGCGGTCAATTCCCTTTAAATACAGTGGCATAGTAAAACTGTGTTCCTTATATAAAATGGCAAAATGAAGGTTGGCTTTTTTGAACTTATAATTTAAAAAATATTTTCAAGCCATGGATGGTTGATTCCATGGATAAAGAATACAGATATGGAATGCCAAATGTAACAATAGCATTGTTTAAATGCAAGAAACTGAATTTTTTTCCAAAGCTCACAGCTCAGTCTGATTGAGCATCTCTGTCAAAATCTGAATTTTGTTGTTGTTCACCAGTTTACTTACCCAACCTGACACAGAACAGATGCACAAAGCTTACCCAAGAAGACTCACAGCTGCAGTTGCTGTCAATAGTGCTTCTACCAAGTATTGTCTCAACTGATAAACTCATAGAGAATGGAGGCTTTAATGTTGGATGTTAGCTGTTATAGTAAATGTGCCTTCCTAGTCTAAAAATGGTAAAAAAGTGTCCTGGATTAGATGGACCTTTGATCCAGAATATCAATAATCTTAAATTCTTAACCTGCAACTGATCAAATTAGAGTGACATATGCTTGTTTTTAATATGGCAGTTTAACGGTCTTCAATTTTATAAATGATTGGCTTTAGTTGTATTTTGATTGTACTTGTGTTGTCAACTACCATAGTTCAAGCATTGGGGGGAAATGGGATATTAAATACATACATACAACTAAATTATATCCATATCCTTGCTAACAATATTTGGGGGACCACATTTCCCCACCCCTTGGGGTTTATAGGCTGCCCACAGTGTTAAAAAGCACCATCTTGGGGCTTGGGACTTTGAAAACAAACTGACTCTTGGTATCTGGTCTAACTTTTGGCAAGGAGGAGAGGAACGAAAGGCTTGACAGGCAAATCTGTAGTGAAGAAGAGTAAGAAGATGGAAGAGAGAGTTTGACCAAGAAGCTTAGATAGATGGATTCAAATACTTTATATATTCAACAATAAGTTGACCTCATGTATGAGTCAAGAGCAGGTTTTGGGGCCAAATTTTTGGATTTTGATATGGCCCATGGACAAGTCATGGGTAAAACTTTGGGGCATGTAACAAAGCATTGTTTCCAGCAGAAAAGCAAAGAAAAAAAATGCCAAAGAGCATATAAAATTTCAGCAGGCATAAATGTTTATGGTTATATTAAAGGCTGGATGGATGAGAAAACAGAAGGGAAGTCAGTGATTCCAGGACAGACTACACTCTTACCTTTCACCAGGGAATGGCTCCTTATTTGGTAAGAGTTAAAATACAGTATTCACATTGACCCGTGGATACGTTGACTCAGTTTTTTGGGGCCAATTTTTTGACTAAAATTTCTAGACTTATACATGTATATACAGTACAAGAAAAAGAGATGCTACCTAAACAATAGGAAGAACTTCCTAATGTTGAGAGCGGAATACTCAGAGTGTGGTGGATCTTCATCCTTGGAGGTTTTTAAGCAGAGACCAGCCATAAATGCTTTGATTGTGTCTTCTCTTCATGACTGGTGATTGGGTTGATGGGCCCTTGTGGTCTCTTCCAACACTATGATTCAATGACATGCATTTCAAGAACGTAGGGTTGCCAAGTGCAGTAAGGGACCAGACTGTCCCTTATTTAACCTGACAACCCTACCAGGAAGGGAATACATTGCCAGGAGCAGTTTTCACACACAAACAACAGACACACAACTTCCTCCTCTACCATTTCATTGGCCCAGAATTCTTCTAATGGTCCCCACCCCATTGATCTGGGCTGTCAAGCAGAACATCTGCAGAAATAATTTGTGTCATGTGAGACAAGAACGTAGGATGACCTTGCCCTCTTAGTCAATCTGCTGCTCTGCATAGGCATTTCCAGATGTTGGGCATCTGAGTCAAATCTTGGTCCCTGAATCAAACATTAATCCCCAATTTCAGTGCTGTCCAAGTGAAGAACAGATAGGCAGCAAGGCACGATCCAGTCATCCAAGTATGTGGACAGCGCTCCACAAGATCACAGCTTCACTCAACTTGCCCTGGGCAGAAATCAGCACTAGTTTTTTGTTTTTGTTTTTTGGCTGGATGTTAGAATAAAATCTAAAAGAAGGACATTGTTTTTCCCTATTGAAATAGGATGTCAGCAAGTCTCCTTTCTTTATTGCCAATGAGAACAGTAGATACTTTACAGCTCCTATAGCATATGTAAGTAATTTAGAAGTGCACAAACACCGTAACACCTTCACCTTAGCTCAATGTCATGATCTTCCTTCAGCTGTCCTTGAAGGATGCTAAAGAAAGATCCCATATCTGGAAAGACACTGTCCTTGTGATTCTGGTCAAATAGAGTCAGTGGTACATGTTCTTTTTCAGTGTTCATACTATAGAGATCTACACATTGAGCTTATTTTGCCAATACTCCACAAACATCCAGAACAATATTTTGCTTCCTTGCTGCTTTCAGATACTAATTCTACTATAACACATAAAGTGGCAAAGTTTTGTTCAGCAGCCATTAGAACCCAACAGGTGATGACTTGCATAACTGATCAGTAATTGAACTTCTAGTTGGGCTTTGTCAGGATTAGTTGGGTTCTGTCCTCTGGCAGATTATTGTCTGTATTTATATTTTTGTATTTCCCCTTTTTAGGAATATTTATATGTATTTTACTTCTTTTATGAGTTTCATTATTGTATATAGTATTTTGTATGTAGTATTGTGTTGTTCTTATGCTGGTCTGTGGGTGTAATAAATATTCATCTATCATAAGGATGTAAGCATTCCCTAATGCTAACCATGGGCCAGAACAGATTGTAGAAACAATCCAGTTTGACACCACTTTAACTGCCAGGGCTCAGTGCTAGGGGATTTTGGGAACTGTAGTTTGTTGTGGTACCAGAGCTCTCTAACAAAGAAGACTCAATGTGTCAAAAACTACAGTTCCCAGAATTTCCTAGCATTGAGCCAGGGCAGTTAAAGTGGTCTCAAGATGGATTATTTCTGCAGTCTGTTTTGGCTCCATGTCATATCTATATCTATACTCGTAAGTGTGGGAAACTGTGGTCCGCCAGGTGCTTTTGGATTGCAACTCCCATACTCCCTCACCATACTTGGTAGAGGTGATGGGATTTATAGGTAAAAAATATCGGGATGACCACAATTGTCTAACCCCTGAATGACATACGCCTACAGAAAAAAGTTTTCTAACATCTATCACTTAATTTTTTAAATTTAAGTTAAAATTGAGTAGACATGGTATAGTATACAATTACATAAATATTTAGTACACTTTTCCCACTTTTCCCTCCAAATTTCCTCTACATACAGTATTTATGCATCTTCTTTACATGTTTCTCTATTGTTATTAGTTAAGTTTCTATTCTTGCTTTCTTTTCTTCTTCGTTTTACTCTGTCAATTTGAAACCAATGATTCTATAATGTTTTCCCAACTCATTATTTTATAATTTACTGTTTCTTCAAATTTCCTAGGCTTTATTATTTTTTAAAAGAGTAATTCATAATTAATTAATTATTCAAATATTTGTTTTCTTAACCAGTTATTATGTCATTTCTCACAACTCCAGTAATCTTTGCAGTATTCTAGAAATATTTGCCATTCTTGTCTACGTTTTTTAAAGCATCTCCATCAATTGCACATGTTACCTTGTCCATTTCTATTGCTTCTATTGTTTTAAGCACCCAGTATTCGATTGAGGGGACCTCTTCAATTTTTCATTTTTGGGCTAGAAGAATTCTAGTTGTGGAGATCATATAGAAAATTATTCTCCAGTATTTACTTTTAACTATTGCTTGTATCTTATGAAGCATACTAAGTACGGTAAATATATTTCTGGAGCAAATACATATGATATTTCCAGAATTTTTTATATTGTAGCATGGAGTTGTTTTCAAAATTATTCAACTATTGGGCAGGCCCACCACATGTGGAACCATGATCCTGTATTTGTTTGACATTTCTGGCAGATTGTTTGATAGTTCTTGTAAATTTTGGTTATCTTAGCTGGGGTTAAGTGCCATCTAACTTCCATTTTAAAGTAATTTCCCCTAACATTTTGATATTTCAATTTTTTAAAAGCTTGTTGTCATGCCATTGACCAATTTTCTAAGTGTATTTCTCTTCCGATAACTTTTGCCCAGCTAAGCATATGGTCTTTAATCAAATCTTGTTCTAGTTTTTGTTCAAGGAGTATCTCATATAATTGAGAAGTTTGTTTTGGTTTATCTTCTGTTACTATAATGTTGATTTCATTGCCTTGAGTGAATAAACCCTGCTGTTTTTGGTCTATGTTTAGTCTTTCTTTTAATTGGTAATATAGTAGCCAGTGAAATGTTTGTTCTAAGCCTTGTATATCTTTTATGTCTCTTAGTTCTTCTTTTCCATTGCCTGTCCTTGTGTTTGTAATATCTGCGCATCTTAACCAGTTATTGGTCATTTTAAATCTGCTTAGTAAAGCTTTCTGCGGAGAAACCCAACTGGGGATCTCATGATAAAAGTCTGATTTTTTTAAAACCAAGATTTTAATATCACTTTTCTCACAAAATGATGTTCAAAGTCCCTGTGATCCTTGACGTTACAGGTACGCATGCCACTCAAATCTGAGGTTAAAAGATTCAAGGTTTAGTAGCCTTTTGTTCTTAAGATTTACCCAGTCTTTTAACCAAAGGAGCGTGTTAGCTGTTTTCGGCTGTTTTCCATGAATTTGGTATTCCATCCTGATGGATGGTGTTCAAGGGATTTGTGAGCATGTCTTCGAACTTTTTGTAGAACTCTGCAGTGTAACTGTCCAGACCAGATGACTTTCCTGATTTGAGATTTTTAATTGCAACGGGTATTTCCAAGATTGTTATATCTTGATTTAGGTTTGTGCTATCTTTCCTAGGAATTACAGCCCAATCATAATTAGTTATAAAGTAGTCATATATGTAGTCTTCCTTCCATATGTTTTTCCTTCTGCTTATATAACGTCATGTTGAATTTTAGAAATATATACTTTTATGGCCTCCTATGTCACTGCACTGCCCTTCTCACCTTCAATTTTCCCAATATTTTTCTTCTCTCTCTCCTTTTTTAATCTATCAGCAAGCCATTTCCCCGATTTGTTAAAAAAAATTGTTTCACTTCCTTTATGTTGCGTTCTATTTCATCCATTAGTACCGATTCCATCGGTTTCTGTAGAAGTTTTTGTTGTTGTTGTTGTTTTTAATTAGATGAGGATTTTTTTTCTTTAATTCTTTTTTGACATCTCGTACTTCTCTTTCTAGTGTCTTTATTTCTGCCTGGTGTCCCTTTTTTAATAAAAATTCCTCCCCACATTTTATAAAGAGTCCTCTAATGACTGCTTTGTGTACATCCCACGTTTTAGATTGTATGCCATCCGTCTTATTTTCTGAAAAATATAATCTATTTGTTTTCAAGCTTTTTGGTGACATTATCCTCTAGCAGCAGTTTTCCATTTATTCTGCAGTGAAGGTTGTTTCTTGCCCTCATCTAACGTTCATAGAATGGGATTGTGGTCAGAGTCAATTTTTGGAAAGATCAACATTTTCTTTATTTTAGACAATAAGGATGACAATGCTAGAAACATGTCTATTCTAGAGAAAGAGACATACTGATTAATCATTAATATAATGATTAAAGATGGTCAAGACGTATCACTTCTGGCAGGCTTTCCAAGACTAGCCTCTCAATGGCCTCCCATCGATTGCCCCTCAATTTTTCCTGCTTAGTTTATAATTAAAATGTATTTTTGTTGTGTGTTATAGATGAGAGATTATTGATGATCTTAAACGCAGAATTTTATCCAGAATTCAGCAGGGAGATTAAGGAGTTGATTGGAAAGGAAACAAGTTTATTTTGGCTGCAGCATTGTTCCCAGCAGGAAATTCTTCCAAATTACTGGGACCATGAATCTAAAATGAACCAAGTTTTTATAGCATTTTGAACAAAGGAAAGTACAAATCACATTTTCATTGGTTACATTGAATTAAACATTCACACTCCTGTATATTCATCATTGGATATCCTAACATACGTCTCTATCCCATTGATCAATCTTTTATCTAATATGTTTTGTTTCGCTGTCCTTAAACTGTTTATGCAGCACTTCCTTTTTATTTGAGTTGAAAATTTTTACGTTAGGAGCCATTTCCAAATTGCTTAGATTCTAAAACAGGACATTCGACATGGCCTGGAACAACAACTTTTGCTCTCATTTCAGCACTATAATTTTAGCTCCTGAGCAAGTAAAATTCTGAATTTTAACCATGCTACCAGCGTCGACAGGAGGGTTTATGGGTTATGATGTTTTTTAATGTATTTTAATGTGGTTTTATTATCGTTAGCCACTTTGATCTGTTTGGAGACGTGGGATATAAATAAATTATTATTATTATTATTAACCTTTATTTATATAGCGCTGTAAATTTACACAGCACTGTACATACAATCTTTTTAATTAAACGGTTCCCTGCCCTCAGGCTTCCAATCTAAAAAGACGCGACACAAAAAAGGAGGAGGGAATGGTGGTGTATTATATTTCTGGGATGTAAATCTTTTTGCGGATTCACAAAGCGATGTCCATACGCCTTTTAGTCTAAGTTGTCTTTTAAGTCGAAAATCAAAAACCAAGTTTGGTAGTTGTTTTTTTTTTTTGGTAGTTTTATTTCTCAATTTTATTTTGTAGTTTTTGGCAGCCCTGAGCCTCTCAGGTTTTTAACTCCCTTTGTAAGAAAATACAATTGGAGCCTTGATATTTCATTTAACATTGATATTAATATAAATTAATGGATATTAATATCAATTAATATTAATATTGATATTAATATCAATATTGATATTAATATCAATACCAATATTGATATTAATATCAATATTAATATTGATATTAATATTGGTATCAATATCAATATTAATATTTCATTTAACAGGCTACATCTGCACTGTAGAAATGATGCAGTTTGGTACCACTTTAAGTGCCCACAGCTCAAGGCTATGGAATTCTGGGGTCTGTAGTTTATTGTGGCACCAGAGCTCTCAGACAGAGAAGGCTATATGCCTCACAGAACTACAGTTCCCAGAATTCCATAGCACTGGGCCAAAGTGCTTTGAGTTCTGAGGTGAGGAAGCCCTCAGGCAGATTTAGGGCCAAACACACACTGCAGAAATAATCCAGTTTGAGACCACTTTAACTGCCCTGGCTCAATGCTAGGGAATCCTGGGAACTGTAGTTTTGTGAGACATTTAGCCTTCTCTGTCAGAGAGAGGCCACAAAAAAAACTACAAATCCCATGATTCCCTAGCACTGGGTTATTTCTACAGTGTGTTTTGGGACTAAAAAAAACAAACAAAACCAACGACGCGTTTGATTGGCTGAGAGAGCCAAGGCCTGCGCCAGAAGGGTGACAGACCGGGAGAGCAGCCAGCCAATAGGGAGCAAGGGTTCAGGGAGGGAGGCGTCGCTCCCGAGCCGTGATTGGTTGGAACGGGGGGAGGCCGGGCCAATGGGGGCGCGTCGTGGAGGTGGCATTGTGACGTGGCCTCCCAGGCGAGGCCTGAGAGGCTGCGCGGTGACGCTGCGTTGCCTTTTTTAGCGAGGCGCCGGCGGCGGAGGAGATCGGCGCTGCTGGTGGTGGCACAGGTAAAGTAAGGCGGAGGGATCTATCGATATAATGGGTGTGTGGTGCGGCTAACGGTTGGGCGCGCGAGCAGTGCAGGGAATTCCCCTAATGGGGAACCCCCCCCCCCCATTGTGACGTTGCTTGACCTTCTGCTTCTCTCTTCTCGCCCCATAATGCTCTGGCTGAGACTCTTCCCTGCTTCCTCTCCAGAGTCTGTCTCTTTCTCCCATCCCATATTGGACTGCCACTCCCATCAGCCCCAGCTCATAAGCATGATGGGAGTTTTAGTTCATCCCAAGGGTTCTCATTCCTGTCAGCCCAGCCAAGGGTGATAAACATGATGGGATTTGTAGTTTAGCATCATCTCAAGGGTTTTCATTCCTGTCAACACAGCCAAGGGTGATAACCATGATGGGAGTTGTAGTTCATCAGCATCCCAAGGGCTCTCATTCCTGTCAGCCCAGCCAAGGGTGATAAACATGATGGGATTTATAGTTTATCATCATCTCAAGGGTTTTCATTCCTGTCAACCCAGCCAAGGGTGATAAACATGATGGGAGTTGTAGTCCATCAGCCGCTCAAAAGGCTCCCACTCCCATTAACCTCAGCTAGTGAAGACAGTAGTGTTAAACGTGATGGGAGTTATAGTTCACCAGCATCCCAAGGGCTCTCATTCCTGTCAGCCCAGCCAAGGGGGATAAACATGATGGGAGTTGTAGTTCATCAGCAGCTCAAAAGGCTCCCACTGCCATTAACCCCAGCTAGTGGATACAGTTGTGATAAACATGATGGGAGTTGTAGTTCATCAGCAGCTCTAAAGGCTTTCATGCCCATCAACCCTAGCTAACCTAGACTTTGGTGGCAAACATGATGGGAGTTGTAGTTCCTCAGCAGCTCAAAAGGCTCCCACTCCCATTAACCCCAGCTAGCCTAGATAGATAGTGGTAATAAACATGATGGGAATTATAGTTCATCGGCAACTCAAGGGCTCTCACTCCCCCTCATCCCTAGCTAGCCTTACTAATGTGGTAAATAGGACGGGAGTTGTAGTTCGCCAGCATCTGAAGGGCGCACACTCCCTTCATCCCTAGCTAGCCTAGACAGGGGTGGTAAACATGATGGGAGTATTAGTTTGTTAGCTTCTCAAGGAATTTAATTCTCATCAACCTTAGCTATCGTAGACAGTGGTGGTAAATATGATGGGAGTTGTAGTTCATCAGCATCCCAAGGATTCTCACTCCCATCACTCCTAGCTGTACATTTCAGAGAGTCAAGTGTGTGTGTGTGTGGGTTTTAGCATACATTTGTATGCTTCCCATCTCAAAAAATTCCCTTCAGGTATCCATTTCCAGAGACTGGGGATGCTTTGGAAGGGCCTGCGTAGCGTGCGAACTGCCTGCTGTATATGTCCATGTCTCTTCATGATGGGGCAGAGGTGGGCAAGGGGTGCTAGGGGTTGCAGTCTAATAGCCTCTAGAGCAGGGCTTTTCAGCCTATCCGGTGTGAGGGATCTGTCAGGGGCCGCTCCATGCCAGGGAATTTGGAGGCATTGACTACAGCTGTTTATTTCTTTCCTGGAAACTCTGTGGCAGACCAGCAGCCACTGGCTTGGGAACTGGCACCGGTTCACGGACCATCGTTTTGGGTAGCGCTTCTCTGGAAGATCCGATGCCCATTCCGTTACAGAAATCAAGTTTATGTCTTGTCTTCTCCTTGTCTGTAAAGAACTGTATAGAGCCGTTGTTGTTAAGTGCCTTCAAGTTGACCCCGACTTATGGCGACCCTGTGGATGAGACATCTCCAAGACCCCCCAATCTGGCCTGCAGTCCTCCTCTCTTTCTATTACCCTCCATTTTTTCCTGGCATTATTGTCTTTTCTAGTTAGTATAGACCTGTGGATGAGACATCTCCAAGACCACCTGTCCTCCACTGCTCTGCTCCAAGTCCTGTAAGTTCAGACCTCCCTGATTGAATCTACCCATTTGGCATGTGATCTTCTTCTCTTTCAATTACCCTCCACTTTTCCTAATATTATTGTCTCTTCTAGTGAGTCACAGAATCGTAGAGTTGGAAGAGACCACAAGGGCCATACAGTCCAACCCCCTGCCATGCAGCAACTCACAATCAGAACACCTCCCCCTCCCCCCCCCCGGACAGGTGGCCATCCAGCCTCTGTTTAAAAACTTCCATAGAAGGAAGACTTCCTAGATTATCACACTCTTAAAGTGTTGCTATTCCACTTTAACTTCTCTGGCTGCCTCCTGTTGCATTCTGGTGTTTGTAGTTCAGAGGAAGGCAAAGGCAAACCTTATCTGAACAAATCTTGCTGAGAAAACCTGGTTATAGGGATGCCATAAGTTGGAAACAAGTTGAAGAGACACAACAACCTAACTCCACATACTTTCCTTTGAAGGAAAGAAAATTAGTAGCCCTATGAACATTTTATTTGGGGCTCGTTGAGGATTACCATAGAATAGATAGGATTGTGTTTTTGAAAGATAATTCTGTTTTTCATTCCCCTTCCCCTCCTAGGTCTACTCTTTTGCTTTGGTATGATGAAAGACTAGGTGGAAATGGACAATGGTTTTCAAGAGTAAACTTGCTTGAGAGAAGTGTGGCTGCCAATGATACAAATACATATTTTTGTCCTACTGGTGCTGCCTGTCAAACAAGCTTTTTGTTGATGTTTGAAACAGTACAAACCTTGCAAAACCTGTTGACAGTGGCAAAGGGGAGGTGAGCATATACAATTTGTGCAGCAGCCCTTCTGTGGTGACTCTAGCTTTCTACAATAATAGTGTCTCCTCCAGCCTGGTATTTATGAGATTTTATTTATTTGTGAGCTTTCATTTAGGTCTTTCTCCTGCTATGATGTGAGCCCAGTTATACATTTTTGTAATTTCCCCATCAATATCATAATCACCTTTCTCCATTGTGGAAGCTAGTAGTATGCCTGTGTTTGCTGTTGTGATGTGCTTGATGATCTGGTTGTAAAATTCAAAGCTTAAATAGGAAAAAATAAAAGGAAGTACCATATAAGGGATATCTTCACATTGGAAGTACCTTTACAACCACCCAGATTAATTTTGAAGTCTTTGATATGAACAATTGTTTCTCAAGAATAAATTTAATGTTTTACTGTGTTTCCCCGAAAAGAAGACAGTGTCTTATATTAATTTTTGCTCCCAAAGATGCACTAGGTCTTATTTTCAGGGGATGTCTTATTTTTTCCATAAAGAAGAATTCACATTTATTGTTGAACCAAAAAAAAGAAAAAAGAAAAAAAAAGGGCATGCTTCCAAACAAAAACTTTGCTTGGTCTTACTTTCGGGGGAGAACTTATACTTAGCAATTCAGCAAAACCTCTACTAGGTCTTATTTTCAGAGGATGTCTTATTTTAGGGGAAACAGGGTATATAGAAGATTATTATTATTAATTTTATTCATATAGCGCTGTAAATTTCACCGTGCTGTACATACAATCTTATAATTAGACGGTTCCTTGCCTCAGGCTTACAATCTAAAAGAGACAACACAAAAGGAAGAGAGGAAGGTGGTGGGAAGGGGATGAGGTCTAGTGGTTCTTCTCTCCCTCTAGGGCCAGGACCAAGCAGATGGACTGGAGGGAGGGCATGGCTTCTTAATACATAGTTAAAAGGAGGCATCCTGGGGCAGATACTGTCTCTTTCCTTTTTCTGTTCCATTATAGTGTGGAGTTTCAAAGGTAACATGAAAAACCGGGGAGCTGAGGAATCCTGTCTTGTGAATAAGCGTTTATTAGTTTAAACTGCTTGCAGCAGGAGCAGCTAAACAGACTGTTGTGTGGTGGCAAATGGGTTTACATCTCTATTTTTTCTCTTCCCTTCATATCAGAGAAGCATCATGGTTTATTAAGCTACAATAAATGGGAGTGATTGTGCAGCATGTACCAGATTGCTTTCCCCCTTCCCCACCACCTCTCGCTTTTCCTTTTGTTTCGTTTTGTTTTTAGATTGTAAGCCTGAGGGCAGGGAAATGTCTTAATTAACAAATTGTAAGCCGCTTTGATAGCCTTGGCTGAAGAGCGGGGTATAAATAAAAATGATGATGATGATGATGATTATTAAGCCAGAATTCCTGGGGATCCCTGATTTATCTTGTGTGAACATACCCAGAGTCTCATTTGCAGGGATTACAATGTTACGGGAACTCTTGCTACATTTACAGTTACATTTATAATATCAAAGCTACCCAGTTTAATAAGCTGTACCACAATCTGTTTAAAGGCAGCATGTATTTCTCTTAGCATATTTACTTTGAGGGGCGTGTGGGGGCCTGTCCTGTACAGTCCTATCACATGGAGTAATTCAGCCAGATTCAAGTTTCAGTGATGCAATTTTCAGTCTGGGTCTCTGCCAGCCTTAATGTGGTGAGGTACTTGTTCTTTTTTGTGAAATCCCTAAATGACATACTGGAACTGTCTTAGCATCCTATGTTAATATTAAAAGGAATAGTTTACTTTTTTTCTGAAGGAGAAATAGGTGCCAATCATACTGCAGAAATAATCCAGTTTGAGACTTCTCTAACTGCCCTGGCTTAATGCTGGGAAATTCTGGGGACTGTAGTTTTGTGAAACATTGAGCCTTCTCTGTCAGAGAGATGTGATAAACTACAGTTTCCCTGGATTCCCTAGCACTGAGCCAGGGCAGTTAAAGCGGTCTCGAAGTGGATTATTTCTGCTGTGTGTTTGGGAGCGTAGTTTACTTTTGTCTGAAGAACTTACAAGTTGTATAATCTCTTGTTATGTTGATTTTGTTGCACACTCATACCATAGTCCTCCATGTTGTGCAATCTTACAAGGGAGTGTTTCCCTTACAAGACTTTTTCAGTAGTAATAAGTTTAGGATTCCTGCCTAAGGTTCAAAACACACTGCAGAAATAATCCACTATGAGACTGCTTTAACTTCCTGGGTTAGTGCTAGGGAATCCTGGGAACTGTAGTTTATTGTGGCACCATTGCTTTCTAACAGAGAAGGCTAACGTCTCACAAAACTACAGTTTCCAAAATTCCCTAGCATTGAGCCAGGGCTGTTAAAGCGGTTTCAAACTAGATGATTTTTGTAGTGTGTTTTGGATCTAAGTTTAGGATTGCTGCTTGGAAGACCTTAGAAATGTGTTTCAAAATTTATTATTTTGTTGTGTGCCTACAGTGATTTCTGATTTATGGTATGGCTAAGGTGAAACTGTTCTTGGAAATATTTGTTTTACCATTGCCTCTCTCTGATGCTGAGAGAGTATGACTTGTCCAAGGCCACTTGGTAAGTTTTCACGGATGATACCCAATGCCCAAACCACTATACATTGGCTTCTATAAATTAAAGGCACTGGTGAATTCTTCCTACAGATACAGGCAGAAATGGAAAACATGAAAGGTTAAGTCAAGGAAAAGTATTGAAATGAATGCTTTGCTTGCAATTATTAATCGTGCATTTCTTTTGTGCTGTACAAGATTGCTAAATGTAACTTTCAGTCGACCCCATACATTGCAAGCATGGCCACAGAGCAGCCTTGCCATTAATAATGTGGCTGCAATAAATGCAAGTGTGAGTGAGATAGGATGCATAAGCCACATGGGACACAGCTGGGCTTGTTCAGTGGCAGGAGAGATGATTAAGAATTTTGAAACCTGTCCTTTCCACAACAAGCTATTCATTTTCATGTTTAATGTCTCAACTAAATGTTGGTGAACATGCATCATAGTATAACCTTTAACTGCATTTGGAATGAATTACTAGATGCTGTAAGGTTTGTCAGTAGTTTGTAAGTATTAAATAAAATTGTGGAGGAGTTGTAGTCTGGTATTTATTCTCTCCTTCTCTCCATTTATATAGAAAGATGATTGCAGGGGTGAAGGAGGTGACATAATTTTCCTGTCACCCCTCCCTCCCTGATACCTTGACAGCATAGTTACGGTGTACAGCATCTGGAAAACAAGGAGTTCTGAGATCTGTAATTTAATAATCTAGCTTTTATTGTAGCACAGTTATCTGTTAACCTATTTGTTCTGAAGCTTTGAACATTTTTATAAGAAACAAAAGTACTGTTAATTTTTTCTCTCCCATTCATGTTGAGCTATTCTTTGAGTAATACTATCTTTTCCAGTGTTCCTTCACTGGAACATTGGAAACTTTTGGCAGTATATTTTTTCTTATTAAAAATGTACAAGCTTCACATACATGGAAACAAGTAGAAAGAGTGGTCAACTGCCTTTAAATAATGTCTGTCTCCTGTTCAAAACTGGTGTTTCTCACTCATTTAGCAGGCACTGCTCTCTTTGTCATCCATCCAGGTTAATGCTAGTTCAAGGACTATCTATGACTATTAAAGGAAGATTAAAGGTCTTATATAGTATTTAACTCCCTGCAGGGATCACTTTGGGTCTCTCTCTGTGTGTGTCTGTGTGTGTGTATCTACTCTGCCAATTTCCCCCCAATCAGAGAATCTAATTTAAAACAATTTAAATCAAAGTTGTCCATCATAAAACAATTAAAATAACCAAGCTTGGAGGAATTTACAATGAGAGGTCTGGTTGTCTTCCATACTTGAAGCATCCCTGAAAACAGAGGAGTTGGTAGAACAATATAATTCTAGCCTTTGGTGTAAGAAATAAATCTGTTGATGTTGTAATTATATATATTAAAGATGCAGGATGGGACTTGAGAGAGCAAAGTATGCCTATAGCAATCTTGTGAATTCTTAGCTGAGTGGAGATCTCTGACTGCATGTATACAGTATTAGTCAGTTTCTGTAACTTTGCAAAAGCCATTTTCCTCTCTCTCTCTCAAACACACACACGTACACACTTTGTGAAACAATAGACAATGGTATTGAAAGTTAAAGTAGGCTGTATTTGTCTGTGGATTAGTGAGTGTCTGGTTGAATGGTGTGGCAACAGGATTTGCATTGTAACTCAGATTAATTGTTCTTTAGAAGCTCTATATATGAAAAAAATGCAGCCAGGTTCAGTGGGATGGAAAGATATAGCAGCAGCAGAATGTTAGGCCTCCAAGCAATTATGCTCTTTTCTGTTCTCCCTCCCCCCCCCCCCCACACTACCTGTTGCTAAATCCACAGCTGTAAAAATGTGTCTGTAGTGTGATACAGAAATTTCAGTACTGGAGCACTGAGCTGCCTTTGAGCATTTGTGCAGTTACAGAAGGTCACATGCCTTTCCTGGGTTTCTAAATCTACAAAACAGGAAGCTTCTTGATGTAACCAGCAAGATGGGCAAAGTCATCTCCTTCTAGCTCATCCTTTTCTAGGTTCAGCAGGAGAGGAGGACATTTAAAAAAAAATAATACATTGGGCACACCTGATTGGATAGCACCTCAGTCTTCTTGCAAAACTTAATATATGTGGGCTATGTCCCCCTACTCCTGGAGTGGACAAAGTGCACCCCTAGAGGGACGTCACAAAATAATAATAATAATAATAATAATAATAATAGTTTATTTATAGCCCGCTCCTCTAATAAATACTCGGAGCGGGGTACAGTACATACATACGGGGTAAAGTACATACGGGGTAAAATGCATCTATATGTCCTCTACAAACTTCTTGTTTGTTCCTGTTGTTAAAAAAGTCTTCTTCTGGGCCTAAAATGGTTCAGAGGGGCTTAAAAACATGACAAAAATATTCTCAAGCCCCCTATAGGGAATTTGGAGGCAAAAAATGGATTATTATTATTTTTTTGCTGCGGATGTGGTGGGGGAAGGTAAGGACCTCCAAGATCCCCTGACCAGCTAATGCACCCCCCCCCATTGTCTCATAATTGTCCACCCCCTGCTTTATTCCTTTGTCACCCTTGAACATCCTTCCTAACTAAGCAAGGCAGACATGATCCCTGACCTACTGTATATATTTGTGTATAAGTTGATGTCATGTATAAGTCGAGGGCAGGTTTTGGGACCAAAATCAGAGGTTTTGATACTACCCCTAGAAAAGTCGAGAGCATAATTTGAGTCTCAGTACCTTTCGTTCCCTTCAGCAGCCCAGCTGTCCCTTGGGAGATGGCTGAGCTGGGCGGAAACTTCAGAGGCTAATGCTCACTCTTCCTCCTCCTCTGCAGGTTGGCTGTCCTCTTGGAAGACACAGGGGCTGGGGAAAAGGAGGGAGGGAGCCTTTGTCCCCAGGATTTTCCTCAATGTTTTGTCCTTCAGCCTCTGCAGGATACAGGGACCAGGGAAAATGAGGGAGGAAGCCTCTGCCCCCAGGACTTTTCCCAGCCCAGCTGTCCCTTCGCAAGACAGCCAGGCTGTGGAAGAAGCTTGAGGGGCAAGCCTATTACTGTATTGCCCCTTATATAAGTCTACCCAGGCTTTTTTGGGTCATTTTTTGGGCAAAAATTTCTCGACTTGTAGTCGAGTGTATACAGTATGTGTTAGTTTGAGGAGAGGTGGTTGTGTTGGTCTTAAATAGGCTGAGCGCAAATTGAGATGTAATGCAACTCACTTGGGATGACAAGCCAGAGCTATGAAACTCACAGATATGTTTAATTGACAGTCATTTGTTGTAACTTCCTTACTGACTGCCTCCATTTTTGTCGTCTTCTGGTATGCAATTATAACTTTTCATAAATTCATCAATTTATTAATTCAGTTTCTACATCACTTTTATATCTAATATCTCTATAATGATATCTTGCTACTACTAGCAAACACAACTTTCTCAGCAGCACTACGTCAGTTTGTAACATACCACACCTATGCTTGGGATGGAAGCCCAGGTTTGGTTCTCTCTCAGTATCCCTTATATTCTAGCAAATGTTTGGAAAATGGTTGTCTGCCTTACCTGTGAAAATTCTACATAAGAATTTTCTTACTACCACAACCCTCAGACCTTGGTTGTCTTAACTACATTAAAATGTTCTGTAGATACAAAATGACTGTTGAAAGTACTGCATGTAATCCCAACTGTTTTTATAGGTTTCTTTTTATAAATTTTAATGAATTAACATTAGTAATTATGGTTTGCAAAAACTCCTATATTCCTAACTTTTGGTTTCTTACATGTTTTTCTATGTGCACTTTTATGTTTTCAGAACTACACCATACTGTAATCATGTTTTCCAAGCTGGCTTGCCCCCAATCACTTGCTGTTCTCCGTCGTGGTGTTCATGCTTCTGTGAGTTCAGCCACATCGATCGCAACTAAGAAAACAGTCCAGGGCTGTTCGTCACCTGAATATATATACGAACGAGAGGCCAAGTATGGTGCACATAACTACCACCCACTCCCAGTTGCACTTGAAAAAGGGAAAGGTACTTATTTTAAACTATCTGATATGCTCAAATGTAATAGTGGTTTAAGGCATGTTGGGTACTATAGTTCTTAATTCAGCTATATAGATCATTATTTTCCTCCTGTCTCCCTCCAGTGATGAATGAACTCTCAGTGCAATAGGGATATTTCTTTGGGGGAAAGAAAATGTGGAATACTAGAACTTTTGAATGTCTTCACTCCCCATTCGTGGCTGCTTTTTCACTAGAGAAAGGATGTTGAGACTCTGAACATCTATCACTTGTCTTTTAACCAGCTGAGAAACACAACTGACTCTGTAGTTGCTGCCTCTGCACTTGCCCTTCTTCCTATATCAGAGAAAAGAGAGCTCATATATGATTCTAGTGTGGGAAATGGAGAAATGAGTGGGAGGAAGAGGCTGACAGGGAGCTATCTGTAGTGACAACTTTCCTTTCTTTCAATGTGTGGCTGGCTGAGAAGTCTAAAAGAATGGAAATCAGATGCTTCCCTCATAAAATTTTTGATGCTTACTATCAGTTTTTGCTTTGTGCCGTAGTCCTTGGGACATGGCTCCAGAACCCTAACTTTGGTCATCTTTGACCATGGATCACTTTTTATTGTTGCTCGGGCATTAAAAGGCCATTTTCTTCTCCAGAGTGACCTTGTGATAGATCTAGGCATTGTTATCTTTTAGTTTTTCCTAGGTGAAATAAGAGTAATATGGAAGAACTGCAGAATGTCAGCAACTGAGATAGTCTTCTTTCACTGCCTTTGTGCAATCAGTCTGCCTTTTCTCCTGCTGGCTGTCTAGGGAATGCCAGTTGGGATGCTCCAGCCCATAGAAATTCTTCTTCCTAACTTGTATGTTCATGTATTCATTTCTCCCAATTTCCTTCAAAAGGAATCAAGAGGATGGAGAAAGTTAGTATGTGGGGCGGATAGGACATGATGATGGAGTAGCCACTATTCTAGGTTCTAGGGATTAGTCACTATTCAAGGTTCACTTTTCTATCTACACTTCTGTCTACTTTGGCAGAACAAATAGAAGACTCCCATATATGATCTATGACAGCTGGCTTGACAACAGTACATGTGAAAGGGATCTGGGAGTCTTAGCCACAAGTTGAACATGAATTAACAGTATGATGTAGCAGCTAAAAAGCCAATGCAGTTCTAGGCTGCATCAATAGAAGTATAGTGTCTAGATCAAGGGAAGTAATAGTGACACTCTATTCTGCTTTGGTCAGGCCTCACCTGGAATACTGTGTTGAGTTCTGGGCACCAGAGTTAAAAAAGGATATTAACAAGCTGGATCATGTCCAAAGGAGGGTAACTAAGATGGTGAAGGGTCTGGAAACCATGCCCTATGAGGAACGCCTTAGGGAGCTGGGGATGTTTAGCCTGGAGAAGAGAAGGTTAAGAGGTGATATGATAGCCCTGTTTAGATACTTGAAGGGATGTCATATTGAAGAGGGAGCAAGCTTGTTTTCTGCTGCTCCCGAGAACAGGACCCGGAACAATGGATGCAAGCTCCAGGAAAAGAGATTCCACCTCAACATTAGGAAGAACTTCCTGACAGTAAGGGCTGTTCAAGAGTAGAACAAACTCCCTCGGAGGGTGGTGGAGTCTCCTTCCTCAGAGGTCTTTAAACAGAGGCTGGATGGCCATCTGTCAGGGATGCTTTGATGGAGAGTTCCTGCATGGCATGGGGTTGGACTGGATAGCCCTTGTGGTCTCTTCCAACTCGATGATTCTGGAATACTGTATTGAGTTCTGGGCACCAGAGTTAAAAAAGGATATTAACAAGCTGGATCATGTCCAGAGGAAGGTGACCAAAATGGTGAAAGTTCTGGAAATCATGCCTTATGAGAAGAGACTTAGGGAGCAGGGTATGTTTAGCCTAGAGAAGAGAGTGTTAAGAGATGACATGATAGCCCTGCAGGGAGTCATATTGAAGATTCAAACTACAGAAAAAGAGATTTCACCTAACCCTTAGGAAGAACTTCTTGACAGTAAGAGCTGTTGGACAATGGAATACGCTCCCTTGGACTGTGGCAGAGACTCCTTTTTTGCAGGTTTTTAAAGAGAGTCTGTATGGCCATCTGTCAGGAGTGCTTTCATTGTTTATTCCTGCATGGCAGGGGGATAGAATGGATGGCCCTTTTAGTCTCTTCTAAGTTTCTTCCTCTGAAATATAGTGTACAGCACCTGGTATTCTTTAGTTGTCTCCCATCCAAGTACTAATCAGGGCTTGACCTACTTAGCTTCCAATATCAAACAGGATCTAGTGACTTTAGGGTATTTAGGCTCATATATGAGCTACTAGGAGTAGCCTACAGCTGCAGGTAGCTGAAAGAGATCTGAGACTGTCTATTTCTGGCTGACTGACTATCACTTAGCCTTTGGACCAGCTCAGTGGAGATGGTATCAGTTCCTTTGAATCCTAGAAGGCTTTAGTGAGTTCTGAGAATCTAAATGTCATATTTCCATTGAGTTGCAGAGGAGAGATAATTGTATTACACTGATGCCTGTGGCTTATTTCTGTTGTAAAAATACTGATGTGCTGGCTTTCCTCCTTCCCTCTTTGTTGGACCCTTGTAGGAGTTAGGGGAAAAAAACAAGGATAAACAAGAAAACTATTTTCTGGACCATGTGGGTCCAATTTAATAGAGTAGCTGGCTGATGATGAAGACATGGAACTATCTTTTTCACCAGCTTGCTGTGTCTGTACACTAGAAATGCAGGGTATGAAGCCTTGTTTTGTGAGTCCAGCATAGCAAGGAAGTGACCAGGAAGATGGGCTGGATAACCCCAGATGCACAGCCAGTTCACTTGATGCATAACTTGCCTAAAGAACCCGACAGGCTGATGGCATTTTGCATTTTCTAATGGACCAACTTGCTGTTTGAATTCCTTAAAACAGGGATAAGGAATCCATTTTATTTATTTTTATTAAAATATTAGATCTAGATCCCAAGTTCTAAGTTGCTGAATTGTCGCTTCCATCAGTCTTACCATGGAAGGAGTTGCACTCCAACAACTGAAAGGTCTCAGGTTACCCTTGAGTTAAACAGTTATATCATAACTACTTAAAACAAAGCATCTCCCGGATTGAGCCAGTATAACCTGTGGTGAGGAATGCTGCACATTGTAGTCCAGCATTCTCTGGAGGACTTCACTTTTCCCAACCCTGCTCTATTTGGCCTTTTAAATTCTTTCTAATTTGTCGGCGCAGTGGTTAAATGCCTGTACTGCAGCCACTCACTCAAAACCATAAGGTTGCGAGTTTAATACCAGCAAGAGGGCTCAAGCATGACTCAGGCTTGTATCCTTCCGAGATCACTAAAATGAGTACCCAGATTGTTGGGGACAAGTAGCTTACAGTTGTAAACTACTTAGACACTGCTTAGGCAGTATGAAGCGGTATATAAATGAAGCTGTTTGTTTTTGTTTGTTTTAATCCCTTGTATATGCCAAAGCACTCTGTATTGAATTATTTGTGTGTTGGGCTCACTTTAGACAAGAAATATGAATGTTAGCTGCTGCCCATAGCATCTTGTTATGTGACCTCCTTATTTTGTTTCCATCTTTTGCTGATATCTATATTAATATATGGCTTGTGTAAGCTGAGTCAGGGTACCCAAGCCAACCAGAATTTATGCATCTGCAAAATTAACTTTCCAAATCAGAATATCAGTCAGCAGCTTCTGCCTGTTGTACAAGACAAATTCTTATCTACAGTCAAATGTATAGGCACTGTAGGCCAAATCTACCTAAATATAAAGTTTTAATCCCATGGTATGAGCTGCCTTTGATCCCTTGTTGATGGAAAGATGGGGCATAGAAAAAACACATAAATATTTAAGACAATGGCATGCTGATGTGTCTTTATTGCATATGTTCTGAAGAGATGTGACTGGTCCTGTGAGGAGAGGAATCTAATTTCAAAAACTGCATGACTTCCTATGCAGCCAGGCCTGTTTCATCTTTCTTGCCCTTATACTTTTTTTTCTTAATGTCATTTAACATTAAGAGCCTGCATTATTTGAAATCTTTAAGACCAAAAATGTTTGGGGTTTTGTTTTGTTTTGTTTCAATTTCAGAATACCTGTATTTGCCTATACCATTGATGTCCAAACTCTGGCCCTCCAGGTGTTTTGGACTTCAGCTCCCAGAATCCCAGAATACCAATGTTTGGTATTAGCCAAGGTGGCTGAGGCTTCTGGGAGCTGAAGGCCAAAACACCTGGAGGGACACAGTTTGGATATCACTGGCCTATACAGTCAGCTGTCCACATTTGCAGCTTTGACTTTTGTGGATTTGATTATTCACAAATTTAATTAATTAGTTGTCTCTAAGAATGTCAGCCACCTTTAGCAAAACGTTGTTCTTGAGGACCTAGGGATTCCTAGAGGGGACACTCCTCTAGGCATTTGTAGTTCCTCCAACACAGTTCTGTGATCAGCTTTTGGTGGATGTTGACCATAGAGTTGTGCTGTAGGAATTACAAATGCCTAGAGAAGTGTTCTCTCCGGTTAAAAACATGTTTTTATTTGCAGTTTTTCCACTTTCATGGGGGTCCTGTGTCCTTATCTCCAGCAAAAATGGAGGGCCCACTGTACATATATAATGGGACCCAAGTCTAAATTTATTTGTTACAGCCTTGAGGTAATTTTATACAATATTTTAAATAATTTTGTGCATGAAAAAAAGCTTGTGCATATTGAACCATCAGATATCAAAGGTATCACTGTCTCAGCCACCCATGAAGAAAGTTTTGGTTTTTGCAGTGTTTCAGATTTTGGAATTTCAGATAAGGTAGGCTCAACCTGTACAACATTCCTACAACAAATACATATACAGAAAAGGGGGCTGAGATTCATTGTGCTCGTTTTTGCTTGTGTGTGGTAGTATTATATTGTTGCCATCATTTGAACGATGATGCTTACAAGTACATCCTTTACAAGAGAAAACAAAAGGCCCTGGCCAGGGATTGCAGCTGGCCCTCTGTAAGCATGGATTCTTTATCCACAGATTCAAGCATCCATGGCTTGAAAATGTTCAAATAATATATAAATTCTAAAAAAGCAAACCTTGATTTTCGCATTTTATATAAAGGACAACATTTTTCTATGCCATTGTATTTAATGAGACTTGAGCATCCATGGATTTTGGTATCTATGGTGTGTGTGTGTATCCTGGAGCCAAAGCCCAGCAGATACCAAGCGCCCACAGTACTATATTTTATTATATATTCAACTGTATTTTTCTGATGAACTTATCTTAGTATTATTGCATTACCATATTATTGTAAAAGATGCTACACATAAGTACAAGAGTAACAAGTAGGACAAGTAGGTTCACATATAAAAGTGATCAGATGGTGCTCAGCTGAACCACTGAAGGGAAGTTTCATACTGGCCAATGTGGTTGTTCATAATTGATTCTCAGCTGACTGAGCAATGCAGATACAACTTAGAAAGCTTTTTTTGGGGTGCAGCTTCTGGAAGAATTAATTCCCTCCCCCAAGTTATGTGTAGTAATAGGTACCAACTACATCTCCTCATTAACTATTCACAGTAGATATTATGAGCACATCTCTGAGTATCTTATGTTCCAGATGTTCTCTCCTCCCCCTCAGGATGCTTACTGTACATTGCACTACATACTTTGGTCTAGTACTAACTAAATCTCAAAACCAGAATGAAATATAATAAGTAGATAAATTTAATAGTTAGGATAGTTTCCTGGCATTTATGTTTCTCAGCTATTTCTCTCCTGTAGAATTATCTTCAGAATAATTGTTATGGAAGACACGCTCGGATGATCTACTACCTCCTCTCCAGCTTCTGTTGTAAAAGATTATGGGTCCCTGGTTATGTCTTGAAGTTAACTGAGGATATATTAGAGAGCTTTTCAGCGGTTGGGCTCCAACTGTTTGCCACACTAGACTTGTCTCTGAAGTTTTATTACATTCAGCAAGCTTCACCTAATGTAATATTTAATCTAATTAGAAGCTAAATCGTGTCAAAGTCTAACTGTGTTTTTGCTACTATGTAACCTCATAATGCTAGATTAAAGCTTGGAGTGATGTGCCTGGAAACTGTTTACAGGTCAACTTCTTTATTGGTTTACAGCTGCAAATTAGTAGCTTTGTACAACAATATTATCTAAGTGAATATGTGTTTGACAGGTAGATCAGTGTAACAAAGTAATGTATAACATATCAAGTGCTTCCTTGAGGACAAGTAAACAGTTCTTTCTTCTTGGCATCTTGCAGCCTGCTGAAATGTATCACTTGTGGGGAAGGAGGGAGACAGGGTGGGAACTATGTTGCCTTCTGCTTTCCTTGAAAACTAGAAAATAGACTTCTCTTGGTTTCATTCCATGGGCCTAATATGTGAGTTTACCCATGAGTTTATCCTTCTTTCTTACAAGTTTATTCTTATACAGAAGATCTTGTAGCACTTTGAGACTAACTGAAAGAAAGAAGCTTTCAGTTAATCTCAAAGGTGCAATAAAATCCCTTTGCATACTGATTTCCAGATTAACACAGCTGTGTTTTTGAGTTTTTCTTGTATACCTAGGTAGATTGGGCAGAAGATGTAACTGTGCCCTCAATAGAAAAATCTGCTTGTCACTTTAGGGAAAGGTTGTTGGTTTTTTTTTTTTTTTTTTGGTAAACTTTGACAATTTCTTGCCTTTTTTTCCTGTGTGCTGAACTGCTGCATGCTGGTCATTTTGAAAATTGGCACTTAACAAACAACAGTGCATTCCTGGCTTCATGAAACTGTGCTTAGGATGTAAATGTGATGCATATATTAACTAGTGGTAGTCTTTTCTAGTTGAAGTTAGCACAGCCACAGTAGTCATCATAACATAAACTATGCCAAAAACATATTCTGTGGTTAGTACTTGCAGTGCAAAATTCACTGAAGAATAAATGTATAAACCAGATAAATGTAGCACAGTGGCCATTTGCAAGAGAAGAGGATATACATTTTGTTGCACTGAATTTACCAGTTAATGCTTTTAAACAGCAGCCCATTCTTGTTACTATATTTGTCTCATTAGCCACTCATGTGTCTTAAAATGTGTAAGTAACCTACTTACCAATATGTGCATCCTCTCTGTAAGTGCAAGCCTACACTTTTAGTTTGAGAATGATAAACTTTAATCCTTTGTTTCTAAACCTATCAGGGAAATTGAGAAATCTGAACTATGTCCTGATGTTATGCTGATTAAGATTTTCTAAAGCAGCCAGTAGAACACTTACCTGTATGGAAAAGCTGCTATGCAGAAACTTATTTGACCAAAGTTTATCCTATAATTTACACCTCCGCACAGTCCTATACATGTCTGCCACAAGTAGACTGATTGGATTCAAGTAACAGATTGCAATCCTAAACACTGTTGTGGTTTTAATTCTCTCAAACAATTAATGCTCTAAAATTATCTTGTTTGTGTAGAAGATTTATCCTTCTAGTATTTTCCTAGTACCTTAACTTTGTTTTTCTAATCTTTTCTAGGTGTTTATGTGTGGGATGTAGAAGGCAAAAGATATTTTGACTTCTTAAGTGCTTATAGTGCTGTCAATCAAGGGCACTGTCATCCAAAGATTGTAGCTGCTCTAAAATCCCAGAGTGACAAACTTACCCTTACCTCAAGAGCATTTTACAATGATGTACTTGGTGAATATGAAGAGTATGTCACTAAAATGTTTAAGTACAACAAAGTACTTCCAGTGAATACAGGTAACATTCCCTGTTCTGTCTTTCATAAACCATTTGTGTTTTTGTTATTTAAGTTGAATATGATATCAGATATTTGTGGATTTTCAAAGTTTGAACTTCCTTCCTGAATGTTGGAGATTTGATGGGCACAAAATTCTGTGTGTGTCTTGACCATGCTAAGAGATCTTGCAGTCACTAATTACATGGGTGTAACACTTGTATATTCCAAATATTTCCTGGGTCCTTGGCAGAATTTCCCCACTGGAAAAAAGGTACAGTCAAAATTGTATTTTCCCCTCTTTGGTTAGGTAAAAGTGCTGCTTTGAGATCCTGTGTGGTGTAGTAATTTGAGCATTAGACCTTGACTCTGAAGACCAGGGTTTGACTCCTGGCTTAGCTGTGTAAACCCACTGGGTGACCTTGGACAAATCACACCCTTTCAGCCTCAGAGAATGGCAATGGCAAACCCCCTCTAAAGAAACTTGCCAAGAAATGCATGTGGTAGGGTCACTTTACAGTTGCCATAAGCCAGAAACAACTTGAAGGCACACAACAACAGTGCTGCTTTATTTTCTCCACATCCTCACGGACTAAAATAACCTCATCCAATACCCATACTGTGATTTCCATTAGGAATTTATTGTTCCTATCTGCTTTGCATAATATATCTCTGTAGGTAGGCAATGGCATGGCTTCTGATATTAACAACTGTAATTTCCTTCTTTAAACTCATCTGCATTGTATGCACTCTTTTGTCTTAGGTGTGGAGGCTGGAGAAACAGCTTGTAAGCTGGCTCGTAAGTGGGCGTATACAGTGAAAGGAATTCCAAAATACAAAGCAAAGATAATTTTTGCAGGTATGTCAGCATAATACTGCAAGACTTTCATGCTACTAAATAAGGCAAAGATGGAAATTGCTGCTTATCAAAGACTATATCTTTTAAAAAAACACAAAACACCCTACATATGCACCAGGAATACCTTTGTGTTAGAGCATGGCTTCTCTGCTGTTTATTTAAATATCACACCTGACATGTTTTGTTGTTGTTGTTGCAGTGATTTCATCATGAGTTGCTTTATTAAGTTAAAATAATGTACAGAGGTTGTCTTCTCTGTTTTTGCACAAAAAATTATTGGTTTATGTATTGTCTGGTGCCATAAAGAGCCTTTACCCTAGTGAGAAGATGAGGGTGGAATGGTGCTGTTGTCCGGGAAAGCTGCCAATACTCACTCACACAGCTGATAAGAGAGTATTTGGTGAAAGATACACACCAAGCTGCCAAGGCAGCACATCCAAATGAAGTCCAAATTATTGGTTTATGTATTGTCTTGTGCCATCCTCTCAAGCCAGAAACAGTCTGAAGTTCAAGGTTAATGAGAGCAACACTGTCAGTCCAGTCCGAGGCCAGAAAAGCCAGAAGGGTGGTCAGCGGGTCCAATATGAGGTCTAAGAGTCAAAATCAGTCAAAGGTCTAGGAGTCAGAAAACAGCAGCCTTCTCTTAAAGAGAACAAATAGTCTCTGACGAGAGTCCTCAACGTGTGCCAGGTGTTTTATATCTAGCTTCGCTGCTGCGTGCCTAATGAGCGTTTCTCTGCAAGTCTCTTTGACCGTCTCAAGCACTGCTTTTCTACTCTTCTCTGATTAAAGGTAGGGACCTGAATGCTCTGCTCTATGTCTTCCAAGTCCTGCACTACTACTGGGTCCAGCCTAGGCTGCTGAGCCCTAGACTCCACTGGGGCTGAGGGAGCAGAGCTGGGTCCTGGCTGGACCACCTCTACAGGAGCTGGCAGGGCAGAGCTAGGACTTGGCAGGGCAGAGCTGGGGCTTGTCTCAGCCTCAGGTGTCACCTGCACCTGAGGGTCTGAGTCCTCCGAGTCCCCTTCGCGGCTGGCCATGACAGCTGTTTCATTTCAGCTGCAGATGTAAGCATGCTTTTTAGGGAACAAATGCTACAGAATTTGCTAGATGCAGAATGTTAAAGTTTGCATATTAGTTAACTGATACTGGATGGACTTCTCTGGGCAGCATGGTATAGTGTCTCATCTTTAAGAGGCATATTAATAAATAATCTGTTTTGTCTTGTTACCACCACAGTTAACATAGGTTTTCAGCACTTGAGAGAGCTAAATAATAATCTATTGTAAATTAAGTCTTTGCAACTTAATTAAACTTAAATGCTGTTTAAAGTACAAGATTAGGTAGAAAATCTGACTTAAAAGCAGTTGGATATCTCCCCTATAGCGTGCTCATTTATTAGAAGGGGTAGAACATCCAGATGGACAACGGATTTAACAGGAACAAATAAATGTCACAAAATAGTAACCAAGTGTTCCGAATTCTCCAGAATTCTTTGTCAAGCTGGTTGTTAAGCAAAAAGGTGCTGAGTAGTTATGGAACAAAAAAAGCAGGATTGCTGTTGAAGCCATAAAGCCCTGAATTAGTCACATTCATTAAGATGAATGTAAGAGAAGATTGGAGCTGCTGGAGATGGGTAGAGCAAAAAGGGGCTATCAACACTTCATATGCTTTTCTGATTCATGCAGCTTAATTCAGTGTGCAAATATTTCCCCCTTTCTCCACATGGGAAAATCAGTTATGCCAACTCCTGTGCTTACATAGTTATGTTATTTAATCAGGTATTTCAGGGAATCTTTTGTATCCAGGACTGATTTCCGGTACATCTGTGCTTGCAGAGTTTTCTTCAGTCATGCTGCAGACTCCTATAAGTATCCCCTCAGCTGTGTATCACTTTACTATTTTTAAAGGACACTTTAGATGGATGTGGGATTGCACCTTTGGTTGCATTACATTCTCTTAGGCACTACCCAGATTTCAAATTGCATTCGTGGATAAACCCCATTTTTGAAATCACAACATCCAACAGTTTATTGTTCAGATAGTTTGGTTGAAAAAAATTTACCCACATCCATTAGTCACTGCATATATTAGTCCTTATATTACATTTAAATCTTAAATACTAATGTGCCCACTTGCTGTCCAAAATTGTTTCATAGAGATTTTTTTCTTTTGAATTGTGAATAGAGATTACATAATAAATAAGTAAATAAATACCCTAAATCCTGTCTGATCTTGGAAGCCAAGCAGATCAGCTCTGGTTAGTATTTGAATGGGAGACTGCTAACAAATACCACATGCCTAGTTCAGAGGAAAGAACTGGCAAATCCACCTCTGAGCACTTGTGTAAAAAATAAAACCATCCAATGAAATTCATGGGGCTGCCATAAATTGACAGGTGATTTGAATACACATACACACATACACATATGTAGCAGAACTGATAAAGAGACTTTGTTCAAACTCAATTTTGAGAAATCTCAACTTTTTTGAAATGTATAGTATCTGAAACCCTCTTTGAATTGTGAATCTAGTTGGGTTGTGGAACATTTCTAAATATTAAATATGTAGGTTGCATCTTATGTTCAGTTTCTTTTCCTTTTTCATGGCAGCTGGCAACTTCTGGGGAAGAACACTCTCTGCTATCTCAAGTTCTACAGACCCTTCAAGCTATGATGGGTTTGGACCATTTATGCCAGGTTTTGAAGTTATTCCATACAATGATCTGCCAGGTCTTGAGGTATCACACCATTTCCCATTCTGTAAAGTTGCATTCCTTTTTTATTTTGTGTATTTCTTTTGTTTTCTTTTTGCCCCTTAAGGGTCTGATTGAAGGACAGTCTAAAATGTGGCTAGTAAATGACAGCAGTGCCAATGTAGTTGTTGAAATGACAACTATGCTGTGTCCACATGAAGCCCATTTTGCATTGAGGGTTCTCTATAGGAACCTGCTCATGTGACACCTTTTGGGAGTTAATTCTAAATGGCCATAGATCAACATCTTGATCTGTTTGGCTATGTCAGCTCAAGATTTATTATGGGGGACAAGTCTTGAAAATCAGTAGTTGTACATTGGCTGATAGAAAACTAGCATTCCTTTTAAAGCCCTACTGAATTGTCACTCTGTTTGCTGAGACAATTGCAAGCTATATAGAGGTAAATCATCTTATAGAGTGAAAAAACCAATGATCAAGAAGGTGACTGCTGGAAAATGCAGACTATGCATGTGAAAGGGATAAAAGAGACAGGGAAAGACGTTAAACACACTTGCACCCCAGTGATGTGGCAGTGTGAAGAATTAATGTCCTGGAGCAGGCATCTTTTCCTGGCTCCCATCTTGAAGAGTAGTGAATGAAGATGGAAGAGAGGACTGTAAAGTCAGAAGGGCGAGTTGTGGGAATGGAGAAGCAAAGTAGGAGAAAGGAACAAATGGTAAAGAGGAAGAACACAGTGAGAAAGAGCAGACAAAGAGAACTGAGAGACAGAAATAAGGGGCTGTGTTGGGTGAACTGAGGGTACTATATGTCTGCAAGTCGGTTTTCCACTCCAGTGGAACTGAGGAATGGAGAGAAGGGTAATATACAGCACTGTGCCATTTATATGCTTCTCAAGAATTCCATTGCTAGCACATTTTGGGAAAAATCTAATCAAAGTACCTTTTATGTTTCCTATACTGAGGGTGTTAGAATCCTTTTTTTTTACTAGTCTCAAGCAATTTGATATTTCACATAAATAAGGATATATGCTTATGGTGTTGAAATAATTTTAAAAAGACACTTTAGTAGTTTACATTAAGACTTACCATCATATGAGATCAATGTAGGCAGGTATGTGTAGACATTTGATGCAATGACTGGAATCCTGTTGGTGCCCTACATTTTTTCCAAGGTCACACAGCAACACTGAGGGAAAGCAGACAAATTGTTCTGGTTCTGAGTAGCCAGTTTCTCCTCTTCTTACTTCTTTCATGGATGCTACACATGTGATATTTCTCTTCCAGATTCCACTGCCTGTGCTGGTGTTGCCATGCCCTTGTAGGGCACCAGTTGGCTCCTGGCCATTGCAACTTATTATGGGGAAGAAATGGCATCTTTCTATAATTGCATTCAGTAATTTTGTTCTCATTGCTCCTCCTTAGCGTGCCCTTCAGGATCCAAATGTAGCAGCTTTCATGGTGGAACCCATTCAGGGTGAAGCTGGTGTGATTGTTCCTGATAAGGGTTATTTAACAGGTGTACGAGAGCTTTGCACAAAGCACAATGTACGTAAGTCTCGCTGCAATAAAACAAGAATATTTAAATACTGAAAAATGTCCCAGTCTTCTGACTAGCAAATTCAAATAGTTCCTTTTAGACCAAAACTAGCAGCCATATAATACTATCATATATTTAAAAACACATGCTAGTTATTTCTGAACTTTCTTTAGTGTGTCCCCCCCCCACCCCGTGTTTTAGTACCACATCATCAGTCTCTCAAAGGGACATCAGTAAGGGATACAGCATTTTTGAAGAAACCAGAGCTCTCTTTTTTTCACCAATGATGCTAGCATTGTCCTGGTAGAACACTTTTCTGAAAGGTGAGCCATTGCTTAAACCTGCTACCTTATCAGTCTTGTGTTTATCTTGAGTAGACAGTAAAATTATTGGGCTATGCTTTGTGTACCCTTTAAATTTGGACTTTATCCCACTTTTGGCCAACTGTTCTTTATTTCTCAACCCCTCAATAGGGCTAATTTGAGATAACAACCCTGTTTACCTTTGGGTGCAGCAGTGGTAAATCTTGTCTTGTGGAAATTTTGTAATATCCTCCCTAACTGGACACTGAAGGCCAGATAAATATAAACACATATTTGAAATGTGATCAAGATAATCATATGATAAGATTTCCATGTATATTGGAGCTGTTCCTCTTGGTGCTTTCCTTTGGAGGAGGTGATGGTGGTCATACTGTGCATCTCCATAAAGAAAGGCTTCACAATGACAAGGAGTGGGAAAACATGAAGTTTCCCAGGGCTGTGCTAGAGAAATGATCTTGTCCTTAGGCTGGATAGAATTCTCCATTCCTGCTGTAAAGCATTCTCAGCTACTTACCAGTCACCCCTATAACATTTTCTTTCAGTATGGGTACAACTGTAGACTAGAATAGTTACTTTAAAAATGTGCAGATATTGTGTGATACTGAGTTTTGAACAGTCCTTAAACACTAGAGTTTTGATTTTAAGCAGTCCTTAAACGCTGATTGATGGTCATACTTAATGTCTGGAAAATGGGAATACTTGGACTATTGGGATGAAGTTACTGTACTAAAAAACATTTCTCTTTAAATTTGATCTTATACACTGATCCTTTTAAAAACAAAACAGGTTCTCTTTATTGCGGATGAAATTCAGACTGGGTTAGCTAGAACTGGGAAAATGCTGGCTGTTGACCATGAAAACGTTAGGCCAGATCTCATCTTACTTGGAAAGGCCCTGTCCGGAGGTGTCTATCCTGTAAGTATTGTTTTTTTTTAAAATAACTGATTATGTATTTCCTTTTGTAGTTTTGAGCTGATTAAGAACCGGCCCAAGGAAAGGGCCACATGGGGTAAACTCCATTCTCGCATTTATGATCTTATGATATGACAGCACTCTGGCAAATCATTCCTATTTGGTAAAAAAAACAAACAAGCAATATGGGAAGGAAACCAGCAAAGCACTGTTACTAAGGAGAACATGAGTGTTGTTTAGTATTCTTGTATCCTTGCCAGACTTGTTTCCCCTTTAGAAATATTTGTAAGTTTTTCCATGCAGGCTTTTAGATGTTAACTGCCTTGTTGCCACTTTTCTGTGATGTAATGTTTTTAACATAGGAAACAGCTGTGAAGCAAATGCATGCCCTTTGACAAGTCTTGTAAGAAGCCACAGAAAGAAATAAAATGTTCTGTTATTGCATATATAAAAGTGGTAAAAAGGGCCCAGTGGGTTAATTAATTGTAGAGAACATAGTGTAGACTATGAGCTTCCTTCTGTGCCTAGATAAGCTTAACATGACTTTAATCTACATTTTACTAGAACTGTTCTGCTTATGACAGGGACGGAAAACCTGTGGTCTTTCAAAAGTTAGACTACAGTTTCTGTTATTACTGAGCAGCAGCTGTGGTAGTTGGGGGTGATGGGAATTAGAGTTCAACAATATCTGTAAGGTCAGAGGTTCACCACTGCATACCCTAATCCCATATATCTGGGAAAGCTGATGTGCTTTGGCTCATGAGTTGGATAAAAAAAAGTATACTAGTCCATATTTGGGTGAATTTGCAGATTATTTTTGACCACCTAATGATGCCATCTGAAAGATAAAAAGTCTGCTATCTGGATGTTCAATGTTACCTTGTGTAATTATGCAGCTGGCTTGGAACAGCTTTGAGGCAGAAAATAATAATACTGCATAATAGTCTGAATGCTATAGTCAGCATTTTGACACTCTGTTTGCACTGCATAACAAGTTTAAGATCAATAAAGATCAATCAATAAATGCTAACTATAGTAAACAGATAACTGTATCAACTTGCACTGTAGTTGACCACTCATTTTCTTAGGAATAAATAGTACAGAAAGCAATAGGATATGAAAATAAGCTGTTCTGTATTTCTGCTGTAGGGTTTGCATATGAACTGTAATTGTGTAGGTGATAGGCCACCAGGTATTTAGAATCATTGTGCAAGTGTACTTCTGTGCTGATTCTGCTATGTTGTCAAGCAGAAGGAAAATTCTTACAAAGCTTGTTGTCTCATAGGTCTCAGCGGTGTTATGTGATGATGAAATTATGCTCACCATAAAACCTGGTGAACATGGTTCTACATATGGTGGGAACCCACTGGCTTGTCGAGTGGCCATGGCAGCACTTGAGGTATGTAACAGGTGGAATTTAATGAGAGGAGTTTTATAAACTCTCTCAGCAAGTTACCTCCAGTGATTTCAAAAGGCTATTCAAGTCTGGTTTTTTTTCTTAGCTCTCTCAAGGAAGCTTGAGAAGCCTTAACCATTCAGGAGCAGAGTATAAGGTTGCAAGGGGACTGCAGGGGTTGAAGAGAATCATTTCTCTCTTTACTCTGTTGTCAGGAGAATTTTTGGAAATCGTCTAATAACTAGCCAACAGCAATGTTTAAAAATCTGAAAATTGGAAATGTCAAAGAACTGATTATTTTCCCAAGCTTGCTATTTCTATGAATTTTAAAACTAAAATTACAAGAAGCATATTTCAGTTTTTAAAATATTTATTTGTCTTTAAACCAGAATACTTATTTTCACATTTATACAGTTTTATACCTGTGATTTGGGAAATTATCTTCGGTCTTGATGGAATCAGTATTTCTAGCAATCAACTTCACTGTTTTTACCACTCCAGTGATTACCTGTTGTTCAGCTTTCTCTTCTTCATTTCAAATTGCTGCAGGTAATTGAAGAAGAGGAGCTGGAAAAGAATGCAGAAATCATGGGCAATATATTGAGGAATGAGCTTATGAAGACACCATCAGATATTGTGACTTGTGTTAGAGGAAAAGGATTATTAAATGCCATCGTTATTCGGGAAACTAAAGGTGAGACTATCCTTATACTCTGTTACAAGGCATTGGTGTGATAACAAAGACACCTTTTAAGTGTTCTAAGGAAATTCGGCAAATCCCAGCTCAATAGCCCGATGTTCCAACCATCTGCAGTTGGGATGGTGATGCTGTCTAGGAAAATGAGTTTTCTTGTCCTCCTTGCCTTAAAAAAAGTCCCATTCAGCACAAATGTCTTTTAAGGAGGGGACTGGCATGGACGACTTGCAGTGGGGGAATGCTCTACAACAAGTTTGATCTGAAGCAAGAATTCCAGCTGGTAAAATTTGGAAGGCTTTTTGCCAGGGATAAAAGAAGAAATTTCTCAAAAAGCTACTCAGCTTTGTCTTGGAAAAAGCTTATAAACCAATATTTGTATGTACAGATTGAATCTCCATATCTGGGGTCCAAAACTACTACAGGAATAATCCAGTTTGAGACTGCTTTAACGGCCCTAGTTCAATGCTAGGGAATACTGGGAACTGTAGTTTTGTGAGAAATTTAGCCTTCACTGTCAGAGAGCTCTGGTTCCACAATAAACTACAATTTCCAGGATTCTTTAGCACTGAGCCATTGCAGTTAAAGCAGTCTCAAACTGGATTGTTTCTGCAGTGTGTTTTGGAATTCAGAAATTCAAAATATTCTAAAAAACAAAATCTTTTTCATCGGTGGCTGAGATAGTGACATCTTTATTTCTGATGGTTCAGTGTACCTAAACTTTGTTTCATGCACATTATTAAATAGTGTATAAAATTACCCTCAGGCTATGTGTATATGGTGTACAGTATGAAACAGAAATCATAGAAACATAGAGTTGGAAGAGACCCCCTGACATGCAGGAATACATGTTGTGTTTAGACTTGGGTCCTATCTTCAAGATTTTGCTTGAAGTATATACAGATACAGGTATTCTAAAATAATAATAAATAACACCGAAAACCCTAGCAGCTCTGGTCCCAAGCATTTCAGGTAATAGAAACTGAGTCTGTACTACCTTTTATACACACACACACACACACACACACACACATATATATGAGGCACAGGCATCTCTATAGGAAATATTCCTCCAAGACTGTTTAGTAGTAATAGTAATTTAGTAGTAGTAGTAATTCTCTCCTTTAGTGAAAAGGAAGCACATCTCTTGCTTGCTTCATGTTAGCTTATACTTTGCATTGCCAGTAAAGTAACATTTTCATTATTTGTACTTTCCCTCCCTAAGACTATGATGCCTGGAAAGTGTGTCTGCGACTCCGTGACAATGGACTCCTGGCCAAGCCAACACATGGGGATATCATCCGCTTGGCTCCCCCTCTAGTAATCAAGGAGGATGAAATCAGAGAATGTATTGAAATTATCCACAAAACTATTTTGTCTTTTTGAAGGTGCACTGTTCAAAGTGTGCGTGCAAGCTCTTTCCCAGTCCAACTCTAAAAAACAATGTTCTGGAGCCATCTCTTCTCCTCCCTTCCTAGGTTTGATATTTTTCATCCTGCTGGGTGTGAAAACTCGAGTCTTCTGATACAAATAATTTCACCTTTTTTATTATGGACCTGAAGAAAGCAAATGACTAAATTGGTTTTTGACTGTATTGTCTCTTTGGAAAATTTGTTAAGTTTCATCTCCTGAATTATGTTTATGAATGTCTCCTTACATTTCATTGAAAGGATAAATTATATAAATCTAATATTACCATCTTAAAGCTATTAAAATATCTTTTACCAATTTTCTTTTATCATTTAGCTTTTCTTTTACTATTCAGTTCTGAGTGGAGGACTGAAATCTTACTGTTGGTGCTAACGATTGTATTCTGTCAGGAAATCTTAGCTTCGATAAAATAAGATGCCATATTGGTCAGTGTTTTATGACTATAACAATGAGATCTTAGATGCTGCTTCGACTGTGCATATTCATAAGTTCAAGATTGTGCTGAAATTGATATCACTTTTTAAAATTTGAATTGAAATATAAACATTTTGTTAATAAAATTGAGGATAGATACCATATTATATCTCTATGACAAAATTGCAGTATAATGTAATGAGAGGAATGCACAGTACAGCTTAAGTCTTCTTCCCTTGAGAATTTGAGAAGTGGCATTTTATAGCAGATGTACTTGACATCTCAACTGCCTTTTTCTTAACCAGTCAGTCCTCTCCCTTGAACAATTTATATCCCTGTGCTACAGGCTAATTACAGTGACCCTTCCCAGCTTGTCCATTGCAGACACTTTCTGTAGCAGGTTACTATTGATCAAAATATAGACAACATGCTTCTTAACACTGAAGTTCAGTTATATGGAATATTGAGAGGTTCCTAATGGAGTTTATTTTCCTTTTGATAAGAGAGAACCAGAATCTTACAGTGTCCTGGTAATATGCATTGCTTAAAAATACACAAGCGGAGCAATATGGAAGCATACAGGCAACTCTTGTAGAAACCAGATCCCCAGAGATGCTTTCACCACCCCAACACTCCCAGTCAGCTCACAGTCTGCAGATGCCTTCACTGTGTTTGTCCAGATTTGCATAGCAAGACTGCTGTCATGCTTGTGTCTTTCAAACCACTTGTCTGTGACCTTGTTGTCCCTTTGATCATTCAGGGTTTTTATATGTTTGCTTTCCCTGAGAGTGTGCATAATGTCCCCACTCAGGTTCAGGGTGGTCTCTCCTCTTTCTGCAGCCAGAGCTCCAGACCTCAGGAGGTTTACAGACCCTCATGATTACTGTGGTTCTTTCGGGAGCCCTCTCTCTCAACTCATTATCTAGGCAGTAGCACCATGCCTCCTAGCTACCTGTTTATCCCATTCCTTGCTAGTGGTGCTGAGGCAATGGCTTCAACCAGCTCTGGTGCCTCCTCCTCCTCCTCCTCCTCCTCCTCCTCCTCCTCCTCCTCATCATTTTTTGGTAGTTTGATTTGGTGCTGATGAGGTCTTGTTGGCTAGCATGAGCTATCTGCTCTTGTTAAGGAGCATTTACATACATTGCTAGCATATTAGAGTTACCAAACACACAATTCAAGGAGAGATCTAAGGAAGATGGCTATCCTTACTTCAGTCATTTGCAGCGTTGAGAGAATAAGATAAATTTTTCTACTTTATAGGAAAGGCGTTTAGAGACAAAGTTAATATACCAAGAAACAAGTAGTAGAATTGACCCCAAAAAGCTTATTTGAAAACTGAGAATCCACACAGCTAGACTTCTCTCATGAACAAACTGCACGTTTTGTTTCCCGAGAATAGGTCCAAATGACTATTCGGTTGACCTGTTGCCAAAAGTTGAGTAGATGTATAAACGAAGGTTTAATTCTGGCCACATTTGCTTCTCTGCCCTAATCAGTATATTTTATCTACAACTATGTTCTCTAGTGAATCATTAGTAGCTTATGAATTCTTCAAAAACTAGTGTTGGCTATCCATACTAAGTTTGGGTATACTTCATATTGGTTTCAGCTTTTGTAAGCAATTCAACATGTTATAAACTAAAATGTGTCAGGACTTATTCACATTTGAGTCAATTATATTGTTTTTACAAACAAACCTGTCCTACTTTAGAAGGAGTTGTTTAAATCAGGATGGAGGCAGCAACTATGAAGACATGAACAGGATCAGTTCCAAAGCTAGTGTATTCATTTGGAGACTCTTGCTCAAAACTTTGAATTTGAGTAGGTATAGCTGAATTTTCTTAGGGAGTTATTTATTCGAACAGTTTGTGCTGATAAGCCTCTCCCATGCTTTTCTTCATCCATGTGAAATCCTTCTGTTTTTTCTTCTTGGAGGAGAAAAGCATGGATTACTGTGACTTAAGGCAATGCTGTCAGCTGTTGGAAGCCCTTCCGAAGTTTTCTTGATTAGTGTCAGAAAAGAAGTTGTTAGCAGGAATCCATGCCTGAAGGCTGCCTTGAGCTTATTAAAAAGGGTGGGTGGAAAGAAAATTGGTTGATCGAAGATTGGTTCATAGAAATACATTGATTTCAGGAAATAAAAGGCTACTCATTGTAGTTCTATGCTGCTAAGAGTTGGATGCTGACATGATGGAGTTTATTGTAGTAATTCTACAATAGTTACTGTAGTTATTGTACTGATTGATCCTTAAAATTTCCTGTGTTCTCCTTTGGACACTCATTTTGGGAAATTGTATACCCTTAATTCCTTCCTTCTTCATTTTATCTATTGAACAGCTGACCATTAAAACAAATACTCTGTTTAGAAAGTGTCACGGATAATAAGATAAACATATTTTTGTTGATATGGATCAGCAGGCCCATAGATTAGAATACAGATAAACACATGATAAAGTTGGACTGTCTTTACTAGTCATTCCTTGTTCCTTTGGATTTTATGCCTTTAGCCAGCAACCAGAAGATGGCACTACATCATTATCTTTCATATGCTAAGGGAAAAATGAGCTAGGTTGACTGGGCTTATGTTTGAGATACTAAAATAGGAAGTGAGAAGTAGCAATCTTTTGCACCAGAATCTTTGTCCTACTTTTTATCCAGCCATGGGACCAGTAGAGCCTTTGTTGTGAGAAAAAACAGCCAGTTATTTTAAAACAACATACCAAGAAGATGATAAAAACACAAAGTTCAACACAACAGACCAGTTCTTTTGCTACAAGATGGTTCTTACAGAAGTATGAGAAATCAACCTTTTTCCCCCCTTGGGCACAGTAGAACTGAGATTGATCAGTATCTCAATTCTGAGAAATAAAGTTGTTGGGATTTAACGAGAGAGTGCTAGATTTGTAGCTAGGTCATATGGGGATACAGATTTCTGTCTATCATGAACTTATTTGCTGCATTTGGACAACTGTATATTTGGCTCATTCAGCTGAGATGTGAACAAGCCACATGCATGTCAGAATTAAACCCAAAGCCCATGACTTACAGTTGTTTAGTGTCTCAGCTTGAAATTGATGAAATTGATGCTCGTGGAATAAGCAAGCATTTTAAACATGTTTTTAAGTTGGGTCAAGATCCTAGCTTGTGGCAAATCTATTAATGTAGTCCATGTTTGGATACAAATGGCAAAGGAGGAAAGCACACTCATAGTAAGCTAGCAATTCCTCAGTTACCCCACTTTGACATTTCTTCCAGCATGGAATATATTAATTTGGAGTTGGTAAAAAAAAAATTAGTATGAAATGTGCTGGCAAAAGTTTTGTGCATATCGTGGCAAATTTAATAATGCAAACTGGACCACTGTGTCATTTTGGGTAAATCATCGCCTATTATCAGCATGGGCTGTCAGAAAAAGCCCAAATGTTTCTAAATCAAATTAAAATGCTGTATGACTGATAAATAACAGTTCTAAGGATATATTTAGTGACACTTATGGAATATTTTCATCCATGCTAAGAAAGAAAATAGCTATCCTACTGAATGTAAAAATGAGAGGATGTAAACCACAGAAGTGGTTCAGCTTACTTGTCTGTTTAGAAGATTTGTATTTCATCTGCCTGATATTCACGGGGTGGGAAGAACTTGAAATAATACAAACCCTGCAAAAATATGCAGAGCCAAGAAACCATTAGTTCTCTTGCTGATGGATTGTTTTGGGAGCATGCTTCTCTTTAAGGGCCTAAATACCCTAAAAGGCACCAGATCCCATCAGATCTTGGAAGTTAAAAAAGGGCAGTCCTGGTTAGTATTTGGATGAGAGACTACCAATGAATATCTGGTACTGGCTATATTTCAGAGGAAGAAACTGGGAAAACCACCTTGGGATTCGTTGTCTAAGAAAACCCTATGGAATTCATGACATCACCATAAACCAACAGGTGACTTGAAGCACGTGCATGCTTGTGTATACACACACACATACACACGATTCTGGTTTTCCAGGGAAAATGCCACTGTTTCTTCTGTGAAGGAGAAGCCATGCATCAGTTTGTTGCATCTTCACTTACTCATGGATGGGACCAATGTTGTCTTACACTGATATTCTCTGGGCTCCCACTGACTCTTGAAACAATTCTAGACATATAAAAGTTACTTATATTCAAATAGAAATGTGGATGAAGAATAATTGCTAGTCGGGTGTGTAACTTGGCACCTATGCCAGGCAGTAAATGTTAATATCCTTTTCATTACTGTGGAGCATCATGGGAGATAAAGGGTTTCTGTCATACCTTTCCAAAATGGTTTTGATACCTGGATGATGGTGTTGCTAACAAATAGTTTATCAGTAGCAATGAAATGTTAAAAATAGAAGATAAAAGACACACCTCATAAATCGAGGCTACAAGGTTTAGGTGTAAATCAGATTGCTTGTCCCAACTAGAGTGGACCCACCAAATCAATAAGATTTCTCCAAGTGTTGTAACTCTAGTTATGCCTAGCGTTTGGGTTCAAACCTTAATATGGAATGGATCTGACATTCTCTTTGTTACCTTCCTGACTTGCTTTTGGTTTTACAAAATTTCTTACCCTTTGAGAATCTGGAGGTCAAATCTCCCTTGTTTCGATATTCTTAAACTAAAGGCCCATTGTCTGCAGGCAGAAGAGCCTAATTAAAACATTTATTTTCCAATACAATTTTCTCCTCACTCTTGGCACTTTGGGGAACTGCCTGAGGGCAGCAGAAAAACTCACTCAGCTTATGAGAGAGGCAGGTGTTTCTTCCATGAATAGATTTTGGCTGCAGTGGGGTAAAATTTTCTGTGCATTGCTGTTTAATTTTGTGTGTTTGCTTTTTTTAAAAAACAAAACCAAAGCTCTGAAGTAGGAGCAGCTAGGATCTCTACCCTGTTTAAATAAAAACGTTAAAAGGCATGAGACAATCCACAAGCAACTTTAAGAATGAGAGAAAGAAGTTTCTAGCATAAACTTCTGTGGGCTCCACTTCATCATCACTTTGCATCTGACAATATGGTCTAGAGTCCACAAATGTTGATGCTGGAGATGTCTTTTTCTCAGTCTCAGATAGTAGCACCTTTTGGGTTGGTGACATCCCAGTGTTGCAATTCATGCTGTTACTCTCAGGCAGCTTGGTACACCCAGAGCTGTTCTCCTCTACCAGATATACCCCCATTTCTGTGGTGATGGTGGGGTGCTGCTGTTTTGTCTCCCTTTCCTTGCCCAGAACTGGAAAAAAGTAAAGCAATCAGCAGGATTCAAGTCAGTGTGCCAGATTTGTTGTTGCGTGCCTTCAAGTCATTTCTGACTTATGGCGACGCTAAGGCAATCCTGTCATGGGGTTTTCCTGGCAATATTTTTTCAGAGGAAGTGTGCCAGTGCCTTCCCATGAAGTTCAGAGAATGTGACTTGGCCAAGGTCACCCAGTGGGTTTCATGGCTGAGCCAGGAATTGATCCCTGGTATCCAGATTTGCAGCCCAACATTCAAATCACTATGCTATGCTAGCTCTCTAGTGTGTCATAGGAGACATCTTATTTGAAGAGCCATAACTCTTGTATGAGGCAAAGATGACTGGATGTCTCTTCAAATGGTGATCGTAACATGCTGTTTTTATAAGAATTTGGTTCATAGATGCTGGCTCCAAGCATAGTTTTCCAATGCTTTCCTTCCTTCAGGGTCTCTGTGCCCTTTCTCTGCCATTCCTGCTGTCAGTTTTATTGCAGCAGAATTACACTATTGGTGCACCAACAGCATTCTGGCCATTGTGTACAGCATCTATGAAAAATATATACTACCTGCTTCAGGCCCATTGCTTTACTGATATGCCAATATATAACTTATCAACTAACATTTATATACATTGACCAAAGAAATTTGTATCTAATGTCAATCCTATCCACAGCTCTGTATGTCATATCCACACTTCCCTTTTCTTTTTCTGCTACTCTAAATGTTGCTCAATTAATAAACGTTACAGCTAGAATAATGTGGAGCATTGTCTAATCTGTATAATGCATTCCAATCATGAGATCTGGACTTTGCAGAATTTAAAAATTTATCTAAGCCCAGTGCTCCTGGGTATTAATGCTCATATTAAAATCATTTCATAAGATACTGTTCCTGCTGAGCTCAAACAACGAAGGCAAATTACTATATATTTCAAAAGCAAGTCTGGGAAATATCAGGGATTTGCCTAACAGGGATCTTCTTTTTCTTTTTCTTTTTTCTTTTTTTGACACTGATGAAAGTTTATAGTGTTCTGGGGCAAACAGAAAGGATGTAAAGTTATTTCTCAAACTCTTACTTACATTTTGCCAAAGGATGTATGCCATATGCCTCTCCAATCCACATTTTAGTGAAATAACTACCATGCCTATGAATTCAGTCTTAAGAAATTAAGATAATTGCATTTTCACCAAGGATTCCGTATGTACATTCCATTCTGTGAGGATCTACAATGGTCAGTTTTTCATATATGATGTTCGCTATGAAAATGACTTTGTGTTATAATCACAATATACAACCATAATTGGGAACTAGTGATCAACGTAACCACATCCAGGCTTGTGAAAGCCTACTACAGTGCCTTCATCTCCCATTATTTACTGGCAAGCATTTGGACTTGCACTGGGATTCAATTATGTTACCTTGCAAACCTGAAGGTCATGTTTTGGCAACTCTCCTCTTGTAAGTATTTTGACTACCTTTAAAAGAAAACTATGGTTGAAACAGCAATCTCCATTTTTTTCTCCATCCACAACCTGCCAATCTCATAAAATCTAGTTTCAAGTTCCTTCTACTGACCCACTTGTATTCAAGTTCCTTAAACTGACCCACATGTATTCATGTGGGCTTTCTAGATGGGCAGGAAAGTGTGACATGAAGTTGCCTTTTCCTTAATGCTTAGCAGCTGCACCACAGCCTTTAGATGGAGCTGCGCTGTTCCGCAGTTTTTAAAAAAGAAGCTGGGAAAACCAGCACCTTTTTAAAGGCGCTTCTTCTCCCCTAAAACGCAAAAAAAGCGTTTTCATGGCACACTTTCCCTTTTTCTCATCTAAAGGCTAGACTTTCATGCAGCCATGAACACACTTCTTTTTGCCAATCTAGAAAGCCCCTATGATTTTCTTCTTTCCTGTTTTCATTCTAGTGCTATTTCTTTCCCACAAACCAGGAAAATGGTACAATTCTAGGGTTAAACAGAAAGCTCAGAAAGCAAGGCAGACATGATTGAAATTTTAGGGAGGAGAGCTGGAAAACTGCATGCCTATTTTCCCTACTAGTCTACTTGGTGAGGGCTAGAATCCCCTTTCACCCCAAATTTGGTGATCAGTTGGAGTTTTGAACACCAACAAAACCAACCATTATGTTTCATATATCCCTCTGTACTACTGTTAACAATGCAGCCAGGTCAAGGAAGAGGATACCTTATGCCAATGCATAATGAAGAAAAGGGGTCATCATGAATTTGGTGTTAGCTGCACATAGATTGAAGGTGCCCTGGTGCTTGCCTTCATGCAGTCCTCAATATCCATGGATTTTTTTTAAATCTATGAACTCAAGCATCCATGGATTGAAAATAATTAAAAAATTCTAAATTCTAAAAACCAAATCTTGATTTTGCCATTTTATATAAGGGACACACTTTTACTATGTCATTGTATTTAATAGGACTTGAGCATTAACATATTTTGGTATCCATGGTGTGTCCTACAACCAAACCCCGATACTTAGGCCCCCTGGTATACTCACCACATTCCTTCTTGATTCATTTGTGTACAGATGTTTTGATAACTTTGTTGGACACCTTCATTGGAGGAGAAATACAGCTTCCTTTTTAAATACAAATTTCAAATTGTATTATAGGCTTACCTTATATGACCCGAAAAGAGCCTCAAGGGTGTGATAATCATATAAGCAAGTTTAGACCTGCCCAGGCAACTGTTAAATGGATTTGTAATTGGTTGGCCGACCGAACCCAAAGGGTGCTCAACAATGGTTCCTTTTCATCCTGAAAAGAAGTGACCAGTGGGGTCCCACAGGGCTCTGTCATGAGCCTAGTGCTATTCAACATCATTATTAATGACTTGGATGACAGAATTGGGGGCATACTTATCAAATTTGCAGATGACACCAAATTAGGAGGAGTAGCCAATACTCCAGAAGATAGGATTGAAATTCAAAATGACCTGAATAGACTAGAAAGCTGGGCCAAAGCTAACAAAATGAAATTCAACACAGAAATGTAAGGTCCTGCACTTAGCACGGAAAAATGAAACACACAGATATAGGATGGGGGACACCTGACTGAATGAAACTATGTGCGAAAGAGATCTAGGAATCAAAGTAAACCATAAGTTGAACATGAGTCAATAGTGTGATGTGGCAGCTAAAAAGGCCAATGCAATTCTAGGCTGCATCAATAGAACTATAGTGTCTAGGTCCAGGGAAGTAATAGTTCTACTCTGCTCTGCCTTGGTATGGCCCCACCTGGAATACTGGGCACCACAATTCAAAAAAGATGCAGAGAAACTGGAGCATGTCCAAAGGAGGGCAACTAAGATGGTGAGGGGTCTGGAAGCCATGCCCTATGAGGAGCTACTTAGGGAGCTGGGGATGTTTAGCCTGGAGAAGAGAAGGTTAAAAGGTGATATGATAGTCCTGTTTAAATATTTGAAGGGATGTCATATTGAGGAGGGAGCAAGCTTATTTTCTGCTGTTCCAGAGACTAGAACGCAGAACAATGGATGCAAACTGCAGGAAAAGAGATTCCACCTCAACATTAGGAGGAACTTCCTGACAGTAAGGGCTGTTCGACAGTGGAACGCATTCCCTCGGAGTGTAGTGGAGTCTCCATCCTTGGAGGTCTTTAAGCAGAGGCTGGATGGCCATCTGTTGGGGATGCTTTGATTGAGAGTTCCTGCATGGCAGGGGGTTGGACTGGATGGCCCTTGTGGTCTCTTCCAACTCTAGGATTCTATGATTCTATGACTGTAAGGCCATCACCTCCTGTTATTTACTGACATGGGAATAAATTTGCTGTTGGCCAGGATTACCATAACTTGCAGTCTTAAAGAGTTTACATATAAATAATCCATATAAGAGGGAAAGTATAGATTGGGCCTCCCTTATCCAAAATGCCTGGGACCATAAGTATTGCGGTTTTCAGATTTCTTTGGATTTCAGAATACCTATATTTGTGTATATTTATAGACATAATGAGACATCTCAGAGATGGGACCCAAGTCTAAACACAAAATTCATTTATGTTTTATATACACCTCATACTCATAGCCTGAAGGTAATTTTACACCATATTTTAAATATTTTTTTTTTTGCATGAAACAAAGTTTGCCTACATTAAACTGTCAGAAAGCAAAGATGTCACTCTTCTAGCCGCCCATGAAAAAAGTTTTGGTTCTGAAATATTTTGGGTGTTGAAATTCAGGAAACTCAACCTGTATTGAAAATATGTTTGGGACTGGTTTCACTATAAACAAGCTTCTATAACAGAACTACTAAACCACTAAATATCCTCTAGATGTGTTGGACTACAGCTTCCATCAGGTTTGTTGCTGTATGCCTTCAAGTTATTTCTGACTTATGGCAAGTCTAAGGTCATAAGTCATGGGTTTCATGGGGTTTCATGAGGCATTCTTGGCAAGATTTGTTCAGAGGAGATTTGCCATTGCTTTCCCCTGAGGCTGAGAGCATGTGACTTGCCCAAGGTCATCCTTTCATGGCCAAGTGGGGAATTGGACCCTTATCTCCATAGTCCAGCACTCAAACTACTGCACTGTGCTCATTCCAAAAAGGCTGCTATAAAGAGAAGGCACAGTTCATTTTCGAAAGAGCTATAGAACAGGAGTGAGGAACATGTTGCCATCCAGATGTTTCTGGATTAACTCTCATTATCAATAACAATTGCCCAGGGCCTAGGCCATGCTGGGTGGGGTTCCTACAAAATCTGGAAGGCACAGATTCACCACCGGTGTGAAAAGGATGCTCCTTTCATAATAGTCCAACAAGATTGGAGTCTAGCTCTATCGTTATGTAAGACTAGCTAAGTTTGCATGCTGTAGAAGCTATCTGTAAAATAAAGGCTTATGCTCTCTGTACTATGAAGTTAACCTTCATGAGCACAGAAATGAAAACAAGATTAATGTCATCCCAACCAAGCAATCCAGTACAATAAGTCAATATTAAGTGATTATATTTGCATCACTAAGATCATCAGATCCATGATAAAAGCAATTGGCGTCTTCCTTTAATGGATGAAGCGGATGCACAAATGACACTAAAAGCATAATTTTGTATGACTCTATATGTAGATTAACTGAAATAATGTTATTAGATAGGCTGTCTGCGGAATTGACTTTCACTACATGATCACCCTGCTTAACAATGTGTGGCCATGACTCATTGTGATTTATAGCTGATTGTTTGTCCTGCACACTGCACAACTTAAATCTTCTGAAATAATTCTCTTTTTTGTTTTACATACAAGGCATCCTTTATTTTTGTTGGGGGCTTTTTGTGTGTGTCCTAAAGCTCATTTTTAGGGGGGTACTGTTCTGTGTCTTGCACTTCTGATTTATAACACTAAGAAAGTACATCAATAAACAAAAGTACAAAATGCAATATTAAATACTTCTCCAGTGCTGAAGAATGGATCTTGTACTATTTTCTAGTTTCAGAACTGGGTAATTTTCCAAGGAAGGGGGTAGGGCCTTTTCACATTGCAAAAGAAAGATAAGAGGCAGCAAGATAGAAGTTTTTATGCTTACCTTCCCACATGCCCACAAAACACTTCCACTCTACCACTGAGAGAGGGGATTGTAAACACATGGCTTTTGTCCTGCTGGAAAGATCTGTTTGGCAAAAGCCACACATTTACCATCAGCTGTCTCTTGAGTGTGAACAGAAGCACTATGACATCATGCGGGAAGGTAAGCAAAAAGCTGCTTCTATCTTGTTGCTCTCGTCTTTCTTTTGCAATGCAATTAGACCTGTTGTGATTGTGTTTGTGAGACATCCACCAGAAGTACATCATGATGTGCCTCACTTGTGTCACACACTTGTCACATAGAATGGTTTAGATGTTGCCCTTGTCACATCTAATAGCTACAACTGTGGATAATGGAAAAGGAGGTCATCTCTAAGATATGCAATGCTGGAGCTGTTTGTTTTACAAACATTCATTATGTATTTTCAGATGCTACCTGGTGATCATAACGCTTTACACAGGTGTAGTCCTAGGTGGATCAATGTAATTACTTATGTAAGAGTTCTGAACAAGAATACTTTGAATAAGGTTATGTTCAGGAAATCTTGAAAGCATCAGCCTGGCCATGCTGACTTGTGATTCTGGGCCTCGATCGATCCTGCCATCTTTTCCATTTTGTTGGCTTGATTGTTTAAAATATATTTCCTTCCTCACCAAAACATACATATGGAGAAACTGAAAGTAGTATTCAGGGAGTGTATAGGTGTCATTTCAGCTCACACATTCTTAAAGGGGAATTTGCTATGAAAAAAGGAGGCTTTGAGAAATGCAGAGCCACCCCTTTTCTTTCTTTGGCAAATAAGTGTCTGGTCTGTCTGGAAAAATTCTTGTAGACTGGCCAGTTGCCCAGGCTGCCAGGTCTGTCAGCTGTCCTTAGGGAGATTAATTTCCACCAAGCTGCACTAAGTTCACTGGTTCTTAAACAAGCTTCCATTTGGCAGTGCCAGTGTTTTAAACCTGTTCAAAAATGTGTTGCATTCCACCACTGAAAACTCTTCGTCATTAAGCAGTCTTTATTTCTCCACATGATCCCCACACCTTTTAATTCTGCCTTTGGATTAATTTCATATACTAGCTTATTTGAAACTGTGAAATGTCTTCCCTTTTACTGACTCAAGATCAGCCCAAAATAACTAATTCCTCAGTGTTTAAAAATGGTGATGCAGCTTCTCAGAATCTTAAAATCCGAAAATTGCGACGTGCACGAAATTACTATTACTTCCTTTATGTTATGTAGAGAGTAGGATACACTGTACGTTTTAAAATGGACCACCTGCTCCTTAATCATAAAACAGTAGTTCTGGGACAAATTCTAAGTTTCAAGCCCCCATGCATTTCTGGCAAGCTGTGTCCATCCATTTAAGACCTCCCTAAAACTATACCCCCCCCCCCCAATTCTATACTACTGCCCAAATGTTAAGGCTGTCTCTCATTCATCTATGTGATTTGTCCTTGTCCTCTCTTTTGGTGTTTTTGAGAACACCATGACACCAATTCTATAAGCAGATTTTTTTGGGAATTGAATTGGATGCAAAATGCACAATTGGAAACCTAGTAACTCACAACTGAATAGCAGGTACATTGAGTTTAAATGAAAGGAACAACGTGTACACACAAATTAGTACAGTATGACCACTGTATCCACAGGGATTATGTTCCAAAACCCCTGAATACTTCAATCCACAGATATTAGAGAACTTTATTATTTTCAATGAGACAAATGACTTCTGGCCCACACATATTATAGAATCACACTGGAGAGCCTAGAAATGTCTAGCAGTGAAATTGAACTTTTCTCTTTACTCCATTTCCCCACTTTCTTCACAGCTTCTTTGAATCTCCTGAGGCTCTAAAAATATAGACTTGAGTTTCATGATAGTTCTCTGCAGGGCTAGACCCAGGTTTTGGAGAGCACTTGAACAACACATCCTTAATGGGTTCCCTCCCTCACCCTACATTCTCACCTCCATCATTTTCAGCAGCTTCTTTTCTTTCTCATATTTGCTTCCAATGGAATGCTTGCCAGGCAGAGAATCAATAAACAAGGAGTTAGAAGCAGTTACTTTTCCTCTCCCAGAACTACCACCACCATTTCCTGGGCCACAGCAAAATGTAGATTAACAACTAGATTGCAATGGCATAGAACAGGAGTGGACAATTGAAGGAAATGAAAGGGCCAATTTTTGCACCTGAGCTCCTTGCAGAGCATAACTGACTCAAAGTTATTTGCCATATGGTTGAACAGTTATGGAACTGACCTCTGCTTTCTGTTTTTGGATCTTGGAGATTGATTTTTTTTTTTTTTTTTTGCAGTTTGGAGGGGTGGTGATTCCCCCCCCCCCCCTTCTAAGCTTGTTACCATTCGTGGAAGGTTTTTGCCACTTGGAAGGCAATTTTCACCTCCCTATTTCTGGGCTGTAGGGATGGAAGGGAGGAAACGTTGGTGAAAGCTTTTACAGGTATAAAGAGGAATAGAGGAACCACAAAAGGCCCTGGTGACATATTCATGGGGCACAGTTTTCCCCACTTATGGCATGAAAGCATTGATCCAGTGAGCTTGAAGTTGAATGTGGGCCCTAAGCAAGTGGATCATGTGGTCCTTGATGCCAATCCTTGATTTTGTTCCTTCTCACTTCCTTGGGTGTTCCTGTGGTTCATTTTCTAGTACAAAATAACATGTACAAATTTCATAAAAAAATAATTTGGAATTTTGCCAATTGTACCACTCTGTTGGCATCTAGAAATTAAATAAAGGGAAATGGACATCAGGAGGCTAGTGGTCTTATTTGAATGTTGAGCCCTAACCTCCTAAATGGATTATTCTTGTAGTTATTTTTATTGTCTTTTAATCTTTTCAGATTATCTGTTATGTGGAAGAAAAGAATGAGTTGTATATATATATATATATATATATATAAAATAGAACTTGTTTGCAATATTTGTGAATGGAAAAAGGACTGGGATTTATGCAAGGCAACATTAAGCACCAAGCACTGTAAAGTTCTAGTGCCTGTTCATTTTGTTAGGTAGAAATGCATAAATTGCTAGGGTATTCATTTAGGAAGCTGGCTTCTCCCTTTCCTCATTTCTGGACAGCTCCCCCCACATAAACTATGACTAATTTATGGAACCCTGTCATTACATATAACGTGCCCCTAACACTTCTCTCTGTACTACAGAGGACTATTGATCATATTCCCTGGTCTAGAGGAATTATCCCTCATCCACACATGAATCTGCTCAGCTATCTCTCTGTGTGAAACTTACAAAAGTGTAGGAAGAAGAGCACTGTAGTTGCTTCCATCCTATGCATATTTAGTAGTGCATTTTCCACAATCAGATGGAAGCCAAATCCAGATTGTGTCTTCCCATAGCACTTAATATAGTGTCATTTTGTTAAGCAAGGCCTTACTTCATATTTCAGAACTAATAATTACTGTGTTCTGTTTCACAATAAGAACATGAACAGAAAACAGAGAAAGGAAATCAACAATTAAAACTGGCCCTCTTGTCAAACAAGAATTGACAAAAAAGAGCAATTAAGAGGATGTTTAATGTGCAGTTATGAACACAATCATTTGTAATGCTGCTGCCATTCTGAAAAGGATGCAATAAATGGAGCAGAAGCTACAAGAAGGAATCTTTTAATTAAAAGACACAGGCATTCTCAGACATCTCAATGTTGTTTTTGCTAGACAACACTAAACAGAGTGGTACTGCAATTACTTTTTATTTCAAAAATTATCATGAATCATGCCTGAAAACAGGAAGACAACACAGAAACTGTTATGCTATAGGCTGGCAATGCCATCTTGATTCACATAAAAAGGAAGTGAACTGTGAATGTTACTCAAGATATATATGAAATGCTTTCCACAAAACATAAACAGTTGAGCATTCCTGGAATTTGGTGTCCCATGTGTTTGCCATGTTTGCCTCTGTGGTTTTGGTTTCATATTTGCAAGGTAAAAAGTAAAAAATTAGAAGAAAATTTAAGGATTAATTTATTCATGAATGTACTTGTAAAATAGAGAACTATGTGAAGAATGTGGGGATGTTTCTACAAAATATCAAGAGAGTATAGTAGTCACTTATTTACAAATTACCAAACACTAAAGAGAGACAATTAGCATTAAAAACACATCTTGACAACACGGATGTCCTTTAGTCCATATTGCTCTATTCCCAAACCACCATCTTGCAATTATTGCTGCAGGATGGTAATTCAAACATCTGTTCACAAACACATATCTCAGAATATTAAAAACATTTTTCCTTCCTTGCACATAAGCTAAGGGATTTGCATGGGGATGGGGTAGAAAAAGCAATTTCACATTTTAACTGTGGACTAGATGAGCATATAAATTAAAATCCAAGGTAGATACTGGCCAGGGGCCCTAGCAATACCCATATGGGAAAACAAACTTCTCTGAATTTTTTCTTTGGTTATAACTTCCTTAAATGCATCCACAAGTAACACAGCCTACAATTATTAGTTATAACTCCTGCCTTTTCCTTCCCTTCGACTTCATCTTCAGTGTGTTGCAGTATTAAAGAGTAATTTGTTATTTTGAAAGTTTTTACTTTATCAAATATTTATGTTAATTGAGTGACACGAACGGCACAAATCACTAGATAATATTTTCAAAAATGTTTCCTAGCTTGGAGGAAACACTAAATACAATAAAGAAAAAAATCTGCTTGGGATCAGCAACACTAAATTCTATTATGTGTAACCTGGATACAAAATAAAAATAAGTTGTGAGCCTTAAATTTCCAAGAAAGGAGGGATGGGGGAAGTGTAGTGGAACAGTAGGTTCTACCTACTGTGGGAACCTTTTTCTGAGACAAGCTACTGACAGACAAAAATAGATTTCTGCAGTGATCTGAAAGGTCTGAGCAATTTGATACAGGTCAGTGAGAAGTAAAAGAGGGGTTATTGTGATTTTATATTCTCTGTGTCAGTGTTAATCTTGAAAGGAATATATGTTGCTGGGTATAAAGGGGGTAAAAGTTCCAAGTCTCTGTAGTTTGTTAGTCTTAAAATGAAAGATGCAGAGTTTTATCCAGACCAATGATGCAATCTTTTGTGTATTGGGAGTTTATCAGACGATGGCAATCCGAACGCAATCATGGGGCTTCATGTTATTATGTATTAAAGTATCTCACGCAATTTCGGGCAAAAGGGAAGTCATTCCGAACACAATCATGGGTTTTACGTTATTTCGTATTAAAGCATCTCACGCAATTTCGGGCAATGGGCAGTCATTTTCAGGTAATGGGAAGTCATTCTCAACGCATTCTGAACGCAATTGGAATTCATGTAAATTCGTTAAACTAGTGAATTCACATGAATTCGAATTGGCTCCATTCAAAATAAAGAGAAATCCCTCTCGTCTGATAAACTCCTTGGAGAATAAACCAAATTGAACTCAGTGGGACTTAGCAAACATGCCTTCCATTGCACAGAGCATTAGGTCAGTCTGTGTCTGGTACAAAATAAAATAAAACATAACAAAAAGCAGTTTACAGTAAAGCATGCACAGGAATGGAGCAATGCTTGTGCTCTCTTTGCAAATATCAAAGCCAGTTTTTATTAGGAAAGGTCATTCTGTACCATCCAATTGTCCCAGTTTGTCAGCTATATTCATGATTAATCTTTCATCATTTTCAGCTGTTTTTAAAGTGTCCCAATGTTTCTCTCTTCCTCCCACTTTTGCTCTTTGTATTTTGCTTACTTCTGGTGGTGCAAATTGTGTTCAAAGTCCAAAAGTGGTTTGCACTGAATTGACTGAGCTGGGGCAGGGTGGGTGACAAGAGGAAGGGGTGGAATCTTGCCTTTCCTTGTGGGGTCAGGCAAAAGCAAACTGCTGCAATGTCTCCTAGTTTGTGCAGTCTTCCTCAATATACATTTCCCCCATTTTGATTACACTTTGATGTAGCTTGGCCACACGAATCCTAGTTTTCATCTGTGAAATGGTGGAAGATGTTAGGTCTCTCCTAGAGCAGGTGGAAACAACTTGCTTAAGTTAGCAGATACCACTTAGGGCAGATGGGATTAAGGTAGAAATTGACATTGGAAAGCGGAGAGGAGGAGGCCACCATATAGACACTATTTCAGACAGGGAACTGTTAGACTGGTAACTGTTGTTACTTGTCAGAAGTCTGCAGAAACTGGGAGTAAATAGCTAAGGATCTATTTACTAATAGGTAAGGGATGCAAGATGTTTGTGCTCAGAACTCTCAAAGCCTTAAACATTTTAAAAAGTTACAGTGCCCTAGTTGTGTCTTTTTAATTTATATATGTTTTATGTATTTTATACTGTTTTTACTTAGATGATTTGTTTTAACATTTTTATTGTAAAGTTTCCTTTTAAGTGACTTTATCTGTGAACTGCCATGGGTCCCTTTCTGGGAGAAAGGCAACATAGAAATTAAAATAAATAAATAAATAAAACAGTCTACTCTATCATTTTTTTAAAAAGCAGTGTCCCTGTGGCAAATGATGCTTAACCCTTTCATGTTATCATTTCCTCCCTCCCTTGAGGCTGTTATTAACTCTGTTTAACCAAAGAACAAAATGAACAAAAATATGATTTTTCTTCCTAGCAGGATTAATATCAGCTTCCTTTGGTGAGAAAATTTTGATTGGGGAAGCGGGTGATTTTTCTTCCTGCCTTCTTCCCTGAGCAACACTACTGCTTCAGTTAAAATCAGAGCTGTGCAGCTGTCAAAGAAGAAAGCCAGGCTCCTGTATGGGAGTTATGTCTTCACAAGGGGACTTATATATGTAGGAATTAGAACTGGTCTGTTTTGTAATGTCACTATCCAGTAGAGGGCTGCTGCTATGTTACTACATAGCAGATTATTATGTTATTTATTTATATCACACTTTCCTTCTTACATGGACTTACATGGTGGCTTAGCAGAGCCAGCAAACTGCCCAATGCATATTGCACATTGCTGTGTATTGGGCACTCTTGCTGGTTTGCTGATATGCATCCTCCCAATTCACAAACAGAGTTTTGTAGCGCCTCTGCTATTTAGTTAAGTATATGTAAAGTAACAGTAAAAAGTGATAGAGGATTTCAGTGGAAGAAAGATCAAGGTTCTAGATCTCATCCCCTTCCCCACCACCATCCCCTTCTCCTTTTGTGTTGTGTATTTTTAGAATGTAAGCCTGAGGGCAGGGAACTGTCTAATGAAAATTAATAATTGTAAGCCGCTCTGATAGCCATTAAGGCTGAAGAGCGGGGTATAAATACCATAAATAAATAAATAAATAAATAAGGCGGATTTTCTGCTTAGTGCCTGTTTTGAGTCTGTTTCTGAGGAAGGGTTGGAGGTTGAAGAGGCTATTGGCAAAATGTCCTGCAGTAGGGTCTATCCTACCTCTCTAGACCTTGGTGGCAGTGTCAACAGTGGTGTCAGTGGTGTCACAAGTCATTGATACTGTTCTGGGTTTAAACAGTAATATAGGAAAGCTTGGGTAGAAGCTAAGGTCACGTCTACATGAGCTATTTACATCAGTTCCTCCTGCCCTCACATCACCCTGTCTTCTCAAGACAGGGCCAAAGGCCCAGTTCAACTATGGATTGTCTTCACATGGGAAGGCCAGTTCCACAGCAGATCTGGTCATTCGTGACTTAAATAAAATTTAAAAAAACTCATCATTTGCTTGGGATCATCTGGGAAAATCCAGAGCACTCTGGCTCTATGTCAGGTAGCTCTTTACATAGCATCCGGCTGTGTCAACTTCTGCCACTGGCACAGGTCTCTCCCTCTGAGGTTACAATCACTTGCCCAGCCATGTGATCGAGACTGGTTTTCAGTTTTAGAGGAACTGACTTGCAACAGTGGTGATGGGCAGCATGGTGTCACTCTGGAATGCCCAGATAATGGGGGGAATTCAGGGCAACTATGGGGATAGTATTCTGGCCAATGTAGACCGACACTAAGATAAGGGAGAAAAGGTGGTTTGGAAATTATCTTCTAGAAGGTATTTTGTATAAGGAATTAAAGTTAATTTGCAGTTATTTTTCTGGGTAACCCTAATTGGTGTTTAGTTCTTTTCTTTCAGAAAAAATAAACGGTGGAACTTTTTGCATTATAGGCTCATAAACAATGCTACTTGTTGGGAAAGCTGTTGGTCATAACCGGCCTGCCAAAACCAGTTGGCTCTTGTTCTCTGAATACCCTACAATTTGCACCTCTCTTTCTTGCTCAAGTTATTCTTTGTTGTGGTTGCAATAAGGCTGGTTCAAATAGGAGTCACTGCTTGGATTTCTCCCCAACAGTGGGTAAGAACTGTTCTTGTTTCCAGAAGCCCATTCATGCTACAGAACATGAATTCTATTCCACTTAACTCCCATAGCAATATGGGCTGAACTGAAGTAAAGTTTGACATCATCTGTCTGTAGGTGAGAAAACAACAAAGCAGATGAGACTAAGAAGGAGCACACAAGGCACCCAACCTACCTTTTCCCATCTCTATTGCTTCTGGGGGGGCAAAGGAGTTATATACAGAAATGCCTGATTTGCAGTATGTCTCACTCCCAACAACTGAAGAAGAAGGTTAACTCTCTATGCTTGGAACATTACTTTTCAAAAGTAATTTCTTCCATTACTCACCATTGCGGCTACTAATTACAAAGATGAAAAAGCTAATGTTTTACTTGTACTACTTGTTTCCATTAGTTTCTCTTACTTTTTGGAGGGCAAAAAAACCTTAGGGTTGATGAGAATGACATAAAACTGAAAACCTCAGAAGCCTCTAAAATACAATTTAATGTTTCAAAATAATTCGCTGTTGAATTAAATTGATTTTCTTGGTCTCTTTGGCTGAGTTGCCATTGTCCACAAGAATCCCACTTTCTTCATCAGGAAATCCATGAGCCCAGGCAATAATTTCAAGAGTTTTTACATTGTGTTAGGCCAGAGAGACAGAACAGGAGGTTATTGATCTACCACGTACCTGTTGCCTTGCCTGAGCTGGCAGAGGTGGTCTCAGAAGTTGTTTTGGAGAACCTTTGTTATTGTTCAAACACATGAGGCAGGGCATACCCTCGATCTGGTTTTTACTGTTGGGCAGAGGATGACCTGATTTTGGTGGGATTTCAGCAACCCTGCTGTCCTGGTCAGATCATTTCCTCATGTAGTTTGGTTTGGTGGTAGCAGATCATCTCTGCAGAAGTGGAGGTTCTATTAGGATGCTTCACCTTCAGAAACTTATGGAATCTGAAAGATTCCTGGATGCTCTGGGGAATCTTCCAGCTGACAAGGCTGGTGATTTTATTGAGGCCTAATTTCACTATGGAATGTAGAGATGGAAAGGACTATTGATACAATGGCTTGTAAACACCCAGCCCAATGTTGTGGAGCCCATTATTCACCTCAATTTACAAAAGACCTGTGGGCCATGAAATAGGCTGAATGATGGACAGCTTGAGTGCAGGTGGCATAGGTTGTGGAATGAATGCAAATTGGAAAACAGCAAAAATCCTTGTTGTGATTACTATGCAGCAGTGAGACAGACCAAAAAAAAAAAAATCATATTTCACAACTAGGATTATATCTTCTATCTCCCACCTAGTAGTATTATTCCAAGTGTTGAGAAATCTTTTTGGTATGGGCCCAGAAAGTTCAGGGATGCAACTCACAGCCACTTGCTATGAAAAAAATTACCCAAGTACTTCAAGGAAAAACTTGTTTGCATTTTCTCAGAACTTGACACCACATTTGTTACAGAGTCTAGGGAGGTGTCTAGTGCAACATCTGGTTAGTGTCTGTGGGATTCGTACAGTTACTGAGGCCTGATAATGTGGACAATATACTTGAAGCAGTTCAGCTTCCCCATGTCCCACCAGTGAGATCAATACCTTGTGTTGAGACATGGGAGAAGCCCTTCTCAGCCATGGCACCCAAACTGTGGAATGCCCTCCCCATGGAGGTCCAACTGGCACCAACGTTCATGTTATTTCAGCACCAAGTTAAAGCTTGCCTGTTCATCAAAGTCTTAGGGCTTCATTAACGCAACCAAAATATGGATGTACTAGTTTTAAAACTTTTAAAATCTTTTTAAACTTACTATTGCTGCTTAATATGTTTTAGTTTGTTTATTTAATTAGTGTATTGTTTTAAATTGTGTAACTTATTGTAATGCTTTTTGCTTTGAGATCTCTGATATAGGATAAGGCACCACTACCTTTTTTACACCCTTGTTACTTCTTCCCAATAGTTATGAGTAACAATGCTACTTCCAAGCTATGTGCATGGAGATAGAAAAGAGGAACCGAAATGCTTATATAACGAAGTAAACAAAATGTGTGAATAGAATAGCCTTGTAAACTGCTATCCTGGCACAAGCAGAGGTCTTCCTATGACAGTGGTTGTCATTTTGCTACCCAAACATCATTTTCCCTTTGATAAATCTTCTGATGATCCCACAAATCCTTTCTTTATGCCAGGGACAGGAACTGTGTGGCCCTTTAGCTACTGCTGAACTGCAGCTCCCGTCATTTCTAACCAGCATAGCCTGTGATAAGGAATGTTGGGAGCTACAGTTCAACAACTGGAGGGCAGGACAATTCCCATCCCTGCTTTATGCACACAGATGGTGCTTTCCTTGAAACTTCCCTTCCTCCAGCCCTCAGTGGAAGAGAAACAAGCTGCTGTGCACTTTCAAAAACCAGGCTGCCTCTTTGGAAGTGGGAAGGACTGTGGAGAGACTGTCAAGGAAAACTTCAAATGCACACCTGGCTTTCTTAACTATGTGTGAGTGACATTAGAATAGCTGCAGTGAATGAAAAAGCCTATGATATATTGTGTTTTGTATTGAATGTTTTTATATTGTAAGATGCTCTGGCTGCCTTATGGTAGAAGAGCGGGATAAAAATAAAAGTTTTATTTATTATTTTATTAGAGTCCCCCCTCCTTTTTTTATTACACCATATATATTATGAAAAATTAAAACTTAAAATATGCTTCTGCCTTTTGAATCAAGACTCTTGCTTGCCTTCATTTATGTCTACCTGGCTATCAAGATAACTGGGATCAGCTCAGGATTGCACTCATACCATTGATGTGGGGAAAATTGCTCCAGTTACACATTCCAATTTTACATCTGTCTCCAAACCCATATTCAACCTAGTTATGGCATATTCCTTCAAAATGGATGTACATAAGAGTTTGGGACTGGGAAAATTGATGCAATTTCTTCATAGCTAAAATTTAAGGTCTCACAATACCAATATTTTGGGTTGTATGGAGAGCATTTAAAAATGGATTTTCTCTTCATAAAATTGCCCCTTATGTGTGGAGATCAATGGGAATAAGCAACAGAGGGGGTGAGACTAGCATTTGTCCCCTTCCCATGTATGCAATGTGAACTAACACGTCGACCAGAATTTTCATCAACACCAACAAAATGTACCGAACCATGACTAGCACTTAATATGAACAGAAGGAGAGAGACTGAAATGCAATTAAGGATTACATAGGAATCAACCTAGGAATACAATCCTCTATATGCATATTCAGATGGAAGTCCTGTTGAGTTCAATAGAGTGTACCTGCATGCAAATTGGTATAAGTGAGTGAGTGGGTATTTCCCGCCCCTCCCAACCTCAATGTGACAGGAACCAGTACCACATTGGTGCTCATTGGCAACTATTGTTTCTTTTTTTCCTGGAAACTCTTCAAGGGCTGGCACCAATCCATGGACCATCACTTTGAGCAAGGGCTAGTCTACATATAAGTGTATTATCCAAATTGCTACAGATTTTCTCAGATTTGCATCAGTGCTTGTTTTCACTTTCCTGTGCAAATTAACAAATTAACATCAAGCTGCAGGAAAAGAGATTCCACCTCAACATTAGGAGGAACTTCCAGACAGTAAGGGCTGTTCGACAGTGGAACACACTCCCTCGGAGTGTAGTGGAGTCTCCTTCCTTGGAGGTCTTTAAGCAGAGGCTGGATGGCCAACTCTCGGGGATGCTTTGACTTGGAGTTCCTGCATGGCAGGGGGTTGGACTGGATGGCCCTTGTGGTCTCTTCCAACTCTATGATTCTATGATTCTATGAACAAATCTTATAAAGAAAACCCCACCCCACAATAGTTTTGCCTAAGGGTCACCATAAGTTAGAAATGACTTGAAGACACACGATAACAACAAAACAAAACAAAACAAAACAAAAACAGTCCTAGCATTCCAACCCTGTGTTACCACTAGAGACTAAAGCAGCAACAGCTTTGTCACTTCTTAAGCATGCTTACAGTGGCATCACACTGCCTGCTTTCCAGCAGAGAGGGTGTGTGAGTGTAGGAAGAATAAATAATAGGGGAGAAACATTACCTTCCAGGATTGATAGGAAGCTATAACCCCCTTATCAAATTTTTCTTTCTGGAAAGAAAAGAAGAGAGTTCAGAAGGAAAAAGAAAAACCTTCCCTAAGTACTGGGTTTCCAAAATTTGAAGTACTATTTGGGAAGTGCCACTCTATTCTGCTTTGGTCAGACCTCACGTGGAATACTGTGTCCAGTTCTGGGCACCACAATTCAAAAAGGATGTGGAGAAACTGGAGTGTGTCCAAAGGAGGGCAACTAAGATGGTGAAGGGTCTGGAAACCATGCCCTATGAGGAACGACTTAGGGAGCTGGGGATGTTTAGCCTGGAGAAGAGAAAGTTAAGAGGTGATATGATAGCCTTGTTTAAATATTTGAAGGGAGGGAGCAAGCTTGTTTTCTGCTGCTCCAGAGAACAGGACCCAGAAGAATGGATGCAACTACAGGAAAAGAGAGTCCACCTAAACATTAGGAGGAACTTCCTGACAGTAAGTGCTGTTCGACAGTGGAACACACACATTCCTTGGAGATCTTTAAACAGAGGCTGGATGGCCATTTGTCAGGGATGATTTGATTGAGATTTCCTGCATGGCAGGGGGTTAGACTGAATGGCCCTTGTGATCTCTTCCAACTGTACGATTCTATGATTCCATGATTCTATGAAGGCAACCTTCATCCCACAATAATGAAGCAATTCTTTCTAAGAGCTGTTAATATACAGCTCCTCCGGACAAGCCAAAAGTCTCAAGATTTTCATTGGAATTATGACTTTAATTGTTGAGAGGCTCCTCCTTCCTAATATCCAAATGGTATTATTCTTGTCTTGATATTTTTCTCATGCATTTCTGTCACTAACAGGAACTTTTTTTATTTCCACTCCCTGTAAAGCCGTCTTGAATCTCATTTTGGGTGAAAGTAGGATATAAATCTAATAAATGAATGAATGAATGAATGAATAAAATAAGGCTGAATCCACACTTGCAAAATAAGTCAGCTCTATTGTGCCATGTCCAGCCCTAGTTTGGCCCCATTTTGGCTTCTTAGTGCCACACATTGTTCTTATTTCAAGTTTGAAACTGATGGTGACCATAAGATGAACCTATCACGAATTTTTTTCTGCATGTGTCTACAGAGGGGGTTTGCCACTGCCATCCTCTGCAGCTGAGAGAGTGTGACTTGCCCAAGGTCACCCAGTGGGTTTCCAGTGTGGATTCAAACCCTGCTCTTCAGAACCATAGTCCAACATTCGAACCACAACACTACACTGGCTCTTATGGCTACACACTCCAAATTTTTAATCCAAACTTGAAATGATTTTAGAGCCATACTCTCCCTCCAGTATAAATGGAAAACATATTCAGGTGTAACCATATTGGCCATATAGCAAAATACAATAACATCCAAAATCCACAAAACAGTGATACTTTATTTGACGAATCAAAATGCACAAAAGTACATAATGCAAGTCTTCAAAGCTCTGCTGGCTTCTTCATCAGACAGAGGTATTAAAAACCACACAGGAGGAAAAAATGATGATATTAGTGGCAGGCCTGCATTTTCTCATGATGTTGTTGGTGTGTTCTTCTGTGGAGAGATGTTATTTTTCAGGTGTGGATTTAGCCATGAATTTTTCTTCCTGTGTCTGGAGTTTCCAATACAAGCCGGAGATAAATGTCACACGTTTCTTTCCATTGTCATAATTTTCTAGCTCGTGTGTTCTTCCCCATGAATAACTTTTGCTATTTTGACCACACTCTAATGTTGCTTGGCCACACGTGTCCCAGTTTTCATCTGTGAAATATTGAAGGGTATGGTTTCCTCCCACGTCCACTTCACAAGTCTTCATTTTTTTTTCTACCACTTTTGTTGTTTCATTCCCTGTTTCCCTGCTAATATAAGCTGAGAAGCATCATAACAAGAACATGAACAGATGGCCAAAGATAATATGCGACTCCTAAAGCTAAGGGCAAGTAAACCTGTCTGTTGAGCAGGTTTTCTCTTTAATGTACATCTTGGTTAAGATATGAGCTCTGAAAGAATTTAATTAAAACAAAAGTAGGAGATCGTGTGGGAGAGGGAAGGGACAAGAGAAATAGTTGTTCTTATTGCTATTTTTACTGTTTTATAATTAACTGTGTAATGACTTTTAAGATAATTAACTATAGTATAGATTGATGCAAACTGTATTTTAATAATATGTTGGAATCCTGCCTCGATTTGAAGGGAGAAGCGGGAAATAGAAATAAAAAATTATTATTATTATTATTATTATTATTGGTGAACAAAAGATTTAAAAAAAAATTCTAAAAAGGCAATGAGATGAAAGAGGGCATGAGACATTAAATGCAGGTTTTAGAGTGGTGCTTTTTACCCCAATCTTCACCCATCCTTATCAAAATAATAGGCATGCCATAGGTCTTGCTTGCAGATGGATTATCAGAACGTTTCAGTCTTCTGGAGTTTATTTAGTCCATTGGGACAAAGTGTTCCATGGTGGAAATATTTGTTGTTTGCTGCCTTGAGTCCCTATGTCAGGAGAAAGGCAGGATATAAGAAAACAACAACAACAACAACAACATTTCATCCCCCACCCCTTATTTCCTAGCTTCAGGCTCTAGCTCTACACCTTGAATTAAGTTACATTTGATGTTCAGGTTTTTTGGTTTGCCCTCCTAATGGTTTGAACATGTGGAGATCAGAGGGCAAGTCACTGGATTCTGAGATGTTTGAGGCAGGACCAGTGGTTGCAATCTTACTATTCTTATGAGCATTGAATAGATGTGTGGGTGGACATAAGAAAAAGGCTACTTTTACCATATAGTTGTGACCAGAAAAAAAAAAGGCTACATAACAGCTTTCTTGGCATTACTCTAATCCCATTTTAGAAGCTGGGGGTGGAGAAGGAGATTTTAAAGCTCAAGGACCGAATCAAAATACTTCCCTTGGATTAAAAAATTTTTTGGCAGGTGTGCAGTCCTCAGATGATCTTTTTCTTTGAAGCTTCAAGAAGTCTTAAATTTAAGGTCACCACTGGTTTGAATAAACATTTCATCTCAACATTTCCCTCCTATTTTGTACTTTCCCACAAACCCGTTTGTCCCTCTCAATTCTTCCATTGCTTTGACTGTTTGTGTTCACATCAGATATCCGAAGGAAAACAAAACTGCAGGAAGAAAACATAACCTTGAAACTTTCTAAATATTGACAAGTGTTTTGCTTTCTGCGTTTCTTTTCTCTTCTAGTAGTGTGCACTAGAACACTGGCACCTTCTGTCTGATAGTGAGCTTTTCTTTTCTTTTCTAGGACCAATATTTGTGGATGAGTGGGGAAGGGGTACAAAGGAGATTGACATTGATTTATTTTACAGGAGCAGATAAAGCTGGAATTGTTGTTGCAATATTTGATCATTTCCTATAGGAAGAAACATCTTACCTCCTTCGATATTCTTAGCAACACATCCTTTCAAATGACAGTATTTTTTGTGAAGGTAGGGAAAACACATGACTGGTCTGTACACAGTGTGTATGTCCAGCCAGAGTACTGTGATACGTTAAATAAAGACTGTGTTATTTTTGTCAAGCATCTCCTTTATGCAGTATTTGAATACTAGTAGGTGGCCATGGCCTCAAAAGTTTGCCTCAAAAGGAAAGTAAATATTTCATGCCTATCTATTAAGTTTATCGCATTCCTGGCCCCTGGAATGTTCCGAGAATGGAACTCAATGTGTTCCTCACTCAATGTGTTCCATTCCCATTCTGTTCCAAAATCTGTCCCAGGGAGGTGATTTTTGAGAACTGTTCTGAACATTTCTCAAAAATTGCCTCCCTGGGATGGATTTTAATGGGAACAGAATGCATTGAGTGAGGGACGGTGTGTATGGTAAAATGCGTCCTCCACTCGTTCCAGCCCCATCCCGGCCCCTTTTGGGCCCTTCTCGGACCAGGCTGCTGCCCAGTGCGATAAACTTATATAACAACATTCTGGTTAGAGATGTAAAATTTATGGAGATTTTTGAAGCAACAAATTTGGAGAAATTTTATTTCTAAAAAAAGAAAAGAAAAAGAAAACTTTCAGGAAAAAGTGATGTTAGTATCCTTTACAATGCGAAAGGCTCCTTCTTCAGAAACTTAAAAATGAATTATATGCACAATATAATACAATTATATAATTTTGTTTGGCATAAAATGGTTATGTTTGGCATATTAAAAATACAGTTTATTTTTTGTCAAGAGTCTCCTTTATGCAGTATTTGAATACTAGTAGGTGGCCATGACCCACAGTTTGCCTCAAAAGGAAAGTAAATATTTCATGCCTTTTACTTTTTGTTACAAATTGTACTACAACGTCCTGAACTGTAAGGAATCTCTTTGGTTTTGCCACTTTATTAAGAGTAAACAAAACCCAATAAAAACAGAAGAAAACATCAACACTTGTTGAACAAAGAAAAATTATTTTGTTCCCTCTAGTGTTTCATATTGTCAAGTAGATATAAAGTATTCATTCCAGTAATGGAACTGAGAAAAAAGCAGATCATTATCTCCAGGTGATTTGCATTAAAACAGCAAGGTTTTCTAACTCTCATTGGTAAAACAATAGTGACAAGAAAAGACCTTTATCTGTACCTTCCAACATTTCACAGATGAAAAGTGGGACACATATGGCCAAGTAAAAGTATTGTTAGTATGACAGAGGTTATTCAGGAGGAAGAACACAAAAGCTAGGAGAGGCAGCAGCAATTTGCTTTTGCCTGAGCCTACTAAGAAGGACAAGGTTCTCTCCACTGCCATGTTAATAAAATGGAAACTATTTATGCACTTTGAACTCAGTCTACAGCAATTGAAGTAAGCTGTGGATAAATGGGGAAAGTGGGAGAAGGAGGTGGAAATTGAGGGGCTGTGCGGAGCAACTATTAAGGCCTGCCTGGGGGTGGAGTTGGGGCATGGCGACCACAATGCATTCCCTGACAGTGATGTAATGCTGTGCCACATGGAAAGCCCATTTTGTGCCTGGTCTTTATAATAATATTGCAGACACTCTTTCTTGTGGTCTCTTCAAAGGGAGGATGTCTCTTCTGTGGGAAATGCTGTCTTTATTTCTTCACAGCTCTAAGTGTGACCAATTGGGAAAAGGGTGCACCATCAAATTTCATAAGTTCCACGACTGCCTGCTGTGTCTGATTAGGACTTCATGCAAGTATCTGGCATCCCATCCCCAGATCGAAGGCCTCCTTTTCATTCATGAGGACGAGGCTACTGTTATGTGGTTCCAACTGGTGTCGGTGCTTCATCATGCCTTGCAGCAAGACAGGCTTACAGCAGAGGAATTCGGAGGACATTCTTTCTGCATTGGAATGGCTACAACCATGACAGGTGGAAGTCTGGGGCATTTGCTGGTTATGTCTGTCCAGGTTTGGACTTCTGCACAGGGCATCCATGAGAACTGCTGGGATGGGTTCCCTTGTTGGGAGGTAGTGTAGCTTCTGGGGGTTGGCAGAAAGTGGGGCTGTGGTTGCTGGATCTGGTGGGCGTGGCTTCTGGTGCTGTGGAGCACTGGATCAGGAATTCCTTAGGGACTTGGGGGTGCTTGGAACATGGAGGTTTTGCCATTGTGGGTGAACTCCTATTCAGCATGCCCTGGTGAAAAGGGGTGGAGATTCAAATGTGCGATCAGCTGGTTACCCCCTTTTGTCATCCTGACTGGTTGTGACTGCCAACTTGGTTCATCAATCAGTAGGCAGGTTGGTCAATGCAAGATCCAGACCTTATGCACTTGAGCCAACCTTACCTGTCAGCTGTACTCAATAAAGTTGTGGCCTTTTCCTTCTGAATGAGTGTCCTGGTGTTATTTCCTTGCGACATCTCCCCTTCGACAGCAAAGACATTTTATATAGGGGACATCATTTTGCTATGCCATTGTGTTTTATGGCACTTGAGCAACCATGGATTTTGGTATCCATGGGGGTCCTGGAACGAAATCCCAGCAGATACCAAGGGCCCACTGTAATTCTTACTCTTAACTTGGATACACAAAGAGTGAATCCCATCTCTAGTTCTAATTCATTAAAACAGACTTGACTATTGAAAATCTGGGAAGCATAGACTGAGGTATGTCTGGTGATTGTGATACAGGAAATTCTGTCAGCAAAAATGTAGGTAAGGTTTATGCTGTATGAATGTACATAACAGAAGGTGGCACAGAATTGCCTGGTGTCACATTTGAGGGAGCAGGAGATGGTGGTATTCTTTAGAATATAATAAATAATCCATTTGACAAAGTATATTGGAGTTGGCTGAACAGTCTCCCTCCTGGAAAATTGCCCTCTGTATTATTTCTTTAGATTTAAAAAATAACAATTGTTTGGGCATCCTCTCAAAAAGGAAAGCTCAGTGAGTTACTTTTAAGAAGCATGAATCTAATGACATGCTGATGATGGTGCTATCCATAACTGAGCAGTGAGAGGATGATGTGCAACATTATCCTACCACTGCTCAGTTATGGATGGCTTCAGCATGTCATTATATTGACTCTTTTTAAAAGTAACTCCCCCAGCACTGTCAAAAAGGCACAGCTCTGTTGATGAGTTTCTATAGAAAACATGTTGAGAATCACCATTTCAGCATGATTTCCGCTATAGTGACTCAAGTGTTAAATATATCAAGCTGAAGCCATAAAAATCTCTCATTTGTAACTAGAGACCCTGGGGCTACACTTAATAACAGAAAAGGCACATATAGTTGATGCTGGATATCTGTTGGCACCCAAGTAGCTTCCAAAACATTGCTTTGATAATGGTTGTTATTGTGGAAATAAAGGCCTTTGTCATGCATTACTAAACTGCCTTTTTTCATTGTTCACTCTTCTGAATTATTATTATTATTGCAGCAGTATGCTCTTGCTAAATACAAGCATTTAGCATTTTCCTGTTCCATAGTCTAACACTGAAACTAACAAGGATTATACATACTAATATCCTTGCAATGCATCCTTTGGTGTTATTAATGGCATGTTTCCATAAAAGTCTGAAGAGCCAAACCAAAGTGTGTATAGCAAGTGAATAGTTCTAGAAATAATAGGCTTTACATTTTTTTTGCATTAAATAGCTACTAACTGTGCTTATTGCTCAGGGGGACCCCCCCCCCCCCCACTCATTCTCTGCTTCTCCTTTTGACCACTGGATTCTTTCAGATTATTCTGCAGGCCCTTAGTGTGTGTGTGTGCGTTTTTTAAATTTCCTGTGGAACAGCAACTTGACTTTGAATGCTGGGGATATATGATACAAGTGCATTAGTTATTGACTCTTGTAGCTGTACCTATATTTTTGATACAAAGGGATTTTGCATTTCCCTTTGATACCGTGTGGAAGAAATTGTAGCATAAGCTTTTATAGACCTGGGGGCAAAACATACAGCCCCAATACAATGGTGTCCCACTGCCCCTTTCAGCGCTGGATTGGGGCTGTGGCAACTGCATGCTGTGGCCCTGATCCTGCAGTTTGCAGCCTCAAAAAGAGGCAGAAAATGATGCTCCTTTTAGAGCCACCAAAAAGGCGCCTTTGCTGCCACAGTGGCACTTTTCAGCACTCCTTTTGGTGTGTAGCGTATAAATGCCACGCCAAAGGAGTGTCATGCTGCCACTCACCGTGTGGTGAGGCAGGCAGAATAGCCCTGCATGGGGGCGGTGTCAGGGTGTGCATTGTCCAAATGCCATGCCCCCATGTCTCCCCCATGCCACTGCTTCAAGCTGGTCTGTTTAGCCCCTTGGTCTTCTTCATCAGACCAAATCCACAGTTCTTAATCTGTTTTGGGGATGTGCATCAGCACTTTGGATAGCTGTTTTAAACCCCAGAGTAGATTCATTGCCCTACTGAAACAGGAGTCAACAGATGCCACAAAATGTATCCTAAACTGAATGGTGACATGGCAGTTTCATTACTGTGTGAGTTGTTTGGTCATTTCGATAAAGATTCGTTCTGAGTTTGAGGGAGCATATCAGTATGGAACACTGGGCAATGGTAGTTGAGACTGACTTGGTATGAACTAGGGTTGGGATCACAAAATCCCTCCTGGAGTCCACTGATATCCCCCTCTGCCTGTTCATGTGATCTGGATTGCCTTGTTTTAGGAGATGATTGCACGAAGCTCAAAAAGTGGAATAAAAGCAGGGTAGTAGCATCTATGACAGAACCTTATCAGACAGTGTTGTAACTGACCAATAACTGATCTGTAGGCCACTTGTGACTGTGGCACATGTTTTCATTGATAGGCAAAGCCCATTAATAGCTGCCAATCACACTGATGTACACAAAGCACCCCCAACAGATGAACATCCAGCCTTTGTTTAAAACCTCCAAAGAAGGAGACCACCACACTCTGAGGGAGTATGTTCCACCGTGAAACAGCTATTATTGCCAGGAAGTTCTTCCTAATGTTAGGTGGAATTTCTTTTCCTGTACTTTGAATCCATTATTCTGTTTCCTAGGAGATTATTGAATTGTCAGATAACCTAACTGTTCCCTAATGGGATGCAGCTGGATTGTGGGATAAAGGCGAGTATTATTGCACGTAATTTGCTGCCACTGCTACTGGGCGGATGCATCCTGGCTGCATCCCGGGTCCCACCCATGCTTTGGAGACCACTTTTTGAAGCTGGGAGATTTTCAGCTTTGAAAAGTGGCCTCAGAAGTGCAGCTCATCATTTTGAATTTTAATCTTGTCCTCTGGGGTATTAGCTACCCCTCATAATTTTGTGTCATCTGCAAATTTAATAAGCATGCCCCCAATTCTGTCATCCAAGTCATTTGCAAAGATGTTGAATAGCACTGGGCCTAGGAAAAACCTCTGTGGCACCCTGCTAGTCACTTCACTCTAGGATGAAGAACAGGCATTGATGAGCATCCTTTGGATTTTGTTGGTCAATGAATTACAAATCCACTTAACAGTAGCATTGTCTAGCCCACATTTTACAACCTTGTTTGCAAGAGTATAATGAGGGACCTTGTCAAAGGCCTTACTGAAATCCAGATATGCTACATCTACAGCATTCCCTTCATCTACCAAGCTTGTAATGTGCATGCACGTTCTCTCTCTCTCTCTCTCTCTCTAGTGCACCTGTGTCACATGCGGGCATGACATATGCGGCTTTCAGCATATGCTGAAAGCCACACCCTGGCACGCTTTGGAAGAAATAATGGGGCATGCACACTGCACCACACCATGGGCATGTCCTCCATTATTTCTAGTGGGGCTCCAGCATACATGGAATTCCCCTTATGTGTGTGTGTGTGGGGTTCCCAAAAGGATCCCTGCATAAGGGAAGGGCCCACTGTATATATAGAAAGTTAAATTTAGTCTGGCATGACTTTTTCTGAGAAGCCCGTGTTGACTTTTTGTGATCATGGCATTCCTTTCTAAGTGCTTATAGATTGTCTGTTTAATGATCTGTTCTGAATGAATTGCTGACTTTAAACACCAGTTTAAATCTAAGAGTTAAATGCAGCATTTGGAGGTAAGAACCTTGAGTGGGAAATAGGCATTTATTAATCTTTCATCCAGTTCTCTGTTTAGATTCCCTGCTCTTGTGAGGGAAATAAAAAAGAGTAGTAAGTTTGAGGAAAATCAGTTGACCAGACCTGCCACTGTATTTTCCATGTCCAATCTCAGCATCTTCCAGTTTCTTTTTGTTTTTGTTTTTTGAGAAGAAGCTAGACATGTATTTCATATGCCTGTGTTTGGTGTAAAAAACTCAGAATTGATTATTTCTGATACACAGCATCTCTCAATACCCACCTAACCAATGCAGTAACGTATTTCATGGCTTGCTACAGATATCCTCCCTCCTCATCAAAATCAATTTGGATTTCCAATTCTCTAGTGTCATTAGAGCTCTTCAGTTTTAGAGTGAATTGGTATTGACTTGTGTTGGTTTTGTGGCATTTTGTTAAAAAGGCGATATCTGTTCAACAGCAGGTATCAATCTCTGTTTTGAAACAATTTTAACATTAACTGACTTCACACTTAAGGTATGTGTGGTCTTGAGAACTGTATCTAACCAAAACTTTGTAGCCCAGATGGCAAAGTTTCACTGAGCTCTGAATGTACAGATTTCCTCTCCACTGAACTACTAATATAAACTATATTTACAGCCTATCCTTGCTTTAAGGAGCACAACAACCCTGAGAAGGAGCGCAGGCTAAATGCTGGTCCAGGCAGTCAGGGAGATTCTTGGAACTGAAACTAATTTCTTGCTGGTCTGAGTCCAACCCTATCTATCTAGGCAGTAAACCACACCAGACCTCTGATGGTTAGCTTTTTTTTGGCCATGGAAAATTTGAATTGGGGCAGTGGTTACATTAATTTGTGATTTAATTCACATTTCTCATTATATTGACATTGGCTAAATTGTGTGTTAGGGATGGGAAAGAAAAGGAATGCTCAAAGCTGTTGGTAAACCAAATAACATTTATCAGAGAGACAAAACAAAATTAATTTTTAATATGCCAGTCACATGTGAAGAAAATGCTGATTGATCATTAGAGTGATGATATGCCTATATTTTATCCATGAATAATGCATGAATAAAAACAATTCTTGCATGCATATAGATTCACTGAAGGTCAAATCACTGAAGGTCAGTTTGCATATAATCAGATATTTGCTTTTAAAGTATAAACCTGTTCAAAGTCTGGAGTGTTCAAGAATTCAGACTACATTTAAAGCTTTATTAGTAGGTCAAGAAGCTATTGACCACTACTGAATTAATGGGGCACTCTTCCGACTGAGGACTTTGCGTACTTGAATCACTTTATGCTTCATTCATTTCCCTAAACCATTGGAAATAAATGGAAAAACCAAGACCATAGAAAACTCATTTCCGCAAGACATCTTGCAACCCTGCCACTTGCTGAAAACAAGTGAGATTGGTTAATCTATCCAGCCTTTGCAGCTGACATTCCTGTGAGTTGGTTCAATATGGTAAGATGCCAATGTAGGGAAAATAAAAAAAAGGATTTTCTCAAAAATAAAAATAAATAAATAATAAAAATAAAAATAAATCTTGCTTCATTTCTTGATGCATAATTGCATTCATTTTAAAGGAAAATATAATTGTAAACCTGATTGTAAGCATCATAAAAATTATAGTTTTCCTTAGCTCCATCCTTTAAGGTTTGCAAAAATAGAATAATTTAATATAGCTATGAAATATATGTTTTGTGTTTTGTTACCCCCATAACTTGCAAAGAGATTTGAATGCTGTTTTTTAATACTCTTGCCTTGCTATTTGATTGCATCTTCAAAAAACTATTTTTAATCTGATATGTGGTTATCAACTTTCTTCATGTAACTAGGTTTTTTTTGGATAGAAATAGAAGAAATGGCTTTTGAAATCATTGCACCAAATACTACAGCATAAGGACTCCAGCTTTTCAAGATTTAGCTGACATTTTACTTCATTGGAGACCCAGTGTGGTGTAGTGGTTTACCATTGGATGACAGCTCTGGAGTTGTTCTTGTTAACTGCCTTTAAGTTGACTCTTGGGCACCCTGTGGATGAGACTTCTCCAAGACTCCCTATCCTCCACACTTCTGCTGTTATTTTGGTCCCAGGCCTCTGATTGCCCTTATTTTATATCAAATTAACATTAAAAAGGAAGCTGGGGTGACCTAGGTATGGCTCCATTGTGGATGCTTGACCTGCTTGCATGTGGAAAAACCAATTAGGGCTAGTCAGGGTCTAAAAGGCACCCATCATGATGGGATTCCCTTAGGGTCCAGCATAATCCCTTTTCTCTACAGAGGACAGTGAAAGGATCATGGACAACAGTGATTGCTTGAATTTACCTGGGACAAAGGAGCACTGTCAGATCCCTTTGTCTAATGTATTTACAGCAATCACCCAACTATTCGCTTCTGGTCTAAATTATTCTTTTCCCCTGGGAAACCATTTAACAGAGTGTCTAATCCTTTCAAACCTTGGTTTCTGCTCCCAAGACACAATTCTGGGTATATATACAGGTAGCAAAACAGCCATTCTCTGGTCTTGGTCTCATTTGCAAGCAGGCAGGCACTCTGCTGGGCTGACTAGACTAGGCTACTCAATATGCCTGCTTGCTGCAGAAGGCTATTGACTCTTCTCCATTCTGGACTCCCATTGATTAGAATCAAGATTCATGTTGCTAACGTATTGCCATTGGCAAGTCCTTAAGCCTATTCCAATTCTCCCACCTTTGCTTCCCTAGCTCTTATGTGGGAGTATGTGTGTGCTGTGTGTTTTGATTATTTCCTCTAATAAAAATACAAAACCTATTTGGCTTTGCCTCTGGAGTTCTGCCTGATTCAGACCTGGTATAGTTGGGTTGCCATCCTGAGGCTGCTGTTACCCCAGCCATGCTATAACACTTATTTGACCTAATACTATAATTATGCAAAATCCATGGACCCCAGTATTTTGGTTAATACTGTTCAGGTCCTACAGGATCAGGCCCAAGACCTTCCAGATTCAGTCCATCCATCTGCCATGTGGTCTTCCTCTCTTTCACTTTCCCTTTTTCTCATCTAAAGGCTGGGCTTCCATGCAGCCTTCATCACACCTCTTTTTGCCAATCTAAAATGGGCCATTGTTTTTCCTTATGATTCATGCCTTCTTATGATGTGGACAAACTACAACAGCCTCAGTTTAGTCATCCTAGCTTCCAGGGATACTTTGGGCTTGATCTTTTCAAGAACTGATTTGTTTGTTTTCTTGGCTATCCACAGTATTCTCAGCACTCTTCTCCAGCACTAAATCTCAAAAGAGTTCGTTATTATTTTTTGTTGGCTTTCTTCTCTGTCCAGCTCTTATATTCATACACGGTGATGGGAAATATGATGGTGTGGACTAGCCTCATTTTAGTATTCAGAGTCTTTACATTTTAGGATCTTGTCCATTTCTTTCACACCATCCCTTCCCAATCCTAACCTTTTTCTAATTTTTTGACTACATTCTGATTAATGTTTGAACCAAGTTATGGGAACTCTTTAACTATTTCAATTTTCTCATTATCTAGGATGAACTCTTGTAGATCTTCCATGATCATTGTTTTTGTTTTCTTAATGTTCAACATCAAGCCTACCTTGGTATTTTCTTCGTTGACCTTCTTCAACAATGATAGGTCTTCCTTAGATTTTCCAAAAGTTGCAAGGAACTTGAAGGCACACAACGACATGTACATTTCAGTAACTGCACAAATTAAATTTCTGCCCCACATGCTTTTGGTCACTTCTTTCAGTTTCACTGGCCTCAGTCTTATTGAGAGTTCCCCTGAGGGTAGACTCATTATGGGCTGCTGCTGCTTCTCTTCATATAGTACCACAAGTCTCACATTTATTATAATTTTGATTTTTTATATTTATTTATTATTGTATGATTAAATCATGATATGATGTTTTCCTCCCCCAAGTGTGAAAGTGGGGATGTAAGATAATTGAGGCATAAATGACTTTATTTAACCTGGTGCTTATAATGAAGATATTTGATAAAAGTGGAACTGAGATAAATTCCAGTTGTTTTCAGCATAATCATTTGATCTCCAGAATGATTTGACATTTGATTTTCAAGCATGATATTAAGAAATCTATATATATGATAGTAAATGCAATATTGGAATATCCAGTATTGGATACAGTTACAGTTAATATTTGACAACTATTGTAGGAACTTAGAATTCAATATCTGACAGCTTTTGCCATTTGATATATGAAATTTGATGCCTGACAGTCTTTGGCAGGTGAAAATACTTAACTCCCAGTATTTGATTTTGTTTGACAATGTGCTTTTTCTGTTCCACAAATATTTGAGCCTCTCCTCATACATACGAGGTGAGAGCAGCTGTGAATTAGGAATATCCTTACTTGCCAATTTCAAGATAATATTTTGAATATTTATGCCAATGCAAGTCAGCGATGTAGGACAGGGCTGCTAGGTTTACATCACACACACATTTATATGGAAGTCAGTTACAATGAAACAAGTTGTGTTTAATTTTAAATCCATATTTTTAGGGCTGAAGTGTCAAAACCAAGATTTTAAAAAATCAGGTTAATGTAACAAACCTGAAGTTGGCTTTGTAGAAATTAGAAATGCATGCTCAGAAAGAAATGGAGATGTGCCACTGAATAAAAGGATGTTAATGAGGTTAGAATCTGGCCAGAAGGTTTGACTCCCACAAATTTGATTTGTCTGGATATTTCCCCTGACTTTAGCGGTAAAAATGCCAAGTAGGATTTAGTTCAAAGGATGATAAAAGAGTAATAATCTTTTTTATTCATGCCATGCCTTTAGTTTGGTTTGTTTGTTTATTGGAAATTTGCTCTAGGCTGTGCTGGGTTTCAGCTTTCCAAAAGATTTTCTTAATAAGAAATTCATTTGCTTCCCACTTCATAGCCTTTCCCCATGCTTCAGCTTTGTTTATTAGTTTTCTCCATCTTGTCTCATTCCAAAGTTTAGAGAATTAAAAATTATGCTTTAGAAAGAGGGTGCTAACAGTTTTTACAGCATCCATCTTTTTAGGAGCGGTGGCCAGTAAGCTAGTCAGCTAATAGATCAAGAGTCTGGCCTACTCAGAAGTTGTTCAAACTGATGAAGCAGCAATTATACAGGAAAAGCAATGGGTAGCTTGGCCTTTGAAATGTTTGGATGATAATGACTCCAAACCAATAACTCTTCTAGGTGGGATGATGGGAGTTGTGGGCCAAAACATTTGGAGGGTCAATATAGAATGAAACTGGACATTATGTGGTCCCCTGGCCATTTTTAGTGCTGCAAATCACAGTGAAGTCAGTTACAATGAAATAATCCAGAATCTATGACAATATAATGGGAATGACAAGAGAAGAAAAAGTATAGGCTTGATCCCAAGAATCGTAATGGATCACAACCTTTGGAGCTCCGAAATTTGTCAGTGGTGCTTAATCACTTCTACAGCTTGGGAAGAATTTGAGAGGATAATGGTAACAAGGACACTAAGCACTTTTGTAAGACATTTCAAGCATTCAGAGTGCTTCACATAATTTATCTCAATGATCCTTACAACAGCTTTGAAATGAAAGATAGTATTATTATTAGGACTGAGCCAAATGTTCACGCTTTGCTGGCAAGAATTCTCATGTGAGATACAAATGTTAAAAAAGAGATGTAAGTTATGCAAAATGGAACCTGAAGAATGAAATAGCAGTGAATGGCATGGGTAGCTTTGAGCAAAAACCTGTTCTTAGGTAGCAACAGTAGAATCACCATAATTGCTGTGTGACCTGGAATCATCTGACCATGGTTTGCAGATAGTCAGTTTTCTAACAGCCACCTGCAATAAGGTCATCTTCTTTTCCTACTACCTTCCATCTTAACAAGCATTGCCATATTTTCTACAGGGTCATGTTGTCACATCATATGTCCAAAATAACTGGGTTTAATTTCAAATCCATGTAATCAGGATGGCAAAGTGAAACACAAGAATAAAAATTCAGGTTGAGAAATCAAAGCTGAACTTGGTTTTGTAGGAATATGAAATGTATTCTCAGAAAATATAGAGATGTGCTACTGAATAATATGATGCTGATGAAGTCAGAATCTGGCAAGAAGGTCTGAATCCCACTAATTTGTTTTGGCTTATCTTGGCTTCAAGATAATCTGCCCAGCACTACTTCATACTCATTACTGCCCAAGTAGCTGAGAGAATAAGGGAATGACTCCCTTCTGTCAACATTCTTAATTTAAATATCAAATCTTCCCAAAACAAACCTACAGACAAAACAGCCAAACTTAGTCACAACTGAATGTTGCCAAAAGTAATGGAATTTAATTATGGCATGGATATCCAAACAGACCTTCATAGAACTCAGTCTGGTTTTTAGGGGACCTTTGAGTTATTATCACAACTATACAAAATAATTATGATTGGGCCAAGATCACTATGTTCTTACTGTGGATCTCACTTGTGAGGACTAAATAAAGCCTGGATAATTCTTTACTTTACTCCCAGTTTTATTTTATCTTGTCTTGACTAGATATGTCATTTTTGAAGAACTTTTGTATTATGTTCTGTGGTCCCGTATAACTGTATGGCACAAGATAAATAGGGGGGCATTGTAAACAGTGACCAGAAAAAAAGAATATTGGGATGAAGGAGAATCACAATATAACTACTGTTGGGAAACAGTTGCTAGGGTGAATGGGAGCTGGAGAGGAAAGCAGTTAAAGAAAGGTGGTTGAAAAAAACAGAGGTAGGAGAAACAAGGGGGTGGAGATGAATGGTTCAGGAATTTATCATCACATTTTAATTTATCATCTCAGTCAAGAGCTGAGATGAAGAACTGATCTGATCATTGAGGAAAAATAGCTGTGAAAGGCAGGAAAGAGCAGAAGGTCTGCTAACATGATGGACACATAAAAACCAAGCAGTTGGTATGGAATGAGAAAAACGGTATGTGTGTACACAATGATAGGAAGTGAGGTACCACACAAGGGAACAAAGGGATGGTTTAACTGTAAAGTGAGAGAGGGAAAATGTATTGATATTCATAGTCATCTATATCTTTGCTCTGTCACAAATCAAATTGGAGACTGTAGTCAAGATATCAGAAGAAGTTTAGTATTTGGAAGGTCAACTGTAATGGAAGTAGATATCTTCTTCAAGTGTAAAGATATATTGGCCTAAATAACCTAAAGGTATAAAATCATATCTGATTTTTCAAGCTAAGCAGGGTCAGCTATATTTCAGAGGAAGGAACTCTGGTTGGTACTTGGATGGGAGACCACCAATGAATTCCATGTGCTTTTGCTATATTTCAGAGGAAGGAATTAGCAAAAACCTCTGAGTATTCCTTACCTAAGAAAACCCTATGAAATACATGAGGTCGCTATATGTCGAAAGGTGACTTGAAAGCATATATAAATACACGAAGAGATATCATTGAATACCTAAGTGAGAATGATCTAGCCCATAGCATTTCTGATTTGTTTATGGCTGTGAGAACTGGACATTGAAGAGAGGTAAGAAACAATTCATTTAAGCTGTGGTGCTGAAGAAGAGTTCTGTAGATAGCATGGTCTGCCAGAAAGGCAATGAATCTATGAATCACCAGTGCTCAAATCTCTCCACTGGCTGCCGATTAGTTTCCGAGTGCAGTACAAGGTGTTGGTTTTAACCTTTAATGCCCTACATGGCTTGGGTCCATCTTATCTTAGGGACTGCCTCTTCCCATATGAACCCCCCCCCCCCGCACACTTCAGTCTTCTGGGAGGAACCTGTTGCAGCCTATGAAAACTAGGCTGGCACAGACCTCCCAGAGGGCCTTTTCGGCTGTCGCTCCCAGGCTATGGAATGACCTGCCAGATAAGATGCATCTTATTACATCTTCTGATTGCTTTAAAAAAGCTTTAAAGATGCATCTCTTCCGGCAGGCCTTCCCAGAAAGCCCTTAACTCCCGGCTCTGTCCAGGTCAAGCTCTCCCTTCAATTCATCAACTTTTCGATCTTGATGGCCATGTAATGGGTTGCTGATTTATATTGTAATTTTTATTATGTCATTTTAATTGATGTTAGTTTAATTCAATTTTATGAGGTGGGAGGTGGGGTATGGGTCATGTATATTTTATCTTATATCTTTTAATTGATGTAACCCACTCCGATTGGAGACAGAGGAGCGGGCTATAAATAAATTTTATTATTATTATTATTATTATTATTGAGCAAATGAAGCCTGAAATCTCCCTAGAAACTAAAATGACTAAACTGAGGCTATTGTACTTTGGATATATGATAAGACCATATGACTCAGGCCTGAAGTAGATGGGGCAAAAAAGAGCAGCTTCCGACTGCTTTGGGAGCATGGTGTGCAGATGACCCATGCCCCCGGAGTGGCCCGAACCCACTCTGAGACCGCCTAAGGTGTCCCGGGACTGCTGGAAAAAGAGGCTGAGAAAAATGCTTCTGCCAGGGCCATGTGGTCATCATGGTTCCTGACCAATTATGGATCAATTGCAGGCGGAGTTGCCTGAGGCCACTCCTTCATGCCGATCTGTTTCTCCCCTCATTAGAAAAAATGACAATGCCTGATAAGGTGGAAGGCAATAGGAAAAAAGGAAGATTGCATTACAGCTGGATAGAGGCAACTAGGAAACTGTGGCCCTGAATCTGCAAGACCTGAGCAAGGCTGTTAATGAGAGGGTGTCTTGAGGGTCACTCATTCATTGGGCTTCCATAAGTCTAAGCTAAATTGATGGCTATTAACAATAGTAACAGTTGCCTATGAACATTTACTGTTAGTTAAAATCTGAAGGAACTCCATTGCCATATTGTCTGAGTCTTTTAAATCCCCATAAAAAAGAGGAAAGGAGGGGGAGGGAAAAATATGTCAATACCTATAAGACCAACTGATTTTTTTTAATGTCTACTTGAGCTTTCATGGATAGAAACCCATTTCTTTAGATCTTTTTTTGTTTTTGTTTAAACATGACTCCATTACCACAACCATAAACCTCTTCATCAGTCCTTTTGTTGATTGATAGATTAGCAGCACTTTATGGTCCTCAGGCCCAGTCAAAGGCCAAAAGCTGTATCTAAAGTGTAAACAACAACACCATGACAGCCTAAGCCCATGATGAGTTTCTTATAAACTGTGTCCAGGCAAAAAATGAAGTCCTTACTTGGAAACAATATTAGTATACCCACTTTGATTTTCTCTTTCCTTTTATTCTTTTTACTCTGGTAAATATACATACTCCAGTTTTCTTTTTCTCCTCTTACAGGTCTAAATCTATCCATTCTGTTCCTTGCATAAGCTTCTGCTGCTGTTGAAACTTGACCCCTCATGCTGGAATTATATCCCCTATATTTTCAAATGTATTTTATTATATCTATATTTTAAAAACAATATTGATCTTTCTAGTGGCACAGTTTGAACCTATCTTTGTATTGGGATTTGAGACTGTTTCCCAAATCTCATATTAGGTCTAATTTTTCATATGAGCTCATGGGGAGGTTGGGGGAAGACTGATCTGAGCTCTAATGTTTGCACCATATAAACAGTTTTGATTAGAATGTGCTAATCACAATTTTGACCTGGGTTGCATTAGTGCATGGATCTGTTATGTATTAAAGTACTGGAAAAAATTCTGGAGGGGGTCACTTCCTATTTCAGAGAGAGTACTAATGGAATATACCAACATTTCAATTATCTATTTATACCCTGCTCGCCAGCCACAAAGCCTCTCAGAGTGGTTTACAGATTGTTAATTTGACAGTTCCCTGATCTCAGATTTACAATCTAAAATGACATCACATAAAAGGAGAAGAAAATGGCAATGGGGAGTGGGACTAAATCCGTCAGATACTGCTGGTTTTTCTCTCCCTCCAAGGCCAGAGTGATAGTAGTTTAGATGGAGGGAGGACCTTTAATCTTCCTTTGGGCCTAGGCATGGTGGAGCTGTGCCTCCCTCTCCTTCTCTCCCTGCAAAGTCAGGATGGTAGCAGTTAAGATGGAGGGAGGCCCTTTAAACTTCCTCTGGGGCTAGGCATGCTGGATCCATGCCTATCCCACCACCTCTCCATAAAGGCAACCCCTGTTTATCTGATGAGTTAACGACTGTGAGAAAGTGGTATTGGTTAAAAAGTAGAACCCACTTTTTTTTAAAGCTTGCAAATGTATTTTAGTGACTTCCGGGTTGGAAATGGCTTCATAAAGCAGTCTCCTAAGCTAAGTAGTCTCCTAAGGGAAGATGTGCTGTGTGTGGTGGTTGCCAGCTAGAAATAGAGTAGTCAGCAGGAACTACTGACACTTGTCAGCTAGTTGGGAACACTTCTACAAATTCCACAAATAACTTCTACAAATGAAAAAGTGACCATAATATTTGGGAGAATTAATTTAGATCAATGCCTATATGATTGAACTGTGAAAAAAATGGAAGTGAGAAATATTTAAATGTTGGTGATAAAAAAGAGAGGGGGGATTTATCCAATTTAGGCTTGAATATTTTTAAAACAATTTTAAATGGACTTCAGTTTGTCTCAACAGCTACCTAAAATGGTGGATTCAAAGAGAAAAGAATGCCTTATTTTCTTGCAGAAATAAAGTCAAGGCCATCTTCTTGCAGCGTCCAGAGGAAATGATTGCTCTACTAACTTTTGATGAACTGAGACTTAATTATCAGAAAATACATGTTAAATGTCAATGGTCAATCTATAATGTGAAACAGTGACAGCTAGTGGAAAAATGGATAAATGATAGTAAAAGATTTTTGTGATTTAAAGGTACATTTTGACAGCTGTCAAAAAGACTAACTTTTCCGATTTGCTAATTCACATGATGGCTGAGAAGCAATTGATTTTATATGAGATCAAACAGCTGACTAAACAAATAAGAATGGAACTGAAGTAGTTTATTGAAGAAGGATATTAAACAGATGGTGGAAGAAGAACTTAAAGAAATTAATCAACAAATAAAACAGATGACTACAAAAGAGGAATTGTCAAATAAGGAAGAAGCTGATTCTGGAGAACAGCATGAAAAATCAGAGAAACCAGCAGATAATTTATGGTGGGATAAAGTCAAATTTAAATTTAAAAGTTGGTGTTATCACACTCAGCTGGGGCCAGGTGCAACCCATCTGCAACCCAGACCCCAGCTGCTCTTATCCAGAGGCCTTTCAAAAACAGCAAGCTCCTGTTTTTGAAAAGCCTCTGGATAAGCATCAGGGATAAATCAGTTTAAAAGGAGTGTGATAATCTCGTGCGTATGATGATGAAGAAATGGAAACCAAATTGGAGATTCAAAGAATTGTCAAAGATATTCAGGTGAAAGAAGCTAAGGGGAATCTTGACAAGACAGAAGGAATTATTAAATGGGAAAAAGAGGTCTATATAGATTTTTCTGATGAGGAATATGTTAATTGACCGAAGACAAAAGTGTTAGAGGAGGAGATGGCAGGAATAGGTCTTCATACAGGAAGAACAAATTCAAAGGGACATATTTAAGATGAATGTAATATTATATGCTGTCCTAAACTTTTTCCTCTGGGTTCTTTTCTTTCTTTTATTCTTTTTTTTTTTAGTAAAATGGTGGGAAATTTACAAGAGACCAAATGTTAAATATAAGAAGAAATAGATGTTTAAGCTTCTTAGTTGAATTCAGCTTAGGAGGGGAAAGGATTTTCGATATTTGCATTTGTAACAGGATATGATTTTTAAAAAAATGTTTATAGAGATTTATGAAAAAAAAATGAAAAGAAAAATATGTGGTAACATAGATTTATGAAATTAAGGCTGCTGTATCATAGAGAAAATGAATTAAACTTAGCTTTACCTTTTGTGGAAAATAGAGTTAAATTAAAGAAGGGACTTGGGGGTTGTGCAGACCACTCCTAAGGGGCAGCCTGCAGCTGCTTTCAGGTACGTTGGATTGGGGCTGCAGCAACTCCATGCTGTGCCCCCAATCTGGCCTGTCCAGGTCTCAAAAAGGAGAAGCAAAAAGTGGCTCCTTTTTGCACCCTGGAAAGGGCATGATAGTTATGGTGCCACAGCTTTAAGGCATTTCTTTGTGTGGATGTAGCACCAGAGGAGCTCTGTGATGCCACATGCCATGTGGAGTAGTGTACCTCCCTGGGGGTGGAGTTGGGGCATGCATCATGTGGATAGAGAGCCCCAATTCTGCCCCCAGGCCAGCCTTTATGGCCAGTGTGGAATTTGTTCATAGAAAACGAAAGATCAGAGTTTTGCTTAAAAGAAGATTCTTTGGATAAATTATAGGTTTTTGTTTTGTTTAAAATAAATAATATCAGGATTTAGTAAATGATAATAAAACTGTTATTGGGATAATCATATGAATGATTGACAGATGCTCAGGTAATATTAGAATGGATTTACAAGTAGAAGTTTGTAAAGTAATGCTATAGAACAGAGGTAGTAAAATAAGCTGATAATTATATCCAATTATGTAACCCTTTTTAAAGTTATAAACATTTTGGGTTTAATAAAATATGTATATTTTTTTAAAAAGCAAATGTATCTTGGCTACTGAAAATTTAAATAACACACTGTATAGCATTTCTGAATGTGTGCAAAAGCTAAATCAACACACACTATACACCTCCCTGCCACAAAACTTAGTGTGAGTTGTCCCAAGTGAGCCTTGTGCAAAAGAATTGTAGAAAGAGCTCAACACCTGTTGTATTAATGGAATTTGTTTGTAATTTGTAAGTGTTGAAAGAGCGAGGTGTCAGAAAGCGAGACATCAAAAGGTGTGGGAAGCCTATAGACTTAATTTGCTATAATACTTTCCAGTTATCCAGAATCTATGACAATATAATAGGAATGACAAGAGAAGAAAAAGCCTAGGCCTGATCCCAAGAATAATGATGGATCACAACCTTTGTAGCTCTGAAATTTGTCAGTGGAGCTGAATCGCTTCTGCAGCTTGGGAAGACACTGAGAGGATAATGGTAACAAGGCGCTGAGATAGACGAGAGAAGAAACGTCCCCCCTTTTTGCTGTGCAGTGTTACCACAGCAACCAGACAGCGCGGTACTGCTGTGCAGCAAAAAGGGAGCCACCTAGAGTAGCTCCTTTTTTGTGCTGTCATAAGGGCTGAGAGGCAGCCCTATAATGGCGCTTCCTCTAGAAGACATTTGGGTGCCAAGACACCCGCACATCATAGACACACCCTCTGTGTGGACAGTACTGCACAATTATGGTGCTGTCCGCATGTAGTAGGGTTCAGGAGCATGCAGTTGGTGTGCGCTCCTGAGCCCTACTATCGACTTATGTAAGACATTTCAAGCATTCAGAGTGCTTCACATAATTTATCTCAATGTTCCTTACAACAGCTTTGAAAGGAAAGATATCATTATTATTAGGACTGAGCCAAATATTCACACTTTGCTGGCAAGAATTCTCATGAGAGATACAAATAATAAAAAAAGAGATGTTAAATATGCAAAAATGGAACCAGAAGGTTGAAATAGCAGTGGATGGCATAGGTACTATTGAGCATAAACCTGTTCTTAGGTAGCAATAGTAGAATCACCATAATTGCTGTGTGACCTGGAATCACGTAACTATGGTTTGCAGATGGCCAGTTTTCTAACAGCTACCTGCAGTAAGGTCTTTTTTCTCTACTACCTTCCACCTTAACAAGCATTGCCATATTTTCTAAAGGTCATGTTTTCTCATCCTATGTCCAAAATATGACATCCACAGTATAGTCATTTTGGCTTTTAGGGAAAAGTAAGGCTTAATTAGCTCTACGATCTATTTATTTGTATTTCTAGCAATCCATGCATCTAAGAGTTGGTGTTTGTTTGCTTGTTTTAGCAGTGTCCATGGCGTCTGGAACATGTAGCCCAAAAGGTAATTTTTCTACGCTCTGGTAACGACTACCAATGCATAGCCTTTATGTTCACCACTATAATTAAAACATTCCCAGGGACTGTGGGTCACTATTGGGCTCTGATTGAAATATTCCTTGTCAAAATATATCTTTCCACTTTTCTCAGGGAGCTAAATGTAGAGATGCTACATTATATCTGATGCTAGCATGTCAAATTACTAGTGACATTTCCTCATGAAAGGATCCCTAAAATGACAGCAGTTGCACACATGGAAAATGATGAGAAGAATTAATGTTAAAAAGAACTAGATACTAACCTCCTTGCTGACAAGGGAATGGAACTGCTGTAATCATATTAATGTCATGACCATTCCTAAATCTTCCAGATAAAGGAATACTGTGCTTATCTGAGATCTGTGGGATATGCAAGCACATCATGACAAATTTTCATAAATTAAATACAGAGTGCAAAAGAAACCATTTAAAAATGTGTCTTCTATCTAAAATGGAGGGGTTATGACCATTTACTTGTTTATTACAAGGCATGTAGATCAATAAACTGCTGTAGATCAATAAGCCATTAGGCTTTGAACAAACAGAGTCCCTTTATGGTCTCTGATATGATTTAGTCACAAACGGATTCAACTGCAAAAAGGGAAGCCAACAGTGTCAACAACCATAGCTTTCTTCTCACTTAGTAGCTGGAAAAAAGGAGAATGTGCTCAGTAAGCTTCAAGCAATCAAAGGTCTAAGATTTATTCAGATATGAATTGTCAGTGATGGCTGATATGATTTAAGCACATTCATTTCTGAAGGCACAACCCTGTGCAGAGCAATGTAACCCCAAGCACTGAATATGGCCTTGTGCTGCTTTGCAGCTCTTCTAGAGGTTGTATGCACTTTGAGAAAACGATTTAAAGCTCATACATAATTCATCAGCAGTAACTCTCAAACAATGTATAATTTTGAGGTGTGTGTGTGTGTTAATAACAATCACATCTTCTTCGGTGTTCCCATCATCACCATGTGGAAGAATCTATAACTACAGTACCTGCTGTTCAATATTCTGCCGGCTTCTCTCAACAATTGGGTCTTGGAAGAAACCCAGCAGGGTGTGACCAAATTACATCATTCTAAGTGCAAATATCTTCTAAGAATTTTCACCTTTATTTTGTGCTCTGCTTCAAACAATTTCATTAGATTCAAAAGAGCTGCATTCTATGGTAGATATTTATCTTTTGTCCCTCTTGCCTAACTCCCTGATTTTGGCCAGAGGGCATAGTTGAAGATAGTATTCACCTATATGCAGTTTCCATCTTGACTTTAATAATCAAAATAGTGTAAGAAAGAGTGCAACAGTCTGGTGCTGGTTTCAGTGCATATGCAGTTTTTATCTTGAGCGTAATAATTAAAATAGATGCTGTAACAAAAAATGTAACAAAATCCAAAATCCACAAAAGGATGATACATATATTGGCCAACCAAATACACAAAATACATCATGCAAGCTTTCAAAGCTCCACTGGCTTCTTCATCAGGCAAAACATGGTTTTAAACAATTCATGAGGAGAAAAAAACTGACAGTGTTAGTCATACAGTCCCAAATGTTGTGTCAGATTATGTTTCTGTTATAGTTCAATTGGTTTTGAGATCAAAAGATCTTTTGGCTGATGATGAAGCCAGTGGAGCTTTGAAAGCTTGCACAATGTATTTTGTGCATTTTAGTTGGCCAACAAAGGCATCACTCCACAGGTCTGGTGGAAGACTCTTTCCTTTTGCCAGTGCTGGTCCAGTCAACTTCTGTCTTTTGCTTCAGGCAGCAAAATAGCTTGCACTGGTTTTGAATTGGAATTTTTTGTTTGCACCCCTCCCCCTCCCCCCAATGTTGTAAGGTGTATGAGGGTAGCATTTTGCTAGGTTTGGTTTATTTTGTAAGGAAGAGATAATTGGTGATTGATGGTATGTTTTATTTTATTTGCCTTTATTTATAAACATATATGTTGATAGGTGAAGTGACAGGGGCTGAACCCTCCTTCAAACATAAAAATAATCTTTTCTGTCTTGTTTCATTTGTGCAGCAGAGATATTGACTGCAAGTTGTCTTTCACTGTGCATTAATACCCCCAATTGTGTTATCTTTTTGTATATATTTAGAAATCCAGATTATTTTTGCAAAGCTGTTGTTTGTCTCCTTACAAAAGGCTGAAAGCCAGATGATAAAAAGGAGCAAAATAATAGGAACTCTGCAGCATAATTTCTGGATTCCCACGTCCATCTTCTGTGATGTGCAGCCCACACTGAAGAGACTTGTTAGCAAGTGGTGTTGGACAACAGATGCTCAAACAAACAATTTCTTATCCTATCCATAACTTTCGTCATGGCCTCGTATGAGAGGCTGGCTTTATTTTTTAATTTTATGATGACATTGTTACTTTGTCATTTGGGCACAATAGATTCTTCAGAAAGGATAATATATATAAAAATAGAATCAGTATAACAATAGCAAGGCAATAATACAAAAATAAAAAACTAAAGCCAGAACTGTTTTCCTTATCATGAGGGCAACATTTAAAAACAATGACTGGCTTTGTTAGTTTATATGGCAATTCTTTCCACACTTTCCTGGGAAATATAGTTTAAACTAGTTTATCAGAGAAAGAATAAATATTTGCCTCCCTGTCTGAAGCAGGAAATCCAAAGATAGAATATCCTCTGTCCAAACTCTGTCTGAAGGCCTCTAATAAGCAGGGCAGTCCTACCACTTGTCAGAAGGATGTGGCCATCTCAGGTAGTAGATTTGGTATGCAAATTTTAATTATTTACCTCTTTTTATTGCATTTTCCTATTGAGGTAGAGCTATGCATATTAGATTTTTAACCTGTTGTACAAAAGTTACTTGACTGGGTTGGTTATTCTGCCCCTTAATGTGGGTGGATTGGGAAATGCCATTTGCCATTTTGTCTCAGGCAGCAAAATGTCTTCTCAGCACAGGAGAACCATGGTGGGACTGTTCCTACCATCATGAAGCTTTTTGTAATGTTCAATCCGGATCTACCTTCTTATAATTTAAACCTGATAAATCTGATCCTGCTTTCTTTGGTAGCAAGGAACATGTCCTTGGTCTCTTCTATGTGGCAACTGTTTGGGTATTTGAACAGTTTTGTGGTTAGTACTTGGATGGGAGACAGCCAATGAATACCAGGTGCCGTAGGCTATATTTCAAAGGAAAGAACTGGCAAAACCACCTCTGAGTATTCGTTGCTTAAGAAAACCCTATGAAATCCATGGGGATCACCATCAGTTGATAGATGACTTGAAGCTAGGCCCACACACCTACACCCAAGTTATTATTCCTGTTTTTCCTTCTCTAGACCTAACTGATTAATGGTGGAACAACACTATTGGATAAATGCCAGATCAACTCCTTTTTAAATTGCTTTGTAAATATAAGTCTAGTAGAGTACTGTTCTCTTAGTGCCTAGGCCAGACACTCATATTTTCTACATAGCAGAAACTTTTCTAAAGCTTGGCTCTCTTTTCCTTTGATTTTGCTCAGCATGGTCCTCAATATAGAGAACCGCTGAATGGCACAATAGATTCCTAAATGGCAAGCAACTATATGCCCCACTGCTACTAGAAGACATATTGTACAAGATCAAAACAACTAACCTATATGATTCAACTAGAGTTAAAAGCCTAATGTTTCACCGATCTTTTCTTTGAACGCTGATACTGTAAGTAGTAAAAAAAATCATGCATAATGGAACAGCTGCTATTGTTACAGTGCTGCTGGAAGTGCAAGCTTTATTTTATCAAACTGAGGCACTGAGCTCTGAAGTAGTCTCTATAGGCATTCTACTTTGCTGATTCCCCACTTAGTGTTAGGTCCAGCTACTGGGAATAAGCCCAAATTTTCATGCCTCCATTCACTAAACAATATGACTTGAAATTTTTATAGGGGTCAAGGGTTATCCTTAGAGGAACTCTGCCCTATTGATACAGTGAAGCTTCTTTGGCTGGGAAGACCTGCCCATTGCACTTCTCTCATTTAGTCCAAATTTGGTGGTACAAAAATCTAAATTTGTCCTGGTATTTCTTAGGTGATCAGATTAAAATTTATTGCTAGACTGATTAATGGTAACATTTGTTCTACAGATTTGCTTCTGCTATTTGTGAGTATTGTGAAACTCAAGGCAGCCTTGATCTGTACTCATGAAGGGATAGGATACTGGAATTTGGTAATGTTTCTATGAAAATTAACTTACTTTCTTTTATTTTCTCCAAATGTATAGATTGAAAAAAGAAGGCAGACAAACAACAACACTTGAAGACAATGCAGACCCGATGTCCAATGACCATCATAGATAGTCAGTTCATTCATTCTCTCAGGCCAGGTCTATGCCTGAAAAACCCTTTGTTGTGTTCCAGGAAATGCTGCACATTCCACTAACCTAATATTTTAGTCTAAATTGACTCTAAGAATTCCTTGCTTCAGTGGAGTTGCCTGCAACTTAAATTGCATTAATTAACTAGTGGTTCCATGTTCAATATCTCAGAGTGCCAGAGAGAAAATGGTGCCCATGTACTAATCATGATAGAAACGTTTTGAAGATAATGCTCTAAAGTGTTCATGCTGTGGCATGAAGCTTAATTTCAGTTATATATACATGGATTTGGACATTCTACTATAAGAGATTAAAAGAGAGGATTATCTATAATGAGGCAAAATGCCACATGGAGTTCAAATAATGGTTTTTGGAAGATAGTTGATTGTTGAATGTTTGTTGGCAGTTTCACTTGCACCATCTAGTACTTTCTTGCACATTCCCTTTTCATTTGTATTCCTTATTGATTCACTACACAGTGCTACATGGGGTGAAAACTGCAAAAACAAACGAGACCAAAATATATTCAATGAAACATGAGTGATATTCAATGAATATCATAATGAAATGTGAGATATATATTTTGTTTCCTCAAAACTAGACTCCACACAGAAGGGGTGTGTAGTGTGTGGGCTGCACTAGATGACACTCTAAGGCAGGGGTGGGGAACTTACAGCCCTCCAGGTTCCTTCTGATGAACTACCATTCCCATGATGCCTCATCACCAACCAAGTTGAAGGAAGTTTTAGCCAGACTCATGAGGGCTTAGTTGTAGCTCCTCCTCTTATTTTTTTAAAATGTAAAATGTAAAATTTATTTTTTAAATTTTTTTAAAAAATTTAATTTAAAAAATTGTTTTACAATTTTCTTTATAAGTATCACATCTTACCAAATTTTCACTCTGACCACATGAAACTATGTACATGCAAATACATTTAGGATGTGCAAATGACACTGTAATTTAAAGTACAATTTTAATTTTGCCACTTGTTTATGTCACAATTATTGCCATTGCATTCTGTGATATACAGGGATAACAATTTAAGAGTAACGTTAGGACAAAAAACATTACAAAAGATTCTGTATGATGTAGTATAGGAGGAGGTCAATGGAGAGGTGACACTATGAGTTACTGCACTGGGTGACACCTAGTGATCCCACTGACTCCACCCTATATAAAATAATGAAGCTGATGTCTGCAAGTTGGAGTTTGATCATTAGGGCTATTTTATAAGTACAATTGTGAGGGCTTTAGGCAAGGAATGCTGCGGTTGACTATCAGAAGTTCCAAGCAGAGAGAATACACACTACTAAAGCATCACTTTGTTCTTGGAAACTGATCCTTTTGGCCATGGCACATTGGGTGTGGTACACTGGAGCTCATTTTTTTCTGTTCCTATATATATATATATATATATATATATATACACATACTGAGTGTGTGCCATAGCTTGGGTTTGAACTGAGTTTGCTGAAACCCAGTGAGAACATTTGGAATGAAGAAGTACCTAATCCTAAAATGGTGGGAGAAGGCCCAATTGATCAATAAGCTGCTCATATTTAGCCTAGAAACGTAGGACACAATCTAAATCTAGAAAAATGGGTAAAATCATGGAGAAACATAAATAAATATTTGGTATTGCAAAGGATGAAAGAAAATTATTATAAAATATATTTATAATGACATTTGATGCCTGAAAGGTTTTCCAAAATATACCAAAATAAACACAACCTTTGCTGGAAATGCAAAAGAGAACCAGGAACCCTTTACCAATGCTGTTGGTCGTGCAAAGAGATAAGCAAACATTATGTGAAATGTTGGAAATTAAAATACAAAAACAGCCTGAGTGATATCTCCTGAATATGTCTGACAACAGTTTAGAAAAAGATTATGGAAAAATTCTCTTTTATGCCATTACAATGGCAAGAATAACTTTGGCTCAAAAATGGAAAACAGGAGATATTCCAGACAAAAACGAATGGTTGTTAAAATTATACGATGCCATTGAAATGGACAAAGTGACATTATTAATAATAGGGGAACCTACAAATGAGGTGAATAAGGTATGGAAGAAAGTGACAGAATATTTTAAAAAGTACTTGGCATAATAGGAAAAAATTAAAACTCTGTTTATGAATCAACAGACAAATCTTTCTTTGGGGAATCGCTAAGGGTAAGGATGAACTCATGAAGTTTCACTACTAAGAGATTAGGATAAAATAAGCTCACAAGATACCTAGGAAAAAGTGGACGAAGTTACACGAATTTAGTGAAAGAAAGTCAGTCAAGGATGAAGTAGAAAACAGTGATTAAAGGAAGAGGAAGTTAGTAAGTATGGTTGATAGAAAGATGAAAGAAAGTCAGAAGAGGGTCAGAGTATGTGAGCAAAGGTAGGAGAAGGGGATTATAGAGAGATTGAAAAGATGGTAGAAGTGGAGAGGTTAGAAGCTTTTGAGAGGGAGAGAGAGGGAGGAGGATAAATTAAAGTGAAATGATGAGAGAGATTAAAATGGAAAGATGGACTAAGGAAGGTAGAGAAGAATAAAGAAATAAGAGAAAAGAAAGAAGGAAAGATTGTTTGTATGATAAAGATCATTAAAATTAACAGAAATGCAATTAGAAATGATTCTATTATGGAAACTTGTTTTGAAGTATTTTGAGGAATCCCTGACTATTACATGTGTAAGATGTAATAGTCTTTGTGTAAGATGTCTGTGGTTGTATGTATTTTTTAAAAAAATATTGTGTATGCATTAAATTTAATAAATTTTAATTTTTTAAAAAAGGAATACACCACTCATATTTAATATATAAAGCAGAGTACTAGCCACTGTACAATCACAGCCAAAGCCTTGGGGAAATGAGTGCAGCTACAGTGACTGGGTCGCTGGTCACAAGAAGTCACAGCTAACCAAAAGATTGCCTAGGTGTCTTTATCAATGAAAATGAGCTCCTTACTATCCTGATTCCTGACAAAAATGAGAACTGAACTGTATAGTCACCTTTCATGATCTCAGATGTATCCACAGTGCAGAAATAAAGCTGTTTGACACTACTTTGCCATGGCAACATCCTGGGATTTATAGCTTGGTGAAATATTCACCAAGACAGCTAAGTAGCTATAAAGCAACACATTTTCAACATCTGCCAACAAGCCACCTTAACAGAAGGGAGCATATATTGCTAATATAGGACATCACTCTTGTCTCCTGTGAATAGGAGAAATTCTCAGTGTGGGGTACCATGGCCAAGCTGAATCAAGCCTCTGTTTAAAGCAGAGATCCTGATTTCAGCTCCCCGTGATACCTTGAGAGCCAGCTCTTTTGATCTGGCACATAATCATAGAATCATAGAATTGGAAGAGACCACAAGGGCTATCCAGTCCAACCCCTGCCATCCAGAAACTCTCAATCAAAGCATCCCCGACAGTTGGCCATCAGTATAGATGTGATTCAGTGAGATTTACAGAAGACCAGTTAGCACTCCTTGAAGAAGGAAAAGGACTTTTAAAAATGCCTAAATTTCCTCCATGACTCATATTTGAACTGATGTTGCTGAAGCTACTGTGCAGAGTAATAACCATTCTGCAGCCAGCTGATACGATGCTGCTTTGTAGGAACATCTGTTTTATCTAAGGGCATGGCAGGTCTTTGCTAAGCATGATGGGTCAAAATTGACAGCTCATGGAGATTTGGCCAGAGTCTGTGGGGCAGAGAAAAAGAAGAGCTGAGTGGGATTTGAATGGCTGAGCCAAATCTAAGCATGGTAGCCAATATGCCTCCATGATTAAAGCTTTTATTGGGTGGCTACACATCTGCAGCCTTTGGAAGCAGTATAAAATATGTCTGTTGGCAAAGATCTGCTGGTCTAGAGGGAAATCAGAGGCATTCCACATCCTAATAAAAGTGGCTCTTTAAAGGTACAATGAACATTCAAGACTGGATCAGGATTTGAACCAGGGCATGGGAAAGTTATAGGGAGGAGCTAGTATGTCTCTTGATCATGCTAGCTGGGGGGGGGGTGTAGTAAAAAAACCCCCCAAAAACCCAAAATCAAGGGCTGACTGCTCCCTTAGCAAGATTCATGCCAATAGACCAGCAAGCCAGACAGGCATAGAATCATAGAATCATAGAGTTGGAAGAGACCACAAGGGCCATCCAGTCCAACCCCCTGCCATGCAGGAACTCCCAATCATAGCATCCCCGACAGATGGCCATCCAGCCTCTGCTTAAAGACCTCCAAGGATGGAGACTCCACTACACTTCGAGGGAGTGTGTTCCACCATCGAACAGCCCTTACTGTCAGGAAGTTCCTCCTAATGTTGAGATGGAATCTCTTTTCCTGCAGCTTGCATCCATTGTTCCGCGTTCTAGTCTCTGCAGCAGCAGAAAACAAGCTTGCTCCCTCTTCAATATGACATCCCTTCAAATATTTGAACAGGGCTATCATATCACCTCTTAACCTTCTCTTCTCCAGGCTAAACATCCCCAGCTCTCTAAGTCGTTCCTCATATGGCATGGTTTCCAGACCCTTCACCATCTTAGTTGCCCTCCTTTGGACCCGCTCCAGTTTCTCCACAGCCTTTTTGAATTGTGGTGCCCAGAACTGGACACAGTATTCCAGGTGGGGCCTGACCAAAGCAGAATAGAGCGGCACTATTACTTCCCTTGATCTAGATGCTATACTTCTATTGATGCAGCCTAAAATAGCATTGGCCTTTTTAGCTGCCGCATCGCACTGTTGACTCATGTTCAACTTATGGTCTACTTGGACTCCTAGATCCCTTTCACACGTAGTTTCATTCAGCCAGATGTCCCCCATCCTATATCTGTGCATTTCATTTTTGCGTCCTAAGTGCAGTACCTTACATTTCTCCACATTGAATTTCATTTTGTTAGAGTTGGCCCAGCTTTCTAGTCTATTCGGGTCATTCTGAATTTCAATCCTATCTTCTGGAGTATTGGCTACTCCTCCTAATTTGGTGTCATCTGCAAATTTGATAAGTATGCCCCCAATTCTGTCATCCAAGTCATTAATAAAGATATTGAATAGCACTGGGCCCAGGACAGAACACTGTGGGACCCCACTGGTCACTTCTCTCCAGGTTGAAAAGGAGCCATTGTTGAGCACCCTTTGAGTTTGGCCAGTCAACCAATTACAAATCCATGTAGCAGTTACCTTGTCTAGCCCACATTTTACAAGCTTGCTTGCAAGAATGTCATGGGGAACCTTGTCAAAGGCCTTACTGAAATCAAGATATACTATATCCACAGCATTCCCTTCATCTACAGTTATTCCTCACTTATGGAAATCAGGTCACAATTACAAAAAATGACTTTTTGCTAAGCCTTCCTGACAAAAAAGGAGGCCTGATGCGAAGACACCACTTTGGTTGTGCCTTCTGCCAGTGAATGGTTCAGATTTTTACTGTGGCTAAGCTAGCCAAAACAGCTGTCTATTAAACAGGGAATCCTAGATTTGACACAAAATGGTGTCTTGGAAGCTAACCTCTTTGGTCCAAGCATGATTTATTTGGGCTCAAAAGAGCTCACTGAGGGCCTTTTTCAACTCTCTAAGGTGGAAAACAAAAGTTCTGAGTACATGCCGTGACACAGAGTACTAACCACTATACAATCACAGCTGGCTTGTGCTGCCACTCTTTCAGTTGCTGTTTCTTCTCAGGCAAAACAATGTCTCTTGCAGAAAGACAAGCCAGAATATCAACCTTTCAGGTTGTAGACAGATCCTGTGGAAAGAGAGGAAGTGGAAAAATAACTAACCAAAGCATCATAGCTTGGTTGGTCAAAGCATCTGCCTTGTAAGCAAGAGATCCTGGGTTCAGTTCCCAGTGATGCCTCTGTCTGTTTGTTAAGAGGTAAGAGAGGAATGATTCCCTTTTCATGCCACATGTGGGCAAAGGTTTTCCCCAAGAGCGTTTGTAATGAAAAAAACAAGTCTCCTCTCATACAAAGTAAAAAAGGCACAGCAATCCTTACTGCCACAGACAGAGCCTGTGCTAGCTAGGCTTTGAATCCAGTATATCTTAGCATCATAGAATTTTAAAATTGGAAGGGACCATTGATTCCAACCCCCTGCCGTGCAGGAATATACAACTATAGCATTCCTGACAGATGCTCATCCAACCTCAGTTTAAAGACCTCCAAAAACAGAGAGGCTACCACCTTCTGAGGCTATGTATTCCACTGTCAAATTGCTCTTACAATAACATTTGCCCTCCTATAAGCTCCTGGGACCTTTTGTGTCCTCCAAGAATTCTCAAAGATTATTGACAGTGGCTATGAAATTACACCTGCAATTTCCTTTACTACTCTTGTATGAGTTCAAAGATATAGCCATGTTAGTCTGTAGAATCAGTATGCAGAATAACCAAGGTGCTACAAGATCTCTCTGCATACTCTTGGATAAATTTCACCTGTCCATGGAGATGAGTTCACTTAGAGTAATTAGGTATTTCTTTACTAATGCTTTACCTATGCTGGGCTGTAGTCCTCTTACTAATGTATGATGTATTCGATATTTCACCATTTAGAGCATTGTTTTCCTTTTGGGAGAAGAAAGATAAAGAAGGAACTTGTATTAAATAGTTTGGCCTTCTTTCTGGTCTGTTAGCATTTCACCACCTTCTCTGTGCAGTGACCCTGTCATTTCCTTGTTCTTCTTCTTGCTTTTAAAACATAGCAAAAACACCCCTTTTTATTATTTTTAACCTTTTTAGTGAGCCTGAGTTCATTATGAGCTTTGGCATTTTTTATTTTCCTCCAGCAAGTATTGGCTATTTATTTGTATTCCTCTTTGGTGGCTTCCCCCTTTCTCCCATTTCTTTTACATGTCTTAAAAAAAAAATCTCAGCTCATCTGAAAGTTATATGTACATCCACCCTCATTTAAATGCCTTCCACTTTACTTTCTTCTTAGATTTGTTTTCAACTATGTCTTCAATAGCTCACTTTTACAGAACTTGCATGCATTGTGAACTCCCTTTCTTTTGAGCATTTTTGACCATAGGATTTCACTCAATATTTCTTAAGGTTACTAAAATTAGCTTTCTTGAAGTCCAGAGTGAGTGTCTGACTATGTCTGTCTACCTCTTTCCCTCTTTTATATGTACAACAGATCCACCCGCATCTAAGGTATCCTAGGTATCACTCCCACCTAAGGATACCACTATTGCCACTCCGTTGATAAGTTCATTTCTGTTGGTTAGGATCAGATCCAAAACAGTTGTTTCCCTTGTTGCTTCTTCCACCTTTTACACAATTGTCTGCATGGCTAGTGAGGAATTTGTTGGACCTTACATGCTTGGCATTCATTTTAAAAATTAATTCCCTGAAGCTGTTTCCCAATGTAGGAAAATCATGGCCAAACACAAAAGTCCCTGTTCTGTTAACATAGAAACACAGAAACACAGATATACTCCTCAGTGCCAACACACACTAAAAATACCTACAGTGGCAATACACAAAATACACAACCAATGCCAACACAACAAACCTCATACACTACCTTCAGTGCTAACATGCCTCAAATCCCCTATATCTCACAATCCCAATTCATAGAACCATCTTCCTTCCTATATTATCGAAATACAAAATTACTCTTTGATTCTCAGAATCAGTTCCCACAAAGAAATATCCCCAACAATCACTATGTTCCCCACTCTTTCACTCCATAAACCCAGACACATTCCTCCCTCTACCTGAACCCACTTCCCACACAGCTCCCACACCTTTTTGTCTCCTTGCTTGCATTTGTTAGAAATGCAACATCGCTTAGCATTAAAGAGCCAAGAATACCTCAGAGTGGTATTCTGCTAGGATGATTTGGCAGTCAGATCTAAATATAGATATTTCTGAAACCGCAAGGGCACATATCTGGACTTCCCCTTCATACAAATCAAGATCAGCATTAATGAAGGAGAGAATCCTGAAAGTAATACAGTACACAAATGGTATCTAACCCCTGTGAGATTATCACAGATGATGAAAAATACCTCCCCCAGATGTTGGAGAGGTTGTGAAACCCAAGGCTCCTTCATACACATGGATTGTCCCAGGGTTAAAGATTTCTGGAATAATACAAATTTCTAACATTGTAAATCAAACTGTAAAATTTTGTCCAAGTCTCCTATCATTGTCAATTTACTGTAAAGGTAACAGCCACCTGAAGCATTGAAAATTTATTATATTCCTCTTTTTGATGGCTAGAACCTAAATTATGAGATAATAATAATAATAACAGTAATAATAATAATAAGGATTTATTTATAGCCCGCCCAATCATGTAGAACCAGGTCAGATTACAACAATAAAGAAATACAATATAACAGTAAGAAACTACAATGCAATAAAATACAAATCAATTAAAGGTCAAATGAAGTACAAGATTGCAGAATAAATATAAAAAATACAGCAAACATAATTCAAAATACAAAACATAGCAATACAAAGTACAAAATATATAACTTAATAATAAATAAGGTATAACATAACATATTAATCTAACTAACAATTTCCAACTCTCCCCTGGTAGCCAAAAGGAAAATACAATACAGTATAAAATCTGTTGGATGACAGGGAATGTACAAATAAGCAACTGGTGGAAAAAAGTTTGGGACACATGGTTGGTAGAAAAACTCTCCAATACCTTTAGATTTTGCAATGAACAAAAGAAACCACACTCCCTTTTGACAACTGGTCTGTTTTTATTGACTACATTAACAAGCTATTGTCTGGAATGACACTCCAGTATTGATTTCATTAACCAATACAGCCTGAGTGATAACCCCTCAGTCCAGTTACTGCTACCATGTCAAGTAAGATTGCTGTTACCAAAGGCTCTGTGTGTTACTCATCAATGCTTACAGTTATATTTGTACTAACTGTTTGTATTGTTGTTATTAAATAAATAAAATGTTTAAATACAAAAACAATACAAAACAAAAAAACTCTGCACACATACTTGTCCATGGGTGGGACAACCTTAGAGTCCCTATAGTGAAAACCAAGGAAGTACAGAAAGGATTTCTGGAGGTGTCTGCATGGGCCATATACCATGTCCACCCCCATCCTCACAATGGCTAGTCTGGAGAATGTAAGGCTCAATCCTCAGTTCTGGTGTGAACTATCCAGTTTTTGTCCAGCTAGGTCAGCACTGAATCTGCTGTATACTCTCCTTAAAACAATTTATTAAAAAGCACGCCTTTTGTTCTGGTTTTTCTGGAGCCCTCTGGAGCAATGGTGGGTAGCTGTTTGTATGCATATACTCCTGTGCTGCCCACAGCCTCAACTGTAAATTGTACCCTCTGAGACCAGAACAAGGTGCTCAGCCATGTGATCAAGGTTGGGTGCTTTGTTTTTGGCCTCAGGAAGGAGCAACACATGACACCAGTTTCAGCATCAGAGTACTCTGGGATGCTTCTGGAGTATTCTGACCAACACGGACCCTGCTTCTGCCACAGTGGGTACATCTATACTGGTTGTGGTGGTGGGGTAAGAGCAACTGAGTACATATTCACAGCTTTAGTTGGGTATTTACCTCCAAAGTAAAATCAGATCTACACACCATCCCGAGCAAAATTTTAATTTGCCAGCACAATTAGACTTCACATCATAGACAGGGATAGTTCAAGATCTGAACCCAAACTTTCATACTCCAAGCAGCAACCATACCCTTAGACCAGAGGTGGTCCATTTGGGTTGCTCTGGAAAAGAAGGCAGCACTGTTTAAAGCAGTTGCACCACTTAACTGAAAGAGCCTTCCTGGCAGACATGAACACACAATACTAATGCATCACTTTGCTTCTATCTTTTGGCAATGAGCAAGCTACTGTGAAACACCATGGCTAAGCTGATTAAAGCACCTGTTTAGTAAACAGGAGGTCCTGGGTTTGACTCCCAGTAGTGCCTTGATAACTAGCTCTATTTTGGCCCCTACAGTATGGGTGCTGTTGAACAGGGTATGCAGACAGCCATTTGCCATATCTTGAAAGATGAAAATAAATCTATAACTTTTATGTATCTGTTTGCCTTGATATTTGAATCAAGGTTGCTAGGGGCCACAATAAAGAATATTCAATAAAGATCACTTATGACCATGGCCAGGTGTGTGTATGCTTGCCTCTGCCAGTGTAGGGATTATAGGAGATCTGCTCCATCATCACAACTCAGCTGATAAAAGAGTTTCCGAGGCTGTTTGGTGAAGGAATAGCAAAACTACATATCTTACCTCTTCCAATAGCCACAGAAATTAAAAAAAATGTTACAGACGGGAAAGTCTAGCTCATCTGAGATTTGAACCTAGGACCTTTTGCATCCTAAACAAGTATTATACCTCCAGACCAGCAAGCCAGACAGGGAAACTATCTGCATATAAGGCAGTTATTGCCACCAAGGCTGTAAAAATATTCTTAGTTTCTTTCATTCTCAGTTAGAAAAGATGCCTCAGTGTAAAAGAAAAAAAAGTCAGCTAATGTAATTTTATGAAAAATTCATGAAGAGTGCTTTTTTGCACCAAACATTGGTTTTGTATTGTATCTTGCACAAAGAACAATCTGTTCTGCTCAAAAACTATAGGGTTGTGTGTATGCAAGCCCCATTTTCTAATACATTTTAACATTAAAACAAAATCCCCAGAATATGAAAATCATTGAAAATTTTGCAAAACTCATAATTTCACTCAGAGAGGATTTTCCATATTTTGTTCATTCTTGGATGTGTGAATAAAATGGTGATTTCCTTCCCTATAGGCTTCAAAATTTCAAAGGGCTTGGCAGCTGAGCATCCCTGGCAGAGAGGAACCTATGTTAATGCACTACTTTGTGCTTGTCTTCTGGCAGCAAGTGGAGTATGTTAAAGGAATTGGAACCCAAGTGAATGATTGCAATAAGGCTTAATAACAGGCTTGCAAATCAGAACTGCCATCACTCTTTTTGTCCAAATCAGTCAGGATCCAAAACTAATGGACTTCTAGATAATAAGGATCCCAAGTAACAAGAGGCAAAGACCTGCACCCAATGTCTGGAATCCTGTTGGTGACTTGTATTGTCCCTGGAATATTCTGTCCCTTGATACCTGTACTCTCTCTCTCAGAGACACTGGCAGCTGCTTTCCATTGTGATACTCATTTGTCACCCAGTGTCACCACTGAGATATCAATGAGGTGCCTAACCACGTTATTGAAGCTGGGCACCTTGTTCTGACCTCAAAGTGACTTGCACCCACAGTGGTGGCACCAGGCAGATTGCAGGGACCATGTAGGAAGGCAGCCGTCTATCGTTGTTATGGAGAGAGCCAAAGACCCAGAGTAAAAGGTAAGGTTTTAAAATTCGGGTAAAGCGGAGGATAGGCTGAACTGGGAGTGAATATCATGATGACAGTTCACACCGGATTTGAGGTTTTGGCCTTGTATAATGTAAACAGGGTGCACTAATTCTGGGGGAATTCATAGTAAATCATTAATGTAGACTAACCCCATGTATCCCAAACAAAATTCAAAGCAATAAACAGTAACAACAATGAAACCGACAGTTGCTGGATTTAGAACTGTAGTCATCCTATGCACAAACCAGTTATAACAAGATATATTTATTTACAAGGATACAGAGGTATGGAAGACTATATAGAAGAAAGAGAATAATCAGAGTACCATTTAGGAATATATACAAAAGTCAAAATAAGAAAGCTAAGCAAAGGCTAGTTCTAGCACATACCAAATGCAAAATGCAGGGTTCTCCCAGTAGGACCTTGAGACCAAAGTATCAGCAAAACCAGAACAGAGTTACCAGGATAGTGAAGGCCAAAAGTACAAAGAAACTGAATTCAGTTTTATATTTAAAAATAATTATATCTCAAATGTACCCGATGAAATGATCAAGAATAGGAAAGGTCTAGCTTCTTGGCATCCAAGCCTTTCCCACTTTTGCTCTGATGAATTTGTTTCCTTGCTTATGAACTAGCAATTTGAAGATCCTTGAGAACCCCTAAATAAGAGATAATGCAGATGTTTAGAGCATTCTGCTTTCCTGGGTAACTTCAAGAATGGTGCCTGTGAGAAAATGAAGGACACAAGAGTAGCCAGACAAGAAATATACTGTGAGGCACCATGGCTAAGATGGCTAAAGCACCTGTCTAGTAAACAGGAGATCCTGGGTTCGACTCCCAGTGGTGCCTTCAGACTGGATCCTTTTGGCTCCATGGATAGGGCTCAGTATTGTTTCCAGAGGGCTTTTTGTGACTCTCCCACACACAGAGAAAATAAATATAAAAGCAAGCAGTTTGTGCTGTGACTCGGATTCGAACCGAGGTTGCTGCAGCCCCAATGCAGAGTATTAACCACTATACGATCACAGCTAGCATAGCACTGCTTCTGCAGGAGCTCCTGAATCTCCCAAGGGCATTTCAGGTCTCCTCAAGATAAGCTAGCTGTTGGTCCACTGAGACTTGACCAAAAAGACTGGGACACAGGGAGGAGGAAAAAATAGAAAGGAGGCAAATTTGGTAGAAAACTCACCATGAGTGCATCTGGAAACAGTTTAGAACCTACCTGAAAGGCTGCTCAGTGGCATTGTGGGAGGTCAAACAAACAAGCCAGCAAAGAAACATTTTTTTTTTGCCTCCACTGCATATAGAAAGGACTAGTCAACAGGGGTGTTTTGAATGGGCAGGGAACTCTTATACAGACCACTTGGAAACAATGGGGCTTTCCAGACCACACAAAAGGGGCAGCCTCAAAATGGGGTGCAGCAGGCATCCTGGGCACCCACTGCACCCCGTGGTGCTGAGGGGAGAAAGGGGCCGCCACCACGGCCACTTTCTCCCTGGGTGTTTGATGCGGCCATTTGAAGGCCATGTCAAACACCCGGAGCAAAAAAGGAGCTCTGTTTTGGAGCTCCTTTTTTTGCGCTGCAGGAAGGGCACGCTTGGTGCCCTCCTGTGGCATGAAGTTGTCATGGCATGCGCAGCGTTTCTAAATGCTGCACACGCCATGACAACATCATGGCATGTCCATATGGACACCGCCATTTTAAAATGGCGGCGCCCATGCGCTTTAGGGTTTGGGAGGGTGTGGACGCTGCGCCAACCCTAACCCTAAAGGTGCTCTTTTGAGCCCTTATCGTGCTGCATAGTACCCAGTTAGATTGGGCCAATGTGAACAATTTGTTCAACACTTAGCAGATAACACTGTTGAAATCCATTCTGATATGGATTCTATGGATGATACAAGTCCAGTCAATGTAACATTGCCCTGTTTGTCCAATGATCATGGAAACTACTCAGTTTCTACAGCCCAAGGATAGGGACAGGATCCTTGGAACAATGAGGGCTACCTCATGTTTCTTAGATCCTTGTCCTTTCTGGTTCATAAAACACATCAGGGAAGGGGCAGACTAGCTGAGTGGATAATTTCAATGTGCCAGTTATGACTGATGAGACCAGGCTAGCTGAAGGACTGTATTTCCCCATGTCAAGCTGCCAAAGCCCTGAATGTTTTGAGATCTGCCCTTCTCTCTGTCCTGATGCCCTCACAGGTAGATCTGGTCGGGACTTAAGAGAGTTCCCCCATCTTCTCATCTTTCAGTTACTCTGCTCCTGTACTCTAGAACTTCCTTTTTAGGAAGGCAAGACTAGACTGTTTGTGACCGTCTGCCAGTAGGCATATAAGTTTTGTTTTTTAATTACAACAGCCAAAAAGATTTTTATTTTGGGTAATCAGCTTTCAAGAACTGTCTGCTTTTAAAGGGCTTTTAGCAGTGTGCAGTACTGCTCTATAAAACTGTGTTTTATTTTTTCTAAGGGTATATTAATTTTTAATGTTATAGTAGTTAATTGCACCTCTGAATTTCTTGCATAGGAAAATTAAGTCTTTCACAATTGACAGGGAAATCAGACTCTAAAGATAAAGCTAATCTTCCTGCTGTAGATACGATTGCCTGAGATCTGAACCTATGATTTCTATCACTGATGACAAGAATCATGTCTCTAGACTAACAGTCCAAACAAGCAATTTCCTTTCTACTTTGTGCTACTTATACTCCTTACTGCTGAGCATTAGGTTGCATAGCTTGCTAAATGTATGATTTCCTCCTGTAGTCTTGCAGCATAGGAAGCCATGGCAAAGATGTCTAAGGCACTTGTACAGTAAACAGGAGATCCTGGGTTCAACTCCCAGTGGTGACTTTTGTTCCCAGCAGTATGGATATAGCCCAGCAGGATTCATTTTGTCATTCCCTTGAACAGAAAGAGCAATCCACAAAAGTTCCAAATATATGCCAGAACTAAGATTGCTGTGCTGGGTACTATTCATTACACACTTTAACCTGTGGAACACCTATACTGTAGAAACAATGCAGTTTCACACTGCTATGGCTCCATCCTACAGAATCCTGGGATTTGTAGTTTTGTGAGGCGCCAACATTTTTTGGCAGAGAAGACTAAAGACCTTGTAAAATTACTGCTCCCAGGATTCCATAGGACGGAGCTACAGTACTTAAAGTACTGTCAAACTGCATTATTTCTACAGTATAGGTACATTCTTAGTTGAGCCAAATTGTTCACCCAGGTATGTGAGCAAGGGACTTCCATTCCTACATTATAAACAGTGTTCTGCTCTGAGACAGGATTTTGGGAGGATTTAATTCAGGGACACTTTCACACTACTCAGTTGTAGCTCTAGGATTCCACACCCTTTCAACTGTTCCAGTTTGGCAGCTCAGATTAATCCTTTGTCATCCTATTTTTTCCCTTTCAAATCTCCTCATTTCTTTCTCCGCCTCTTCCTCCCATTCCTACTTGTCATCCACTTACTTCTGTTAGTGAAAAATGCATTAAAGAGCAAAAGTAGTTTGCTGTTATGTGCTTTCAAGTCATTTCTGATTTAAGGTGACCCTAAGAGGAACCTATCATGGGGTTTTCTTGGTAAGTTTCTTCAGAGGGGGTTTGCCTTCCCCTCCCTCTGAGGCTGGGAGAATATGACTTGCCCATAGTCACCCAGTGAGTTTCCATGGACGAGTGATGATTTGAACCCTGGTCTCCAGAGTAATAGTCCAATGCTCAAACCATTACACCACACTCTCAAATGCAGAAGTAGTTCTCATTAAATTAATTCAGGGGAGGACAGAAAGGAGCAGAATATTGCTCTTTCCTGTAGATTCAGGCAAAAGCAAACTGTGTTGGCCTCTCCTAAGTTGTTTGTTCTTCCTCATTAACAATGTCTGTCCTGGTTTTCATCTGTGTAATTTTAGTGGGTATATGATTCCTATGGAATCCTGGGATTTGGCACACACTTGAGAGGGAGAGAGGAAGGTAAAGGATTTTAAATATTTGCTATTTCTACACCTATACTGTAGGGCCAGAATGGACCATTGCCACAAAGACACTTCTCAGATTGCCCAAGTGTTTGAGCCCCTTCCTTAAAAAAAGGATTTGAGGGTTTAAAGATTTCATTAATGTCAGAAATACATAAGGTTGTCTGTATGTATGTAACACAGTGTAAAATCAGTTGAAATCCTTTAAAATTAATTCTGCATTAAATATTATTGCATTAAATCAAATTCCCCCACTGATGATTAACATATAAAATCCTCCACTCATACATGATTTTTTAAATTAAATTTCTGTTTATGTATCAATGAACATTAAATGTAACTCCCACTGACTTAATTAATGGAGCACTGACAGTTGGTATTTAAAGGAAAGGAAACCAGTTGACTATGATATTGACTATTGGACCACACTGCATTTAATGGTTTACTGCTGTGTTTTAGCAGCAAACTGTGATGTTGGTTTTAAAAAAGATTCTGAGGAGCACTGGTAGGATGAACAACAACAACAACAAAAAGGCTTGGAGTCTGCACTTGGTCCACAGGCTGGATGTTGCCACCCCTTTAGAGTATGTTGTAGGTTTCTTCTTGTTCCTTGGAACTTAAAATAAATAAAGTTGTTATAAAAATGTGTGTGTATGTGTTTGTGTATGTGCACCAGGGAGAGATTAATGCGGCAGTAAATAGGAAGAGGCAGTGCAAATATCTTAGAAAGCATCCATTCTCTGGTTTTGGCTTTCTCATCAATATTTTTCAATCTATTTAGCTGAGAGGTATTGCTCTTGAGATGCCCCCAGGTCATCACAACCACACATGAAAGGTGTAATCTTTGAGCTGGCATCCCTGTAAATGATTTCTTTATTGGGTTTTCAAAGCGTAATTGTTACAGAGCAGAACCTCTCTCAAATGGATGTGACATACATTTAAAAAAAGTCCTTCTGTGCCAGAGTGAAAGGGATCATTTATAGCTTTGTAAAGTTGTTGCACAAATGTGACTGCACAGCAATTATGCTTTTCAAATACAATTTCTTGCTTTTGATAGATACCTGAACTGTTAAAATTCTAAAGAATGTTAAGGCTGTGTCTTTAACTGAGTGCTATCTAACAATTCAAAAACTTGGGTATTTTTTTTTGAAAGAAAAGAATTGGGTTTATAGAAGAACCATAAGTCACAAGAAGGTAATGATTGCAGGGATAATTGATGTTATCCAATACATTTGATGTTCTAGAACTGAATGGTTTAAGCAAGTGGTAACAGAATGTCATGTATAACTGCTTTTTTTAAAAAAGACAACATGGGGCTTTCTAGATTGGCAAAAAGAAGTGTGTTCATGGCTGCATGAAACTCTAGCCTTTAGATGAGAAAAAGGGAAAGTGTGCCATGAAAATGCTTTTTTTGCGTTTTAGGGGAGCAGAAGCACCTTTAAAAAGGTGCTGGTTTTCCCAGCTTCTTTTTTAAAAACTGCGGAACAGCGCAGCTCCATCTAAAGGCTGTGGTTCAGCTGCTAAGCATTAAAGAAAAGGCAACTTCATGTCACACTTTCCTGCCAATCTAGAAAGCCCCAGTTACTATTTGTTTTAGTAACTACTGTATATACTCATGTATAAGTCTAGAAATTTTAGTCAAAAAATTGGCCCCAAAAACTGAGTCAACTTATCCTCGGGTCAATGTAAATACTGTATTTTAGCTCTTACCAAAAAAAGGGAACCATTTCCTTATGAAAGTAAGAGGTTAATCTGTTCTGAAATCACTGACTCCCTCTCTATTCTCTCATCCATCCTGCCTTTAATATAAGCACAAACACTTGTGCCTGCTGAAATTTTAAAAGTTCTTTGGCATTGTTTTCCTATGCTTTTCTGCTGGAAACTGCTTTGTTACATGCCCTGAAGTTTTACCTTCATCTTGTCCATGGGCCATATCAAAATCCATAATTTTGGGCCCAAAACCTGCCCTTGACTTATACATGAGTTTGATTTATAGTTGAGCATATACGGTAGTTATCTGATTCAGTGTTATCCTGGGAAGCAGAGCCCTTAATCTTGTGAGATCAGCAGCACACCTCCATACCCAGTAAGGACAGGACTAGACTGGCCATGGTGAAGGTCTCTTCTTTGACACAAACTATTAATTCTATTCTAGCAACTTGAGCAGGGGGTCTGTCACTCTAACTGTGGAATCCCATATATGCCTGCCTCAAACAAATGTTCAACATGCTTCCTCCCTACTTTTCCAACTGGATTTCTTCCCTACGTTCAAAGTTCTGTGAATTAATAACTGACCCCCTGTACACACCAGCCTTAAAGGCCAGGTTGGAGGCGGAGTTGGGGTGTAGCATTTACAGGGTGCACACCCAAACTCTGCCCCCAGGGTGGCATGACACCACATGCCACACTGCATGGTGTGCGGCATCATGGCCCTCCCCTGGCACTGGATCTGCAGGATGCAGTGCTGAAAGAGTGCCATAAAGCCATGCTGCTGCAGCTATTGAACCCTTTCCTTGGCACAAAAAGGAGCCACTTTCTCTGGTTCCTTTTTGTGCCTGGGAAAGGCCAGATCAGGGCTGTGGTGTGCAGGTGCCCATGGCCCCAATCTGGGGAAAATGGAGGCGCCTGAAGGTCCCCCCTTAGGAATGGTCTGCACAGCCCCTGAGTTACTTACTCTTTCTGCCAGCTCAGAGAACTCCCACAAGATTCTAACTTTAAATATTTCAGCTAAGAATCCAGGTTGAAAGCAGAAAATATGATACATCAGGCTCCATGTTCCTTCCCTGATCTGTTAGGAAAACAAGAAGGTATTAAGTCTAAGAATAGGCATGAGATGTAGATTACTGATAGAATGACTACATTGCCTGCTGATAGACCTCAGCGTGTCTCAAAGGAGATATATTTTACAGAGGTCAATTACCAGATCAAGCAAGCCAGGGTAACTGGTAATCACAGTCAAGACATCCTCGGTTCCTAAGTCAGAAGAAAGACTGAATAGATAGCAATAGATAACAACAGTGACATCTCAAATGAAGCCTTTCCTCTCTCCCTTCCTTCCCAAACCATAGCTTAGGTGTTAAGAAACCAAACTCATAAAATATGAGTGATTTATTGTAGACTTGATGCCGCCCTAAGCAAAAGAACATATTTTTTTACAACAATAAAGTATAATAAAATATAACATTTTTATATTGGACCAAATCGAGTGTTAGAGACCTGGCGGGGTGACGAGAAGGGAAGTGGAAGGGGGAAGAAAAATTAGCTTAATCCCTCCCCCAAGACAAATGTTCAGTTTTTCTGGCCCACTGCATTATGAAGAGTTTTGTATAAAACAATAAATGCATTAAAGAATGGTAATTACTGGGAATACTGTAGATGAAAAGTGAGAAAAGTATGGTCCATGAACCACATATGCCCCCTCAGAATGTTCTGTGGTTTAGGGGTTCCCAATTTTTTGAAATAACGTAATTACTCCAAAATGCTCCCCCCCCAACCTTTTAATTTGTTTCAAGGAGGGCCATCAGCTTCAAAGAAGAGGAGTGGGAGAAAAGATAGCCCTCTGAATCTCTGGCAACCTTTTTCAGATAACCTTTGTTCTAGCTGGGTAGAGATGTTATAAAAGAGACAAATACCCTCAATGCTTGTGAAGCAATGGGCTGGATAAGCCTGGATAGAACCATCCAATCAGAGATGCAGCCTAGGACTTACAAGGAACTAGACAAGATCTTGAAGTGTAAAGATATATCATTGAATACTAAAATTAGAATTGTCCATGACATCATATTTCCAATTTCTATGTATGGTTGCGAAAGCTTGACAGCAAAGAAAACAGATAGGAAGATAATAAACTCATTGGAAATGTGGTACTATCTATAGGCAATATTGACCGCTAAAAAGACAAACAAATGGGTCTTAGAGCAAATCAAGACTGAATTCTCCTTAGAAGCCATGATGACTAAACTGAGACTGTTGTGCCTTGTCCATATCATGCAAAGACATGATTTACCAAAAAGAAGACAATAATGCTTGGTAAGCTAGAGGGCCATAGGAAAAGAGGGAGACCACATTCCACGTGAATAGACATGCTCAAAGAAGCCAGGTCCCTGAGTGTGCAAGATCTGAAAAGGGCTGTTGATGGCTTGGAGGTGTCCTGTTCATAGGGTTGTCATAAATTGAAGATGACCTGATTAAAATTAACAACAACAAACAAACATTCAGTACTTCCCTTTAAGCATGCATAGATTGTAACCTAAAAGTAAACAAACAAACAAATCAACAAAAACTATTATTACAGCATTTATTTTTCTTGTAGAGTCCAATTACCTCCCTCCTCCCCAAAGTCTAAACTGCATAATCCTATAAAGGAGTTACTTCCTTAACATTCAATTTACAAATAGTTCCAAGAATCCATCTGTTCAAGGCTACCTTTTATCATCTAGAACAAAGCACTGTAACCCAATCTTTTCAATCTGCCAGATACTGTAGGTATTTTGGTGTTGCTGCTAAACCACCAATTTAGTTTGAACTTGGCAGCAGTTAACAACAACAAATTAGTACAATAATACATGTCCTACTTATTCCCTCCCCCCATGTTTTATTTAAGATTTTCCAGATCTATAAAATAGAACATTGGCAGCACATTAAACAAAAGAAACAAAGAAAAACAAGAATGTAAAGAGATGCAAATAGAAAAAAAACCAAGAAAGAGAAACAGACAAGATGAAAGTGACTTCCAAACTTCTTTTATCAGTTATTAAAGTAAATAAACTATCAATACCTCTCTCATACCATAAATCATCAGCCTCTTTCCTGTAGCATATTATAATAAGTAAGCAGGAACACAACTTATAAAACCATATATATATATTCCCTACAGAAAGTCAATCAAGCAGTTATTGATAAGTATTAATACATATTAGCAGTCTTTATCAATTACTCTCCTACTTTAACCTAAGCAGAATAATAAACCTTCTATTAAACAAATCAAATTATCCCCCTCACTAACTCCTTCTAATTTAAAAGCAATTTATCATAATAACATCTATATTTTCCAACCATCCAAAAAAAGAATCTTCTTAATTTTAACCCTCCTTAGCTATTTGCAAATACACCCCTGGTCAAATCCCTTCTAATAGTTCATGCCACCAACAAGCATAGAATTCAACCTTAATAACCTTTTAAATAATTTCCTAAGTCAGCAAGACTTATTTAATAACCACTTCTTTAACACTAAATCAGCACCTAACAATGAGCAACAGATGAACATATTAAATCCAATAAATCCAATCCTTGGTGGTTTTTTTTTTTTTAAATCTTCTCATACTTTAAAAATTTAACCTGTGGTTTCTTGGCAACATTTTGCAATTGCCTAAATCGGGTGTCAATCATCAAATTACATAAGACCCGAGGATGAAACATCCTTCCATATATATAAAAATCTTCCTATTGGTCTTGTTTTTTTTCTTCTGCCAGCAATTTAAATGAAAGACAAATGTCATCTTCCTCCTTCTCAAGCTTCTCTCGTATGCCTCTCTGTAGTCAATGGTATTCCTCTGTTCTTTGTTGTTTCTGATGCATCTGGTATTCTCCCCTGTTCCCTCCAAAATCAGTTCTAAATATCCAAATTCATTTTGGTCTGGCTTCAAATATTTCTCTGTAATTTTTCTTCACACTCTGAGATTCCCCACATTCACCATCCTCCATCCAGGATCCCATTGCTTCCTCTGATTTTCTGATTTCAGTTGTGTCATGCAGCAATCTAAAGGTAATTCTGCATCCATTTAAATTTCCCAATATGTCCTGCCAAATCGCTTGATCACATTCATCTTCAGTGGGCTGAATCTTTGCCATTCTTCTGTTAAGCAAAATCTTGGCATACAAAGAGTTAATACTTTTGTCTCCACAATGACTTCTCAGAAACAGTAAAGCAATGACACAGCCTGGTATTTAACTTCTGTTGTTATTCAGCACTTTCATTGGCTTTTCCCAGCCAAAACTAATCCACTTTCCCATAACAAACCAATTTACTTCTTTAGTCCCTTTTTACTTGGAAAATATTTACAAAAAAAACAAACACTCTTCTAACTTTAAAGAAGTTACTTCCAACTTTTCACATTACTATGGCCTTTGCCCACTTAAACATTTTGTACCTTTTCTTTTCCAATCACAATTTTATTAGTCTTTTTGGTTTCAGTCTCCCATTTAAAAAATTATTTAAAATAGTTCCTAATATCCCTCATTATTAATACAGAAAGCAGTAGGCACTAATATCATAATTGGGCTGAAGATTTCTTTTTGTCAAATAAATCTAGATTTAAAAGAAACAAACCAAGTTTGGTTGTTGGCTTAATGTCCTTAAAGGCTTGCGTACAGTGGCATGAGCCTGATGCAAACTTCTCTCAGTCTCTTGTGATCAACTATTAGTTTGGAACCCGCACACATGGTGAGGTTCTCTGATCTTTGTGGGTGATCTCTGTCCTCTCATCTTCTTCAGGGAGAGAATCACCAGATGGAACCTGCCTCCAAACTGGTGATCAATGCCACTGCATCTCTCCTTGTCACAGAGCTCCATGAAGGGCTGTCAGATGGACACTACCATCAACTGGAAGTCCACATGTGCCATTGATTTCAATGGATCTGCTTGAAGCAGCAATAACACTAGATTATGCTTACAGTATTTTATTAAATTCCATCTCACTGCTCCTCACTTCCCCTCCCCAATTTAAAAAGTCTGAAGCAAATCAAGATACTGTATGTCTTAACTGGGAATATTCCTAAATCTCACGAAGAACCAATTTGGGACACATAATAGTTTTCTTTAGATGAGGTATGAGCAACGTATGGCATGTGGGCTGTATGTCATCTCCCAAAACCTTCACCCAAAACCACTCTGAATAAATTGGGCAGCTATTATTGTAGCAACATGCTTAAAACTGTTGAAGTAAGCAAAATAAAAATAAAAATCCCAGCTTCATGGGAGGCTTCACCATTTGCTACCAAATTTCAGCAATAGGATGGTGATGGAGAAGATATTAAATTGGGTCCCAAATCTACTAAAGTAGCTGAGCCCTTGTTTTACCAAGTACATCTCTCATACAGATAAACAAGCCTAATATTATAATATAATCCCCCACAACACCTCCAAGAGCACAAAGAGGAAATGTATATATTTCTCTGTAGATTGAAAATTTTCTTCTAGACTTAGGATAATTGAAAAAGTGTACAATCTACAGTTCTAAACTGCAGAAAATCTAAAGACAGAAAAAAGAGGTAGCAACAACTGTAATACTCAGGAGACAATTAATTTGAATTGTTTAAATGCAATAGAGATACTGGTTTAGCTCTCCAGCCAGAAAAATAGACGCAAGGACAGTTTCATGACTTGGCTTTGGGCTCCTTTAATTGTTACAGGGAATGGAAAAAAAATTCACATTGTGGTTGAGTTATCACCACAGGATATAGAAACCAATTACTTACACAGAGTGTTTTAAAAATAAGTACTGTTGTGCTTTTGTTAGACACAGTTGAGCCAAAGATGACAAGTCAGTGCAGGTTTATTTCATTATGTAGAAGAAGGGTTTGCTCCCACAATAACTAGCCATTTGTGAGTGTTCATGTTCAGTTTGTTAGCATAAGCAATGAAATAAGTCAAAGCTTTGACATCCTGACATGCCGATATTTTGTATGAGGAGCTCAACCTATTTGTATGTGTGAGTCCTGCTGACTGATCCAAGGACATGTGAAAGCCCTGTTTGTTCATCACTATTTAAAATAACAGTGTCCTGTCAGAAATCTCTTTCTGCTTTTGAAAGTTGCGTTTAAAATGAGATGTTTCTAGTTGTAGAGAAGAAAACAGCCAGACTTGGAAAGTTAGCATCAAATAACTAAACTAAGGCTGCATCTGCACTGCAGAAATATTCCAAGCTGATACTGCTTTAAGTGTCATGGCTCAATATTATGAAATTCTGGTAACTGTAGCTTGTCATGGCACCAAAAGCTCTCTGACAGAGAAGACAAAATGTTTCACAAAACTACCGTTCCCAGAATTCTATAGCACTGAGCCATGGCAGTTAAAGAGGTATTGAACTGGATTATTTCTGTAGTGCGGATGCAGCCTACATTATAGTTTGCAAACCTCTCCATAAGTAGTTTCCATTATTGTTACAATTTTAAAAGAAACATTAGACTTGCTAGTTTTTTTTTAAAAAGAGTATTAATTTAATTTACTTTTGTTAAATTAAAATAGTTACTTAATTTTACTTAAAAATAAATAAATAAAAATCACCCGGATTATTTGTGTGTACCTTCAAACTCTGAAAATTGCAAATGTAAAATTTCTTGTATGTCTAACATCTGAATAAATATGTTTTCCTGACCTGAATTGTATCAACTTTACTTTTCAACAATAACAAAATATTTCCCAGTATGCCAAGTGCCGCCTATATATAACTTTTCAGCAGGGAGTAAAACCACACTCTTTATTTGGTTTTCTCCAAGAAGTCAAAACAAAAACTTCTTCTTTTTATAATGTAGTATCCACAGAAGCTCAGCGAGCTGATCCCAGACTAAGACTTAACTGAATGTATCTACTATTCAAATGGTTTTTAAGATGCTTGACTTTTCCCATCAACTACATTGAGAACTATGTCCATTTCACCTAGCCTGGATCCAACAAAGAAATTGTTAACATATTGGCACAATAAACTATGAAAATTGATTTTGTTCCCTCACTCCATACACCAAAATTTCCTTTTCCCATTCTTGTGAGACACTGGTGATGGAGGTAGTGAGACCTTCGCATTTGTGTTGCTCTTCTTTTACTTTTGAAATGGATATTTTATCACTCTTGCAGTTATTTTCTCTTGCAGTTATTTACCACCTCATTTTTATTTTTAAAAAGGTGTAAATGATAATGACTTTTGATATAATCTGCAGGCAACTTAGACCCTGCTCAGACCGGCCTGAAAGGCTGGCCTGGGGGGCAGAGTTGGGGTGTCGTGTCCACATGATGCTTGCCCAACTCTGCCCCCCAGGGTACCATGACACCGCGCACTGTTCCACAGAGCACGCAACATCATGGTGCACCGCCAGTGCTGCATCCATATGACACAGCATCGAAGGAATGCCATATAGCCACGACAACATGGCTATGGTGCCCTTTTTGTGGCTCCTTTTTGCACCCTGGAAAGACCGTATCAGGGCTCAGCATGAGGTTGCCATGGCTCTGATCTGGCTGAAGAAAGAGCAGCTGGAGGCCGCCCCTTCGGGGCTCTTTGTACATCCACTAAGACAACTTACCAGGAAACTCAGATAAGTAACAGTTCAGTTCCATGTCTACTCATATGTAAATCTTATTGAGTTCAGATTATCTTACTCCTATGTATAAATGGGAGATTCTAGAAATTCTCAAAATTCTCAGACAGTTTCCCTGATACATTGTTGGGAGCAAAGAATCTCACAGGCCCATGAAAGATCTGGCTAAATTTAGGAAAGATACCATGCGATTATCTTCTTTGTGTCTTGTTGAGGTCAGGAAGATGTTTACCCCATATTATTTGGGGATTTATGGTAGAGACTGCAGTAACTGTATACAGGAAGCTGTGTGGCATGCAAATGTGCCCTCTCGCTCTCTTGATTCCTTTTGGGGAAGTCACTGGATTCTGGCAGCCACATTTGTGGTTTCAGAGTACTTTCAGCTCATAAGAACATAAAAAGAGCTATGCTGGATCAGACCATCTAGTCCAGCACTGTATTTATGCTACCGTATGGGCCAACAGTAGAACAAGAGCACAACTGCACCCTCTGTTTTGTATTCCTGAATAATGGATATAAAAAGGTCTGTGTCTGATGGTGGGAGTCATGTGGGAGTGGTGAGAGTCATGTTCCCCTCCAGATGTCCCTCCAGCCCTTGTAAACATAATGAGGAAGTCTGGGAGTTGCAGTTCCACAAAATCTGGAGGGTTGCATTATTCCTATCATAATATATAGACGTTCTGATTAGCCCTGCCTTCTAAAAGCCCTCTTTTTTTGCCCTCTCTGTAGTGTATATAGGTAATTTCAGATTTGCTAATTGTTTTAGGGAAAGTAGGGTTTTTATACAGTGATGTCTATACTTTACTTACCTTAAAAGCCAGCCCTGCTGCAGTTGGGTTTCCTATTTTATTTTTTATTTTTTTACTACATAGGGGCATTGGGCATCTGACCCTCCAACTGTTGCGATCAGCAGTGACAGCCCAGGTTAATCCTCTGCTATCCCACTTTCTTAGCTGCTTTTAAAATGTTCCAGCTTCTCTCTCCTCCTCCATCTTCTTTCTCCCTTTGCCCTTGGCTTATTTTAATTGTTGCAAACTGAACTCAAAATGCAGATTTAATTTGCACTCTTTTAACTCACCAGGAGGGAAAGAAGTGGGTACGATCTTGCCCTTCTTAAACTCAGTACATAAATTTCAGGATTTCTTTGTTTTTTCTAGAATAATTGTTATTCCTCATTAATAACTTTTGCCCTTTTGTTGTCTGCCTACATCCTTTTGAACACACGCTGGTGTATTGCGCCTCCCAAATTTCATTTACAAAATGTTGTAACAGTTGTTTTCTCTTCAGGCATGTTTTAGGACTGAATATTATCTTGTTAAATTCTGAGGCAGCTCCTATAGCCCTGCTTTTAAGAATGGCTTTTGATCTGTAGCAATTATGCGGGCATAGTATTTATTTTTGGAAGAGCAAGCTGCCATTAAATCACAGGAGAAGTCTAGGTTCAGGTGTTGTTGAAGGATGTGAATTAGTTGTCTAGTAAGCACTTTTGAACTGTGTAGTTGGCATTGAGCATATGTGCTCACGAACACACAAAACCCAAACAAAACAGTAATCTAAACACCTTTTCTTACCATGGCTAGAGATGAAAAAATCTTTTCTAATGAAAACCACAGAGAACCTGAACCTGCCAAAAATTCTGCTTAGAACTATAATTTTGGAAGAGGGCAGACTCAAGATGATTAATTACCCTAAACCACTTTCCTACTCAGTACGAAATCCTGAGGATTTCAGAAGGGAGATTACATACAAACACACACAACAGATTAGCTGTGCAAAGCATCCTGCTGTGATGCTAAAATAATTTAAGATAAGGAAGCACATGAAGGAAACTTTCCTGTCCCACCCACTCCAACCACCTGTGATCCTCTGGAAAAGAAAATCATGTATTTATACACAAGGAATACTGACCATTTATTTTCTGGAAACTCTTTGGAATTAATTTTATGAAAGTATTAAAGGGCTTTGGGCAATCTATCCCAATCTGGCCCTCTAGGGTTCCTCAGATAGCCATGCCTCCATTCCTATGTCACCATCATTTGGTGATCTTCCAGTTTTAGTGTATTTCCCTCTTTTCCAGTGTTTCTTATGGATTCACTATTGGCAGTTAGTAAATTAATTAAAAAGTATGCTGACAATTTTGGTCCTGCATGTTTGCTTTCAGTCCAGTTTGAGAGTGGATTCCAGTAACTTTTCTGAAGTTGCATATGCCCTGTAGGCTGAAAGAGATCCTTTAACCTTGGTTTAGCACAATGGGGGCAGCTACCAGAGATCTAGTGGTTATACACACTCTCACTGGATCTCAGAAGGTTGTACACACACATACATACTGCTGTATCCACCTTTAAACCACCCCCCATAAAATCTCTACTATATACTGTACCCATGCTTAAAAAAACCCATAAAATCTCTACTACATCCTCTAGTTGTATGACATATTTGCCAAGGTTTTGGCCACCATGAACAATTTGAGGCCCAGGACAGGTCTTTTTAAAAACCGGGAAGTAAAGCACAAGGCATTATACAAATATTGGATCCCCTCCCCCCTTTTTAAAGGCAACGTCTAGTTGCTTATAACAGCTTTGGGAACCACATATGGCTCACAGTCAACATTTTCCTCATGAGTGTCTTATCCAAAAGGCAAGGTGAGCCACTCAGGAGTCAGACCCACTGTGATCCTCCTGATGGATTAAGATTAGCCAAAATGGAGAAATTTCCTTCCTATCTTTTCTGGATTATGTAAACATCTGGATGTGCAACCTAAACAGTTCCACTGGACTAGCAGTTCTGCTGTCCCTGTGACCCTGGGATGTGGTTTTCAGGTTGATGGCTGTGGGATGTCCCATGCTATTCCTCTTGCTTGTCTGCTGCAGTGGCTTGGTAGATATGTCCTGTCCTGTGGTGAATGCATATAGACTTTGCATGAAACTTTCTTTTTTTCCTTGGATTCAATTCATTAGTTGTGAACAGGCAGTCAAAAGTTTCTCCATTTTCTGTACTGGGGCTTAAAAATTTTTTCCGTTTCCAAATTTTCACTCTGTTAGGTCAGCTACTGGAGCCTGCAACTCTCATTGTGTGGTTCCGGCTTCCAATGTGGCCTGTCGCTTTCCCACTCTTTATCTCCCTCTTCTGGATGGCTTCAACCCTTGTCCGCAGAACAGCTGTATCTCCTTTCTTCAGGCCTCTTGTGAAGAGGCCTTTTTCAGTATTATCTTATAGGGCTCCTCCTTTGTTTCCTCTGTTGTGATGAAAAATGTTACTTCAATAAAGAATATTATATTTCTGCATGCAGGGATTCTTGGGTCATTTGATTGCTGCTATCTCTCTGACTGTGCCATAGCGGCTTACAGAATAGAAAGTAGGGTTGAATTCCAAGTATTCAGCTTTACTGATCTTTAAACATTTTAGTGTTTCTGCATGGGGCAAAAATGTTCCCCAAAGGTTGGATTAATCTTTGAGGAGGGTGGTTTTAAGATGTATCATCTTTCTTTATATGACTAAAGAATTTTCTCTTTTTTTTCTATTCAGGCTTTGTTGCTATTACTTAAAAAAAAAGAAGGCTAGAAAGAAAATGCGCAACAACCTCTGGCCTTTTTTTTTAAAACCGTAGATCAAATGAAGAATATGAAAAGCCCATTCACAAAACGCTTCAGAGAGGGAATTTCAGTATGTTCTGTGGGTCTTCAGACACCTTCTCAGGGAGCTTACTACTAAAGCCATTAATTGGAACCCTGTTAGCAGAGTATGCTAGTGGTGGTACTTTTCCAAGCTTGCACAGTGGTTGCAAGAGAATGTAGGCAAGTTCTGCCAGTTCTGAAGAGTCTATTTCTACAATGTCTTACTCCCTTCATCACTCATGGGCTATACCCTTCTGTCATTACTTACAATCATATTAGGATTTCTGTCTTACAGTACTTTATAGTTTTAGTATCCTTTAAAGTATCTAATAAGGTAGGCCAATTACACTTACTTGTCCAGGAGAACATAGCATATTTTTGATGCAGCATACTGTGACTATAGAATAACATGTAGCATGAATGGATGGTGTTCTTACCATCCAGATTTTCCCTCTCAAGGCTCAGAGAAATCTTGTTAAGGCTGGAGAAGAGAGACAGTTGTAGAGATGAGCGCCACAACTGGGATACTGCTTTGTTTTTCTTTCATTCGATGCGTGTGTTCAGTGTTACTTTGGTGTGACTAAGGAAATAAGAAAACATGATGGAGGGAGGTGGCCTAAAAATGACAGATCACACTGGAGCTGATGATATTATGAGCTCAATGAATGTGACGTTTGAAATTACAATCATAACAATCAATGTCACTGCTAACTTCCTCTGCAGCTGTTTCCCATCTTATATATGACCTAGTGTTGAATAAATTCAGGAGTGATTATCAAGCAACAAACTCCAAACATGTTCGCCTTTTATTTTTCCAAAATAACATCATGAAAAGAACAGTGTGTTCCTGCTGGCAAATTGACTCTTCTCCATGATTTCATACTGTATAGGAACAGTGAAAAATGGTGTTTATTGTCCCTTGTGACAACTAACTGTGGGTTTTAATGATTTAATTTCCTTCATTTATTAAGAATTTCCAGTACAGATGAAAGGAAAATGATGCCTTAAACACTGATGGGGGAAAATGTTGAGTTGTTTTTGTACACTGATGGTTTCTGCCACTGTGTTCCATTTCTTGTAATACTCAACCAGTATTGTAGTCTGGCACATCTGGAAGGCACCAGGTAGGAGAGGGAGAAACGAAATGTATGCTGTACTGCAATGGTGTGGAGCCAAGCTCTCATAGGACTCTTTCACACGGGAGGAATTTCTCCCAACTTCAAATGCAGCCAATGTGAATTCACGTGAATTTGCTTGTTTAGCGAATTTACGTGAATCCCCATTGCATTCGGAAGGCATTCGGAATGACTTCCCATTACCCGAAAATGACCCCTCCTTGCCCAAAATTGTGTGAGAAGCTTTAATTCGCAATAACGTGAAACCCATGATTGCATTCGGAGTGACTTCCCTTTTGCCCGAAATTGCGTGAGAAGCTCTAATTCGCAATAACATGAAACCCCATGATTGTGTTTGGATTGCCCTTGGATTATACTTCCAATTCCCCACGTCTGAAAGAGTCCATAGTCTCCCCTTCCTTGTTGAGAACCTTCAGGAGGGGCAGTTTGCATTAGAGAAGAGATATGACTGAATAGACTACCATACAGTGAGTACTTAGTATCCTCAGGGATTCCATTTCAGACCCCCTCCCATGTATGCAAAAAACCTGGGACCTCAGATCCCATGGTTTTCAATGGCCATGTGCATGCACACATGAGCTGTGCTGCAGCCACGTGCATGCACAGCTATTGGATATAATGGGGCTTGCTGTCTGTGGATGCTCAAATCTGTGGATGGTAAGTGGTTGGGGTGGGCAGGCTGGGCATAGAGTAAAGCAGGAAAAGAAGGTTGGGTTGTGGTCATCATGGAAGAGTGAGACTAACCACTAGAGCTGGACATGGTTGTGGTACTGATACTCTTACTAGGGAGGACAGCTGATTCAAAAATAATGACTAGATCCAATGTTTATGCTAGCAGAGGAAAATCCTTACCTGGATAGTTGCATTGGAATGAACTACTGCATAAACAGTTGTAACAAGACAACATGCCCATGTTGCCAACATAGCAGAACATGGCTGTACAAGAGAACACTGTTCTGGACCCTTTTCTCCTTCTACAACTGTAGCAGACTACTGGTTCCCCAGCACTGATACAAAGCCTATTTAGAAACAGTAAGAACATTAACAAATGAGGCTAAAAAGTGGAATGTTAACAGGATAAAAATGTCTTTGGCAGGTATTTATCCCATGGTGTCATGTCTGTCTTGCTGCCACCTATTTTCATTTATTAATGTAGTGCACATTTTCATTGAAGGGCAAAGCCTGCCAATAGCTCTAAATGCTATGCACAAGTGTGAGAAATTTCTTCCTCATTCCACCTCACTATTCCAAAGCAGATTAACCCTGTGCCTGTATTTTTAAATTGTTTATCTTCGCTGTGTTTGTGTACTTATGGCAAAACCATATCATAAAAACAATTTTGAATTGTTTTTTTCCACTGCTATGTAAAATTAAAAATAAATAAACCAACAGGGACAAAGTTAGCTTGCTTTGAAATAGCGAGTGGGAGGGGGAGAGAGAAGGAGGAGTAAGAGGAGAACCCAGCCGCCCTCTTGGTACTGACCACTGTAATGCCAGAATTGCAGCAAAGATACTCAGGCCCTCTACAGACTGGCAAAAAGAACCGGCATGGGGGCAGAGTGGGGTCATGGCAACCGCATGCCAAGTGCTCTGACTTCGCTCCCACACTGCCCCAACACTGCCCTCTTGACCAGATGGTGTGCGCCATTACACCATGTCTTTGGTGCAGCATTTACACATGCTGCACCAAAGAAGCTGTGAAAAGCTGCCACTGCAGTGGCTAGGGTGCCCTTTCAGTGGTCCAAAAAGGACTTGCTTTTTGTGGCTTCTTTTTGCGCTGTGGAAATGCCAGATCGGGGCTGTGGCGTGTAGTTGCCATGGCCCTGATCTGGTGAGGAAAGGGTTGGCTGCAAGCTGCACCAAGGGGTGATCTGTTGAGCTCCTCATTATACATTAAGAGGGGTTTCAAAGCAGTGCAGTTGTGCAAAATAAGAAAAGTGTGATAAGAAACATTTTGAAAGCAATATGTTCCTGTTTCCTTTCATAATGCATTGCTGTGAGACTTGAGGCTGGTATGATAATATCCTAAGACGCAACTGAAGTTGGTCTGCCACTGTATGCTTTACTAAACTTTCTCCCTTTTTCATTTTGGGCCTGATACTTCCATAAATAATTTACAAGCCTGATTTTTGATCTGGACAAGAGTAAGAGTAAATCCATTACATATAATAGTGCTTCTGCCTTGATTGTCCAAAGAGCGGGCCTTCTGAATCTCATTGTTAATTGCTTCTCAAAGCTTGACAAAATTCTGAAAACTAGGTTGTAATGCACCATATTTAATGTTTTAAAGGAGCAAAAACATAATAGAACACATTTTCTACATCTAGTACGTTGCATGTCAATGAAGAGACTGACTTGATTTGAGCCAAAATGTTTTTTAAAAGGTGAATTGGCATTTCATAAAAGAAAGGTCAACACTGCTGAGCTATAAAACCATAGTAATAACTAGATAAGGGTTGCACACATAAATGTCAAAAAGTGAGATCAAGTACAATGGAAAAAGCACTTCTTTAGTTCTACCCTGTTGTGCTTTCCCATTTAACCATGATCTCTACATTGTAGATTATTACATGCAATTATGTGCATTCTATGACTAGAAATGCCAGATAATTCCATATGCAAGACACGATGGCACAGCAGGCATATTTGGCTTAAAGTTGGAATGCGCTTCATAAAACACATCAAATTTGGAAGAAAAAGAGCAACTCAGTAGTAGAAGTAGTACAGTCGGTCATGTGTATCCATCAATTCTTTATCCACAGCTTCAAGCATCCATGGCTTGAAAATATTCAAAAGAAAATTATAAATTTCAAAAAAAGCAAACCTTGATTTTGCCATTTTATATCAGGGACACTATTTTACTATCTACTGTATTTAATGAAACCTGAGCATCCAGAGATATTGGTATCCACAGGAGGTCCTGGAACCAAACCCCAGTGAATACCAAGGACCCATTGTAATAGCAGTAGAAGTAGTAGTTGTTGTTGGTATTAATACTAGGGCCAGAGTTTTTTTATGTACTACATTGCTCTGTAACTGTAGTTGTTCTGCCTTGATCCACAGAGAGTCACCTCAATCCACAGGGAAAGGCAGATAAGAAATAACAGCAACAACAACAACAACAAAGCTATATGATGAATTTTGGCCTGACTTCTCCAATTCCCAGTTAACAGCAGCCACTATAACTGCTGGGGACTGTTCCCTTCACTTGGGAAATAGCTGACATTCCCACCCCTTCTCATGAGTGATCTCTGCGGTGGCAGGCAGAAATGGGATCCCTGTTATAATCTCCTATCACAGCAGGAATCATTGCCATGAGGTGTGTCACTGTCTGTGAGAACAACAGTCAGCTGCTTCTTGAACAACATGGGGACAGAGCCCATTGATTGTAGTGGCTGCTGATCAGTAAGTAGGGTTGGGGAACTTTTATGGTCTCTATGCATCCCCTAAAAATGTAGGAACTGTGAATACAAAACAGTCACATATGTGTAACTCTCAGTTATGTTTTCATAACTACCCAATAGGATTCTGGCCAAGTATTTTTTTTTTACCCCACCCTTCCTATGAGTTCAGTTTGGCTAAGACAATGTTATATGCAAACACACAGTTATATCACAAATCACAACTGCAGAGTATCTAAACTCACGAATTACAAATCTAGAGTTACAAATATGTAAAATCATAAATTAAAATTTCCTGTTTCCATACAATAAAAGCAAAATAATCAAGTTGTAATCAGAGACAAATTGAACACTTTTGTATTCTTCCCAAGCTTGCACGAGATATCAACTGCTGTTTGAAAGACATAAATAGGGTGGACAACTGGTTCTCTAACAAATGGGAGCTCTGTAAGTGGGATGCCACAGCTGAGAAAGCACAAAGGGACAGAATACTGCAAGGCATCTCCAGCAGACCTTAAATTCTGGGTGGATTGGTAGTGGGTCAAGGAATATTTATAGTAGTAATTAATGCTAATATTAATAATAATACTAACATCTTGAACTGTGTCCAACGGTTCACTGGTAGCTGATGTAGCACTTCCAGAATGGGTTTAATATACTCAGTTTTTGCTGAGTTGCAAGAATGTTGGTCTCTTTCTCACTCCCTCCCTTTCTTTTTTCTAAGTATGATGAGCAGTTATGTCCATCTACATGAAAATACGCACTTACATAAAATCTATACTAATTTAAATGGTAGCATAGATGATGAATATTTAAGAAGGAAGATGTTCATTCTTAATGTAAAACATAAAATTTACCCTTTCACATCAGACCCATTCTATATCTGTTCCTGTGTTCTCTTTTTAGGGGGACCCTATGGAAGATTTTCAAACAGTTCTGCTAGTTCATTATAGATTCACATTGGCAACATTCACTTTTGACTTCCAGTAAAAACAGGCTCAAGGATAGGCTCTGTAATGAATTTGGCTAATAGCCACTGATGGGTTCAGATCCAACATCTTTAACAGAAACTAGCTTCTGTGTGTAGATGTCTTATCAAGCAATATATTTTCTGTTCAGAAACAAGCATGAGAATACACAATAGAGGCATATCATGTAATTTATGATGTGTATAACTGACACTCTCTCAAATTAAAATAGATATAGCCACCTGGGCACTAATCCTTTCCTAGTGTAAATGCATTGTTTCTATATGTAGTCAAGGGTATTCATTTTTGAATTATTTCTCAAATACTGTAATGTATTGTTGTATTTATGTACCTTCAAGTCAACTCTGACTTATGGGGGCCTTATCATAGGGTTTTCATGGCAAGATTTATTCAGGGGAGGCTTGCCACTGCCTTCTTTTTAAGCTGATAAAATGTGACGTGCCCAAGGTCAACCATTGGCTGAGTAGGGATTCAAATCCTGGGTGCCCAGAGTCCTAGTCCAACATGCAAACCACAACACATCACTGGAAATATAACTTTCCAATTGTCCTCCCTATTTTACAATTACAATTCCTCAGCAAAGTAGGTCAGACTCAGGGACGTGAGTAGCCCAAGGTTAGTTAATTTAATGGCTTACTGGGAACTGAAATATGGATTTCCCAAGTCCTAGTCCTACACTCTTTACCACTACACTACATTGGCAAACAGTTACTGGTCTGTCTGAATCAGAAACACCTAAACTAGGATCTCCAGAAAGACAGTTCCTAAACCAGAAACTGCTCCCATTACTGGCCTCATACATATTCACTCACTGCTCCATATTTGTGGCTTTAATATTTGTGGATTTGATTATTCACGGATTTGATTAATATGTTCTCTGTAGGAATATATAGGTCCACAGTGCAACTCCATGGTCAACTTTAACTAAAAGTTGCACTGAAAGACCTAGGGATTATCCTAGAGAGAATACTCTACTAGGCATTTGTAGCTCTCCAGTGCAGTTCTATGGTCAGTGTCTGTCGGACGCTGGCCACAGGATTGCACTGGAGGACCTAGAGATTCCTAGAGAGAACACATTAATCAAACCTGCAAATAATCAAATCCGCAAATGTCAAAGCTGCGAATGTGGAGGCAAACTGTATATCAATAAAACGTACACATAAACACAATAGACAAACACACAGTCTGTAGATTATTATGTTCTCTTTATGAGGTCTAAGAATAGATTCAGAGTGATCATGTACTAAACAGATAAGACTTTCAGAGATTTAACTCACTGTAAGCTATAAACTCAGTGAAAGCATACCAATAGAATTAACATATGTCACAGACATCACAAAAATTCCTTTTGAAAAGCAAGCCAGGAATAATTTGGGTATGACTAATTATCTAGATTTGCATGATAAAGAAAAAAACTGAACAACATGAAGAATTCATGGTAATCTAATTCTCTGAATATGCACCTCTTGAACATGAGGGGTTCTCCACAAAGCATAACAGAGCATGTAAGTGCGCAGGAATGCTTGAGAAGTAAACCTGTGACAGAAGAAAGACAAGGATGGGTAATTCTATATAGTTCTCCTCGTCCTCCTCTACTTGATCAAGGAATACAAAACTGCAGGAGTGCATTCCTAAATAAGGACTTTTGCTTGCTGGCAGAGAGAAAAGAGGTTTAACCAAACCTCTCAAAGGAGGGAATTCCAGAACATGGGAACAGCCCCTGAGAAGGCTCTTTCATGTCCCCACCAAACATGCCTGTGATCATGGTGGGACCTAGAAAAAGCCATCCTCTGAAAATTTGCAAACTCAGGCATGTTAACCTCCTCTTGTGATGTCACATGGAATGGACCTTGGTGATGTTACAAAAGTCATATTACATAGGAGACTCTCTGATGCTGTTATTAAGCAAGATACATTAAGCACCAACCACAACAGCAGAGAAGGCAGCGTTCACATAAAACCCACCAAGTTCTCTATGGTTAGGGTTCAGGTTATTTAAAGGTCCGTATCTCCCTTTATGAGCCAATGAGGGCTCTAACATCATCTAGAGAGGCCCTTCTCTCTGTCCCACCACCCTTTCAGTCTTATTTGGTGGGAACAAGGGAGGGGACTTCTCAGTGGCTGCTCCCACTTTGGGACTACACTAGAGAGGCCAGCATGGCCTAGTCCTTTCTCTCCTTCACATAGCAGGGGAAAACATTTCTGTGCTGACAGGCTTTTACAAACTGAGTTAAGCTTTAAATGCTGTTTAGTCCTGTGTTCAAGGTTGGTATAGTGTTTTAATGAATTTTAAAATGTTTAGTATTTATACTTTTATTAATATTTTTGCATTGCTTTAAATATGGTATTAGCTGCCTTGAGTCCCATTTTCAGGAGAAAAGCAGGATAAAAATGAATGAAACAAACATACAAATAACAAATGAAGAAAATAGATCTGTACATAACTTTTTGTCCAATCTGCTCTTGGCTTGAGAATCCTTTCCTTTGCCATAAGAACTGAGGGGCTAGTCCCTGAGATCGGACAATCCAATGTTAGTTTTGACTTTGTGTAATCTGCTATGAGTGTTTTATTTCTGAAATAGGCAGAATTAGTACCATTTAATATGTATCAAGTGCCTAAAATTTATTAAGTGTTGTAGGTATGCTGAATGACAAGATAGTACTTGCCCAAAGTTTTACAATCTAATAGACAGAATTTGTTGTTAACTGCCTGCGAGTCGATTTTGACTCATGGTGAACCCATGAGAGTGTGTTTTGAAACAATTTCCATGCATGGTTGTGAAAGCTGGACAATAAAGAAAGCTAATAGCGATATTGTGGACTGCTAAATAGACAAACATCTGGGTCTTAGAGCAAATAAAGCCTCAACTTGCACTAAAAGTGAAAAAAGATTAAGATGAAGCTGTCATACTTTGGATGTATCATGAGACAATCTGACTCACTGGAAAGAAAATAATGCTTAGTTAAGTTGAAAGCAGTAGAAAGAGAAGGAGATTGCACTACAGATGAATGGATTCAATGGATGGATTCAATCAAGGAAGGCTGGGTTGCCCTGACTTTACAAAACTTGAGCAGTGCAATTGGTAACTGGGGCTCTTAGAGGTCTCTCATTCATGTAGAAACAATGGTATTGAAAAGGCCAAAAGCAAAAGGTACTTTAAATAATATTTTTTGACATCTGCTTAAAAGGTAACAAAACAAAGTATATCACAAAACCATTCGAAACCAATATATACAAAAGATACAGGGAGGACTGTTTCAGAAATCATGTTACCTTAAAAACTTTTTAAAATTGCTTTTTTAAAATGAAAGTGTTTAGGGAAGCGTTCCCAGGATTGTACCCTTGTCTGCCTCAGGATGCCTCATTTTAACTATGTACTGTATTAAGAAGCTGAGCCCTCCCTCCAGTCCATCTGCCTTGGTCCAGGCATCAGAGGGAGGGAAGAACTGCTGGACCTGATCCCCTTCCCCACCACCATTCCCTTCTCCTTTTGTGTCGTGCCTTTTTTGATTGTAAGCCTGAGGGCAGGAACCGTCTAATTAAAAGATTGTATGTTCAGCGCTGTGTAAATTTACAGTGCTATATAAATAAATGTTAATAATAATAATAATAATAATAATAATAATAAACCATAACCCTATTATGGTCATTAATCCTATAATGACTCAAGTTGTAGACTTGTTTCTATTCCAACAATTCATAGTGTTGGCATATGTCAAAATTGACTTGACAGCAGATAACAACAATAACAACAACAGCATCAATAACAACGTTCCTTCTTTGGTTGATGGGTGATGCCAAACTCACCTCCCCCTTGCTATTAGAAGACAAGGGTTGAATGTGGGTTTTGGTTTTAAGGACAATGGATGATTCAGAAGGTATTCTTCCCTTGAGTTTAGAAAATATTTTTCTGATAAATAAAGTACATTTTAAAACATATTTTACCAATTTTATAAATGTTTAACAAAACATACATTCACCCCAATTCTGTGTTTTTTTTTAAAACAGAACATCATTAGTGGGAAAGGAAACCTTCAACCCCAAGATTCTTGTTTTTATATGTCTTTGTTATGCAGCACAGCCAATTTCTTTTATGTATGGCTTTACAGTCAAAAATTAAAGTATAGTACATACATAAATCAACAACATTTACTAATGAGAGATAGATGCCCAATTTCACTGCAGGGGTATGACAATTTATCATACTAGCATATGCGGACTACTTAGCATGACAGCTATAATGTATTATTTTTCTGAGGCGTCTCAACATATGTTGTATTTATTCTTCCATTACAGTGATTATGTTTTTCCTGCTACATCAGATTGCTGAGAGTTTAAGATGTCCAGAATAACATTGCCTAAACAGAAGAAAAAGAAATATCAGCATGTCAAAAAATAGATAAATGGTGCATCCAGAATAAACTGAATAACAACTGAGGAATGTTTTGACAGGACACAGAATGAGAAATTAAAGCAAATTACAAATCTAAGGGGAATTCATACAAGCAGAGAGAACGACATCTCTTTCTGCTTCACACAGAAATAAACATGTCTCTACATTTATACAACACCCACTTTCCACATCCTTCCAATACAAGTTTTGAGCATTGGATTAGGACTCTGGATGACATTGGGCAAGTTACACTGTCTCAACAATACCAAACAGAAGAAATCATCTGAGAAAACCCTAGAGTAGGGTCACCATAGGTTGGCCTCAAAGGCACATAATAATAACATATGGCAGAACTGCATGGAATGATGTAAAACAGCCCCCCTGCCTCCATATTTTTTTCCTTTTCATTTTCTAGAACAGCATGGGCAAATTTCTTCCAATTATAGTGATGATATTTGTTGTCAATGGATTATGTTTTGATACAATATATAACAGAGTTTATTGTAGTTCAGAGTTTACTGAAAAAACATACTTAAGAGAACAAGAAGCCATCTCTTATGAGATAGCAAGGAATCCAGCTTAAAAATTGAGAAAGCATATCCAGGTATAGTTGTGTTGAGCATATAGCTGTTTTAGAGCTTAAACACTGGTCAAAGAAGATTAGAAGAATCTTCACAGAACAGTGTGGTATGTGTATATCTGTAATGGAAACTCACCATCTTACATTTTTGTTGAAATGCAACTCTAATTAATCATAACATCAGCTGTGTTCAAAATGAATTCAGAGTGGGTACTTCTCACAATTACCAGAACGTGACAAGGTTTGCTGGATGGCCAATTATTTCAACATATAAACAAATGAAACAGTGGGTCCGATGGTTGAGATGGAGATGAACCTCACTTGATCACAGTTTGTCAGTGAGTAGACACTGAAGATAGTTTATGATAATTGGTTGTCTATTTCAGAGAACTAATGTGCACAATTAAGAGAGAAGGAGCATCTAGTTCTCTAAATATGACAGAAAACATATTTCGTTTGCAGGAGCAATGTAGGTTAATAAGGAATTCCATTACAGACTTTCTGGTATTTAATAAAATATAGCACATATATTTAGGCCTAATTAAACTGATGGGTTTTTGTACTAATACCATTTATCATCCAGGGCAGGAAGAGAAATGTTCTGCAAGCCATTTTCACATTTGATCCATCTTACTCAGGTGATTTGTTTGCTGTCTGCTTTAAGTTTTGCAGTGTCTACTCTAGAATTCATATCCAGGGGTAGCCATGTCACAACAACATCCCAAATCCACAAAAGAGAGGTACCTTCGTTGGACCAAACAAAATGCACAAAATACAAGATGCAAACTTCCAAAGCTACACTGGCTTCATCATCAGGCAAAGGTGTTAAAATTATACATGAGAAGGGGGGGGGGGATGACAGTGTTACCGTCACAGGTCTACATTTTGTCAAGATGTCCTTTTTGTTGTTCTCAGATAAGATGGTATGGAGGGATATTTATGTAGGCAGAGACCACTCCTCCCATTTGACAATGTGGACTCTGGGAGACCAAAATTTATAAAGTCTAGGAAAGAAAATTTAAAATCTGTTAGCAGCAGAAAAAGAAACTTATTTGAGATCAAGTGGGCTCTGCCCAGTGCAAGATATGGATGAATTTCTCAAGAAGTCTCTGTGCTGTTGCATTTGGAAAACTTTTGATAGACCTCTCACATTACAGTAAGCGCCCTTGATGCCTCTCCTACCACATCTGACCCCCTGTAAAAGTAGGGTCTGAAAGACCTGGGCCAGGATGACAACTTGTGCATATATATATATATATATATGCATGTGTGCACATTTATAAGAAAGTAGAAAAGCCCTTAGAAAAGATATTGAGGATCTTTTGCAGAAAGGATATGGGGGATCAATTGCAGTACAAATTTACTAGCCAAACAAGGACAGTTGTGGCTTCTTGAACTGATCTGGTCTTGTTATTTTGACTAGTTAGATAAAAAAAGGGGTACCCGGTGCCCAGTCATACCTGTTGCTTCATTTCTCATTTCTGCCTTAAAAATGCACTGGGACTATTAGTGATATCAGCCCCCTAAAGAAATGAGCTACTGCTTATTTATACATGTTGAGTGTCTGCGTACCAGTTTCCTTTGGTCAGTCTAACTCCATATTGTCCACACTGCCCGGCAGTGGCTTTCCTGGGGTTCAGACAGAAATCTTTTCCCAGAATGTATCCACACTACACTGTTACAGCAGTCTACTAATGCTTTAACTGTTGTGGCTAGATGGCTCCATCCTACCGTATCCTAGGATTAGTAATTTGTTGCAGTATTTTGGCTGCCCTGCTAGAGAGCTGTATTGCTGCAGTGCTGCAGTTCAGAATAGTTCCCTAGCAGAGAAGTCTAAGTATTTCACCAAACTACAAATCCCAGGAATCCATAGGATGGACATGTCGTAGTGAAAGTGATATCTGGGAATGCCATGGACTGAAACAGGGGGTCTCTTTTGCATGCAAAGCATGTAATCTACTGCTGAGTTACAATACAGACATAGATATGTGTACCCATTTAAAATTACCCCCTTTTAAACAGTCAAACTGAATTTTGAAAACCACCATGCACAACTATGCACATATAGCTAACCAGGTGGGAAAAATGCCCTCTCAGACTTCTTCAAATCCAGTAGTAAAGGTTTTTTTTGTTTTGATAAATGTGAGTAAATTGACTATAGGATGACATAGGAGCTGTTTAGAGTTTACTGCTACCTGAAATTGCTCATTAGAAGCTGTAAGGTTTATAACTGATGGAGCAACAACATGGAATATGTGATTCTCCTGCTTTTAGTGGAACAAGAAAACTGGATACAGCAGATTTTTCTAATGAATGCATAAATTGTTGGCCAGCAAGATGGTGGTGTGAAAGGAATATCTGATGTCAGTATGGCTTTCTCATTTGAATGCAGTGAACATCACCCGCATTACCGTGTAGCTAAAGAGAACAGTGAACTGTCGATCAGCTTATACTGCCAGATGTCTCTGCTGTTATTTTGGGTGACCTTATTAGCTGGTTCAACTGAGTTTTAGTTTGATCAACGTGCAGAATGAAGTTGCTAAAACTAATTTTAAAAATCATACCAAAAACTGTTCTAAAGAGAAAGCAGAATATACTTGGAATTAACTTTTTAAAAAGTGTTAGAAAAAGAAATCAAATCACAAAGATAAATAGAATAAATTTTGGAGAATCTGTAAATGAGTAATACTTTCATTGTTACATCTCCCCAATTCTAGCACAGGCTCAGGTTCTGCGCATCAGAGCATGTGCAGAGTTGCTTTCTAACAAGAGAACAATGTCTTAAAATAAGTATGACAAAGCTATAGAATGTATATTTTCTTAATTTTTAGAATGCTCCTTCATCTGGAATGCAATTTCCCAGCAGTCTAGTATCTTACACTTGCCTTTTCTTTATCAGCCTAGAGTGGTAATAGGCTTTTGGGAATTAAACTGGTTGAGAAGCACTCTGGGACAAAATAGCAAGCTCATGTTGGGTTTGACCAGGACATTTTACAGGCTGATGTGGTCATTACATGGTGCTTTGTGTCCAAGCAAATCAAAATACAGAGTATTTATTTCTTAACAAATTTATTACAACTAATTTATCCTGAGACATGAAGCATAGCATTTCACAAGCACCTCTCTCCATCCAGTATCAATTAAATTCTAAGCAATCAGTGCCCTTTCACAACACTCCCTCTCCCCATTTGTTGCTGCCTTAGATGGCTACCTCATTCTAGCCAAGGTAGGAATAGCCCTGGGCATTTGCTCCATTGAGGAAAAGAGATGTAGGACTTTATCACATGACCCTCATTTTCACTGCAGTCATGTTAATGAAGGGAAGTGTAACCACATACTGGATTCGAAGCATTCTCTGTCATATGTCCCTTCATTAGCACAACCAGGTTGTTGCTTGCCCCATGTGCTCTCTTCTGTCCTTTTCCTTAACCTTGCCCCACTGCACTATATCCTACCTAACATGCCTTTTGTGTGTGTGTGTTTTTACTGCAATTTCAGAATTGTGCTACCAACAAAATAAAAAAGAAAATAATAAAAGAAAGTAAAACAACAAAATTGGCTGTAGGAAAGAGGAGAGGGATGGGGGAGAGGAGGAGACACTGACACTATGTGATGGTGCAATCCCGGAACTGCCACAGGGTAATTTAGTGCAACTGATGACTAGTGCTGTATCAGCAAGAATGGGAGCTCACTGACATGTTTTCCCCACCAATGGAAAGGTGCAGGCTAACCACAATGGGAAGATAAGCGAGCAAAGAGAGGGACATGGTATCATGCAATAGGTATTGCCCAAGGTGCTATTAATACTTTTATGGTGGTTTAAAAGCTGCATGTGATAATCTAAAGAGTTTGCTCTGGCCAGGTTGTTTTGTTGCATGATGGCAAAGGCAATATGTGTGCATACACATATGCACATACATTTCCCAAATGCTCCATGGACAAAAGTGCCAGTCATCTTTGTGCACCTGTTGTTATGAGGGGTCTGCTTTATATCAATGCAGTATGTCTGTGATCATAGCCATGGTGCATGCAGCGCATACTATATTACCAATGCAGCTGTTATTTCCACATAATCCTTTAGTACACATGGATGCACTAAGACAGTATACACATGCATAGCAAAACAACCTTGCTAGGATTTTGTATGGCTTTTTGTTCCCTAGTTCTGGCAACTTGGCAAGAAAGGGGAATTCTAGTCTGTAAAAATTATTTCTGGAAGAAAACATTCCAGGTTGTCTGATCAAAGGAAAGCTCTGAACAGTTAATGACCCGTGTAGTGTATCGGCAAACACACACCAAGACCAGACATGTCAGCTTTTGATATTTCTGTAGCCAGCTTAATTGCTTGCTTTCCACTCAAAATCTATTATGCAAAGTGCTTATGCAATATAGATAGAGTTAAATTGATCACAAGAGCACCAATTGGTCCCTGCTACTAATGCTTTTTGTTTAAAGGTTTTTAAGTGCTTTGGCTGGTTTAAAATGTTAAAATCTTCTTTATTGTAATGTTGTTAATTTATCATACTGTTGGAAACCACATGGAGAACTGTTCTGGTCATAAGGGTATAACCAGAACATGGAATTAACCAGTTATGAATGACTAGTTCCTTGTAATTAAGTACACAATACCCAGCAACAATGACGTTAACTACATAATGTTACACTATAACCTAAGGAAAGATAGCTTTCCTCCTCTTTCAGTATATTTGCAAATTTCAGGTACTTTTAAAACTATGGGAGTGGGATCTAGCCTCACTAAGACTGCATCCTCACTACAGAAATAATCCAGGTTGACACTGCTTTAACTGCCATGCCTCCATACTATGGACTTCTGGGATTTGGACCATGTTGTGGCACAAGAGCTCTCTGACAGAGAAAGTGAAATGTCTCATGAAACTCCAAATCCCTGAATTCCATACCCATGGCAGTTAAAGTGGTGTCATCCTGGATTATTTCTGCAGTATGGATGCAGCCTCAATAGTGGGAAAAAAATACCACACAGTTCAATTGTTTCCTTTTGTTGCTGTTTTGTGCTCTGTTGTGGGTGTTGACAGAACAATGCATATGTTTGTACCTCAGACCAGTGGCTTGCAGCATTTAGATTTTTAAAGAACAACTAAAAATAATTATTTTAGTTATGTTAGGCAAACAGGGATGTAAAGAATTGTTTCAGGAATCATAACCTCAAAGATATCTATTTGCATGGGGCTTCAAATGATAATGGTAACCTATTACTTTTAAAAAGTATGCCTCCAGCTCTGGATATAGTTAGGCATCACACAAACTAGTAATGTTAAAAAAAATCTCAAAATGTAATTTTATCCTGATTTTATCTTCCGTTAGTTATCATATTTTGCACCAAATTCATAGACATTTCAATACTTAGTACAACCCAGACGATGTATCTGCAAAACAGGCCTAGGAGATTGTTACATGTCAAATCCCCACTGGGATACAGGCGGATTGTAACAATCACTGACAGATCTTATCGCACTGTGTTGACAGTTACAATCTACCTGTATTCTAGTCAGGATTTGGTGTGCAACAATCTCCCTAATCTGCTCTGCAGAAATAATGGAATTTTGCACCACTTTAATTGCCATGGCTCCATCCTATGAAATCCTGAGATTTGTATTTTGTTATGGCAGCAGAGCAATCTGACAGGGAAAGCTGAATATCTCACAAAACTATAAATCTCAGAATTCCATAGCATTGAGCCATGGCAATTAAAGCAGTGTCAACCTGCATTATTTCTGCAGTGCAGATTAGACCACAGTTGAAGGAGGGATCATTCTCCAATGGTGGAATAACGATTAAGAAAATAACTTTGTTGGTTAGCTAAATCATAGAATCATAGAATCACAGAGTTGGAAGAGACCACAAGGGCCATCCAGTCCAACCCCCTGCCATGCAGGAACTCCAAGTCAAAGCATCCCTGACAGATGGCCATCCAGCCTCTGCTTAAAGACCCCTAAGGAAGGAGACTCCACTACACTCTGAGGGAGTGTGTTCCACTGTTGAACAGCCCTTACTGTCAGGACGTTCTTCCTAATATTGAGGTGGAATCTCTTTTCCTGGAGCTTGCATCCATTGTTTTGGGTCCTGTTCTTTGGAGCAGCAGAAAACAAGCTTGCTCCCTCCTCAATGTGACATCCCTTCAAGTATTTAAACAGGGCTATCACATGACCTCTTAACCTTCTCTTCTCCAGGCTAAACATTCCCAGCTCCCTAAGTCGTTCCTCATAGGGCATGGTTTCCAGATGATGTTGCGTTTGCTGTTGAAATCCACAGAAAAAACTGGCATTCTTGAGATGCTCAAAAGATTTTTTTTTAAAAAAAGCCCAACACATTTTGGCCTGTGTGTATACTCTTAAGACCTTATACAAGGTCTCTATTAAATTATATTTGAAAAATCATATCTTCCCATTCTTCCTGAATTTTAAAGGAATGAGAGAAGGCTTTTTCGGTCCCACCACCACCAGAAGCACACCTGGAAAGGGCCGAGGAGAGAGCCTTCTAGGGGGCTGCTCCCAGGTTGTAGAACTCCTTCCCATGGGAAATTTGATTGGCACGTTTTCTCCTTTCATTCCTCTTGCAGGCAAAGATCTTTTCATTATATTTTATTATAAAGCCTTTAAATTATATTTTAATTGTGTTTTAGATTGTTTTTACTTTGTGTTTTTAACTGAACTGTTATTTAATTTTAAAAAAAACTTTATATAAATCATTTTTAAACTGTACTCTGTTTAAAATGTTTGAAAGTCACCTTGGAATGAATGAATGAATGAATGACAACTCATAAATACATGAAATCACATTATATAAAATCATAATTATATTGGTATACTCTGGTAAATGGTTTGAGAGTTCCTCATCTAGAAATTTCTGAAGTTTGATTCCAAATAGGTATGTACAGACCACAGGCAATGTAGCAATGTAATCATGATTTCATGTAGTAGGTTATATATATATTTACCTGCCATCCTGTTATGATTTTATGTAGTCACTGAAGAAGGCCTTTAGAGTAAGCACAGGCCAAAAGAAATCAGTTCCATTATATACAGTAGGGCAGTAAAATCGTGTCCTTTATATAAAATGGCAAAAACAAGGTTTGCTCTCTGGACTTTTTTCCAAAAAAACAAAAAACAAACAAACAAAAAAAAAACATTTTCAAACTGTGGATATTGAATCTGTGGATGGTTGAATCTGTGGATATGGAATGCCAACTGTACACCATCAAATGAAGTACAAAGAAATTACTTTTAGATACAGAGGTATACAGAGGAAAAACAAGATAACACACACACACACACACAAACACAAACACACACACATTTCATGGGTGATCAGTGCAGAGATGGAAATATTCCTATTTCTTTCCAGGGTTGTTTTGCCTACAGTTTATCCTTTGGTTGTCTTGAGATTAATTTCTACAAGGAATGGGGAATAAATTGCCTTTCTAAATTAGCATGAACAGTTCATTTCCACTGTCCAATGTCCACTAAATAAAATACATTTTAATGTTAATACTGCCTACTCAGTGGTGCTGTCAGGGGTGGACTATAGGGCACATATCCACTCAGCAGAATGAGCCTGATGGCCTCCAAATGCATTAGGATTTTGTTATTTTATTTGGAAGGAAATGATGAAGTAATGCACATTACTATCTAAAGAGGGCTCACCCATAAAACCATTAACTCCAGGGTTTAAAATTACATAACTACATAAATATCATTCTCTGATGGGAGCACCCACATCTGTTTAATCACAGGTCAGACTACTTCATCTATAAACCAAAGGGGAGGGACAGGCCAGCCTGATGTTTAGATCTAAAATTTACATGAACATTGAGTATGTCTCATGAGTATTCATCAAGCCCCAGCCCAGCCCATCTTGCGCATTGGTCTGTACTGGTTATTTATAATAGCATAAGAACTCTGTCTAGTCCATCTAGTACTATCTAGGAAGCATTCTGTTTCCACATCAGCCAACCAGGTCCTGACCATAAGCCCACAGTCAATCTCCTCAAATTCCAAAAGAATTGACATTGATATTAGGAGACATACTGCTTTGGGCACTTGGACATCATGAGTAGTGGCTGTTGACAACCCCATCCTCTGTTTTAACAGAAATTGGGGCATTCTAAATAAATCAAGACAACAAATTTCCAGTGAACTATGATACCTTATTTTTTCTTGCTTGTTTCCAAAGCTGAGCCCATGTATGGTTTCCTTAAAGGAATACTATCTTGAGCATCTGCATTGGGAGCTGCTTGAGATATTGTTAGTGAATGCGGGAAGAGAATGTACATATTGTATATTAATATTTTCACTTTAAATACCCCATTATTTAACATTTCTACTTCTTCATAGCTTCTGCAACTTCTTCACATATCTACAGTCTAATACTACTTGCTCTTATTTTCCATTCCCTATATCACCCATAGATCTTAGTCTTTCTTTAATACTCTTGTGTGTCATATTATTCATAGTCCTCATTGTTAATCTATATTTTTAATTCATTAAATACCACCGATAATTATTTGTATTTCTCCTTTTTTCTAGTTGTAGTTCACCCATTCAACAACTCCAAATTCAGTTCTTAGTCTTATTTAGTCCCAGTTTAGCTTACCGGCCACCCCGTGCGCTAACAGACTCCCTTAACGAGCTGACACAGTTGGTCTCGGAGCTGGTGTTGGAGTCTCCCAGGCTTTTAGTCCTGGGAGACTTCAACATCCCCTTCGCGGCCAACAATGTTCCATCTGGTGCAGCTCGGGAATTCATGGATACCATGACAGCCATGGGCCTGTCTCAGCTGGTTTCGGGTCCAACGCATTTTGCGGGGAATACACTCGATTTGGTTTTCTGTACTGACATGGAAACTCCGTGGGCGGAAATCACCAACATCTCCGCCCTGTCATGGACGGACCATTTCCTGGTGGAGGCAAGCATCAAGGCATCAACCCAGATCCCCCCCGGGGGTGGCGGACCTATTAGAATGGTCCACCCTCGAAGGCTGATGGAACCCAAAAGGTTCCAAGAAGCCCTAGAGGGTTATATGGTTGGAAGTGACGGTGACACTGTTGATGCCCTAGTTAACACCTGGGATACTGATCTCTCCAGGGCTATACACAGTATCGCTCCCAAGCGCCCTCTCAGGCCTGCTTCCAAAAGGAAGCCCTGGTATACGGAAGATCTCCGGGCAAGGAAGCGGGTCCTGCGACGGCTAGAGTATGCCTGGCGGAAACACCAGCGTTTATCCGACAAGGCTCTCCTAGACCTCCATTTGGAGGACTACGGTGAGGCGATACGAGCAGCTAAGAACTCATTCTTTGCTGCTCGCATCGCGTCCGCGGAGTCGCGTCCAGCAGAGTTGTTCAGGGTAGTGAGGGAGCTAACTCAGCTCCCTCCTGCCCCGAACCAGATCCTTGAACCTACTAAGGCCTGCTGTGACCAATTTAACAACTTCTTCGCGGATAAAATCTCTCGGATAAACGAAGGTCTGGACGCCAGAATTGAAGCAGAATCCAGAATAGAGGCGTCCAGAGCTTCCGTGGACTCTGTTGTACTGGATCAGTTTGAGTCTGTCAGTACCGAGGATGTGGACAAGATCCTTAGAAGTGTTCGGAAGACAACCTGCTCTCTCGATCCCTGCCCCTCATGGCTAGTGGCCCAGGGGGGTTCGGCAGTAACCTTGCTGTTACGCCAAATCATTAATACATCTCTGAGGGAGGGACAATTTCCCTGACCACCTTAAATTGGCCATAGTAAGACCATTATTAAAAAAGCCCTCCCTCGACCCCCTGGTTCATAATAATTATCGGCCAGTTTCGCTACTGCCATTTTTGGGGAAGGTGATTGAGAGGGCGGTTGCATTCCAGCTTCAATCGATCTTGGAGGATACGGATTTTCTAGATCCATTTCAAACCGGTTTTCGGGCAGGCCATGGGGTTGAAACTGCTATGGTCGCCCTGGTCGATGATCTCCGTCTGGGCATCGACAGGGGTAGCGTGTCCCTGTTGGTGCTTTTGGACATCTCAGCGGCTTTCGATACCATCGACCATGGTATCCTTCTGGAACGCCTGGCGGAGGTGGGAATCGGGGGCACTGCGCTTCAGTGGTTCCGGTCCTACCTCTCTGGGAGGTTCCAGATGGTGCAGCTGGGGGACGTGTGCTCCGATAAGAGGGCCCTCACTTCCGGGGTCCCTCAAGGAGCCATTCTGTCCCCCATGCTCTTTAACATTTACATGAAACCGCTGGGAGAGATCATCCGGAGGCATGGGGCGCGGTGTTATCAGTACGCTGATGACACCCAAATAGTCTTCTCTATGTCTCCGACTGATGCAGTGACCAGGGATGGCGTCGCTCCTCTCGTGGCCTGTCTGGAATCGGTAATGGACTGGATGAGGGAAAACAGACTCAGCCTGAATCCAGAGAAAACGGAAGTACTCGTGATAGGTTCCCCTGGCCCAGGGATGGAGGTGGTTCCACCTGTCCTGAATGGGGTCACGCTCCCCGTGAAGGACTCTGTACGCAGTCTGGGGGTGCTCCTTGATTCGTCGCTCCATCTGACTTCTCAGGTGGATGCGACGGTCAGGAGCACCTGTTATCAGCTTCGGCTGATACGCCAGCTGCGTCCCTACCTGGACCGGAGGGACCTTGAAACAGTAGTACATGCCCTGGTAACCTCTCGATTGGACTTCTGCAATGCGCTCTACATGGGGCAGCCTTTGTATCACACTCGGAAGCTTCAACTAGTGCAAAATATGGCAGCACGGGTGGTCACTGGTGCTCCCAGGACCGCCCATATAACACCAATTTTGAAAGATCTACATTGGCTGCCTATCCGCTTCCGGGCTCAGTACAAAGTGCTGGTTATTACCTATAAAGCCCTAAATGGCTTGGGCCCAGAGCACCTGAAGGACCGTCTCTCCTCACACAATCCGCCCCGCACACTTCGATCGACTGGGCAACAACTTCTAAGAGTTCCAGAGGCTAGATTATCATCAACAGCAAAAAGGGCGTTTTCCGTTTCGGCCCCTAGCCTCTGGAACTCACTGCCCACGGAGCTTCGTTTAGCCGCCTCTCTTAATTTGTTTAAGAAAGGGCTAAAGACATTTTTGTTTGAGCAAGCCTACCAATGATTTCCTCTCCTATGTTATCTTATTATTCCCTCATCATGATCGGACTGGATGTTCCATTAAGCCCTGGCGGACATTGTACCCTACCTTCTATTTTTACTGTGTTTGAATGTTTTAATTTTTATATATATGCTTTTAACTGTTTAACTGTACACCGCCCTGATCTTTGGAAGGGCGGTATAAAAATAAAATTTATTATTATTATTATTATTATTATTATTTAATTTTGTCTTCCTTTGTCCTTATAGTAAATGCACTTTAAACCTCCGCACAGGAGTATGTCTTCCTTCCTTTCCAATCTATGAGTTACGATGCAGCAATTAAGTTCAAAGAAGCACAGTTGCCTTTATCCTTTTTGTATTTTACTTTGATAATTGTTATTTTTAAAAAGTTGGAGGTGTCCCTGTGTGATCCAAGTCGCTCCCGTCCAGTGAGGGTGTGGAATGCTCTCCGAGTCCTCTGCTCCCTGTTCTTCAACTCAGCCCAGACCGGGTTGAGTCTACTCTGCCGAGACAGTCTGGGATGTGGAAATTGGACTCTCCACCGAGCCCCCTCTGATCCCCCTATTCCTAGGAGGAAATTTGCTGCCTCCCAAATGCAGTTTGGGGTTCAGCAGCCCTCACTTGGGAGACGTCTCCTCAGTGCCCTTCTGGAAGACGTCTCAGCAGGACGCCATTCCCAACTAGAAGTCATAAAGGACACCATTTTATAATGGCATTGTATATAATGGGATTTGCGCATCCATGGATTTTGGTATCTGTGGGGAGTCCTGGAATCAAAACTCTACAGATTTCAATGGCACACGCTACAGTGCTTTTGATTGTGCCATTGATTACTTTTTAAAATTTAAAATTTTTTAAAAAATATTTTAATTTAGTTCATTTTGAATTGAAAATGCTTTAATTCACAGCAGGTTGTCATTTCTCCATGAGATGTGTTTGAATGAAGAAGGGGAAATGAAAGGGCAACCAGCTGTGGAAAGTGTAGAACAAATCCATACTTCTAAGCCTAAAAAGCATTGGGCTGATAACTCATTAGTCTGACAGTTGCATAAGAAGTTGCCTTTAACCAGCTGGGATTATTTGTTTATTGAGATCAGTGTCTGTTCTGATTGGCAGCAGCTCTACTGAGACTCAGACAAGTACCGTTATTTGCTATCTGATTTTTTGTTATTGTTGTTGGGCATGCCAGGGATTGAAATGGAGATTTTATGCATGGAAAGCATTACTGCAACATTGCATTAGAGTTCTTCTCCTGTAATGGTGGCTCTTCAGGAAAAAACAGTTTTAACCTCTTGTATTTTTAAGAGATATCAAATAAGTAGTTGAGAAGAATTTTAGCCTCCTACTGTGTCTACCAATATACTGCATGTATTCCTCACAGATAGGGTTTGGCTTTCAGAAAGGCAGTGATGGCTGGTCCCCTCTCCTCACAACATCTTTTAGGTTGTGAGTCCAGCCCTGACAGCATTAACATTAAAATGCATTTTTCATTTCCATGAAAAACCAGAACAAGAAAGAGGAGGAGGGGTGAGTGAGTTTGAGTCCACCTTCTACTGTTTGGGCAGGTTTTATACAGTAGGGTGGGTCCAACTGCTGTGCATTGGGAAAGGGACTATGACTTTGTAATGCAGTTGCTTCCTCTTTAGCTTCAATGGAATTGTGGTCCACTATTTGTAAAGCCATAAACATGTTTTCAGACATCATAATTCCTGCCCCACCTCATCTTTCTTGAAACTGAAGAGGTTTCTTTCTGGGGCATACCTTTGTATTTTGTAATATACATGAAAGTATAATACCTGTTATCCAAATCAGGACCATAGCAGAGGATAGGGCTGCCCCTCTGAGCATCATACAAGGGTCTTGACCTAGGCCCGGACCTGTATTTCATACAGATTATAACATGCTTTAAAAAACCATAGCTACCAGCTACATCTTTAAGGTAATGTCTGTTTGGGTCCCCAACAGCTTCTCTCAGGTGTTGGAATTCCTTCCCAAGGGAGTTGTCTCCTCTCCCCTGCTAACAAGCAGACAAAGATGATCTTATTCAGACATTGCTTTGGTCTGATGAATTGACTTTGACTTAATTCAGACATCATACCAAAACATGGTAATTCTAGTTTAGAACCTAGATGAGCGCACAGTAACCACATGGTCCTGAACCCTAGCGTATAATGGCAGCAGCATCAAGTAATGTGTAATGTAATGTAATCACATAGTGTGTAATGATGCCGCCACCATGATGATGTACAGACACTGCAGTGTTCACATGTCACTGGCAGGAAGTGGCGTAATGGTGCCGCTCTAGGCGGCTTCTTTTTTGCCGCACATTGTGGCCCCACAGTTTGGTTGCTGCTGCAATGGTGCACAGAAAAGAGGGGCAGAGTTTCATCGCTCGTGTGTACCAGGCCTAACTATCCTTAACCATGGTTTAATACAGTGAACTGAGCTTTAGGACACAGAGATTACAGGAAGAAAGAGTCCTGTGAACAACAATTGTTTTAACAAGAAGAAAAAAGTTTCAAACAACTGACATCAGCTTAGTTGTTTACCTTAGAATTTATGTTCAGAAAACAAGCAGAACCCAGTGCAACAGATGTGTACATTGGCCACTCCCTGGAACAACTAGTCTTAGAAAAATGTTCTTGTATTTGTGTACAGAATACAAGCAGGCTTCTACAAGTACAGTCAGCCCTCCACATTTGTAGTTTTGACTTTTGCAGATTTGATTATTCACGGATTTGTTCTTTCTATGAGTTTCTAGGTTCTTCAGCTTGACGTTGCTCTATTGCCAACATCTGGAGAAATAAAGCTGAAGGACCTAGAGATTTCTAGAGAGAACATTTCTCTAGGCATTTGTATGTCCTTTAGCACCATTCTATGATCAACGTCTGGCACTGGGGGACCTAGGGAGAAGTGTTCTCTCACATAAAAAAAAAATAGTGATTTTTTTATTTGTGGTTTTTCCACTTTCAACAGGGTCTTGTGCCTCTAACCCAATCAAATGTGTGTGTGTGTGGGGGGGGGGCACTGTACATCCCAGCTTAGAGTTGGAAATCTTACTTTTGTAACTACAACTTACATTATTTATCCTGCCAGCATGGCCAGCATCAGGGGGATTCTCAGAAATGTAGTTCAAAAACTTTTCTAAGCTCTGAAATCAGTTTATACCTTCATCCACTAATGATAACTCATAGTTCTCATTTAATTATCTGGATATACTTTCTGAAGGTGCTGATAATATACTTTCTTATCCAGGATAAATTATGTTATACATCTCCCTGAAAGAGCTTCTTCACCACCAGTGTTTTCCATCCTTATTTTTTATTAATACCAATCTTGCAAAGTAGGATAGAGATAGCACCTGGTTCAAATATATTCAGTGAGCTTTAAGTGAGGATGTGGACCCAAATCTCATGAAAGATCTGCCTATGTTATAGCCTATGTTCTAATAGCCTATGTTTTAATAATAAAATCACAATCGGTGCTTGCAATTAATTATAAATAAAGAAAAGTGTATCAGGATCCTTGTAATTTATGTCACATTCCTGAATACTCTAGTCATTTTTTACCAGCTAACTGTTTTAAGACAATTCATTTGAAATGTGAAGTCACTTCTTGATTAAACTACAACATACTGGTTGCCAAAATCAATCTTTAGGTTAATGTTGGCATCCATGATTACTCTTTAGACATTCCTTTTGCCAGCAGCTGCTCAAAAATATGTAAGGTCAACATCTGTTACCAAGTATTATTATAAAGTTTTATCTTCCCTGAAGAATTTCCCAAATCGGTTCAAAATTCTTAATTTATAGCTTTGCAGATGTCTCTTTCCTATTTTGGAATTAGTTAATTGGCAGCATTGTATAAACTATCAATCCTCTCCATGTTCATCTTGGTTGGTGATGTAAATCTTCTTAACAGTCCATTAATTTTTCTTCGAATAAGGATCCAAACAGATGGTAGCTAAGGCATATAAGAACATTTAATGCATATATGAAGTATTTTCCCCCAGATGTGATGCACATATCTTAAAGAATATATCCTAGAAAATGAGTTGGGTGAAATGTTGGCTCAGTCGTATTTGTGCTCCAACCAGCCACTTTAGCTAATGCAGCTTGACACTACTTTAACTGTCATGGTTCCATTGTATGGAATCCTGGGATTTGTAGTTTGTTGTAGCACCAGAGCACTCTCTCTGACAGAGATGGCTATCTCACAAAACCACAAATCTCAGCATTCTGTAGCACTGAGCCATGTCAGTTAAAGTAGTGTGAAACTGGAGTAATTCGGTAGTTTAGATACAGCCTTTGAGATAATTTTTTACTACCAGTTAACGTGGTCCACATGACATGGCACCATAGTTTACCACACGGCTGCTTTCCAGAGCAGTTGCAGACACCAGTGCACAGGCAGAGTTGTGGCATTATAATGCAGAATGCTCAAAGTCCACTGATAGCATACACAGGATTTCTGTATGTGTAGAATAAGAATTGAAAATCTGCACCAGGTTTCTGCAGACTACAACTCCCATACTCCCTCACCACTGGCCATACGGACTATGGGTTAATTGCAGGAAGAGCCCAAAATGATTTTTACTGAGATACAGAAGATGCCACATTCTCTCACTAGTATTTTAGCTCTGAGGATCTTGGATAGTGAACTGGAAAATGCACACCATTGTCAAAAGCTGCATTCACATTGCAGAAATAATCCAGTCTGACACCACATTAACTGTCATGGCTCAATGATATGGAATTCTGGGAATTGTAGTTTGTTGTGGCTCCAGAGATCTCTGACAGTCTCACAAAGCTACAGTTCCCAGAATGGGCCCCGTTCTTGCATAAACACTGTGTGGGGCTCTCGCTGGCAGACCGCGAGGCGGCTACCACCCCGCCCTGATAGTGGGCCGGATACATGGTTTGCTAACCCACATTTGAAACACCCGCTCACTGAGGTGATGCTGCTTGGCCCAATCAGAACCCGCCAAGTGTACTTTTGTATCCAATCATGTAACCTCATACTTTGTAGCCAATAATGTAGCATGTAACTCATGATGTAACCAAAGACAATAAAAGGAGCGTTTTTGAAATGCGGTGGGAAGAAGCCTGCCTGCAACCTCCAGCTCTGCCTGCGACTGAGTGATTTCCCAACATCTGGTGACCCCCGACGTGATAGATAAGGCCTTGCTTACTCGACTGGAAAAGTCTGCGCGCTCATCCTAATCTCAGGATCCCGTAAGTATGGGTGGATCGTTATCTTCTGAGCAGAAAGCTCACACGAAAGAATTACATCAGCTGGTTAAGCGGCTGATAACGGACAGGAAATTGTCTCTGGGGGAGATTGAGGCACTCCTATTGGAAATTGCATGCCAATGTCCCTGGTATCCCGAGAAGGGAAGACTCTTCACAGATCAGTGGGAGATGATAGGGAGTCACTTGAAAACAGAACCTCGTGCCTCGCTGCCACATTTGGTAGCATGGCAAACAGTAAGCACCACAGTCAGGCTTAATGAGTCAAGACCCACTGCCTCTCCCATGTCTTTGCTGACACCACCACAAGCCATAAGTAATTTCCCTGTCGTGGCCCTCCCATTGCCCCAGCTGCAAAAACCTGCCACCGTCACCTCTGGAGGCACGGACTCCGCCCGAGCATGGCCAGCTCGGATGGGAGCCGTTGCGGCCGGAATTGCGGAGGATTAGGCGGCAAGGGGTCAACATGTGGGAGGGAGACATACAATGGGAACCAGATGGTCATCCGGCCTTGCTTCCTGTAACTTTTGAAAGGGCAGCAGAGCCTAACTCCACAAGCGCTCCCTTACCCATTGCTCCTTCACAGGAGTCAGTTTTTGCAGTCAAAGCAGCATTTCAGGATGAGCAGCAGAAAGGAGCCCTCACTGAGATAGAACTTGCAGAGGGTTTCCAGGCTTTTCCAGTTACACAGACAGAGCTACCTCCAAAGGTCCTAGCAATATCTTCTGATTGTGTAATTTTGGCTTTTCCGAAGATGCCTTCCTATGGTCAGACTGAGAAAGGCTTTGCTACCATTCAAAAAGAGCTTGCTGAACCCTACTGTGACTCTGTTAATGGGCTGCAAACAGCCTTAGCACAGCAGGATGATAATCCAGAAGCGGCCACAGAATTGTTCATCAAGTTGGCAAAAGGCAACAAAGATTGCCAGCGAGCCTTACAACAACTGATGGCTTCTAGAAATTTCACATTGGCAGATATGCTCAGAGTTTGCCAGGACATAGAAATGCCAGTGGCACAATTAGTTTTGTTACCATTTGCAGCCCCAAACCCAGCAGATATAGAGCCTGATGGTATCAATGTACAGTGGATAGGACAGACAGTTACCATCCAGTGGCTTAGCTGTACCTTTGTGATTGCAGATGCAAGTTTTAGAGGACCTTTAGCCACAGGAGAGCTTCAACAAAGCCATAAGTGGCTCAAGGGAAATCAGCTCAGGCGCTTTGATGGAGAGTTCCTGCATGGCAGGGGGGTTGGACTGGATGGCCCTTGTGGTCTCTTCCAACTCTATGAATCTATGAATCTATAAGCCGTGGCAGATGATGATTGCTTAGTATCCTCCATTCCATCAACTTTCCTTTCTCCATATTTCTATCGACACTCTCATACTATGTGTTTTTCAGTTTTCCCTTTTGTTGTCCTTTACATGCTCAGAGTCAGCACCCTGCTGATTCTGCAGTCTTCTGCTTAGATTTTGGAACCTGGTTTTGGTTTGGTTTGGTTTTAGGGTTTCTTTTTGCCCTGTTCAAGTCTGATATTTAGAAAATTTAGCCCTTTGTCTTGTCCTCATGAATTTGCAACCTGAAATTGTATTGTGTGTGAGATTTTTGTTGGCAGATCATTGGGTATATATTCTTGCTTAGCTGAAAGAGTTTCTTTTCTTTTGCTTCTTTAAGTCTGAGCTTGCTCTCTTCATGAGTCTAGTTCTTCGTTCTCCTTTCCTGAGAGTGTGTAGCCCAAGAGTGACACTGTCTCAACCTTTTGGTTTCTTCCTCCATTCTGCCTTTCAGCTGATTCTGTATGCTTTTAGTTTGTCCTCTCTTTTTAAACTATAGATCTCCTATATAGCCTGGATACAGGTGCTTGGAGACATGTGTAAAAAGAAAATCTGATAGTCTTGTAATTGTGGAAACTGTAAAGGGATAAGAGTTTTTTCCCTTGACTCAAATCTGTGCTATTTTGGTTGTGATAAAGCATAATTAAAATCCCTTCTGGATGCACAAGTCTTGCAGACAAAGAGAACATCACATTTTGTGGAATAAAATCAGTACTTAGTGTGGTACTTGGGAAAACTAGGCTTTCCATGTTCTATATCTCCTTCTTCTAGTGATCAGCTCAGCCTGCCTGTGTTCTTTGTGGGATAGGCTTGGCTGGAGAATTTCAAAAGCTAGAGGCCAGAATGGTCAAAATAGGTGTTAATTGCTGTTTGCATTTGTCTATCTGTGTGTTTGTTTGGCTGTCTGTGATTTGCAAATCTGAAGGCAGCTCCTTTCTCTTGCTCTAAAAGTCCTTGCTGTGTTGACTTTTGATAGGAATTTCTGTTAAGCTTCATCTTGATAGGCACAGTCTATCTGCAAAAATTGTCTTGGCTAAAACAAAAAAGGAATCTTGCCTGGGTTGCTTTCTGCCCTCATGGCAAAAGAACTATATATCACATCAACCTTAAGTGTGGTACATATTTAGAAACAGGTTCTATTCCTTTTGCACCTAGAAATTGTTCATTTGTCTTTTTGTTAGCGTGTTTGGGCTTATGTCATACTTTTGCAATACATAAGTCTGAATTTCTTGTACTCTTCCTACATTCATTTATGTTTTTCTGCATCCTTCCTTCATGCATTACTTCTTAGAGAGAGAGCTTCACTTAGAAGCACAGTCTATCTCACTCTTCCTCTTGGTGAGATTCAGAGGAATTATAGAGGGGGATTTCCTCCTCCTTCTCCTCTGCTTTGTCCTTTTGTTTTTGAGCTTTTCCTGTGCTTCATAGCTCTGCTTGCAGAAAAGGATCTGCTAAAACAGTTTTCCTGTTCTTTGCAAAATTGGTGTACTACATCCTTTACTAAAAATCTACTGTTGCCATCCATTTATGTTCCTTCCTATGGATAACCCACACTGTTTAAAGTCCAAAAGGGGGAAGACAGTAATTTTTTCTCCCCCACCTATGTTCCTAACAATTTTCTTAGTTTTCTTATCACTGCCTATGAGACGATGAGGCCATCCCGGCACTCTGTCTCTTCAAATGCGTTGCATCCTCTGCTTCTGCATTTTTATACTCTTCACATGCTCAGAAAACTCTGCAAGTTGAAAGGCACAGGCCAACCTTTTCCTTTCAATCTCAGAGGTGGTACATCTTCTCAGTTCCAATTGCTTGGTAGAACTCCCAGGCAATTAGCAAATGGTGCAAATATCTCCAATTTTTTGAACTCTGCATATGCCCAGAGGTTGGAGGGACATAAAACGTTCCTCATCCTCCCTTTTACTCATCCAAATAGGCTTCTTCTACAAAAAACAAAAAAAAGGGGGGGAATACACCCCCCAACCAACAAAAACCAACAAAAACAAACAGGTTGTGAACCGGGCCACATCTGTTGTATTTGATTTGCTTGGAATCATTTAACTTTACTGTCAGATTATTTATTTCAGAAACATTCTTCATAGCCTACCCATGGCATGCACCAAGGACTGAAAACGCCGATCCCAAATTTCTCACTCAGCCCCATCCCAACAGTAGCCATGGCAGAGGACATCCAACCCCATGTCGTGGCACGACGGACTGAAGAACCCAATTCCAGACTTCAACATGCAGATAAAGGACACCAAGTGCCAGGCCAGAAAGAGGGGATCAGGGAGACGGAATGACCCGGTGATCAAGGCCTTGAGCAACCAGGCCAAAAAACTCATAGAACAACAGGGCCTGCAAAAGACTGACGAGAACTTTACTGTTGTGCTAATTGCGGCGCTAAATGCTAATTCTGTAGTCATGATATGTATTTTTCTGTTTATCTTTGTGCCAGGAACTGTGAGCAGGAGCACTACCCAATCACCCACCCAACCTGTAAATGTTTGGGAAGCCTTCACCCTCTCGCTTAATCAATCCTCCTTCTGCCTGTCTAACCAACATGCAGTAGGGGAGATATTAAGTACATGCCTCATACCTGTTTGCCATGATCCTCGCAATATGCAAAATGAGACCTGGTTTTACAATGGTCTAAGTAAGGGAAAACCGCTTGCGCAATGAGGGGTACCGAGGATACCACAATTGGGGAGCTCAGACGAAAAAGGTGCCATCCTCAGCCACACACTTGTTAACCGCTCGGGTGGCTGACAGTAACATGACGTGCGCTCGCATGGTCAACTGCACGGCTGCAAATTGCGTCCGTCTTGGCCACAGGTATGAACTCAATTGCTCCAGCTATGTAAACATATCATATGTTTATAAATTCGCTCAGCTACCTCTTGGGTGGTTTTGGACATGTGCGGGGTACACCTTCAACTACATTCCCGCTAACCTCACACACGGGACAAGGTGCTGCTTGAGCCGATTGTCCCTCATCCTACCCCCCAAACACAAGATCCGAACCAGGAGATCGGTTCAGCTTAGCTCAGACTGCGACTCAGAAGTGAAGCTGCTAAGCAAAGCCGAGTACCTGTCACTGGCCTTCTCCTTGGTGGGGGTTCCTGGGTTAGCAGTGGGGAATGCGAAGAACATACATGAGCTTGCATGTTGGGCAACAAAAAATTTGAACGCCACATCCAAAGCTTTAGGGCTGCTCAACCAGGAGCAGACTGAGCTGAGGCATAGACTCTTGCAAAACCGAGCAGCCATTGACTATTTGCTACTCTTACACCACAAAGGGTGTGAGACAGTGGAAGGCATGTGTTGCTTCAACATGACTGATAACAGCCAGAAGGTAGAGGATCAAATAGGACAACTGAGGAAGCTCGCCCAAGAGATTAGAGAGTCATCTCTGGGAGATTGGTGGGAAGGCCTCTGGAGTTGGCTCCCCCTGGGGTGGGCTTGATCCTTGGTGCAGTATCTCATGATCGCAGTGGTGTGTTTGATTGGGCTTTGCTGCTTCATCCAGTGCCTCCCCGGATTGGTCCGGATGGTCGCCTCTTCTGCCTCGGCGGGTGTGCAGAGGAGGGGGTTCGCGGGCTATGTATACCAGCTCATAAAAAACAAAAAAGAGGGAGGTGTGGGGCTCTCGCTGGCAGACCGCGAGGCGGCTACCACCCCGCCCTGATAGTGGGCCGGATACATGGTTTGCTAACCCACATTTGAAACACCCGCTCACTGAGGTGATGCTGCTTGGCCCAATCAGAACCCGCCAAGTGTACTTTTGTATCCAATCATGTAACCTCATACTTTGTAGCCAATAATGTAGCATGTAACTCATGATGTAACCAAAGACAATAAAAGGAGCGTTTTTGAAATGCGGTGGGAAGAAGCCTGCCTGCAACCTCCAGCTCTGCCTGCGACTGAGTGATTTCCCAACAACACTGGACTTCAATTTATATTACAGTATTTGTTCACTTCCTTCCAGCACTAATACTTAATTTTTTTTTGCACTAATCCTGCTTTTTCTTCAGATAGCAGAAATCCTCTTGTAATACAACAGCAGATTTCCAAACAGTATCAATGGCAAGCAGTTGTAAAACTATGCTTTGTCAGAAATGGATCATATTATGTCTGCCTAAATTCAAGAATTTTGTTGTGAATGCTTTTTTAAAAAGGAGAATTATCAGTAAGTTAAAAAAAAAGTATTGGTAGAATTTGATGAAGCACTCATCCTCTCTGGGGGAGTGAAGCCTAGTACCTTTCTCCTTAATTTTTTGAGGGGGGGGGTATCCTAAAAAGATATAAAAGAGTAGTCTTACTCCTTTATGGGAGTTACATCTATGTAAGTGGACTTATGCTTGTGAGAATCAGAATTGGGTAGTTCTATAATGTCCATATCCAGTAGAGGGCTGCTGTTACATATGTAAGTAGGAATGCTGGCAAAGTGACTGATGCACATTGGGACTGATACAAATCAGGACCGATGCAGTATGGTCCCTGATGTGCTATTGTCTCCTGATGTGTGATGGCACTCTGGCGAGGGGGTTCTGGTGTGCATTAGGTGCTCTTGATAGTGTGTTTTTATGCATTTTCATAATTCAGTAACAGGGTTTTCTCAGGTATATACAGTAGTTAAGTAATGTAATGTTATCTTACATAGAAGGTGGTATAGGATTCCAGCAAATATGTTTATATAGTTTGGGTCTGGGCTTTTTGAAAACCATCTCTCCCTTTGTGAGCCAATTAGAGCAGACCAAACAAACAAAATCTTTCAGCACATAGAAAAATAGTATGTTGGGGTATGGATGACCAGATATCAGTTTTGGTTTCTTTCAGTTTTTTGAGTTATTCTAATATTAAGTTCAGTTTGACTAGATCTTTGATAATATTTTTAAAAGATCTGCATGCATGACCTATTCTTGTATAGACGTATGTCAGATGCATACATTTTTGCAACTCATTTTCTTAGCATAATACGCTTTTGAATGTTGCTTGTACCATATGTGCATGCGTGCGTGCACACACACACACACACACACTGACTGGAAACCTCCATTGCTAAATTTGGATAAGTATGAGTTTTGAAGGATAAAAAGCATTTTGGTTTTAGTTCAAAATTAGGTAAATTTGCATTAAAATGCAAACTAAAAGGCCCCTATCTCAAGGAGAAAGTCTATGTTGTGTCATCCCCAGGGTCGCCATGAGTTGAAATTGACTTGAGAGTGGTTAATAACAACAGTTCTCCCTTTTAATTAAGAGACTTCCCCATCTGGAAATCGTCTCACCTGCAGGCCACAGTGAACATTCAGGGAAAGTGTCATTGCTCAGTTCTATCAGGTTAAATTGTTTTAATTCTACTGGACTAGCACAGCACAAACATCGACCAAAACTGACCCATCTCTGAGGTCTTCCAGGACTATGTGTTATCTAAAGTAGTGGTACTCACACTTTTTACCCTTTGGATCCCCTTTACATTTACATGTGGATGTCATTGGCTCCCCCGAAAAACAGTATCTGAATAAAAATATTTTGTTTATTTTGTGTGCATATTTTTATTTGCAAATTCATGTATATTCATATTTTAACATTTTATAAGATAATAACATCATTTAAATTATAACAGTTTTATTTAAGTAAATTCAATATTTAACTGAATGCATATGTAAATTTTACATATAAAATGTTTACACATAAAATAAAGCAGTTTGACATCACATTAACTGCCATGACTCTATCCTACAGCATCCTGGGATTTGTAGTTTGGTGAGGCACCAGACTGCTATGACAGGTCAGGCTGAATACCTCACCAAACGACAAATCCCAGGTTTCTACAGAATGGAGCCATGATAGTTAAAGTGGTGTCAAACTGTTTTACTTCTGCAATGTAGAAGGACTATGGAGCCTGTGTTTAAGAGCTGGACTATGACTTTGGACACCAGGGATTGATTCTCAGCTTGGCCATAAAACCGACTGGGTGACCTTGGGAAAATCACATGCTCTCAACCTCAGGGGAAGGTAATAGCAAACCACCTCTAGACAAATCTTGCCAAAAACAAAACAAAACAAAACAAAAAACAGGATAGATTAAGCCTTAAGGTGGTCAAAAGTCAGAAATGATTTGAAGGCACCCATCAACAACAAAGAAATGCCATGAGAGCCATCCAATTTATGGACCCTATCCTTGATACAGCACCATGAAAAAACCCATACAATGTGGAGCAGCTGTGGGAGGAGTGACAGTAAAACCTATGGCAATGAATCTACCAGCTGCCCATGCCTCAGGACAAAGTAACATTAGTCAGCCAATAGCTGTTGAAGTGAGATCATTCTGAGTTTGCACACTGTAGCTTTCTCCCTAGAGGCATCATCCATGAGGCTTTGGTCAGGTTTGCTTACAGGCCCAAGTATGAAACCTTTAACGTTAGCACTATTTTGATCAGCCAGTCTCTTTAGGGTTCATTAAAATCAAGTTTCCTAGAAATGTTTCTCTCCCGCTCCCTCTCTTTCTTACTGCTGTCTTCTTTGCTGACTTGGATGGGCATTAGCACAAACCATTTCTGACAGCTGACAAACATTTTCTTCTGAGGTGTGAAACAGCAGGGCTATTTTGTTCTACCAAATTGCCACCAGAATTGGAGAAACTATATCCCATGAAACCTGCTGCTTAACTGCCTCTAAACCTTTACTAGGGGACAGTTTATCCTTGGCACTAGCCTGGATAATCCCAGGGGGAAAGAATACACTTTTTCAGGCAGACGCTAAGGAAATGCCAAGGGAACAATTTTGTAGCTAAAGCAGGGAAGGATTTTTCTTGCATTCTGCTGTCTAGTCAGGCTACAGCAGTCAGTTATGCAGCCTGGTTGGGTCAAAGCACAGGGTCATGCAGTCATTCCTCACATCCAGATGCCTACTTTCAAAGCAGCAGGTAATAGGGGAAGGGGCAAACAGGTCTGGTGATGGCACTTGTGCTAGCCTGGTATACTGGAGTTCATTAGGGCTGATGCTACCGTTCTTAAACTTAAAATTTTATCTGCATAAAAAACAACAACCCATTTTCCATGCAGAAAATAGCTTTTTGAGCAAAACACACATTTTTTCCCCTATGCAAAATAATGCCTCTTCAGGGCATCCAGCTATGAGTAGAATACTTGCAGAGGAATGGTAGGAGGTTACCGCTCAGTTTAAATAACCCGTCCTACCTCATCTGAATTAAAGCCTAAATCGGGAGGCAGCTGGGTCCTACCCCAAGGATTTTGCTGCCGAAGCTGTCAGGCAAGTACAGCCTGGCTGCATCCTGGGTCCAAGGCAACTCCGGTGACCATTTTTCCAAAGCTCCCAGCTTCGAAAGAAGTCCGCCAGACCTTGTCTAGGACCTGGGATGCAGCTGGGCTGTCCTCACTTAGTGGCTTCAGTGGCAAAATCCTTGCAGTAGGACCCGGCTGCCTTCCGATTTAGGCTTGAATTTGGATAAGGTAAACCAGGTTATTTAGGCTGAGCGATAAGCTTCGTAGTTTTCAGTATTATCAGCCCTGGTGGCGCAGTGGTTAAATGCCTGTACTGCAGCCACTCACTCAAAACCATAAGGTGGCGAGTTCAAGACCAGCAAAGGCCTGAAGCTTGACTCAGGCTTGCATCCTTCCGAGGTCGCTAAAATGAGTACCCAGATTGTTGGGGGGCAAATAGCTTACAATTGTAAACCGCTTAGACACTCCTTAAGAGTATGAAGCGGTATATAAATGAAACTGTTTGTTTTGTTTTTGTTTCTCACAGAGTGAGGCAAAAACAATTTGCCCCCGCATATGAGGATAAAATAGTTGAGGATTTGCACCATAGCATAAATATAAAAATAGTTTAAAATATTTTTCTAACTTCAACAAAATATTTTAACTCTTTCTATTGTGCTTTCATGAAATGGTGCCTATTCTCAAATAAATGTGTTTAGCACTGGGTCAGAAGAAAGAAATTTCATTTTATCATCGTAGCCAGTGAGTTCAATGATTTTCACACATATGATTTTCACACAGTAATTTTTCTTTCAATTTTTCCTGTATCGGCCAACTAATTACTTGCTCTAACATATCAGAATTTGGAAGGAGGTGTAAGTTGTGGAATAGGAGATGGGGGAGAAGAGCGCATTACAACTGAAGCAGTCCACATAACTGTTTGAAGCCAGGGTAGGGGATGAGGATGGACTTAGACTGTTAAATTCAGGCCTACTGATAGCTAGCTGGATTCCTGGCAACAGTAACCCTCTGAGCTTGATCTAATTATAGCTTACCCTGCAATGGGATGTCATTTGATCTTCTAGGGCTGCATATCTAAAGATGATGTAAATTATTAAATTTTATAACAAATGCAAGAAATCAAGTTTTATGTGGAAAGCATAAGGTGGACTTTTATATTTATTTTATATACTATTGGCTTTTATATTTTGCTTATTTTTTTAAAAAAAATATGTTGGAATATTTAAATCAGAGGTCCAGGAAGGCAATGTTTACCAGTTGGGTAAAACAAACAAATAAACATAGCAACCAAATACTGGCAGCATCCCATGGAAATAACAGACTTATCTTAAGATGCTAGAAAAGCCTGATATGATTTGGTCTATGTACACTCTTAAGTACAGAGAGAATATACAGACCCAAACACACCAGTGTTTTATATCCGCTTAATAATAGTTCTCTTATTTCCATGTCCTAAATACTTTAAAGGCACCAGATCTTGGAGATAAGCAGAGTCAGCCCTGGTTGGTACTTGACTGCCAATGAATACCAGGTGCTATAGGTTATATTTCAGAGGAACGAGCTGACAAAACCACTTCTGAGTATTCTTTGACTAGGAAAACCCTATGAAGTTCATTGGGCTGCATAAGTCAACAGGCAACTTGAAGGCACATACACAAAAATCTTGTCATTGTCAATTAGGCAATGTATGTTAGGGCTCTTCAAGTGCACTCCCTCTCACAACCTGTAACCATTTGGGTTGGAGATGGTGGAGTTGCACCTCTCTCCAGCACAGATTGTGCAGCCAGGACATACTAGATACCACCTATCACAATGTGTGTGAAAAGTACTTATGCTAGCATAATCCCCTAGTTAAACCAGCATATGTCTTACCACATGGCCTCCAGAATCCTCAGAGTAGATCATCTTAGAATCTTACAAAGGCAATATGAAAGTGTACTTCATAAGCACAAAAAACTTTCCAAGCACGTAAAATCTTACCATTAAAATTACAAAACAAAACAGTGAAGGAAAAGTTTATCTCTCAAAACATCACCTGACTCATCCAAATGCTTGCTGGGTTATGTTTTTAAAGATTTTAAAGAAGTGGACCACTCTTGGCTCAAAGATTATCCTTACTGAAAAGCATACTAGTCTTCTGGAAAAGCACTCTTGGCACACTATATAGACACAAAATTGGTGGAGATGTATAATCCCCAGTATTTCTATGACAAGGGATAGCTGTACATGGACTCTTAATCTATGATTGATCAGGTTCATTCCACATTTTCTGTCACTGCATTCATTTCTATTCCTAATTGCTATTTCACAAAACACTATACCCAACTAATATGCCAAGTATGGGAGGATGCTTCATGCTAACTGCCTAAGGCAGCTGTGTATTCCCAGTATTAATTATCCCAATTAATTGATGTTATCACCCATACTTCTCCTAATGGTCCTGAGATGCTTTCCAGAAAGAAAGAAAGAAAGAAAGAAAGAAAGAAAGAAAGATATATCATAATAAAATGATATAAAACTATCATGAAAAGTTCATTTCACATCAAACCAATCCACTAATTGAGTATGCAGCAGTTCACTAGTACACTAATTCAACTGCACACATACCTAGTATGGGACAGGGGTCAGAATGTTGGACTAAGGCTGGAGAGATTGTGTAACAACAACAACAACAACAACAACAACAACATCACACCTCTCGCTGTGGATTGAGGTGGGTTACAGAAGAAAGGCAAAAATAACAATTCATTATACATTTAAAATTCAGCACAAACCCTTACACCCCACTTCTCTACCTACCCTTAAAAACATGTCAAAATAAGACAACATAAAATAAGATACTAATTAAAATTAAAAATTAAGTACTTGAGGCAAGCCATATTCTGTGGGGTTGACAAGAACTATTAGTAGTGGGTAGAGGTGTGTGTGTGTGTAATCTGGAAAGGCTTGCTGGAAGAGTTCCGTCTTAACAGCCTTTTGGAGGCTTCAAGAGTGAAAATCTGATGGATCTCCTCTGGCAGGTCATTCCATAACTTAAGAGCAGCAGATGAGAAGGCCCTCTGGTAGACTGCAGCCAGCCTGGTCTTCCTAGGCTGCAGTAGATTCTTCCCAGAGGAATTGAGTGTGTGGGGTTCAAAACTTCACTGTGTGACCTTGGCCTTATCCTTAGCTCTCAACCTTACTTTCCCCATAGCACTGTGGTAAAAATAATAATGAGAGGAGGGTTCCCTTCATGCTATATCATTACAGCACTATGATTCCACTTAGCTTCTAAGGATGCATCCTATGAAATCCTGGAATTTGTACTAGAGCTCTCGAGACGAGAATTCTAAGCACTCTTCCCTAAACTGCAAATCCCAGGATTCCCTAGAATGGCAGTTAAAGTAGAATCATAGCACTATCATGACCTAATATGAAAGGGCTGTCCTATCACGAGTTCCTTGGTAGAGAGGAGAGCTATAAATGTAACAAACAAAGAAATTGCTTGGCAACATGGTTTAGGCATTCCCCTGGGGAAGAGACTATTTATAATATGTCCACTAGTCTTGCAGGGGCTACTTATCAACACAGTGGGCCCTTGGTATCCACTTGGGTATAGTACCAAGATCCCCTGTGGATACCAAAATCTGTGGATGCTCAAGTCCCATCAAATAGAGTAGCATAGTAAACGGGTGTCCTTTTTATATAAAATAACAAAATCAAGCTTTGCTTCTTGAAATATATATATATATATATAGAGAGAGAGAGAGAGAGTGAGAGAGTGAGTTAATATTTTCAAGCCATGGATGGTTAAATATGTGGTAAAGAATCTACGGATATAGAGGGCCAACTGTACTACAGTGATTATGCAGTTATCTGTCCCTGATAGCAGAGTAATTTAGAAAACCATGTATAATTTGGTATAATACATATCTGTTGCATATATTATGACTGTTCCATACAGAGGCTGGAATCCAGTATAGATCTGATTATTGCCAACAGCCCAGTGAAGGACTCCTCATGACAGGACACTGGCCAAGCCTTTGTCCTGTCACTGGCCAATGCCATCTACAAACAATATAAGCTGAGCCAACTTATTGGGAAGTTGTTGTATTTGTTGTTGCAGTTCTTGTTTTATAAAAATGATGCTTCTGTTGTTCTGAACTATTTTCTGGCAATCCCTGACACCAGCTTCAAGATTTTATTCCTACCCTTAAATGGGTTTCTTTTTAAATCCAAGACATAATAGAACAACATGTTCCTCCTCTCCTCCTCCTCCTTCTCTCTCTCTCTCTTTTAACTTTTAACAGAATTATAGTGCTATGGAGTATCAGTGAAACAGTACTTTTACATGTGATGACTCTAAAAAAAATAAAATCAGAGAGAAGAAAAATTGCCTTTCAAACTGTAAAGCCACTCCAGTAAACCACATCACTTTTTTTTTAAAAAAAGAAGCACCTTTGTAATTGCTTTAGTGCACATCTAAGAAATTGCTACAAAAAGCCCACCACAGGAATGGAATGAGGGGACACAAAGGCAAACAGTCCCACTAGTCCCACTACATTCAGCACTGGTCAGGCCTCATATGGAATTCAGTTTTGGGCACCTCATGTTAGGAAGGATATAGACAAACGGAGGCAGGTTCAGTTGATAAGAGGTATGGAGAACAAAATGTATCAGAAAAGCTAGATGTATTCAACTTGTTGAAGATGAGGGCTGACATGATTGCCCTCTTCAAATACCTCAAGGGCTGTCACACAGAGGAGAGGATTGTTCTCAGCTGCCTCATAGGTATTTGAAGATTTTAATTTATAGGAGGGTAGATTTTATTTGAACATTAGAATGAGCATCTTAAAAAGGAGAGTGGTTTGGCAATGGAACCAATTGTCTTAGAGAGGTGATGGGGGTTTCCTTCTCTGGACATCTTCAAAAAGAGACTGGGCAGGCACTTGCTGGGAGATCCTGCACTGAGCTGGGCATGAAATGAATGCACCCCAAGGCCTCTCCCAACTCTTATGTTTCTGTGATTCTATGATTTATGACAACTGGCAAAAGCTAGCAAAACCAAGAGTTATATCATGAGAACATAACCTTATTTAGATCATACTGGAAGAGCTCTTAGCTAAATTCTTTCAAGGATACTAAATGACAGAGACTAAACTGATGTGATATTGCCCCTGTCCATTTGTTAAGCATATCTGGTCTAGCCTATGCTTCCTCAGCATTCCTTCTCAGGTCTCAGCAATACTTACCACTGGTCTTGAAGTCCTGGATGACTGCTTTCTGCATCTCCCAAAAATGATGTAGGATTATAAAATAACAGGCACATCATGAGCTGGAAGATGTGATTGGCCTACCATTTCCTTATTTTGCTCATTGCTTTTCCAGAATCCTGTCGACCTCAAAGCTTGGAAGTCATGTTTTAACAAGTAACAATATCTCACTGTAATGTGTTACACCATTGTTGTTATTTTTAAAATGTGACATAGACTAGTGACATAGACTACATTTTTGATGCAAGAAGTAATACTATTTTTTTGTGGGAGGGTCAGTTGGTGGAATTGGGGAACAATTATTTTTATATTGTAAAATAAAAATAACTAGAAAGTAGCATGTTTAGTAATGCACAATGAAACAAGCTGCTCTTTTAATAACATGCTATAAGCAAGGTCACTGAGATACTTCTTCAAAGTGGTAAATAGGGAATAAATATTTTTTATTCTAAGCATCATTTTCATTCTCTCCTCACACTCCAAAATGGCACACCCTTGGTTCCTCCATCATTGCAGAATTACTCATGCCACACATTGTAATCTTCAACTAACACATTCATTTAAAATAATTCCTTGCCTCAAACTATAGGAAAGCTCTTGTGGGACTATGGGAAGGTTACTGAGTGGCCTAAGGGGTATAGTCAGTCTCTCCTTCCCAATATTACAGAATTGCCATCTTCCTCTAGCTACCTGATATACATGCAGAGAGCATATTCCAATCAATAGTGCAGTGAAAGCATTACATTTTAAAATGCACCACTGTCAATACCTTTCGTCCCAAATGTTTGCAAACAGTGACAAATTGTGATTAATGAATTTGCTGTTTTAACCATACTGCATTGTTTTTTGAATATATATTTAAGAAAAATATGGCAAACGAGAATGCAGGCTAGTTTCTGCATGTTTGTTTGCTTTTTATTTTATAGCTTTCAAGTATTCACTGAAATTTCTTGGAAAGGAAAGTAGGGCTTTGCATAGCTATCTTTGTGTAACACTCGCAAATATTGTGAGCTGATTCAGAGACTTAGGAGTTTAGTGCCTTGGATTTGAAGCTCCTACTTGATGGGATAAAGGTGCATTTAATTTTCAAAATGGTGTTATTGCATTCACCCGTGTCAGGGCAAATGCAGCCCATATACAGCCTGGCTGGCATTCAGGCTTAACCTGTGCATTTTCAAAAATGGGATTTTTCTGTTTTTCAAAAGATGCAGGATAAGCCCAGCTGGCATCTGGGCTGTATACAAGTTGCATTTGCCTGGCATGGGTGAATGTGATAACACCCGTTTTGAAAATTAAATGTGTTTGTTTTTTTTTCTGTTAGGAATAAGGTGCTTTAAAGCCAATGCACTAATCTCCTTACTTGAGAGGTGATTTATTCTCTCTACACTTCACTTAAAGCACTGGTTGATGAAAATGCTCTAAGTAGAATTTCATAATTATGATGGGCAAGTTTGCAGAGTCACATATTTAGACTCCACTTGGAATGATCATAATGCATGTTATTGTAGGTGCATTGTGTGGGAAGAGGAGCAGATGGATATTCAATTTGGTGAAGTGTCTGGAAGAAGCATTTAAAATGCATTTGGTACTCAGTTTATATGAGTTATATGAGTCACTGGGCTAACACAGTTATCCCCAGAGCAAGACCTTAGAATCTTCACGAAAGATTACCACTTTCCATTCCACAGCTCCTTTGCACATCCATTCCAAGCTACTATGTTGCATGTATCAGGCTATTCATTGCTGTGTCTTGTTATAGGTAGAGTTTATTCCAGACATACTGCATAGCTTTAAAGGATGATGCTGAAAGACCTACTTGATGGTTGGCAGTTCTTTTGCTACACAGCATAAATGCTGTCGCAAGTTGGTCATGACAGGTCATTTTAGTTCATAAACAAAAAAAGAAAAAGGGTCACTTTTTGTGTTTCTGTTAAACAAATCCATCAAGTCAGAGTACAGGGACTGAAAATTATTGTTTGGCTTCCCATGAAGCTGATCAGAAAAACATGCTTAATAATATTTTCCAATAGACTTATTTAATAGCATGATCTGCTTTTTCAACAGATAATATCCAGTTCAAGACTGTGAAGAACTTGAACGTTTATTTTAAATTAATATGGGATGAAGTAAAAGAGACAAATGCATGCATCCAGATTTAGGTTCTTTGAGTGCATTTGCACTGCAGAAATAATGCAATTTGACACCACTTTTATTTCCTTGGTTTCAGCCTATGGAATCCTGGGATTTCTAGTTTGTTGTGGCACCAGAGATCTCTGACAGAGAAGACTAAATAGCTCACAAACGACAAATCCCCAAATTCCATAGCACTGAGACATGACAGTTAAAGGGGTGTCAAACTGCACAAATTCTGCAGTGCAGATGCAATTGGAGGTTGAATCCCAGGGTATTTAACCAAATCACTACCTCTCCTGACCACCCTAGACAAATTCCCTGTCTTTAACATTGTAGGGCAGTAACCCAGATACAACATGGTCCTCTTTATATTCAGAATAGCTGTACGTACTGAATATGGCTGGTGCAAATAGGAGATAATTTTGTTTCGTTTAATTTTTAAAACAATTTACCAAAATTTGTACAATTGTTTTACTTTTAGGATGGAAAGAAATAGAAGTTTAAAACTTTGATGATAGAACAAAGCAAAACTTGCACATTACCTAAGCTGTTGACTATTCCTTCCCTACTCCTACAAAAGTGCTGGCCAAAATGTGACCCTCCAGATGTGGTTGCATGACAATTGCCAGCAATTCCAGCCAGTCCCTAGCCAGCGGTGAGGAGTTATGACCAATGTACATCTGATACCCTTATTACTTTCAATGTGAGAAAGCAGCTGAATTTCTTCTCTTATAATTTCTCAGTGTGGGCATAAAACAAAATAAAACAAGGATGCTTTTTCTTTAGTAGTCAATCAAAACATAAACTCTGTGAGATTAAAGATGGATATGACAAAATGTCTTTATTTCACAGGCATTTAAAAGGCACAAAAGACACAGCCTAACTACTAAGTGGAAATTTCTACTCTGCCAGTTTGCCAGTTTAATAGTTTTTCTCCTCTTTTCCCTTCCTGTGACCTTTCTGTGAACTGTACATAGAGTTCTCGCCTGTTTCTTCAATGCAAAATAACAAAGCAGTTTAAAAAGAATGGGTTTTTCATTTTGTTTTCACTTCCTCAAAATCCAATTTGTTTTACTACAAAAATGAAAAAAAACCCCACTCGTTGTAAAAATGAATGCATATCCTTAATGAGCACCCTGTATTGGAGTGCAAGAAGCAGAACTGGCCTACTTTGTTGACCAATCCAAGCTGATGGCTTAGTTGTCCATATCATACCATGCTTGGCCAGTGCTTCGAGTGCCATTGTAATGTCTCATGCTGCACACACCTATTCCCAGTTAGGCCTCATGAGGGCACTGGGCTCAGCCATACTTCAGTAGGTTGATTCTGTACAAAAAGAGAAATCTGAAACAAGTATCTTGTAGAACGTTCCATAGTTGTAAGAGTCGTGTAGAGCAATTTCTCACTTACAAAATGAAAGGGTTGCTTCTCAGCCCAAAGTGAGCAAAGCATCTATTAGCCAAAGAGCAATTTGCTATTGTAAACCTGCATAGTTCCTACTTTGTACAGATGTGTTCCTTGTGGGTTTGTTCAAATCAGTGAAGTGTCTTCGGAATTTCTGGCAAAGAGAAAGTCTTTGATTCTGTACTTCTCTGGACACTCAGCTGATAATCACATCAAACTGTTTCCAGAATAAGTTTGTTTTCTTGTTTGTATAGGCTCCTTCCTTCCTTCCTTCCTTCTGAATAATTTAAAAAAAAAACCAGTGTTCTTTTATGTTTTGATAGACCACTAAAGAGACATCTTTTAAAGAAGACTTTACATCACAAAGGATATTTTAAACAATAATAACCAAGCTTTAGAAGAAAAAAGCCCATTGCTGATACATTTTTATTACCCAGGTTATGTGAGGTGCAGGGAACAAAGAAGTTATCTGTGTTTTATATTCCTTGTTTCTTTTCAAATCTTTCTCATTGTTCCCCTTTTTAATTGCACCAAAGGGACAATGTAAGAAATTCATTCTAAACTAATCTTTATAGTTTTTGCTCCCAGGAGTCTATGTTTAAAGTTGCTGAATTCTGTCTGAGGTGATATATCACATTTTATACAATCATTCCTATAATTACAGCAGTATGTGAAATGAAGAATGCAAAAAAAAAAAAAAAAAAAAAAGGATTTAGAATTGCCAAGATATTTTTAAAGAAATGATCAGTATAGCTTATTCGTGTAAGACTTTTAGTTGTTGTTGCTGTATGCCTTCAAGTCATTTCTGACATGGTGACCCTAAGGTAAACCTATTATAGGGTAAGATTTGTTCAAAGGAGGTTTGCTTTTGCCTTCCTCTGAGGTTGAGATAGTGTGACCCATGGCTGAGTGTAGTGATCGCCAGAGTTGTAATCCAGAACCACTACACCATGCTGGCTCAATAAAAGATGAATCAACCATGCTTTTAGTCAGTTGGTGAGCAATCCTTCATAGCACTGGAGGATATACAGATTGTTGCAGAGTGTTGTCAGTTTTATTGATGGAGAATGTGAACTTGCCAATGGTCATTTTTCATCTATCAAAATGTTTGTCAGTGGGCCAGTAAATGAATGATCACTTCTGGGTCAGTGGGTCAGATAACTTGCCTTGGGTTGAAAGTTGGAGAGAAATATATTTTCTTACAATAGAGACATAGGTGTATCTGTGTTACATAATCATATCACTTTAACTTCCATGACTTTATCTAAAGGAATTTACTCTGCTGAACTATATTTTCCTAAATACTTGTGCAACACATTGGCCAGGGGATAGAGGATTAAATTGGTTTAATTCTGTAGCATAGACAAGCCTGATGGTTCATCCCTCAGGGACCCAATGAGATTTATTAATAAACTAGTTATCATAAGCTACATGTAAACTTCTCAGACACATTGCATTTCTTCAGTTGGATTTAAAAATGATTCTTCCAACAGATGGACTTCCTCTATTGGAAGAAATTGCTTTCTCTGACAGAGGAGCCTGTTAGCGTTTGAGTAGCGCAGTCCGTGATGCGGTGCCACAGCTACGTTTGGTGCCAGGATCACCTTTGCGACTGTAGTGTAGGCAGCAGCTTGTGAGTTGGAGAACTACCTCTCCTCTTCCAGAATAACTGAAGAGACACTGTAGACAATGAGGCTTTTATTCTTAGAAGTTACAGTATGTACAGAGCTATCTACAAATATCAATACAGTCCACCATCTATCCACAGAAGCAGCCACAGAGTCAACTGACTCTAACGGAATCTTCGGCCCAACTGTCAAAACCTAACTGTTAACGAAATGTTCAAATTCCCCAGCCAGCATCTGATTGGCTGATGTTCTTGAATGGTCTTTGGCCATCATACGTTGTACATTTTCCTTGGGACTCTTTATCCTAACAGAGCCTCCTCTAGATCCAGCCTATATGGGCCCCAGTGTAGATTTTGTTGAAAGTTCAGCCTATCCAGAGCTTGGAAAATGTACTCTTTGGGGCTACAAAAACCAATGAGTTATCATGGCTAGTGGTCATGCTGGTTGAAGGATTATGGAACTTAATCCAGCAAAGCAACTTTTCCCAGCTCTGTGTGCACCATTGTATTTGTTATTTTAAAAGAGAAAAAAATCCCAGGCTGTGCTTCCATGAGAGAACTGATAATACAAATACATTCAGCTGTTCATTTGGCAGAACAGGCAAGTCATCTTTTCAGCCAAAGAGAAGTTTACCTGTCTGGGTGAACATCTGGCTTTGGAGGAAAACTCAGAGATACGTCTTGCTGCATGCACTGTACACAGACAACTCTGTAAGCCTGCAGCTTCTGAAACTGAATGCCTAAGAAGTATTTTATACTGCAGTCACTTAGTGGTCCCATGGGAAAGAGCCAGAAAGACACTTTGCACTGCCTATACTGGGCACAAACAGCTTTGTCAGACTGAAGCCTAGGAAGCTGAATGTCTACGAAGTATTTAAAACTTCTTAAGCACTCTTAAAGGATAGTCTCATGGGGAAAGAGCCTGAAAGACAAAGTGCTATCTGATCAGTGGCATCTGCTGTTTCCAAAGTCAATGGGGTACTGAATTCACAATAGCTTTGAGTCTGCAGTTTAGCAGAATTATCCAAGGTACTGAACTCTGTTCTCATAATAGCTTGCACTTTAGATAGCTTCTTTCACATCCTAACTAAAATTCAAGAATTCACTATTTCAAAGACATTGGAGCCAAGAGATGTCACTGATTCTAAAATAGCAATTTCTTATCTCTCTAAAGCTTTGTTGGGCTTTTACTGACAGGGCCAAAGTGTGAAGACAGAAAGTTCTTTTTCACTTTGTGGGGCACTTATTTAAAAAAAAAACACTAAAAAACCTCAAGCACAAAATGACGATGACAACAACAACAACTTCCCTCCCATTTCACACCCTGGTGCTGTTCTCAGCACCTCCCCCCACCCCCAATACAGGGCGTTGGGGATCCAGCAGATCTATACCTTCTGCTTCTATGCAAATTGACAAACCAGAGCTTGGAAGTGTTCCTTCAATGAACTAAAGTTCCAAGACTACCTAGCCACGTTGCAGCCCTCCCCAAAAAGTCTCTTTCCTAATTTCTGTATCTAGTTACTAAAACTCTACTTTGCTCCCCTTGACTTCCAATTTGAAGTGGGTAAGAACCTGGCTAGAGAGGAGCCAAGAGGTGGATTCAAGCTGGATTTCCTTATCAGTGGCACAGTCCATCGTGGTGTCAACCTGTTTGGACAATACATGTCCAAACCCTGGTTCTGGTGCAGGCAGTCCTGATGACATCCATTGTGTTCTGCGCCAGAACCATGAGTTAACAGCCTTAATTCAAATTTTAAAAACTTGCCTGTTATTTCAGATCTTCTGGGAAGATCCATAGCCCTCCATTCTTGCTCCATGGCAGCTTTCTGCATGACTATTTCGACAAGCTCCTTGGCATGTCCACTGCTCCTGCTGCCACCAATCGTTATTCATTCTGAAGTCAGAACAAGGCACCCAGCCATGTGCTTGTCACTAGGCATTTTGTTATCACTTCAGAAGCAAGTGACCTGTGGTGGCAGCAGATATCCCTGGTGGTTCAGTGGGATGCCCGTGAAACAGCTATCACAGCATGAGAATGGAGGCTGAAGTAATGGGGCAGATTAGGGCCTATAGGCCAATAGTAAGATGCTCCATGTCAGGAAGAAATATACTCTGGATGCCCCCAGAGTATCTGGGGCAGTGCAGACAAGGCCAATGTCAGAGCTTTGGATTTCTATTCAGTCCTTAATTTTCCTGTGGATATGTTTCATGTGTAGTTCTCTTAGCTGCAAGTAGTAGCTAACTGTATAATTACTTAGGGTGTATCTACACTGTGTATTTAGAGTGCATCTACAATGTTAAATGCTATGGAATCCTGGGATTTGTAGTTTTACAAGGTCTTTAGCCTTTACCAAAGAGTGCTGGTGCCTCAGAAAAGCTAAGAAAACTAGAAATCCAAGATTCTGTAGCATGGCGCCATGACTTAAAGGACTTATTTCTGAACAGAGCATTTTATTTTTCAAATTTTGCTTCTTCCTGCAGGGTAATACTAAGAAGTTCCATAAGCTATTTGTGTCTGGCAGAAGTGTTCAATGCTCCAAAGACAAACAGTGAACACTGATGTTTTCCACTGATGTGCCTCATATGGACATAGCCAGGCCCTGCTTATTGAAAAGAGAGGAGGGCATATACATAGAACTTGCAGTAAAAGCAGATACATTCAGACAGTGCACTTAAATATTTGAGTTCACCTTAATGTACACTAATATTGGATGGGATTTGTTCTCAAAAAATTTCCTGGTTTGGCAGGGGCAGGCCTGATGAATCCTCTTATTGTTCCACTTTTCAGCCACCTTTAAAATGTCTCAGTTTTTATCTCCTTCTCCCAATTTGTCCTCAACTTATTCTAATTGTTGCAAAATGAATTCAAAGTGAAAAAGTAGTTCACACTTAACACAGGGGAGAAAGTGGGAAGAAGGGGGTGAAATGTTGCCTTCTCCAGTAGGCTCAGGGAAAAGCAAATTGCTACAACCTCTTTGAATTGGTGTACTCTTCCTCATTAATAACTTTTGTCATCCTGACCACACTCTGATGTTGCTTGAATTCACATGTTCTGGTTTTCATCTGTGAAATGTTAGCGTGTATATCACGGGATGTTTTTATTGTTCTTATCTCATTCATCTTAATCCCTTTCTGAAACTGCAGCCACTTTGGGAGAATTGATCTGAAAATTAGTAATTTGCCCAGGGAAAGTATCAAAACTGGGATTTTACTTTGGGGCTCGCAGAGTCAAGTCCTATGTGCTATTTTCTGGCTTGTGCTCTCTGTTTCTATACTCCACCCAAGCTGAGTAATTTCCCCTCTGCTTCCACTAAGAAATTGGTAGCAGGGCTCTGTAAACTGAATTGCTTTCATTATGGACAGAAAAGTAGAAATAGCTCCATACAAGTAGTGTGATGTTATAGAAACTGTGGCAGTAGGGCACATTAGAACTGCCAAATATGCCAATTCATAAGTTGTATTTACATCTGCTCCCCTTCCCTTCCAAATTCCTGACTCACAATGTATACAGCTGACTGGATGGAATCTCTTGCAGCAGCCAAGCCAAACAAACAAGGGGAAAAAAACCCTGAATCTGGCAGTCATCAGCTCCTTAAATCATTCATATTCACCTTAGCCATTTTTATCATTTTGGTAGGACTAATCCCACGGAGCAAGAGGGAGTGGAAACAAGGGTCTGTAAGGTGTTTTTTTTTTTCAGAGAAAGGGGGCAAATATATATATACATAACTAGTGCTGAGAAACAGGACTGTAATTTCAGGTAGATGCAGTGACTGAGAACAGTAATGTATCTACCCCAGTTTACCAAGTGCATAAGTCTGTCATCTGGGAAACTTGTGTACCAAGCCTGTACCCCTCCTTTTTCTCACAGGCAGACCTGCTGTGCATCAGCAGATAGATCTTCTATCTAGACTTTTCTCTAGATTTTCCACCTAGACAACATATCAAACCTTAATTCCTCCAGCCTCACCTCATTTCTTCCCAAGCTCAGTCCATCAGTCCAGCCTTTCCTTTTTAGCTTCAGATCCAGGGGAGTAGCTGGTAGTGGGGGAGGAAAATGTAAATACACCCTCCCAAATAAGAATTCTGCCTTTCATGATGAAATTTTCCTTCAATCCTCATACTTCTAGTATTGTAGTAATTTAAAAACTTTAGTTGATCGTTCAGAAATACAGCTTAGGCATGCAATGAAAAGGGGCAGGCGAAGGTACCAAGACATATCAAAAGTAAGTATCTTAGCTATGAACAGTTTTCAACATTTCACTCTTTGGAATTCTAGAAATTTGGGGACTTATTGAAAAGTATGGGAGGGGGCAGAATTCTTATTTGGAAGGCAAAGTCCTTATTTGATCTCCCTATAGATACACCCCTTCTTAGACCTTGTGAGACTTAATCCTATTCCTGTCCTCTAGCCTCTTTTAATACACATTGCTGTTTTCTCTATCCCTCTCCCTTCTGTTCTCCCTCCTCTCCCATGTGCAGCCCTCTTTCCCACAGTCCTCCAGGCTGGCCACCACCTGGGTGGATGAGAAAAGATGTTCAATGTGGTCCTACAGTGCTGCCTAAAGTAGCACCAGGGAAGCCCTTCAGCTGTTTTGGCCCTACAACGTTAAACACTTATAATCATATAAAAACAAAAATCAAAGCCTGCTTGCACCAACATATGTGAATGTTCTTCCTACTATTTTTTCCAATGAGTGATAATTATTTGGCAGGATACTAGGCATTGCTCAGTGCTGTTTGCTGCCATAATCCTGGGCTCTGCTAACAGACTGGCATGCTAGGCTGAATTAATTGATAAACTCTACCATTCCTTTCTTGATCTGTAGAGACACATGAAAGGAAAAATGAAATACTGCAAATGAGTTGCCCAGTGTTTACAGAATAGACATGGGATTGCCCCATGCTTTGCTGATGTTAAAGACTTTCTTTTTCCCTTCCTCCTTTTTTTCCTTGAGAAGCAGTAAGGGTGAGTAAGAGAAAGAAAATGATCTCAATATTTATTTAGAGAGTGTGATGAGGGAAACGCAACACAGGCTGGAATGCATTGAATAAACATGTTGTTTTCCTTCACTTCACTTCTAGGGATTGCCTAGTTTCTTCCATATTGTTTGCGATTGTTTGAAATATTGCACAAAACTTTACAAATAGTAAATGTGAAACGGAATGCACCTACATACATTTTTAAAACCTTTGACAGCACTGTCCATGGTGACTGCAGAACACACACACAGAGACAGTTGGGTTGTGGGATTGTCCTCACAAAATCTATGGAAAAGTATTTGCTCCAGTGTCATTATAATTTACTGCCATGGGTATAGTTTAAAAATCAGATAGGATTAAATGGTCTGATTTGCTTCTTACAACAGCAACCTCTGCATGCCTACTACACTCTCTGAGTTCAATGAGATGTATTCCTGGGTAGGACTGCATTCTTTATTAATTATTGCTCCCTAACCCATAGTCAATGAGCAATAAATGCTGTACCAATCCTAATTTCAAATATGCAAGAAGAGTAATGATTCCTAATTGCAAATATTCCACAAGAGAAATAAACCTCCTTGAGCAGCAGGTAAAAAAAAATAATAATATCAGGATGTGAAAAGTACATTCAGTCATACTGTGCAATGACATTCATGATGGATATGGATTTTTAAAAGTGAAGGCCATGGCAGGACATAATCAAGTTTTCATAAGGACTAATAGAAAACTGCATGACAAGAATATTGAAGAACTTAGGAACTGTATATAAATGGAAAAGAATAGAAGGCATTTTATTTACCTATAGACAGAAAAGATATAGAATTGACAATATTGACTCACAACTACATAAGTAACCCATTTAAAAAGATGTTATTTCCCATTCATTCTGTGCTTTGGAAAACGCGAGTTCCAATAAGGTGAATGAGCTATGGATAAGTTGGTACAGCAGAGGTCAATCTTATTCCAACCTGTGGCCTAGGTTGCGTGTCTTAAAATGTGTGTTTTAAAGAAATAATTACCAAGATGGGATCAGACTATTCTTTTCAGCAAACCAAGGCCACACACATCTCAGAAAGATGCTTTTCCTTTTTTGGTACCTATATTTTTCCTTCAGTGAAGAAGATAGAAGTAGATGTGGAGTTCTGGGGCAGAAAAAGGATGGGTGGTTGGACCAGATGTTCCCCACAACTGTGTTGCTTACCCTGATCTACAAATTAAGTGCTAAACCTCTACAAAATGTATGCTGTATTTACAGTTGTGTGGACAACTGTAACAGGTACAGAGGCCAATTTTCCTCTTTGTGCACCCACAGTGGGCTACCCCATCTCAAAGTCAGCTGGAAATCAGTCCATTTTCATATCCCCAAATGATTTCTTCTTCTTCTTTTTTTAATTTTTCAAAATATTTGTAGGTTTTTTTTTGTCTAATTGTAAACCATTCATTAGTCATTGCTGGAGTATTTGGGCAAAAGAATTGCTGAGGAATGCTTTTGGAGTGGAGGAACCTTTTTGAGAAGAGTCTGGACAAGACTGGGTTGGAGACACACACAAATGCTACACTTCTTCCACCCTGATATAGATCAAAGCATCTGATGGTGTGAAGAGTGTTGAGGATACCATGAATGACCAAGAAGACAAATAAATGGATTCTAGAACAGATCAAGCCTTAACTCTTCCTTGAAGCCAGGACGACTAAACTGAGACTCTCATACTTTGACATTCATGAGAAGACATGAATTACTATCAAAGACTATAATGCTAGGAAAGGTAGAGGGGAGAAGAAGGAGAGGATGGGCACACACCAGTGGCATCAGTAGGGTTGGTGTCAGCCAGTGCAGTAACTCATGCTGTCACAGCCCCCCCATTGACCTCCTCCCATTTCACAGCATACAGAATCCTTAGTCATGCTTTTTTGCACGAATGTTACTTGTAAATCGTAATTCCCATACATGACTTAATGTAATGCTGATAGTCGTGACATAAGCAACTAGCAAAATTAAAATGATACCTTCATATGGACAACCTAAATGTATTTCCATATACATAGTGGAAATCTGGTTAAAATGTAATGTTTTTAAAGAAAATTTAAAAATAACATTTTTTTTAAAAAAAATCAAAATTTTAAATATTTTTTAAATTAAAATTTTGAAATTTGAATTTTTTTTAAAATGCTGGGGCCTCTCCTTTCTCCTCCCATTGAGTTTCACTCCATTCCCACCACCTGTTAATGCATTTCAAAGGGAAGCAGATGAATGCCACAGCCTGTTTCTGTCAAAAGGTAGGTGTTTGAAGAGCAGTGGTGTCCCCCCCCCCCCACCCAGGTTGTCATTTGGTGTGGTCTGTACCCCCCTGAACCCCCTTGTGATGCCACTGCCACACACCAGACTCAGTCAGGGAGGCCATGGGCCTGGAACTGCAGGAGCCGAACAGAGGAGCTGAGGACAGGAAGACTTGGATATGTCTCATCCACAGAGTCACCATGAGTTTAGGATGACTTGAGGGCAGTTAACAACAACAACCTTTCATGAATTAATCTCTGTGTTTATGATAGCCTTCACACAGCAGCCTCTGTCCATGCAGCTTGTGCACTGCTCCAAGCCGTATAGTGATTACCTATATAGAAGACTTTACACATTGGCTATCCCTGATTATATTGATGCTCAGTGTATGGCCTTTTTAGAAAGGGCCTGCAGCAAGGCAGAGCCCCTTTACACAATCAACTCAAGAACAGAGCTAGTAAATAATTTAAGATCATTGCAATATTTCTAGGTAAGGTGGCTGGAAATAGAAGAGGACAGGGGTTTTGTGAGGCAACCACTTATACGTTACCAAAAAGGAAGAATACTAAAGAAAGTGGACTAAAAGGGAGACAAATCTGGATTAAAATTACACATGGCAGGGTACATGTGTTGGTGAAAATTTAGCATTCATTGTTAATTCAAATAGATTTACAATATATTTCATTATAGTGAGGAAGACTGTAGGAAACCTATCTGTTGTTCAGTCTCCAGTATGACTGCTCGTGGTTCATGAGAAATGTCAAGCCTCTTTATGTTTCAATAGTGCAGTTTGACACCACTTTAAGTGCTGTAGCTCCATCTTATGGAATTCTGGGATTTGTAGTTTTACAAGGTCCAGTGGCATCACAAGGGTTGGTGTCACCCAGTGCAGTAACACATAGTGTCATCCCTCCCCCCACCCCATTGACCTCTTCCTATAACACACCATACAGAATCCTTAGGAATGTTTTTGTACTAATGCTAATAAGAAATCATAATCCCCGTTTATCACTGGATGTAATAGTAATAGTTGTGACATAAACAAAATTAAATTATAATTTTAAATTACAATATCATATGCACAGCCTCAGTGTATTTACTTGCACATAATTTCATGTCATTAAAGTGAAAAACATTTAAAGCTATTTTTAAAAATTAAAATTAAAATTAATTTTTTAAACCTCTCCTTTCTCCTCCCACTGAGCATCACCCCACTCACCCCATCTCTTTAGCATTTTACAGGCACACAGAAGAAAGCCACAGCTTGTTTCTGGCAAAAAGCAGATGTTTGGGGATTACTGGTGTCACCCCTTCTTAGGGTGTCACTTGGTGCAGCCTGCATTCTTTTCCAAAAAAATGTTGGGGCCTCACAAAATTACAAATCCCAGGATTCTGTAGGATGGAGCTATGGAAGTTAAAGTGGTGTCAAACCACATTATTTCTACAGTGCAGATGCATCCTTAACCTTTAAAGAGGACTTAGGGCTGAAACAGGCAGGAAAAAGTGGGTTGAAGCAGAAAAAAGTGGGTTGCCTTTTCTGAAGCTGCACTGAAACTCCTGCTCCCAACGTGGCTGCAGTGCGCATGTCATGACCACATGGCACAGCTTCAAGTTGCGCCATTAGGTACCTTTTTTTTTTACTGTTCCCACCATCCCTATGCAACTTCTCAGGAGGAACCGTTGGCAACTTGCAGGCAACCCCCTGCATGGCTGTCCCTACGAACCTCCACTCATTCGCATCTGCACTGGGACAGGGCATCAGAGCAGAGGTATTCCCATGCAGATGATGGCAAGGTACAATCATGCCTTTCTTCACCCCCATGCCCCCTCTTTGGCTGTCTGTTTTGTGTATGTTGTATTCATCTCCATGAGAAGTGTCATGGTTTCTGTTTTGGGCATCGCCACCCTCGCCACTTGGGTACGGCAGCTCCATCGCTTTCAAATGCTCTCCTGCAACAGGGCATTTACATGCATAATTAGGGGAAAGGTTTTAGAGCACCCCTTTAGAGCCAGCCTGGCATTGGTGCATTAATACATACATGCAAAGGTGCACACTTTCCGGGAAGAAGGAGAAAAATCCAGCTCCTTTTTAGCCTGGCTTTTCTCCCTGTAGCGTGGCTTGGATGCACTGTCTGGATGGCTTCAAGGTGTGTCCCATCTAAATGTTCCACCTCAAAGCCAGCCGGAAACCTGCTTATTTTGACCATCTGTTTCACCCCTTAGACTGGACAACCTTTCAGACACAGAACTATCCAAGCTCCTGCACTATTCATATTTGTGCAAAACAGCAGTTCCCAACCCTTAGTTTCCCAGATGCTTTGATTTCATTTCCCAGAAATCCTAACTAGTATGGCCAGTGGCCAAGAATTCTGGGAGTGGAAGTCTTAAATATATAATGGAACAAATTTTGAGACCAACATAGCACATTTTTGTGCTATATTTTTGTAATGAAAGAGAGCCTTTAATGTTTGTATATAAAGGCAATTTAGTATTCTTTTTATTTATTAAATGCCTTTGAGGCAGGATAGGGCTGAGAAGCTGTTCTTGCTGAATGCAACCCAGAGAGTTTTGTGGTCAAAGCCAACAGTATTATGTGAGTGTACAAATCCTTTATGCAGTCGGTGGGCAACACCAACAAGTCATGTCAGAGATCATGTCTGGAGGCAGGGAGAATTACTCTGCCATGACAATATTGATTCGACCAGTTAGGTCTGGCTTGCTGCATTTCCATTTTATACATTTTCCTCTTTCTTTTTAGGTCATATACAGGCCTCTAAAACTTAGGTTCATAAAACCTTTAAAAAAAATTCTGCTGGTTTTGTAGGAATTTGATATTCTAAATCCAAAAATGACCTCCAATTTGCTTCATCGTGGTACAGTCTTTTCACAATGTGCTTCTACATTTCTATATTATATTATGTGATTGAATGAAATGATCCTGCAAAGAATTATATGGCTGCTGCCATAGTGAAGAAATAAAACAATCTGACACTACTTTAACTTCCATGACTTAAATCTGGGATTTGTAGGGTTTTTTTTTTTTTACATATTTAACCTTTCCTGTCACCACCAAACTACAGATTCCAGAATTCCATGGTTCTATGGAAGCTAAAGTGGTGTCAGTCTACTTTATTTCTGCAGTGTGGCAGCAACTTTAGGGTTAAAGTCTTGCAAAACATTTTAATTTGCTAATATGAAACATAAAAAATCATTCAAAAGCAATGAAAGAAATCACACTGGAACATGAGTTTCCATACATAATCCAAGCTGAGTAAGAACTGAATTGATAAAAATATTAAATCTGTGAAAGAACTGTGTGTGGTACAACATTTTATTGTGTTTTTACCCCAAAGTTCATTACAAACAGCTACAATATTGAACAAATGTTTTTTCATTGCAGATCTGTGTTATCATACCTATTGGTTTTCCTGCTACCTAAAGGAACGTCCAAATGTCTGAAAGCAAAACTAGCCAGAAGTGCACTTAGGAAAAATACACTTTGGTGATCTCTGCAGGGGACTGCATAAATTGATGAAGGCCTTTTGAAAGTTTAGTACCCTTTTATTTCCATCAAGCTGTTATTATCCATCTTGGTATTGATCTTATTTTCTTTTACCAGCAGCTGACTCACCAACAGGGGCTGGGGGTGGGGGAAAATAAGGAAGGAGGCAAGAACCAGGTCCAGTTGTTTAGATATTAGCTCAGGCCCATCTCTTGGAAATACTTTGTTTCAAAACTTTTTTTGTGGAGTTTTTGGGCTATGTGCCCATGTTCTGAAAGAGTTTATTCCTCTTCCAGAATAACTCTTTCAGAACATGGCCACATAGCCCCAAAACCCCGCAAAAAAACTATGGAGTTTGGATGTGAAAGCCTTCAACTTCACATTTTGTTTCAGCATTTCGGCCAAGATTGCTTGGATATGAGGGCCATTTATGGAGAACGGTATTTCATTACCAATTTCAGAAAGGGGAAAAGGAGGAAACAATATAGAAACAGTGACGTCCCTAGAGTTGGTGTCACCCAGTGTCTCATGGTGTCATCCTCCCATTGACCTCTTTCCATACCAGACCATGCAAAATCCTTAGTAATGTTTTCTATACTAATGGGGCAGTACAGATGGGCAGCTCAAATCCGCCCCTGTATGCTGCGCATCTATGCAGCAGCATCTGACTGCTGCTGCACAGATGCACACTGAAAAAGGAGCTGCTCTAGGCAGATCCTTTTTGTGGTGTCACAAGGGATGTGACGTACCTCTATGACACCACTTCTGCAGAGAGGTGTCTGTATGCTGTGCCACACCTGCGCAGCTGTGGTGCCCACTGTCTGGACACCCAGCCTTATCTATCCCTAATTTAGGCCCGTCTGTCCTGGCTTAATGTTACTCATATATCACTGAATGCAATGGCAATAGTTGGATGATCAACAGCATAAACAACTAGCAAAATTGAAATTATATATTTAAATTACAATATCACATGCACAGTCTAAATGTATTTACATTGACATAGTTTCATGTGGTTAATGTGAAAATTTGGTAAGATGTAATGTTTTTAAATAAAATTTTTAAAAGAGTTAAGAAAAATTAAAAACCTCACGGTTCCCCTTTCTTGCCACACTGAGCTTCTCCTCAGTCATGCCTTCTCTTCTGCTGAGCTCCAGCATTTTAAAGGGACATGCCCAAATGGCACAGTTTGTTTCTGCTGAAAGGCAGTTGTCTGAGGAGCAATGTTATCAGGATGTCACCTTGTGTGATCCAAACTCCTGGCACTTTAATAGTGATGCCTGGGCAATACCATTTTCCAACATGTATCAAAATTCAGTAAGAACGTCTATTTAGCAGTTCAGCTCTGAAGATCATGCTATGTGTTTCTCCATTACAGGAGGTGCTCTATTTTCTGTTATGGAACCAAATATGTATGGATAGGTTTGTTGACTTTACAAAGGCCTCAGCTGACACGCAGTTAATGTTAGCTTGATATACAGCATTAATACATGATTTTAGCTCCCAATGCAGATAGCATATCAGTGAAAATGGGTGTCCAAGGGCAGCCCACAACATTCTGTATGTGCATCACTTCTGTGACAACTTGCATGAAGACAAACAGCTTCATTTTCAAACAGCTTTATTTATATACCACTTCATACCCTTAAGGAGTTTCTAAGTGGTTTACAACTGTAAGCTATTTGCCCCCCAACAATCTGGGTACTCATTTTAGCGACCTTGGAAGGATGCAAGCCTGAGTCGAGCTTCAGCCCTTATGCTGGTCTTGAACTCGCCACCTTATGGTTTTGAGTTAGTGGCTGCAGTACAGGCATTTAACCACTGCACCACCAGGGTTCATACACAGTTCATACACAGGATCTGTACCTATTGGGTTTGTGTCAATACAATCTGTAAGAAGCCATTCGAAAGCCATGAATAGGGTGGATCAGCCAGTTGGTAGCCCCTGGCTGTACACTAATCTCACAGGAAACATCTTTACAGGACCAGGTTCTGTCTGAATGTCCAATATTACTGTTGTCTGGAAGATCTTCTTCTCCTCCACTTACATTCATTTATCTGCATTTTAAACTCTTACTGTGTCTTAAATTGTAGTGAACTTTAAAAGGATTGCAGTACTGCATTTCTTTCTTTTTTGACTTTAATGCTAATTCCTCTGAGTTATTGCTTCCAGACAAGCCAGAATAAAAGTACTTCCAATATACTCTTTGTTGACTGCTTTGTGAAATGAGTGTCATATGCTCAGCTAACTAATTTCTGTTTCCTCTTTGACATTACATATGCTCTCCAACTATCCTAGATTGGGAGGGATAGTCCCAATTAACCTGCTGTCATCCTACTTCTTCAGCTACCTTTAAAATGTCCCAGGCCTCATTCTCACTTACAGATAAATCGGTGTGCAATCTGAAGTAATGCATTGATTTGACAGCAGAGCATGGTTCCCATTATATTTGCCCTGAACACATTATTCCTTCTAAAATAATCCACTTGTGGTTCACATTCATGCTTGAATCGATTCAAAATGGAGCCTCTCAAGCCAGCTGAAGGGCAAATTTAAATTGATTCCAATCTGCATCATGTTCACACTTGTGTGGAATCAATTTATCGAAAAAGACATGGAAAAAAAATCAGCATCAAAAAGATGTGGGTTAAATGGGTCTGGTGCATTCCCACCCCCCTGAATCACTTCAGTGATTCGATTTAAGTAGAAACCAGGGTCATTTGAACAGGTTCAAACCAAATTGCTATCTGGTTTAAAAGGTAGTGGGAATGAGGTCCCAGTTTCTCTTTCCTCCTCCCACTTTTCCTCTTTATTCCCAGCTTAGTACAGTTGCTGAAAACTGAGTTCAGACTGCAAAAAATAGGTTACACTCTACTCAGCCGGGGGAAAGAGTAGGGACTGGTGTCAATTGTTGTGCTTCTCAGTAGGTTCAGGCAAAAGTAAACTGCTGCAGACTTTTCTACTTTGTGTGTTCTTCCTCAAGAATAACTTTTGCCACTTGACCACACTCTGATATTGTTTGGCCTCACACGTCTTGATTGTCATCTGTGAATTTTGGAGGGTAGGCATTAACACATTGGCTTTTGTGTTTCCTTTATTGTGAGCTGGTTTAGGAATTTATCAGAACAATGAACAAATAAATATTTAATGCATTGAAACTGTTTTTTTTTTTCCTTTTGGTTAAGAAATTCAGAAATAAAAACAGTATACATTAAATGAAATTCCTTTGGTCTGTAACAAGGTTGACCAAAGTGCAGCCTTCTGGATCTTGTTGGACTGCAACTCCTAGCATTAACCACCATTAACTATGATGGCAAGGGCTGCTGGGATTTGTAGTCCAACAAGAGCTGGCATTAGTGTTAGTTAGGTCAAATGTCCTTCATAAACCAAAATTCCTCGGCTTTCACCAGTCCCTCTCAGGTTATAAAAAGCCTTTTCATAAGTATCTTCAAACCATACACTGAGTTCATGAAAGGTACTTAACACCACCTTTGTGTGGTGATTTGTTTTCTATAGACTGGACTGTCATATTGATCTACCTCTACCACGGCAAAACATAAATACAGTGTGGGCCAATAGAGTGAGAACCTTAACTTGGTGGCAAACAACATGTTTTGCCTAGAAAAAGTGCCAGCTCCAGTTCATTGCATCTCCAGATAGGAATGAGAAAAAAATCTTTTCTGAAGTCCCAGGGGAGTGGCTGCTAGTCAGAATAAATTGTCTTGGGCAAGATAGACCAACTGTCTGACTCAATATTTAAGCAGTCTCCTGTGTTTCCATTCACAATATCTTAAGTGGGAGGCCGACTATCTAAATCCTGCTGGATTTCAAGTGCAAGAATGTTGGTGCAATGAGGGGAAAAATGGTTTGGGCTGCTTTCAAGACAATTTGTTTGAAGATTAACAAACTGACCATTAATTATTGATATTATTTGTCCAGCCATAGCATTGGCTATTGCAGCTCTGCTACCCAGAGACTTGGGAATTAAAGACATCCATAACCTTTCTTGAAAAAATTCTCAGTGTTTTCAGTTTCATAACATCCTGTGGTTGGTTGTTTTTTTAATGCCTTAAAAAACACTGAATGTCTACATGCCAGCGTGTTTTTCTCATTGAAAATGACTCTCTAGTGCTGATATATTTTAAAGTGCTGCTATTTAACTTGTAATATAAACAGGCCCTCTGGTAAACCTACCACATGCAATTTGAGAGAGGGTGTTACTTTGGTATCCTGGGGAGAGTTAAACTCATGTCACTGTTATATTTCCTGTCAGTATGAATGTCTCTCAGTGTTATGATGGTAAACATATCTGTGCTTTTCATCTATAATGCCTTCCAGCTGTGACAAAGGTTTGACAGGTAGCGATAGATGTTCTGGCCATCAGTAGATGAATCAGTTGGTATGTCCCTGGTGTAATTGGGATTCATATTTACTGCTGAGATATGTGAAAGCAGTTCTGACAGGGAGAGCTGAAATCCCAGGCTGAGAAAATATGGTTTTGTACTTTTTTTTTTACTTTGTTGATGAAAACCAGACAAGTGATAGATGGCGCATGTGTTTCTTTGAGAGCTTCAACTAATATCCTTGCTAATTTAGGAGGATACCACTGATAAATTGCCATACAGCCCAAGGTAGTCCTTGAACTGAATTACAAAACTAATCTATTCCCCATAGAAATATTTGTGATGAAATATCTTTTCTTCTATGCATTGAAAAATACATAAGTACAAGTGAAATTAGATTAGTTCTGTAACTCAGTTCAGAATACTTCCGGTATAGTCATTCATCACAGATATCTCAAAATAGGACTGAATAATAATAAAAAATGTAAACCTCAGCAGCTGCAAGGGAATGGTTTTGGAGTTTACGGCAGCTCGTGCTTTGCTGTTGTTTTTGACATGATCACTGAAAAAGGGAGAAATTATTCTTTATACACTAATGTCAACAGGAACCACAGATAGATAACAAGAGAAAGAATGCCACAACAAGTAAGTTATTAGATAAGATGTGTTTGCTTGAGTTTGTTAATATTTTATACAGAAGTGATTCAAAGGCAACTCAAAATCATCTGTTGTACTCTTCTTATGATTCCTGTTTGTGATACTGTTGGCTTGCCCTGAAGGACAGCAATGATGAACACAAATAGAAAAGGTGCATGTAACCCATTTAGCTCCTTTGAAGGTAACATAATGGCTCTCAGGGGAAGTATGTGTGAGATTTTTTGGGGAATATTTTGTAAAAAGCTATTTAGGCCAATACATATTTCTGCAAATCTCAATAGTCTGCGCTTTAACCTGATACTTCATCTAAAAGTCTTCAACTGTGTACTAGCTCCCCCACCCCATTATCATGTACTACGAGTGTGTTTTCCTCATCTCCCTTGCAGTCCCTTGCCATATTTTACTTCTTCCAGTCCAGGCAACCCCAAATACAGGTTATTTGGTCATTATACAAATGGTGTTGTGGGGAATGAAAAGACTGACCAGCAACTGGTCCTTCATTCATTTCCCATTTTTACAACAAGTGGGCAATTATGGGAGAATAGGAGCCACTTGGAAGGCCAAATCCCCCTATACAGCCTACACAAATAATTCAAAAATCATCCCCCCCTTCTTTTCTTTTTCTTTTGCCCATCAGGGGGAAATGCCCTGGTGGGCCATATGCAAGCTGCAGGCCACACTGTTCTCACCTCTGCTTTACTATGTTTTGTATCAGTTATAAAAACAGAATTAGCCTGTCATAGTACAAGCAGGAGGCATATGTCAAGAACACTAGGGTCTGATCTACAATTACAAACTAATACAGTGCTTTATTCTGAATTTGGTTTGATTACCTTTTTCACCACAGTGAAGCCATACTGATCACATAATGATGGACACACCATTCAACCCCCAATCCACTTTGGGACAAAAGGGAATGTCCCACTAGCGATCATAGTATTGGGTTATTTTTGATCACACATGGTAAGTCTGCTTTATTTTTCCTTCCTGGAATGCATTACTCCTCTCAACAATTAGCCTTTCCTGTATTCCTGTCAATCTAACCATCCACCTTGCACTCTCATTGGATGGCTATCCCATTCAATCCCATTCTTCCCTTTGCACCTAGTGAGTAAATGAGAGAACTTTAAATGTCTCCTAACACAGGCAGCTCTGATGAGAAGGAGAAAGAAAAAATAAAACATTTCTTCCTTTGCAGCCCTTTCCACTCCAGATCCTTAACTGTGTTAATTACATTGATTTTGACATTAACTCTTTATCTTCCATAAAATAACCATGCAAGCCATGACTTAATTTTGTTTGGTGTCTTCCTCCATCATGCTTTAGTAATGAGTAAGCAAGCAAACTTTAAGTAAACACACACAAGATGGAAGCAGACAAAGGGAGCAGAATAGTGAGAAGAGAGCTGAGGTGGGCAAGTGGATGAAATGGCAGCAGCGGCAGCAGGAGGAAGATGCTGCTGACAGCTACTCCCATGGCAGTGGCCCAATGGCACCTCAGCTGAAGAGCTTCTACCCTTACCACAGCTAAGTTTTTGCTCCCCTTTCTCTCCCCAACACCATGGTGAAGTGAGGGAAGGAGGTGGATGCTCAGCAGCTCTTCAGATGAACAGCTTCCACTCTCCCTTGCTTCGCCATGGTGCTGGTTGGGGTGAAGTCTAGCCAAGTCAATGTACCACAGTTGACTCTGCTAGGCTTCGTCCTGGTCAATGTCATGACAAAGTGAGGGAAGAAGGAAGATGTCCAGTGGTGCCTTGGCTGAACAGCTTCTGCCCCCTGAGTTTGAACAAAAAAAAATGGTGTTGACTCCGAGAGGAAGGGCAGGCGGATCCTGCAGTTCCACTGGCCATGTTATTTTCTTTGTTTAGTGGAAAACCACGATGGACTCTAGCACAGCAATTACTTGAGCCTCCTTCCCTTTTCCACCCTTGATGAAGGACATTCCTCATGGGTAGCAATCATAGTCAGGGCGGGCACAAATCATAGAATAATACCTCCCCAGAACTACTATACACTGAACATTAAAAATAAAATGGCAGCAACACACTTGCTGGATGGAGGATGCCACTCACTAGTCTCTCTCCTACACTCCACCTCCTGGCAAGACACACCTTTCAAAATACAAGGAAAAAACAATATTTCCTGAAAACTGCAGGGTAAAAAGTAAGTCTTTCTAAATTGCATCAAAGCATAAAAGAACTGCTTTCACTGTAAAAATGGTTGTACATTGTGTGTTTGTACAGTAGCAGAAACAAGGTGAGGATGAATTATTTTGGTAGTGTGGATTTGATCTAGATTGTGGGGGGAAAGCATGAACTGGTAGGATTAAGCACTCAAGAAACTGTACATGCTTTAATTTTTTTTTAAAGTTAGATTTAAAGGTGACTAATCCAAAAGCCTCTGGAGCTTACCTGGGTGTAATTTATTTCCTTGGAAGGAGCTACAGCATCTCAACTTTTTGTGCACTTGTAGGAAGACTAAAAAGTTATTGCTATCTTGGTTTCCCAGTTGAGAGGCTTAAAGAATTAAATTCCTGAATCTTGATTCGGATTTGGTATCTGACATAGGTCACCCTAGGTCTGAATTAACATTAAACAGATTGGGGCCCAATCTGAATAGCTGAATTGAGCTCCACACCAAGGTGGGCTACAGCCATATTTTTATTTTCCCTCTAGCCCAGTGGATCTTAATTTTTTGCTATTGTTGTCATAGATCCCGTTTGATAATCTGAAGCTTCCCATAACATGGTGGCCATAATGGTTTATATCACATGTCCATATAGAGTAGAAATAAACAATAAAGAGAAGATCTAAAAAATCTCAGGGCGACAAGATTGAAACAATACTTTAATAACATAATTTGGCAAGAAAATAAAAATTCACAACAACAATTTTAACAAAAAGGAGTACAACTGAAATGTACATTTTTGTACATGATTCATGGACAACTTTTAGCTAATTCCTGGACCTCTTAGAGGTCCATGGACCCTATGTTAAGAACCAATACTCTGGTCCCATCAGTCATTTAGCTTTTCCTATTCCTTGCTCCATATATCATGCAGCAGAAATGGCCATTCTCTCCTTTGTATACATACACATGGAAGAAACAGCAGGTAAGGATCAATGGGCAGCTTGACCTGTGTTGCACAAGCAGTGAGAATGACAAGCAATTAAAGAGCCTTGTCCACTGGTGCCCACCCAAAATCTGCTGGAAACACTTGGAGCAAAACTCAAGGCTCTAACTACTAAGGAGACAGATGTCTGCTACCTCATGACTTGATGATAGCCAATGACTCATATGTTTCTGCAGGCTACAGTCATGTTTCAAATGGAAATAAATTAATCTACTTTAAAAACAAAATAACCTCAAGGTGCACACCATGTCTCAAATGTCTAGGCTGCCTAAGGAATTCTTTTTTTATTATTATTGACAGAAGCCTCTTGCCATTTTCTTCATTTAAAGAGATAAGAATTTATGTCTTTATGTTTGATCCAGTGACAATGGCCATGATCTTGCACTGGGAGGCACAGCCTGAAGCTAGCCCCTAAAAGTTACATTTTAAGCCATTCAGCCCCTCCTAAGATGATCATTTCTGTGTTGCTGGAAAGTTGGGGGATGAGCAGGGACAGGTCCGGTTCTTCGCCTGCAGTGATATGTGTGCATTAGGGTAGTTGCACTGCTTAAAAGGTAGGTTTTGAGGGGACTTTGGCTGTTGTGTGTGGTCAGAGGATATGCTCAATCTGCTAAATGACAGTAAAAAAAATGAACTGTGATGTCATGAGTCAGACTTATGCCATCATCATTCAAAGAACAGGGTGCCAGCCATTGTTTTGTGTGTTCTGGAATCCTTTTTTCTTTTTTTGTCAAAGTACAGCTGCTCCAGTTGTATTGCTGAATTAGAAAACAGACATAATAGAGCTTGTTGTGGTCATGTCATCCATCCATCCATCCATGCATCCACCCACCCATCCATTCTCTCCCTCCTTGGGCAGGGTGACCAGATGTCATAACCATAAAGGAAGACAAGGCACCACAAAATATAAGTTATTCAAGAAAAATGTAGGACACTGCAAACTAAAAGTTTAAAATACTAATATAAATATATGTTAATTTCATATGGCTTATTTACAGGTATTTACTTAACTACAGGAGGACACACAACATAGATGCAGACACCAGTACAAAGCCAGTGGGCATTCCACTTCAGACTTCAGAACAGCGGTCCTTGAATAAAAGAACTACAAAGGAAGACTGAAAAGAGAAATGGCTGCATTGGACTATATCCACAGACTATAGTCCATCAGTAATGGGTTGATTAGAGATAATCATTTCCCAGCACACTACACACATTTCAATACTATCTAACCCTCATCCTCATGAGGGAACCCTTGACCAGTTCATGACATCCCCTCGCTGTTTCCCACACTATTCCAGTACTCATTTCATATAGTTATCTACTCCCCTTGGCTTTATGCAACAGCCTCCCTCTTGCCTTTATTCCCCAATGACCACTCTTAAAACTGAACCTGTCACCTCACCTCCATACCCACAAGGTTTTGAATTTGAATTGGCATTCACACACGCAACCAGCTTATATAGGTCTGTCTCTGGATTCACCACTCCAATCATGCATCGGCAGAAGTAGGCTCAGGTTTATGAAAGCTCATGCTACCAGCTTCTTTCTTTCAGTTAGTCTCAAAGGTGCTTTGGATACTAATTGGCTTGCAATATGCTTATAGAACATTGAGCAAGACAAATGCTTAAGATTGTACTTTACTAGCAACAAACTCTTGACTGAATATATAGTTCACCCTCTTTAACAGCAGACTTGCCATCTATGGATTTAACCATCTGCAGATGACAAGCTCCCATTTGGGTTAATGGCTGTGCATGTATGCAACTGCGCTACCAGGCATGCACACACTGCACTGCCATTACTTTTAATGGGACTTGAGCATGTGTGGATTTTTGTATCTGTGGGGGATCCATTCTTGACCCCTCGTGAATACAGAGGTCCTATTGTACATATAAATTATTCCTTTCATTTGTCCATTGTGCTGAAATTATGAAAAAAAAACAACAACCCTTTCAATATTTGTGCTGTATCCTCAAGCAGCTAATTGCCTAAAATGTTTGCTATCGTTTGTTCTCCAGGGTGAAGTGGAGAGCCCCATAGGAATGATCTCTGGCCACTCTAGCCATGTTTGGGCTGGGACTGCTGCGACTGCATGGTCCTCTCCCAAAGTGGGCCACCACTACAGTTCCAAGTTGTGCTGGCCAGGAGTCAATCCAAATCAACTCTTTTTTAGTCTGGATTTTAGGCCCAGAGTGCAGTCTCTGTGTGGCTTCTGGTCGCCTTGTGAGTGTGTGTCATTTAAACACCACACCCCCAAAGTGGCTGGAAACTGCTTTATTTGGCTCATGCATTTCAGGCCTTCAAGAAACAAATGCACCTCAAGCTCTGGGACCAAGTCTGCTGCTGCTCCTAGGAAAAAAGAACTTTAGAAGGAATCATCCTATCCCCCTATTTGTAGCAATGAGAGGATGCCAAAGAGACACATTTCTCAAAGGGGAACAACAAACGTGGTGTTACTCAATGGGCTTCTTAGTCATGCTGAAAATGGAGGACATTTTGGAATTCTTTATGGACAGAAGGCTGAAATGTAGGACACATCCTGGAAAAGGAGAACCCTATGGTCATCCTCCTCTTTCTCTCCCTCTCTGTCTGCAGAATTAATATTGTATCCACACTAGGTGATATCTAAGAAGATATATGATCAGTAACTGGAATAGGGGGGAAAGAGAGGGACTAAGCCTTCTCCCTCTGCTTCCCACACAAGAAAAGGAAACCACCTACTGCGTTTGAATCAAGATAATAGCTAAATGCGGCAGAGATAATTGGTGTTATGGCCATTTGTGCTGGCAGCTGTACTTCTGCATTTTTTAAAGTCATTATCGTTTAGGACTTTCGTAAACATACAGCACATCCGGTAATGCCTCATTAAAGCCCTGATGAGGAGGGAACTCTGAAAGCATATATGAGTGGTAATGTTTTCAAGTAGCTCTGAATGTGTAAAGGCCTTCATTCAGTGAAGCATCTCATATTTTTCTTGAGAAGAATGAAAAAATGAAATTCCAGAAAGGAAAAGAAAAACCTCTCACCCTTTTAGCATTCAAGTAGCAGTGTCTGGGCAATAGCATTAATTTAGCCTACTAAAGGAAATGTACCTGAGAAATCAACTAGGCAGAACTGTTTGTCATAAAATGTTACCTCATTGAATAGCTAATATAACGAAGCATTATAAAATTGATTCATTAGCATTATCTATACATTTCTGGCAGAGTTTCATTCGTATAACAAGAGAATCGGCTCTGTGCTGCCTTGGATGTGGATATTATGCCATAAAAAGGTCTGCACTAAAGGTAGAATTAGTTGTTAAGATGAAAACATATAGTGCATAACTTTTTATTTCCATCATAGGGTAAATATACAGATGTAAGGGAAAATTGTCAAGCTTGTGTGGGTACTTCACCTTTTCTTATCTGCAGTTCTATCCTGCAAAGCACACCTACCTCGTGAATTTTAATGACTCAACTTCAAAAACATAATTAACTGAAAATAATTAACTAGTCAGGCTACCCCAATATTTTTGTGATATTGTTTGATGGTGGCTTTATGGTTTGGAGATTCAGCTGAGCTATGTGTTGAAAGAACTTTAGAAAGTGTGCTTCATGATTTGCAAACTTCTGGTCCCATGCAGAGGATGAGAGGCAGTGGTGCAACCTAATTAATCACACTTAAAAACCAAGTGCGTCACAACAGAAACAAGGCCCAGCAAAAAGGAATGAGGCATGGATATTCTGCTTTATATGCAGAACTTGGAAATTATTTTTTGGAGTATAACTCCAGCTGGATAAGAGATACTAGGAGCTATAGTACAAAAACCTAACTTTTCCAAGCTCTGCTTATGTATCAAGTATTGTAGGAGTATAGGATGGCTAGTAAAAATACAATTAAAACTATGAATTACAGATATTTAAAATCACAGATATATAAAATCATGGTATAAAAACACAGAGGTATAATAATAGTAGTTAGAGTGTTGGTATAAAACTCTGGAGTGAGACCAGGGTATGGCTATGGAAACCCACAGCATGACTTTTGGCACATCACACTCTCTCAGCCTCAGAAGATGGCAAAGGCAAACCTGCTCTAAAGAAACTCCACCTCCCCCCCCAAAAAAGCCTGTGATAGGTTCACCTTAGGGTCACCATAGGTCAGAAACGACTTGAAGGCACACAACAACAAATTATAATTACTGTAGGGGAGAAATGGTAAATATCATTTAGCTGCATAAACACAAAAATCACATAAGGTTATGATATACTGATTGGCATAGTATTTTCCTCTCCAATGATAAAGCTAAAGAAGAAAAATGCCTGTTGGTCAATGGATCAAAGTCATTTGAAACTTGGGATGCATACTACGAAAAATTGGAGTGCACTTTGAATTATTTCTAATTTTTTAAAATGGTTTTCATTTTAAATTGCTTTTTAAAATTCATGTTAATAATTAATTTAAATTTTTTTAGTGTGTTTGAAGCCTGCCATACCATATTAAGTCACTAGCTGGCAGACTTCCCTAACCAGCACATAGCTTTGCAATCCATACATGTTGAGGTGGAAGAAGTCAGATAGCAGCTTGCTGAAGAAATTGAGGGAAACAGGAGATTAGGCAGAATGACAGCTTTTCTGTTTCTCCAAAAGTACTCAGTATAAAATATGGAGCCATTGGATACAAGATATTTAGCTTCTGGAGGATTCTTAATCCAACTCAGCACAAGCTTTGCAATGTCAGGAGAATTTAGAATTGGGACTCTGCCTCAGGCATATCATTTGGCAGCTGTGGCACTGATAATTGCTTTTATAGATAATCTGCCAGTGCATTTTATCTACAAAGTTCACATGAATAGGTAGTTGTCTTGAGTGTGAACTGTAATCTCCAGTTTCATTACAAAAGAAGCTTCTCTTGTTTTGCTGCAACCATGTGTATTGATTTGAAGTAATAGGCTGCTTTTGTACTGTAGGCTTAATCCAGATAAGAGGAAGAAGACTCTGAAGTAGGAATTCAGCATGTTTTAGATAGTACTCCACTTGAAGAATAGTTTTTTTTTTGGGAGGGGGGTGCTTATAGCAGACAAATCCTCAAGTGGTAGCTATAGCTAATTTTATTCTTCATTTCCTCTATTTTAATGTAATCTCTCTAATTTATATTGGTTTATATGTTATGCAACTTTTCCATTTATGTGATCTAAGTTATTGCATGCCTTGACAGGTTTATTAACTGTAAATAAAGACTGATTGATTGATATAGCCAGAAATCACTTTGACCAGCTTAGGCTGGTACACCAGTAGTATCTGATCATCATAAAGTCAAACCTAGGCATGGCAACACATGGCTTAGTTGCATCTAGATTCATTTATTGCAATACACTGTAAATTAGACAGCAACTTCTGAAGACCTTTCAAAAACTGCACTTGCTCCAGAATGCAGCCATGAGAATACAGGCATGTGCTTATTTACAGTATCAAAGCAAGGACTGTGTTGGTTACCAATTTGCTTCTGGGCACACAGCAGGGCATTGGCCTTTAAAACCCTAATGAGGTTAGCTCTAGGAAACTTTAGGGACTGCTTCCTTTCATACCTGCTGCTCTTAATCCTTACGTAAAGAGCAACTCCTTCTCTGTATCCCAAGACATGATGGATGTGCAAGTGAGGGGATAAAAGAGAGGGACTTCTTCACAGCCATATCACATTACTGGAACTTCTTGCCCTCAGAGGCTTGATGGTCTCTCTTACAGATTTTCAGCATATGGCAAAACCTTCTTGTTTATGCAGGCATTTGTTTTGCTGGACAGATATGCTTTTATCCTCTGTTTTACCTGATTCACCTCTCTCTCTTTTTATTATATACCCCCCTCTCAGAAATTATCCTTTATAATTCTGTTATGGTTGATTTTATCTTTTATAGTTGTCCAAAGTAATATGTAAGCACCAGAAGGATGATATACAGATTTGTGTGTGGAAAAAAAAATGTCATAAACAGACAACATTCAAGGTGACTTACAAATGTAAGAATCAAATTTAGGACAGGAATGGCAGTACACTGACTGACTGCCAATATTATATTTATTAACTTTCTTGGTACTTGGAATTGCTTTACAGACTTCAGTGGTTTTTTGTGGGGTTTTTTTTTTGGCAGGCTGAGCAACCTTGGTATATCTAAGGACCCCTTTTTGCCATTCTGTAATCTGCTGTATACCCTATCCCCTGTTGAAATTTGGTTGCAAATGTCACCACCAGATTTTGGTGCTGTACTGGGAAAAGTCCTAGAAACAAGTAGGAAAAATTTTGAAGGGCTTTTAGGGAGTATGCTGCAAAATCTGGATTTGTACAGCACAGTGTGCTGGGGGTTACAAAAACATTAGTGTGTGTAGTTCATGAAGCACTTGTTGCTCACATCTGTTTTATGACCTGATCACATGGCACAATTGTTTAATTCTGTAATTACTGCACTGTTGAGCTAAAAAAAGCATATAATGTGAGAAAAATAGAAAAAGCAAGATAAACCAAAGCAATAGTTATCAAACTGGATGCCATTAAAATTAAAAAAGAGCACCTAGATCTGAACCTGGTCTTTCTGTTGGATTAGGACACCATCTTCAATGGGCAACAACCATACTGTTCTGCTATTGAATGGTTCCTCAATAGCTTCATTTTGTCTGCATTCCACTTCAGTGAGTCCATCTCCTCTTAAGTCACAGCAGCCCTTTGAGTTGACCACATCCTGGAGGAAAAGAAGAGAGTCTGAAATGTAATGTGAGTTGGTTTTTATATAATTATTTTGCTCTCACGGTGGTGATATACCTTGCTGTACATGTTGCTAAATGAAATGGAAGTGGGATCCCATTTGCTAAGTGTTTCATTGGGTACACATGAGTGTGGGTGGGTAGGTATGCTCTGTGTGTTTTTCCTCATCTTTGGTGGCAAAGATGGTCTATACTTTTTGGTCTATACTTTTCGAGTTTTTCCTCTTATCTGTTCCCAGATGTTTTTTCAATTCCTAAGGCCATTCTTCTAGCTTTTCATCTTCATTTCTGCCAATAGATTCCAGAAGAGAGAAGGCTTGTTTATTCTCAGCCATTGACCTCGGTTCCTGACACACCAAGCTTGCCAGCTGCTCACCCACCTCTTTAGCCACCCCCGGCAGGGTGCTCTGCAGCTGGGATTCTGAGTCATCTTTGATCCCTTGTAGTTGTTGACCAAATGATGTTCTCACCTCCTCACAGCAAGGCGTCAAGCACTGCTTCAACTTTGTTTGGGAAATATTTAGTTTCTCCTGTATAAATCTTCCTCTGATTTTTCTTCCAAACTGGTATTGTGGCTTTCTTAATGTCCAAGAAATGCTAGCATTGGCTTCATCTTAACCATGTCACAGCCTGTCTCCAAGAAAGCACTATCTAAATTGCTTACATCAGTGTACATCTCTTATTCTCCATCCCACTCATTCCCTCCAGAACATCTTATCACAGTTCCTCTAGTTTCTCTAATGAAGAAACAGGACTTCTAATCTTTAAAATAAATTATATTTGTTAAATTTGTAAATGCAGTATTTACTGTCCACAGAGAGTTTTCTGTGGAGCTGACTTCTCCCTGAAACAGCCAGTTAGTAATTATAAGCAGCCTCCAACCACTCCTGTTAGCATCAAAAACATTTGGACCTACACCCAACTGCTAGTTCCAGGTATAGCAGAGCCACTGAATCAGTTGCTCAGTAGTAAATCATCGTTGATGTAAATCCTGTTGATTTAAGGGGTTTAACTCATCTTAGAGACTGGATTTAGGCCATGCACAATAAGTTATTGAGATCTGTCATGAGATCTCATGGTGCTGTGCAATTAAACAATTTAAAACAATTCCAGATAAAAGCAATTTAAATAGGATAAAATCAAATTAAACAGATCACCTAGTTAAAACAGCAGTAAAGAAACCATGTGCATGCAGATTAAAAAAAGATTTTTAAATAAAAGACCATGCTTTAACTTGGCATCTAAAAGATATTACTGTCAGCAACAATCAGACACTCAAGAGGAAGACATCCCACATTTAGACAATGTGGCATGTGCCCGACATCATGGTGTTACTGGAGGGCGCCTAGGGCGCCCTTTCAGCAGCTCCAAAATGGAGCTCCTTTTCAGGCTGTGCGTCATTCCTTTGGCAACTAGATTGCCACAAAAACAAAGACAGGGAGAAAGGGGCCAGGAGGCCCCCTTTTCCCTGTCTTCCGCCGATCGGGCTGTCCTTGGGGCATGAAGCCCCAAGGACAGCCCTTTCCAGGCCACAGGGGACATTTTGCCCTTTTCCGCAGCCTGGAGAAGCAGTGGAATGGGGCCTCTGGGGCTGCTGGTGAGGCAGCCCTGGCCCCATTCCAGTGCTTTTTTGGGCGCCTACGGACCGCCACTTTTGGGCGGTCTGTACAGTCCCTTAGTTCTTTAGCAGGTATATATAAGTAGAACTCATTTAGAGCTTTGAATATCATCATCAGCACCATGACTTCAGACCAGAAGCAAATTGATAGCTTATGTAGTTCTTTTAAGTCCAGTGTTATGTGTTGCTTATATGATACTCTGGCCAACAGTCTTGCTGCTGCATTAATGTAGCTTCCAAATCATCTTCAAGGGCAGGCCCACATAGAATACATTATGATAATCTAATCAGGAGACTTAAATGGCTAAGTTGTCCCTGTATTGGGAAAAGTTTGTAAGCTGAAAATGGTGCCAGGCACTCTGAACAACAGGGTCCACTTGGGCCTCAGGTGACAGAGAGAGATCTAGAAGTACTTCCAAGCTACCTACTCCTTCAAGGGAATGCAATGTCATCCAGGACAAGTTGCTTATCCCATTTCCAGACTTGACACACACTGATTTCCAGAGTCTCTGTCTTATCATGATTCAGCTTTAGTTTTTTGGTCATGATCCAGCCTATTGCAGCATCTGGGCACTGGTCCAACACCTTCACAGCATCAGCAGACTCTGAAGAAAAGGAGAAATAGAGCTTGATGTCTACAGAGGGATATACACTTCAAGATACCTCTTAAAGAAAGAGTCTCATACAAGGACCTACAACATTGGCTTGTAACCAAATGTTGGTTGAGACTATAATAACAATAATAAATATTTATTTATATTCCGCCCCTCTGGGTGAGCAATCGGGGCGGAGTACAACATTTAAAAATACATACAGTTAAAATAACACTTCAGTCTCCCCTCCCAACCCTTAAAAATAGATTAAAACTTTCCTCTAGTGTAAATATTTCCAAGCAATGGTGATCGCTTGCCTTGATAATAACAGCTTTCTGAGGCAGACAATAGAAAATAAAGTGATGATTTGTTTCTTTAAAGGACAAGTCTCTGGAAGCCAGTGTGGCAAAACTTAGACTGGCATACTTTGGACACATCATGAAAAGACATGAATCATTGGAAAAAACAATAATGCTAGGAAAGGTGGAGGGAAGGGAAGTAGAAAGAGAGGAAGGTTGCATGCTAGATGGATAGACTCTATTAAAGAGATTATGAGTATGTGTTTGCAGGAGTTGGCTGAGCAGCAGAGGACAGGGGGACTTAGAGATGTCTCTTTAGCAGGGTCATCATGGGTCAAGATCAACATGAAGGCAGTCAACAACAACAACAACCAATAGGTTTCAGTTGTAGCACCTCAAATTTCTGCAGCATGGCAACAATGCAAAATCCATGTTGGATATGGAAATCACTTATGAAGCTTGGATAAGTTGCTATTTTTTTACTACAGCTCCCAGAAACCTTCAATTAACATGGCTGGGTAGTTGTAGTCCAGTTTCTGGTTGTTGTTTTTTTTTTGTAACTATATGCTGGCAGCCTATGTTATGTTGCTCCCATAACTTCATAACAGGAAACAACTCCATCTTCAAAAATATATTCAAATAATGTCTGCACCAGCTCTCATTACTCACTACCGTATCAGGTTTATGGGAATTTTTAACACAGTCTGATGCTTCCCATAATAATAATAATAATAATAATAATAATAATAATAATAATAATAATGTCAGTCAGTCTGAAGCCAAAATTAGAGGTGATGGTAATTGTTCCCTTCATGGGGTCTTATCCCTAGAGCATTAAGAAGGAGACAAATTTAATTTGTAGTGAATCTCTAATTTCATCTGAGATAACATTGGCCCACATATTTATTGTCTTCCTCCAATATATCTACAATTTATTTATATAGCATTATGAACTCAGGATGCAAATGTAAACTATATAGGTTCAAAACTTCAGATGTTACCAATTAGCATTGCTCATTTGTGAAGAATGGAGACTTGTCCTTTAAAGAAACAAATCATCACTTTATTTTCTATTGTCTGCCTCAGAAAGCTGTTATTATCAAGGCAAGCGATCACCATTGTTTGGAAATATTTACACTAGAGGAAAGTTTTTGCAGAAGCTAGGGATCTTTATTATGTTGTTGTGCATGAACAATAAGTCATGACCCTGCACTTTACAGTATCCTGTAAGGTGTGATTAATGAAGTCATGTACATATATAATATTTACTTTGGACCACAGTAAAACCATAAGCCTTCTCCACTTTGAAATGTGATCCTGATCCCATGAAGCCATGCCAGAACCATGCTACTTTTTTCTGTGTTTTCTTCACCATCTTTGCTACACCCTCAAAAGTTCTCTTAGTATGCACTTTGAAAGTGGGGAATCTAGTGGAAAATGCTTACCTTGTTTCTGAGCAAATACAAGGGGGTATCATAAAGTTTTAATTATCACCTTTAAAAAATCTGACAGAAAGTTTGTTTTGATGTGTAGTTGTTAACTTATTTTAATGTTGGGGGAAAAGTATGCTTAGCTCTCAATCTGGCACCAGCAAAGTCAACAAAGATTCACATTATTGTGACAAGTCAGTACCTTAGCTGAGGCTTGTGAGAATAATTGTTGGAGGGTGTTATCCTCCTAGACTGCACTGGGGGGGTCAAATCAAGCCAAGGTTATGCATACTAGAGCTAATACTGATGCAAGTCTTTTGTTAAAACCCTGTCATAGTAGCACAGATGGCTTTCCTGATTGGTGCTGTTTTCACCCTTGCCCCATTGGCCTGACTGACGTGTGCTTCATCTCAATGTGGCTACAACTTCTTCTTTTAATTCTTTTTACAGGAGCACAGAACAGTCATTCCCAGAATGAGATGTAGGGAAAGGAAAATCCATGCCCATTCCTCCAAAAGGGGAATGATTACAGGATGTGTGTGAACCCAAAGCAAAACAGCTAACATAGGGAAATGCACAAATTCCAGGGAATGAGAGTAGAGAAGGTACATTTAAGCATACCCATAGATCCAGGGATGGGGAATCTGGTACCTTCTGGATGTTGCCTGACTACAGCTCCCTTCCTACCTGACAGCTATTTGGGCTGGTGGGTGTTATGCTTCTGCTGTCCACTAAGAATGTGGAAAGAAGAGCAGGCTTTTTTGGATTTTGAAAAGCAAACATTGAATGTAACTTCCTGGAATTGGTGCTCTAATTTAAGATTAGTTCTTTTTGGATTAGCGTAGCACTGAGGGTGGAGGAGGAGTCTGGTTTTGAAAGAGCTGTGGAAGTGCTTTGCTTGAAAGGTGAGAGCAAGGTTCACTGACCAGAAGCCAGTACAGGAAGCCCTAGAGACAGCAGAGCTTCCCTGTCCTGTTTCTGCCTTGTTTTGTCTGGGTTGATATTGTTTGTCTAGAATTTACTGACTGTGAAGTGGCATGAAGAGAGAGTGGCTAGAAATCCCACCAGTTTGTGGTACTCTGGTTGGTATTTTGTAAATAAAGCTGAAACCTCAGACTGGCTGGGTGTTTTTCTTTATTTTTTTTAGCTGCTATTCTTGATTCCTGTATTCAAAAGCTTGTCATGCCACAGTAACTATCTCTAGGCACACTCTGTTTGCTTCCCAGGTTCATACTCACAGACTTGCTCTAAGACTTATGTTATCCTTAAAACTTCTATCATCGTTTCATTAGCTTCATGGCTGTTTGTTTGGCCTGGGCCAAACATTCTCAGAAAACATTTTTTTTTCTGATCATTTTGGTTTTTGGGACCCCTGGGAACTCATGGAGAGTTCCCATTTTGACACATACAAATAAAGTTGGAAATTTCAGTGCAATCCAGGTTTCAATATTGAATATATTGGATGAAACAATGGGCTTGGACCTCCTTTTTTAAAAACTGGGAGGTAAGATGTTAAAAGTAATGATATTATTACTTAGGGTGGTAGAGTCTGGAGGCTCATGAATGAACATTATTGACTAACCAGTTTAAAATTCAGTATAACCACCAATGTTTGGTTTTGTTGGAAGTAGTACTGAATCCCCACATAACCACATCTGCCCAGCACCACCTCCAGTATTTCACAAATGAAAACCAAAACATATGTGACCAAGCAAAGATGGAAAAATTATTAATGGGCTTTTAATAGCACACAAGGTAGGAGATGCTGTAGCATCTGGAAAGGGCAAGATACCACCCTTTTCTCCCTCCTCCCCAGAGTTAACTGAGTGGAAACTACTTTTGCATTTTGAACCAAATTTCAGCAATGGATATAAGCTGAGAACAAAGAGGAAATTGGGAGGAGAGAGAATATGAGACATATTAAAAGCGGCTGAAAAAGTAGGATATCAGGATTAATTCTGAATAGACGTTTTTGTACCTTGTTTCCTATTAGCACTTCTAGACAGTACTGAGCATAAGTAAAGCATAAGGTAACCTCTTAAAACCATTGCAGTGACAGTGACAATAGCAGTGACAATGAATAATTAAACAGGTTCCTCATAATGAATAACTCAGCAAATAACTCTACAAACTTTTTGAACATAATGTTCCAAGCTCTGTTCCAGACTGAGTGTGTCTTATGCTAGCATAAGACACTGTTAGTTATTCAGTCTTTTTCTTTTTGATAGGGTTTTCCTGGTAGGAAAAAAGATGGAAGAGACAGTGGGAAAACAAAGGAGGATAAAGAGTCAGGGATGATCTCATTTGAAGCCCATGAAAAATTAAGCGAATGAGGCAGAACGATAGTATGATAAAAGCCTAATCGAAAATCATCCTGAGTTTATTCCTTCCTTCATCCACCAGCATGGATAAACAACATAGTTTCAGTCAGTTTTAGTGGAGTTGGAGTTTCTCAAAATAGAAAATGTTCTTTCTTGGGAGTGTCCTAAAACTGTTGGAAAATTTTGCACCCACCTTGACAATATTTAGTGAAATGTCCTCTGACACTTTTTCCACCAACTAATAGGTTGGAGAATATTCAGCTGCACTCTCTGTTACACACTTGTAAGAAGTCAACACTCTTTTTATTCTCAGTTATCCTTTTTTAGCAGATTGAATGGCCAAAACAAGAAATGTTGATTCAGCCACAGTCTGCATGGCAGGAGAAGTGAAGGGAGCATCCTTACTGATCAGCATCACTAGAGCCTGATCTCAGAGGGACTAACTTCTGAATAAAAATCCCTAGGCTTACCCTTCATGATTCCAACCCTGTGCATATTTTCTGGGATGTAATTTCACTGAACTAAATGAGACTTTTCTCTGAATAAATCTGGTAAATATTTAAAGTATGAATGGAAATTGGGAAGCTCTCCCAGGTGTTACTGAACTGCAACTTCCACATGCCTTACCACTAGCTGTGCTGGTTGAGGCTGGTGGGACTTGTAGTCCATCAACATCTGAAGGAGGCATTGTAATTCCCTACCTTTGCTCTAAAGGTCCCAAACCTTCATACACTTACTCCAGGATAAAAGCCACCACTGCAGCTTCCCACTACAACCTCCGCTTCCTTACCTCCTCATTGTTACTGTTTTGCCCATTCCTCATTGTCATTGACTCCAGCTTTAGTTTTGTGTCCCTTCTGCATTTTCCTTACCATATCCCTTACTCTATCTTGCACTGAGAGTGAAAGGAAGGAAAGGTTCACTTCTTTCTCTGCACAACAATGTGACATTGTTCTCTGCTTTGCTGACCAAGCACCACTGCTTTGACTCTGACTGGTCTGTCTGTAGCACTAGGCACTGTGGAGAAGGAAGACTAGAAGATACTTGCACCTGGTGGCACCTGAGACTTTGCTGACTCTGATGAGTGAAGACTCTCTGGAGTAGTGGGAGGAACCCTATGGGGGTGGGATGCCTACTGCTCACACATTAATAATAAACAGTGTACTTTATGAATACCTATTGGACAGTTATAGGGTCCACTGTCTTTTTCTTATTAATCCGTGCACCATGAATGGCTCCTCCTCTAGTCATCCCAATTCTCCTTCAAACTCCACCTCTGGCTTTACTTTTGTAGTCTACACATATTATCACAAACAGGAGGTGTTACCTACCGGGGGGGGGGGGGCTGGGGGTCCCTACCAGCTGTCAGCAGTACTTCAAATGTTGGGGAAATTACCTTAGCTTTGCAAGAAGCTTGGGTAACCCTTGAACTGGGGATACCAGTATATATCAATACTAGTTGGGAGGACTCTAGTTTCTTGGTGAATTAATAAGGTTTTATTTAGAAAATATGCAGAGTGCAACCATGCACATACATACAGAGCTTACTGAAAGGGAAATTTGGAAAGGAGATGTTGGAGTTTTGTGGATTGTAATGGGGTTATCTTTACCTGTCTGAAGAGAAAGCTGGAATGGCTCAGACTGGGACACAGAATATACACAGAGTGTATTAGTGTGTATGCAGGCTTGGCTGTGTGTGGATTAGTTTTGAATATTTATACTTTAAAACTAGCCTTAGGTTATGGGTTATCTAGCTAACAAAGACCAAATGGTTTGTCCCAGGAATTGACAGTGGGATTTTGGACTAGTTGGTGATTTTAACAAAAGCAGTGATTGGATTGGGGTAGCCCTGAGATGGCTCCAAAATACACTGCAGAAATAACTCAGTTTGACACTGCTTGAACTGTCCTGGCTCAGTGCTATGGAATCCTGGGAATTGTAGTTTGTTGTGGCGACAGAAAAGACTAAATATCTCATAAAACTACAATTGCCAGAATTCCCTAGCATTGAGCCAGGACAGTTGAAGCAGTGTCAAACAGGATTATTTCTGCTGTGTATTTTAGCACATGGGTGGATGGAGAGGTTTGGCTTGGGACCACAATGGGAGGTAGGATGAAAGATTGGCATACTGTTTTCAGGTGCAAAGAGATCCTTTGTCTCAGGTTTTAATGATAAGCTATGAGCTTGAAGTACTTGATACTTAAGGCATAACGTTGCTGACATCACCAGTGGCCATCCTTTGGTCAGGTTTTGAGCTGGGTGGCCCTGAAATGGCAAACCTATGTTGGATAGAATTATGGGACTTGCAGTACTACAACATCTGGAAGGCTATGTGATTTCATATCCTTGATGTATTCCCCCTGCTCTGCTTGATCTGTAGATCTTCAGAAGCTAGGAAATATGAGCACAATTACTGTATGTGAGTTTTTTTGGCCCTGGTACAAGGCCTTGACAAATATGTGACAAACACCATCACACAGCTTGGCAAGCGCTCTAAAAAGATATCTAAACAGTGAGAGGAAAATCAAAATTATACATAAAATAATGTTATATAATGTTGTATTGGTAAACATTTATGGTTCCCCTGAAAGATTTCACAAATATCAACATAAGGCAGAAACAAAATGTTTGTTTTTAAGCACTTCAGTAAACTGAAATTAATTCTGGATAGAAATAAAAGTAGAAAAGTAATTTAATCAGTCCAGTATCTTTGACTTGGTGATCATAATAACCATGGAAAATAGATGTACCCAGCACTGATAAATAATAATGTCATCAGAGATTAGTCAAATGTACATTGTTAGTATACTGGCTTTTATCATGTTACATTTCGCAGAATAAAAGCAGATATTATTCCATAAATATGCTTAGATGACAAACTACATTAATAATTCTGTATTTGTGAGCAATCCATATACAACATTTGTTTGTTATTTATAAATATCCTTGTACAAACTGTTTCTGACTTTGAAGATTATTTCTGCAGTTGCTGATTGTTATTTGCTTGTCTTTCCAAGAGGTTACAGATATTTTTAAGGCTAAGGAAGAGTTTATTAGGTTGTAACTATTATTATACTGCTATTCCAAAAAGTAGTGTTTTTTCCAAGATGTGTTTTCCTTCCTGTGAAACATCTGCCTTTTAAATAGGAAAGCTGCATACAGTGAGTCTTCGGTATCCTTTGGGGTTTGGATCCAGGACACTCTGTGGATACACAAATTCATTTTCATGTCCTAGTATATATAATGGAGTAATAAAATGGTGTACCTTATTAAAATTGCAAGATCAAGGTTTCTTTTTTCAACTTAAAAAGAACAGCAAATATTTTCAAGCCATAAATGATTAAATCTTTGAATGTGGAATCTGTGGCTACAGAGGGGCAACTGCAATTTGCTTCATAATTAAAAGCAATTTCTAACACATTGAACATTTAAAAAAGTCATTTGTTTCTAAGAAAACTGATAAAGTGGTTCTGTTTTTTAAAATTGTTTTTGTTTTTCCCATGTATATTCTTATATCACTGAAATTAGTTAAGGTATGATCAAGCTAAAAACACAAGAGGAAATAGTAAACGACGGCTTTAATTGCAACTTGTTCTCTTACAGGCAACTTACTGAAAGATTTAAAATGGATAATAAAATAAATGAAATTGGGCCAAGCAATCAAGAAATGGAGAAAATAGTTATGAATGACCCCAAAAAACGAATATCAACATTTTATCAGTTAATATTAAAATGGGAGCTAGAGGAAGAGACTGTCAAAGATTTTATGGTTAAATGTGCAATCGATTTGAATCAGAATATTGAATTGGAACAATGGGAAAAAGTTTGGAAGGTAAGAACTAAATATACAATAAATGTTGAACTAAGGGAAAATGTCTATAAGTCAATGTATTGATGGTACTTGACCCCATATAGACTCTCCAAAATGTTTAAAGGAAATAAAGGAACTTGCTGGAAATGCAAGTTAGAAATTGGTACCTACTTACACGTATGGTGGAAATTTTTCACCATTTGGAAAAAAAAAATTCCATATTTTTTTTGGAAAAAAATACATTTTTTAAAAAAAGATCGTATGGGTATATTGTTCAAAAGATTAGATGTTTCCTGGACAAAGTACAGCTTCCACTGTATAGAAACAAAGGATAATCAAGTGAAAAACTTGGTGTTCTACATGTGAATCAAGCAGATCATCTGCCTGTATGACTGCTTCAAAGAACATGCCAATCACTTGGTTCTGAAAGAAATTATGCTCCTTCCTTCCTTCCTTCCTTCCTTCCTTCCTTCCTTCCTTCCTCTTCTTCTTTAGAAAAACCAGAGCCAAGAGACAAGGATGCTAGTATGAAAGGAAATTTCACAGGAAACAAAATAGTCAGATGTGCCATGATGGTACTGAAAGGATGATACAGATGCTTCCTGAGCAAAATAGTGTTATACCAGTGGTTCCTAAACTTTGGTTTTCAGATGCCAGTTGGCCAAATTGGCTTAGGCTTCTGGGAGTTGAAGAACAAAACTCTTGGAGGACTAAAGTTTAGGAATTACTGTCACCATATGGTCAAAACCAAATATGAAGCCTACAGTATTGTCATCCTTAGTGCTGTTGCCCAATTGCCTGTATCAGCTTAACATTATAAGCTAGTATCAACTAAAAACAAGTGGAAATATCCAAGTTATTAAAGTATGTTGGAAAATAATCTGGAAAGGAACCAGTTGTACCTTCTACAGAAGGATGGGGATACATACTCCTGTCTTCATTTCAGTGGCTATTGGGAAGCTGTTTTTTGCACTCAGGACCATATCTGTTAGTCTCTACCAAATTGGCAGCTGTGGCAGACAATATTGAGGTATGGAAACAAAATTGAGATGCTCTAGCAAAACTTAGATATAAAGAAAATGATCAAAAATGTAGTATTCCCATGCCTTTCCCACCCAAAAAATATTTATTTGTTGTTTATTCTTAACTTTAGGTAATTTGCTTCTGTTGATTCCTTAGCAGTGTTTTATATAGTTTGATTAAAATCATAATGTTATCTGCAGCAAATGCTGCTCAAAGTCTCTGGATAGGTGTGGGTCCCTGTGAAAGTAATTCCAAGTCCCTGGAAAGTATCCAGAAGAGATGGAAACAATCGGGCAAAAATATGTTGCCAGTCCCTGGTGCACTGGGAGGAAAAAAGATTGCTGGTCTCTTATATCAGATAACATGGAATGCACTGAGGTACATGTTCAACCAGTATATAAACCAACCTTCCCTAACCTGGCACCCACCAAAACTGTTATATTGTAACTTCCCTCATTTCCAGGCAGTACGCACATTGGCGATCAAAGTACACCAATGAAAGGAGCATAGTCTATTGCCTTTTCTTTATAGTGTCATGGATGAATGATGTGATGTTCATTTTTATCCTTTCTAAAGTCTTGTGAGGTCACTGTTCCTAGAAATAGATGAATGCTAAAAGAGTCTCATATATCATGTGCAATCTCTTTCATTTTTAAAGCCTGGGATGGTTTGATCTTGACATTTTGTGCTGCTGATTTTTTTTTTTTTAAATCTTGGTATGCTGTTGGAGTAATCATAATTTTCTGCCATATGTATACTTTGCCTTTTGGAACGTGCAGATCGGCTGGCTGCTGGCATCTCTCCTGCATAACTCTTCTGTGAATGCTGAAGAGAAAATTCATTTGTTCCTCCCTTCATCCCATCAGCCAAGTCTGAAGCTATTGTCAATACATTATCACTCTTATGCCAGATGTCCTTGTGTGTCTTCTGTTGACCTTTTATCTTTTTGTGCACTCAGAACTTGTTTTTCCCCCACTGTTCATCTGCTGCTAAAATCTTACTTCATTTTTTTAACCTTTGCTTCTTCTGCAATTTTGCTAGGGCTTCCTAACCCAATTTTCCCAGCATTTACTTTATATCTCTTTCTTACTCATGATTACTTTCTGCATCTCATTGTACAGCTGCATTTTTCTCTTGGTGCTCTTCATATCTCTACTGCCTAATGTATCACACAGCCTCTGAATGTTAGTTTTTTATTTCTTTGCATCAGTTCCTTCTATTACTTTATGCTGTTCAATTTCACCTACCATTTCCACCTGCTATGTAAAATTAAAGCTACTGACATACAGGCTTCTCAGTTTATCATGTATGCTTTTACTCCAATTAAACACTGATTTATGGAACCTTGAAACATGCCTGTCTTCATTAATATTATTATTTCTTGAATGTATATCCTGGCCTTCTCTTAAAGAATGACAATCAAGGTGTCTAACAATGATAAAATAAAACAAAAGAATGCAAGTAAAATGTAAAGTGAATAAAAACACACAATAAAAAAGGACCATTGACATATTTAAAAATCTCATCCGCAGCAAATCTTGCTTAATTGTCAATGACCTGGCTGAATAAAATGGTTCTTGTTAGACAGCAGAAGAACAACAAGGTGAAGGCCAGTCTGGACTTCCTTGATATGGAAATCCATAGTCTAGGAGCATCAGGGAGACTAGAAAATACTATCTCATATCATCATCAAATGTTTTTCCTAGGATCATGGTTTCAAGAAAAGAGGATCTTTACAGTGGAAGCGGATATTCTCACGTGGAGTGGAGGGTGGTGGCTACAGAAGAAAATGCAAGATGTTACCAGAGATGGAGCCAGCTACCTCTAGTTTCCAAGCCAAGCTCTTCCCTTGAAAAAGCCAAATACATGTCTCCTGGTTGGAAGAGTATTGCAGGCTAGGAATGGACTGCACCATCTGCCGAAATAGTACCATCCCTGTTCTTTTTAGGGTTCAAATTCAAAGTAGCTTTTGCTCTCCCTTTAAAATACAGCTTTGTAGTCTGCATACAGATTCTTCTTATTTATAATGTCCCAATGTGTTTACTTAGTTAGTTTGTCTTGTGTGTATCCATCAAGTTCAATACTTTTCATGTATTGCATCATATTTCACAGTATAGGAATAATAAAGTGAGAGAACAGATAGAAGTTCCTATCTCATTTATGATGGATTGCTAGACGTAAGACATTTTTATGTTTGCTGATGGATTGCTGACAGCTTTAAGTCAATGTCAGGTGCCAACTTCTCTAAAAGACTAAAAATTACAATACACATAAGAATAATAGGATTTTTTGCCGTTGTTTTTGCTGTCACAAACTGTTTTTATTGATGTGCTTTTGGATCTGCTTTCTATTGATTTGTTTTATTATTATTACTTTTACTTGTTTGATTGAGTTTTAATATGAAACTTTTACAACTTTATGAAATTTTTAAAAATTCCTGTTGTGAATTGCCTTGAGTCTCCATTCTGTAAGAAAGATGAGGCATATATTAAATCAAGCCAGAAGTCAGGACTCAGTCATATTGCCAGGTTACTCATATCTTTACAGCATCTTTTCTAAGACTTGTATGTGTATATATGAGATTGCTAATTAAAATGGAATCTTTTCTGTCCCGGAAGAGAGATGGTTACACCAGTGACTGAAAGGATATGTCTATATTCAGTATTCTCTAATGTTTCCTTCAGGAAGGGTGATTGACACAAACATTACTGCCTTATTTTTTATCCCAAATACACAGTAATGGTTCTCAGGAAATCCAGTTGTACACCCCACTATGCTATTAGTAACGTATAGGACTTGGGAAGGGGAATTTTTTCCACACAAACTCCTTGTAAAAGAGAGATTAGATGTCAAGAACATGCATTCTAGGTTTGGATCTGCTTGTTGCTTCCATCTCTGCCAGAAGCCTTCTGCCTTCTACTGAACTCAATTTCAGACAGAAAATCTTATTAGTTTATCTGGTATTCTAAATTCCTAATTCCAGCCAAGAGGGCTTTGGTTAGTTTTGTCTTCCCCTTCTTTTTCCTGTCCCAGCTAGAAGTGCAACACTGGAATGATTTGGAAAGGTTGCTTAAGAACCGTGAAAGAAATTGTGCTACTGAAACACGGTAAGCTGGTTTATTGCTACTGTGCTATGCAGTAATTATTATGAGGTTAGAAAGGTTCACAAAATGGTCACTGAACCTGGCTTTCAAAGCTGTAATGGGAGATGTTCTCAAAGGAAGGATGTATTTATTCATGGGACATAAACAGGCAAAATGACAGTCTGGTTCAAATGTACTATTTACTACAGCAGTTAACATGGAACTCATGGGTCTCCTGCTGACCATATACATATATATATAATTATTTCTTTTAATATCTTTGGCATGTCTTGAACTATGATTCAGACCAGATCCTTCATTAAATCAGAACACTGAATAGACTAAACAAACACAAATAAAGTAGCTTACATAAATGAAAAACTACATCTATAAAACATCCCAATCTCTCTTGCTTACTGCTTCATGAAATTAGATCTATCACTGCCTCACTTTATATTTGTTGGTGTTTCCCCCCCCCCCCCCAACTTAGCTGTAATAGCTGCAAAACCTGATATCTTATGTGTTAGAATGGGAGCTTCAGTACTGTACATTTTAGCCTTCCTGAAAGAGTCCATTTGGCTACAGAATCTAGTGAGGAAGAAAATGTGAAATTATTGAGACTTGTACCTGGTGAAAATGAATCTAGGAATACAAGGTAACTTGAAAGATTTTAATTTCTTTATTGCTGATAACAGCTAAAATAAAATCCTCAAAAAGGTAGCTGGAAAGCTAAACTGTCAAATATTTCAGACTGGATTTCTAAAACATCGAGAATGCTGGTAGCAGGTAACATTTCTTTTCAGATCAAGGGAAACATGAACCCTAGATGTCTTGATAATTAAACTGAGAAATGGCTCCTATTTTCAGCTATGCAGACTTGAAAAAGAACCCTTATTCCAGAACAGAATGTTTTAAATCTCTCTCTTTTTTATAAAATGTATAACGTGCTATCAAAGAGCACATTTGAATTGAAGTAACAGAGGTAAATTGAACTGAAACAACTAAAATAAACTGCTTAGTACCTTTCCTTCTTGCAATCCTACTGGGAATTTCAGTAAAATTTAAAAAAATAAAGCTACAATCCTATATACCAAGATGGTTGTTGATGTTTGCCTTCAAGTAATTTGATTTCCTTGAAATGCAAGAATGCACAAAAAGTGTACATTTCCTACAAAAGAGGCAAAACTTCAGTTCTCAAAGTTCCTGAATGTGAAGCTTTCACAGGATTTTCTTGCCAATATTTGTTCAGAGGGAGGTTTGCCTTTGCCTTCCTCTGAGGCTGGGAGAGATTGTGACTTGCCTAGTAGGTCTCCATGCCTGAGTGGAGATTCAAACCCTGGTCTCCTGGAGTCATAGTCTAGTATTTAAACCACTACATCCTACTAGTCACTACACTACTTAGATGTTAGCACCACTGAAGTCTGTAGGACTTGCTTTGGCAGAAGCATACAGGATTACATTGTAACTTGTTAAAATATCTTTCCACGGCAAGTCTCCATTTCAATATGTACAACAATTGTGTGGTAGTTTCTGGATGTACTACAGCACCTAGCATTCTCAGTCACCATGATCATTCACCATGCTGTCCTGAGATAGTGGAAGTTATTGTTTAGGCACTGAACTAAGTATGGAAGGCTCTGAGTTGTGTAGAGGATAATTTAAATGATTAGATACAGTAATCCATTTTGTTTTTCTTTTGTCATAGTTGGTCTTTAATTTAAGACATATAAAATATGACAATTTAGAACAGTGTACATGATTTTTTAAAAAAATTTAAAACAACACTTGAAAAATCAAAATGAATGAAAGCCATTTTTTAAAAAATGCTGTGAGATAGACATGGAAACATTTTGAATAAATTTGACATTCAGTGTCATTTTTTTCTAGTTGACAATTTCATTTTGAAATCTTAGATTGAAATCCTCATCGTGAGTTTAAACTCCTGGAGTATTTCTGTGATTATTATTCTTATGGTTTTTGTCCCATGTGGTAGAAAAGGAGGAATATCACATGTAAGGGATGTCAAACATGTCTAGCCGCTTAAATGGAGTGCTTCTCACATTTTTCAAAATCTCATACTTCGGGACATCTTTAAATTGGTACACACTGGGGCCCTTTCAGACCACACAGTATTAACACTATAATTCTGCCACAGTTCCATCCTATGCAATCATGGGATTTGCAGTTTAGGGAGGGATATTCTCTGTCAGATTTAGGGAGGGATATTCTCTGCTCTAGTGGCTTTTGTTTGTTAATTGCCATCAAATTGACTTCTGACTGAACCTATCCTCTTACAGACCCTAGTAGTTGGTCATATAATGTGTTTCCCTCCTGGTCATACAGGATTTGCTGTGAAGAAACAGGCCAGAAAACAGAGCAGCTCCATCTTGCTCTTTTGCAGACTGTCTGGCCTTGTGAGTAGACTGCAGCCCCAGGCCCATTCTATCTGGATGTCACTCAACAGTCTCCAAGGAGGAAGCTGTATAAACCTGAGTCCACCAGGCATTGGGATAACTTGAGTTTGCCATGGAGGAAGAGGCCAGATAACCTGGGAGGACTTTTTATGTTTTAATATAAGCTGTTTATTGTAACAACAACAACAACCAGGGCGGCTTACACATTAAAATTCACAATCTCATATCCCAATAACCCACCCCCCTAAAATACAATTAAAAACAGCACCTTGGGTGGACACTGGCCACTCTGGGACTGTTACACCAGCTGGTAGTGAGAGAGACAGCTGAAGGACTGAGTCGTAGTGAGAAGGCTACCCAGAACCATCTAGTTGGCTACAAGGCAGCCCCCTTGTGGGAGGAGGGTGGTTGATTGGGAACACTCCATTGACTGGGTGTTAATGTCTTTTAATGTCCTATAATCAGCCTTTTGTGTTTTTACATTTGTTTTTAGCTGTCTCTTTGGCTTTTTATTGTTTGTTTTTAATTTAATGTATTTAAAACCTGGGGCGGCAATACAAGTCATACAGGGCAAAGGGAGATATGGCGAGGGCAGGGTCACATGTCCATGTAGAGGAAGGAGAGAAAGGTGTTTGATATCTATCACACCTTCCACTCACCCTGCCAACCTGGGGATCTTGGAGAGTGAGCCAGACTACACACAAAACCTCTCTCCAAATCTCAGCCCAGGTAACTGTGATAGTCAGGAGTGCTTACTATCAGCGCCTCTTCCTGGATCTGGAGGACCTAAAGTTAGTGGTGCACACACTGCTAACCTCAAGGTTGGACTTCTGCAATGCACTTTACATTTGGTTACCATTGTGCCAAGTTTGGAAACTTCAGTTGATTCAAAATATGCAGCAAGATTAGTTACAGGAACATCCAGGAATAAATATATCATATCCATACTCAAGTCACTTCATTGGCTGCCAATTAGTTTCTGGGCAAAGTACAAAGTGTTGTTTTTGACCTTGAAAGCCCTACATGGTTTGGGTCCAAGTTATCTACAGGATCACGTTCTCCTGTACAATCTGCCCTGAACACTGAGGTCCTCTGGAGGGCAGTTGTTGCAGCCTGCAAGAAACTGACTGGCAGCCATTACAGTACCTTCTCATTGGCCACCCCAAGATTGTGGAATGAACAGCTGGAAGAGATCCGACAGCTAAACCAACTGTAGACATTTGAAGGCTTATCTCTTCCGGCAGGCCTATCCAGGCAGTTTTTAATCATGAATTTTAAACATGATTTTTTTATTTAATTATTGTCCTAAGTATTGTAATATAATATTGTGTAGAGATGCAGCTTGATATGTGTATTGTATGGAATGATTATGTTTTAACTATGTTGTAACCTGCCTCGAGCCATGAGAAGAGGCGAGTAAGAAATAAAATTATTATTGTTGTTGTTGTTGTTATTATTATTATTTAGCGCCTCTGCTCTGGATTTAAATTTCCTTTCGATTTCTTGGACCTTGTGGAAGAAGTCTCTTGTTTCTCCTTTTGGTTGTTATCTTCTGTTTCTCTGTATTTATTATTATAGTAGTTATCTTGGCTCCTGCATACAAGTGGCATTCAGGGTTCTGACCCTACAGTATACCTTTCACTTTTTATTTATGGTTCTTGTCTGTCCTTAACTGTTTTAAGAGTTCCATTTGTCATCCATTGAGTCTTTTCTTTCTTTTTGGCTGCAATTAGTGTCTTTTGCATTCCTCCCTGACAATGTCTTTTGTTTCAGTCCAGATTGTTTTGGCTTCCAGACAATTAGGCTTAACAGTGCAAATCTATCTATATCTATATCTATATATTTTACATTATCTTTCAGTCTACAGAGATGTTCTTCAGGTTGTATTCTAACATGATGGATGGTTTAGTGTTATTCTTTAGGTTTGCTCTAATTTTTGATATTAGCAATTCATGGTCAGTACCACAATCTACTACTGGTGTTGTTTTTGTAGACACAACAGAGCTGCTTCATTTTTTCCTCCAGTTATGTGGTCTATTTGATTTCTATATTGGCCATCAAGTGATGTCTCCATATACCATCACCTCTTTAGTTGCTTGAAGAAAATGCTTGTGATAACCCAACTGTTGGCATAAAATTCAGTCAATTGCTCTTCTGGGTCGTTTCTTGATCCTTGGTGAAATTTTCCTACAATCTTTGATTTTGCTCTGTTTCTTACTTTTGCATTCTAAGTGCCTATGATTGTAAACAAGTCCTGTTTTGGTGTGTGATCAATTCTGTCCTGGACATCAGCATAAAATTTTTCAATTTCTTCTTATTTTTGGTTCAGTAGTTGGCACATAAACTTGGATTATGGTTAGATTGATGCATTTTCTCTGAAGTCTTATTGACAGAAGTAAGAGTTCTACCATTAAAAAATCCTATGTTGAGAAAATCAAAACTGAAACAAGAGACTATGCCAGAAGATAACAGGCACAGTTTGTCTGCAAAAAGATGGACTTACCACAGGGAAAAATGGGATGACACTTGTATTACTGCCCTTGACAGTCTCACACAATTTTATAGTTGTTGTTTTTACCCACATCTGTGTTCATAAATTTAGAAGACAAGTATCAGGCTGTTGTGTTGGAAGTGGTCCTAACAAAAACATTATGTGATTAGTCGTGTACATTTGAGAACATTTGGCCACAATTTCAACACAGAGTTCTGCATTTTTTTAGTATGACTTGGATGATAGCCTTGACATTCACTGCTGTACGTTATCAAATGTCTTTTGTTAAAAGAAATATCATTTATTTTAAGGGATTATTTCAGGATTTTAAAACAGCATTTTTATTTTTAAAAATATAACATGGTTGCCAGGGCATATTATAATATCTCATCCACTATAATATGTCATTCAGAACATTGATGCAAGTATGGATACAGAGATGAGACTATATACAGGATTATAAAATCTATCATACTGTACAAAAGTGTTAAACAAAACATTAATTTCAGTCACATGTACTTCAGCCTTTCCCATCCATCACACTAATTCTCTCTTTCTTTTTTTAAAAAACTCAAATGACCATGGTTCCTCACAAGCAAAAATATGGTCCTCAAACACACTGTTAGGGAAGGCACAGAGTTTTGTTTGAATTTCCAAGTTTGTTGCATAGTTAAAAACAAAGAAGAGAAAATGAAAGGAAACTTTTCTGTTGTTTGAATAACTGGTAGGAATCCTTCAGGAGATTAAAATTCTGGTTAGCATATTGTAGCAAGCTGTTGTGGTTTCATTATCACATCTTTCTCTTTTATTGTTTTTTAATCTGGGACTGTTGTTTTCTTGGTGCTGTGCAAGTGGTTACTCTTGCAGGACTTTATAGTCAGCGTTTATCACTTGTCCATGATACAGCTGGTAGGGGGTAAAATCGTCTCTCTAGCTGTGTAGCAAGATCTAGAAGAGGATGATTTATTTTTATACATCTCAAAAGGATGCAAAACAAGTCTTACAAAGACATTGGCAGAGTTTTTACCTTTTTAGAAATGTTTCTTTTAGACAACTGCAGGCTGTTGAAATAAAGTTTGTTTTCATGAACTTCCTCCTACTTATTATGCCTTGAAAAGCTGCTTGAAGGAAGACATGCAAGGAAGAAATTTAGCACGTCAAGCCAGGATTAACATGCAGGAGGTGAAGTGATGAAAAAAAACTTTCATTGCTCTGTTTCTGTTTGTAAGACAGCTTTTAGAGTCCAAATGCATCCTGGGAAAGAATGCCAGTGCTAATGAGATGGTGCAATAAGTAGTGACATAGGTAGTGTCATGTCTCTCCTGGGCAAATCAACTGCTTCATAGTAATTCAAATGCATTTTTCTTACTTGCTGGTAGACATTTATTGCTGAAGTATCCACTTCCTCTTTATCTGTGTTAGCTGCCCTGGGAGTCTAACTGAAAGTAGGGACTGGAGTGCTTGGGCATGGATGTGGATGGTTGTGAAAAGAGCCTCTAAAAGAGACTAAAGAATTTCCATCACCTGACTTCCTCAATGTTCACCAATCATGCCTTCATACCATTTGGAACCCAAAAGACCATCTGTCCATGCTTCCTTCTAGCCCTCCTAATTTAAACACTGAGTTGGAAGTATGTGAACACTACATCTCTTCTTCTTGTGCCACCACAACCACTTGGCAGTAAAGGAAACTAGAGATGGCACCTTGTGGCATGTTCATTCAGACATCAACAGGTCTCCTGACTTGGTTCATCAGGGAACATGAGATAATCAAGCTAGTGCCACTTGAAAGACATAAAGCAGCTACTTACCCATGGTCTGAACAACATTTTTATTGAAGATGTTCCCTTTTCTATTCCAAGTAATTGGCTGAGTCACTGAAGAACTGGCTGGCAGGTTTATTTAAAGACTGGTATGGGTTCCTTGCTTTCCAAATGATTGGCTGATTGCATGGTGGCATGAGGATGCTCCAAGTATCCCTCACAGCTTCCATCCAGAATAGCCTCTGGTTTCATCGGATGTTAAAACTCTCAGCAGATTCAGTGTCTTCTGTATCATAAACTGTTTTCAGCTGTGCCTATGTTCAAGCACACACTGTGACAAATGTGTCTTGTCACCTTTGCCATATAGGTGACAATCATGTGGCCCTCCAGATGCTGGACTGCAGCTCATAGTATTCCTCACCATTGGTACGACTCCCATCCCAGTAGATTGAGATCATGACTCAGATCACATCAGATCAGATATTGACCACTCTTAGATCACACTGATGGCTGCATTTTGTATTAGCTTCATTTACACTAGAGTGTAAATGTCTATATAGATGTATGTAGGAAGCCAGAATGGTGTAGTGGTTTGAGTATTGGACTATGACTCTGGAGACCAGGGTTTGAATCCCTGCTTGGCTATGTAAACCCACTTGATGATCTTGGGCAAGCAACCTCATAGGAAGGCAATGGCAAACCTCTTATGAAGAAATCCTGCCAGGAAAACCCTGTGACAGGTTCACTTTAAGGTTGCTATGTAGGAATGACTTAAAGGAACACAATAACAATATGCCAATGCAATATGATATTTGAAGCAAGCATATAACTGAACAAAATTAGTTCTTTTTGCTCATAAGAGATTTTCATGAAGGCATAATTGCAAGTACACCAATCTACCATTGTTGTAAGGGCTGATTGATTTCATCAAATGTCTGCATTTTTCCCAATGGGAAATCAAAGATCTTAATTAGCAATACTGGCAAGGATATTACTGGGGGGACAGATGATGATATGCATGTCACAAGAGATATAGAAGTTAATGAAAAAATGCCACTAAGGTACATTTACATTAAAAAGCCAAAACGTCTTGTGTTGATTATGTTTGCACTGAAAAGGGGGTATTTATTTTAATGACATTAATGCTAGAATTTAAATTCACCTTACGACACAGCACTAAAAACTTTTATCAGAAGGAAGGTAAAAAACCTTATCAGTGATTTTACTCTTTTTCCTCATTCCTATTTTGAGCTTTGGTGAAAAGGAAACAATTGCATGGATCTTAGAAAACCCACTTTCTCATACATTGATCCAACCACTGAAAGGGAATGAGTGAAGTTAGAAAGAAATATTATTTTTAAGGGAACAATTAACAAGAACACGTCTTTCTTAGAAATCTTTTGGATAAACAACTCAACAGTGATATTGGCAATTCTCAGTACCTGCTGTTTCCATGTGGTTTGTCTTGCTGTTTATTTCCTCTTCTTTGTCCCTTCCTTTTCCAGATAAAATGATTTCTTTGTTTTCCCTCAATTTCTCAGAATGTACTGTCTTAAAAATGAAAAAAAAAAATCCTAAAAATATATTGGAAAGAAGGGCACAACACATTCACAACTTATGTAAAACACCTATGCACCTTCTTTTGCTGTATGAACTCAGAGGAAATCCAAGGAAGACTACTATTTTGAGCAAGGTTTATATTGTTTATATTGTTGTTGTATGCCTTCAAGTCATTTCCAACTTATGGTGATCCTAGGGCAAGCCTATCACAGGGTTTTCTTGGCAAGATTTATTCAGAGCAAGGTTGCTGTTTTTGCCTCCCTTTGAAGCTGAAAGAGTGTGACTGGGCTTCCAGGGCCAAATGGGGATTGGAGCACCAATCTTCAGACTTATAGTCCAAAGCTCAAACCACTACACCAATATACATTTTTTTTATTTCTGGCCTAAAATACATTTATTAGAATGGTGAGAATAGGTTATATCACCTACAAAATGATCCTTGTTGTATGAATCTTGTTTTCTTTTGCACAGGCCATCTTTAAACCCTACCTTCAACTTTCTCTCTCCCCCTCCCCAGCCTTTCTCTCTGGTTGCCATCTTATGATCGTAACCTCTTGAAAAGTCCTCTCCCATATTTTTGGCAGCTATCAGTGACACTGTTACTATCACTTTTTGGTGTCCTGGTCTTCTTATGTTGTTGTGGTGTGCCTTCAAGTGATTTCTGATTTATGGCAATCCTAAGGCAAACCTATCACAGGGTTTTCTAGGGCTGAGCGTACATGATTTACCCAAGAGCTCCCATGGTCAAGTGAGGAATCGAATCCTGATCTCCAGAGTTGTAGTCCAGTACTCAAACCACTTCACCACTCTGGCTCTTTAGACTCCTCCTTTAGTTTTATTGGTTATTTACTGTATTTGTTTATTTATACTCCTTTACACACCTCTTTTTTCTTTTCTTTTCTGCTTAGGTGCTCTTCTCTATGTTGCAGACACTTGTACTCCACCAAGACTGTTACTATGCATTCTGTCTTTCTTCTTTCTCCTCCTTCCCATCTCATATTTCTGTTCTCATTCCTGTACTGTCTCGTCTCACTTCTTATCATCTTTCCATCTACTCCCCCCCCCCCCCATTTTCTTTCTCTCTTTTGGTGTAGCTTCCTCCCCACATGCTCATGCTACACTTTGAGGCAGCTTACCATTTTTTTCCTCTTCCTGCTCCTCCCTCCCTCCTGTCCCTGCTTTTCTTTGTGCTTGCTACACATTAATGCAGCTGGTGCCCATTACAGAATGCAAAATTCCAGCAATGATCACAGGGAAGGAGGGGGAGGGAACCAATGTAGCTGGCAAAAATTCTACCCCCAATATAATTCCCAGGGGAACGACTTCTATATTACATGAAAACTGAGTCTAGAGATGGAAAGGTATTGATTTAAACATTCTGGTTTAAGTTCTGGTTCTGGTTTTTCATATGAAAAAGAAATTAATTAATATAAATGCACCCATTCCTGTATTTGTTTTGTTGTTGTTGTTATTGAAATTATCATAGTACAGAAATGCCTACATAATCTTTGAATATAGAACTGAATATCACTGGCATATGTTAGGGAACTGTCATGAATGAATTCTGTGTTTGTTACACTAAAATTACACCACCATTCTACACAGTGACTTTGGCTTATTGAGTGGTTTTCCTATGGCGTGCTATGATGAGTTCAGCGAGCCATGATCTCTCCTAGCAGATGTTTCATTTACAATGGGATTTACTCACAGAAAGGTGTAGAGGACTGCTGGTTTAAAATTCCTTTAAAAGTATGACTCTTGGTGATATTAATGACCTTTTCCAATGAAGATTATTTGACCAATGGAAGAGTTCAGCTGGTGATGGCAGAGTGAGATTCCAAAGTAGGCAGAATTTTCAGCATACCATAATGTGCCCACTTTCTCTTTCTCTCTTTGATATTCTTCTGTGCTCTCATCCTTCAGAGCCATAAACGCTGATTTGGTTTTTTATTTTTTTATTTTTATTGAAGTCCCCCATCACTTGGCTGTTGTCAAGGTTTTAATACCCAAAGGTAACTTTCCCAAACAATGTCTCTTTCTGTGCTGCCACATGCGAGGTTTGGCTAAGGATTGCAGGTTCCCCGTCCCAGGAGAACACAATTGGTTTTTGGAAGCCTTTATTACCATTTTCCCAAATTGCTAAATTGGCCAAGAAAAGTTTGGCCTTTGCATACATCAAGAGCCCTCCTAACCAGCTGAACTACAGCAGGGACAACATCTATACAAAATTTATATCTGTGACTCCAACACTGTCACTTTTTTCTTCCTCCTATATGATTTTAAACATCTTTTGCCTGATGAAGAAGCCAGCGGAGCTATGAAAGCTCACATTGTTGTTTTGCACATGTTGGCTGGCCAATAAAGGTACCAGTCCTTTGTGGATTTTGTATTTTATAAAAATCGCTAAACTGTGTCTAAGTGTGTGTGGGTGTGCAGATAACGGGTTGGTTGGGTGGAAGAGTTTAAATTATATAAAAACCATCTGGATCATTGTCCTCTACCAAGCTTCTGAAGGCAGTTTTCTCTGTCAGGTCACAGCTGTGTTTGGAATGTCAACTTTTAATTAAGCCAGCTACACACACACACACACACACACACACACTGTATACTCTATAAAATACATTATAAACACTCAAATAAATATACATAAAATTCTTCAGTTCACCATAACATTTTTCCAACTTCAGAAGCTTCCCCACCCCCCAAAAGGTCTGGTGTTTTTGTTGCCGAGTATCCCAAATCTTTGCTCTACTTGCATCAAAGTCATAAATGCAAATAAAAATTAACCTATTATTCTTGCCTGCTGGGTGAGATTTTCTAAAAATATTAGACTTTAAACCTTGTGCATGCCAGGTGTTCTCTTAAGGCTTTCATGATTGGATCACCGTCTGAAAAATTGTCATGCAGCACTGAGTGAATATATTTTCTATCGAACTCTATTTAACAAGGGTCTATGAGCCATATTCATTTAACTTTGTCATTAAGCCCAAGCATTTCCAATCAGCCATGCATTTAGATAAGGTGGATTCTTAAGTTCCTAATGTCATATTTCTACTTATTTCCTAATGCTCATATGTTTTAAAAAGACACTTTGACAAATGTAAGTGTTTGGCTAGTGTAGAGATCTGTAGAGATCACTGACACACAATGGCTGGCAGTTGTGGTCAAAACATATTTCATGTGGTCCCAAATTAACTTTTCCAGACTCTTAAAGCCTTATGGTTACTGATGTATAGCTCCTCACAGGAGCACTAGAATTTGGGTCAAGTGAGTCAGGATATTTACCAAACAGTGCAAATTTCTTTATATTTGGGATGGAAACCCCGTCAGTTTTTTTGGTGGGGGGGGGGGATGGGAATGTGAGAGAAAGTGAAACTGAGAGATAATTCCCCCAAGATGTTAAAAAAAAAACTGGATTTGTATCCCCATGTGTTCAGTCAGAACTTCAGAAGCCTTTTCTGACAGGCTCTGCATTTTTTAATATCCAGATGACAGACATGTATCTAACATGGTTCATTCCATTCTGGGAATTGCCATAGCATTTTATTTTAACAGATGCTAATGGGGGAGAAATGCATTTCAGGTCATTTACCAAAAATTCACAAATCACATTTTTGGGACAGTAATAACTTCAGATTTAAAAAAATGGAATACAAGGTCTCCTCCAGCTTGGCCAAGAGCCTTGGGATTTTCCAGGAACTGCAGCTGTACTTATCAGTTTGTTTGTTATTGCTTTAAAAAAAAAAATCTAAAGGACATTCTTCATGTCCTGTTTTGTTCCCTCCTGAGATTCCAGTCCTATCCACAACTATTTATTCCTCTGACAGTGTGTGTTTTCTCCCCTATTCTGGGAGATTCTGATACAAGTCAGGGTAAATGTCACACATCTGTATCTCAGTTTCTCCTGTTATTGGGGGAAGCATTCACAATGATGACAACCTTTGGGTATGCAAACTTTGCCACGGAGGTTTCCTGATAATCATCATTCTCTCACTATATTTTTAAGAGCCAGAATGAATGGTTCTCTCCCCCCCCCCACTTTTTATTGTTATGGGGCTGTTCAGACCAGCAGTTTGGGCCAACTTGGGACGGAGTCAGGGTGTATTGTCAATATCATGCATGCCCCAGATCTGTCCCCGGGCAATGTGACATCATGTGAGGAATTCTGGGAGCTGCAATCCAGAAAAATAACTTTTCTGACCTTTGAGTCCATTCTTAATAAACTGGGTGTTTTGGTATAAATACTGTGAGGAAATACTTTAAATTATGGTTTAAAATAATAATAATAAAAAAATCTCTAAATATTTTCTTTGAACACTTCTTTCTCATTATAACTGCCAGGTGGGTTTTTTTTTTTATGTACAGGATTCAAAAGTGTGCTTGCTAGCACAGTAGTATCTGATTAAATCTTTAATGATTCTTATTTGAATACCACAGAGAAAAGTCTAGATCCTATTATAGAAGCTTATTAATTATTATTATCCAGCTAGCCCTGTGCAAACTACTGTATATAAGCAAAACACAAGTTCTGAAAGTTTATACAGTAATCTAAATTTGGACCTATGAGGAGAAAACAGAGAGAGGGAGAGGTGATGGCAATAAGGGATGTATATTAGCAAATACAGTTATGTGTGTATGTGCTTGGTTACAAATGAAAAAGCTAAGCCAAAAACTTCACAGCAAAGATGAATTTAGAAGAACATTTTGAAAGTAAGAAAGGTGACACAACTTGTGCAACGTGATGGTTGAACTACACTCTAGGTTAAATATGTAGTCCTGAATCATATTGTCCCAGCTTAAATCGACCCATTGAACCAATGGGACTTACCTCTATGCTGACTCATCATTCAACAATTGATTCAATGAGTCTACTCTATTTAGAACTAGTCAATATGACTTAGGCTATAGTGAACAGCTGAGACTTTCCCTCCAACCATTACCACCTTAAATTTGCTCCCCATCCATGTGGGAGATAGGGATGAATGCACATTTCTTTTCCATCCCTCCTGACAACAAGGGAGAGAAATTTCTCAGTTATGGCACCATTTTACAAAGGTGCAACTAGCAAAGTAATTACAATCTTTCTGACATGAAGTCAAACAGTTTGTGGGTGGGGGCTGCACATTTTAAGGTAACTTAGGGGCTCTGCAGATGGGCAGCATCCAGCCACCTCTTCTTGCCTAGGATCGGTGCCACAGAAGCCGCACACTGTGGCATCGATCCATTCCCCCAAAGAAGCTGCTCTGGGCAGCTTTTTGAAAGGGGCATCATAACTGCTGTGGCACAGGATCATGACACCCTTTCTGCACAGTGCTGTTTGGGCGCTGCACCTGAGGGATGTCATCATGGCATGTGCTGTGTGGATGAGTACATGCCACGATGGCGGCCTGGCACCAGAACAAGGGCTTTGAGTGTGTGTATGCTCAGCCCTACCACACATACAGGCTAGCATAAACTACTGGTCTGTACACCCTCCTACATTGGTTTGTCTATTTTACTTTATCTGTTGCTTTTCAATTATTTTACTAGGTTGCCTATGATTTAGCATTTTTATTCCTTTGTATTTGTTTGGCTGTTTATAGCCATGCACATTGAACATTGCCCTGATATCTGTAAGGATGAAAGGAAGCTCAAAAGTACTTAAAGGAAATGGATCTCAAATATGGCACTGATGCAGAAAGCAGTGTCCTTATGTCTGTCTATTCTAGAATTCTAGCATATCACAAGAAGGAAGCTTCAACATCTGAAACACATACACCCCCCCCATATACATAGGCTACACAAGTGTGTGTGTGTGTGTGTGTGCACGCGCACATGTGTGCACATATTGTCTCTCCCCCCCCCTCTCTGAAACATGGGGCCAGAAATTTAAAAATTAACAGAAGCTTCTAAAATATTGACCAAAAACAGCACAGCAAACAAGGAGAAGCTGAGTTACTATAGTGATGCTACAGGTATTATAATATAGCTATTCCATAAATTGCAGTCCATTACATTTCTACAACCCCTTTCTATAAAGCACTTTCTGTAGGACTGGAAATTTTTGATCAATAACTTGTCACAGTTTTGATTGCTCATCAAAACATATGTTTCTCTATTACAGAAATATTTCCTTAAGGAAAGATATCTGCAAACTACAGTGATAATTTGAATGGCAATGGTAAGTCAGAAGTGCTTAGTACCCTGGAGATATTAGATTTGCTCATCTTCTAAATCCATGAAGCTTAAAGTTATTTTGATAAAGCTGGACCTGAAAAAATATTTCTCAGCTTTGTTCCATTCACTACCACTGAATCCAGCGGTCGTTCAAGGCAGTCACCTGTTTTTTGCTAACTTAGTTTTGCAAACATTGGATGTAGTCTATTGACAATGATCAGCCACAGTCCATACTCTTGAACAATATTTTTTCATGCTATTCTGAAAGGAATGAATGCCTCATTTACTTTGTACCATGATGATTATGATAAGTAAAAGAGCTGTGGGATCAATATGTATAGGAAAATAGAGGGGTTAACTGAAGAACACCATCATTTGTTGAGGTTCATTAAATATATCCTCTCCAATGTATCACATGTGGGGAGCAGGAGTAGCATGCACATGGCTTACTTGCAAAAGGTCCAAGGTTCAATCTCAAGCATCTTTAAGCAGGGCTGGGAAAGATCTGCCAGTCATTCTGACAATCATAGGCTAGGTTGATTATATGTAATGGGCCAAGTGAATTGTATCACACACACACACACACACACACACACACACACACACACTGTTTTATAACTGTATTGTATAGTTTTATATTTTTATTTCTCTATCCTAACCCTGTGTGTTTGTTGTTATAGCTGTGTCCTCAAGTCATTTAATACTTATGGTAGAAGTATGGAGAAGTATGGTATGGAGTTTCCTTGGCAAGATTTGTTCAGAGAGGCTTCGCCATTCCCTTCATCTGCGGCTGAGACACTGTGAGTTACCCAAGGTCACCCAGTGGGTTTCCATGGATGACCAGGGATTCATATCCTGGTTTCTAGAGTCATAGTCCAACAAATCTTGCCAAGAAAACCCCACGATAGGTTCACCTTAGGGTCTTCATAAGTCAGAAATGACTTGAAGGTTCACAGCAGCAACAACAAAGTCTGACATTCAAACTGCTACATCACTTTGGCTCTCAATATAGCCTGCTGTGTTCCCGTGATACATTGACAGAACACTGAATGTACATTTTATTCCTGGCTTAAATACAAAATCATAAATCAGAAGAAATCACAGTGATCTAAAATTCATTCGTACCAGTAGTATCATTCCTCACAGTTAGATTTCCTGTCCCAGCCTTTAGATTTCCTGCCACTCTTTCCTGTTTCTCTTGTGAGCTTCGTATGTGAAAGCAGAAACTAATAAAACAGACAAATATAAGATTATTCCTTTCTTTCTTTGCATTTAAATATAGCCACCAATAACACAAGGCTTTCCTTGAAATAAAGGGGGATGGTAAATTGGTTAGAATAGCCTTCTTGATGCTTGTGCTCTTCAGATGTGTTGGAATAGGTGTTGGCCATTGAGCATGTTGGCTGGGGATGACAGGAGTTATTGTTAAACGCATTCAGAAAGCACCAGGTTGAGTAGAATGTTAGGCTAGGAAAACAGAAAGAACAAGAATACATAAGAATAAGACAGAACAGTAAAATACCAAATGAGAACAGAGTGTTATAAATAACAGCTAGTATTTACTGTACATATTAAGACTGTGAAAATCAATTAAATGACTATTGTGAAGAATAAGACTATTGGGAATATTAATAATGGAATTCAAGAGATTTATTGCTAGAGAAATAAGGGGAGTAAGACATAATAACTTTGTTGACCAAATATGACAAATTTACATAATTTAGGATATATAAATTTTAATTTTACTTATTTGTATTTGTATAAGTATTAGCATAGTAGAAGAATTCAGAAAGACTGTATGAAATGTGTTAACTTTGTTTGGAAAATAAACTGAAAATAAATTTAAAAAAGAATAGAATGTTAGCCTAGGATTATCCCATATATGAATGTTATTCGCTAGCAATGAATGCATCCCCTGTCTCTCAGGGTTGTCATGAACTAAAATTGGCATGATGCTAGGGAATCATATGTACAGTTTTGGAGGATGGGATACAAATGTAATAAGTACTGAAGGTATGTATTTTTTTCTGTATGTTTTGAATTAAAAGTTCTATCAGCCACACTTTGCAGCATTGGCTGTGGCTGATGGGAACTGTAGTCCAAGACATTTATTGGGTGCTGGGTTTGGGAACACTGTGCTGGTGTATTGCTCTATAAAGGAGTTACCTGCAATCATTGGTCACATATGTTTCAAAATCAAATAAGTTGTTACAGTGAATGTGTTTTGTAGCTGATTCCAAGAAGTTTGTGCAAAATGACCTGATGAAGGAAATACTTTAAGACATAAGAATCCAATGAAGCTTGTGAATGACAATATTCTTCCCTTCACAACTCATGTTTGCTCAGGCTGGATTTCTAACTCTTATCCTACCCTTATTGATTATCATTCATAATACAACTTCAAGGAATGTAAAGAAGTCAATAAATGCTCTCTCTGACTGGAAACAAGTCTCAGTGTTATGTCCTTTGACTATTGTAATACTCTTTGGAGTATTTGTATCATTGACTATGGCCAGAGATGCTTACTCTGTGCAGCAAACAATGTCTACAGCAGAGCTGAAAGGAGTGGATGTGAGTGTTATGGTATGAAAGCAAATTATTTTTATGCTCTCCAACGTCATTTTTTTTTCAAAAGAGGAAAGAGGTTTTCAGCTGCTGATTATAGTAGATGCAAGGCATCCCCCACAGAGCTATAATTCATGATTCTAAGAACCACCTAAATACCCTAAAAGCTAAGTAGGGACAGACCTGGTTAGTACTTGGATAGAAGACCACCAATGAATAACAAGTTCTGGAGGCTATAGTTCAGAGGAAAGTACCGGCAAAACAGCTTCTGAGTATTCCTTGTCTAAGAAAACCCTTTAAAAATAATGGGGTCACCATAAGTCAACAGGAGACTTGAAGGTATCTACTTGCATGCACACACACACACACAATTCTAAGGGAAGTGATATAGGCTCCTTGACATGCATAGGAATAATTTCATCCCCCCCCCAACTCATTCAATTCAGCAAGCAAGGATGACCAAAAACAGAAAATGGCAAAAGAAGTGTCAAAGTGAATTTCCATTCCTTTCTGTCCAATACCCCTGTCATAATCGGAGGCCTCATCAGGTAGATTCATAAATAGCCTCTGTCACTGGTGGAAAAGATAGATTATGGATTAGAGCAAAGAAAAGACATTGTACTGTTTCTTTTTTAAAATTTGGGCTCATAGGCCCCAGTGGAAAAAACTCTTCCCGGAGGCCTCAGATATCCCAGGTGCGCTGGGCAGCTGCAGCTACAGCTCTTCAGTATCTGGGATTTTTTTGGTTTTGTTTGTAGAAAAGGCCTTCTGCTTCTCCAGTAATTTAGAAATAGAGGGTGGCAGGGAAGAAGGAGGGAAATGAATAGTTCAAATTCACACACTTTTAACTAGGAACTCATCTTTGGAATGCTTAGATGCAGGGTGAAGAGTTCAGCACTGGCTGTTCTACATGCAGCAGAGTAACCCCTTCAAGCACATGTCAAGTTATCATGGCATCTGTGAACAGCTCATGCACATCTGCCAGTTTTTTCCATGAATATAACCACTATAGTCCCAAAACTGTGCTGCCTGAAAGTAGTACATGCATATTAATGTGTCTCAGAAGTCCATGTATAACAGGAGGCATTAAGTTATACAATTATTATCTGATTATGATGACAGTTTGGGTTCAGGAAGAAAAGAAGGACTACTTAAAGTTCCTTAAAGATCAGCAATCAAGATCTTTTGATCAGCTACATTTTTGTAGGCTTAGCAAATTATTCTCCCTAACAGCAACAACAATTTCTTTCTTCCCTCTCCTTGCTCGAAGCGGGGTAGAACATAGATTAAAACACATACAATCATTTAAACACTATAAAACACTGTCAAACACTGTTAAAACACACAAATATAGGACACATTAAAATTATACAGAATAAAATATTATAATTTAATATTATAATTTAAAACACATAGTTGAAGATTGGGTAGGCCTGCCGGAAGAGATAGGTCTGTAATATTCTTAAATTCAGACATATTTAGCTGTCGAGTTTCCCCCGACAGGCCATTTCAATGTCTAGGGGTGGCTGATGAAAAAGTCATCTGGGTGGTAGTTGTCAGTCTAGTGTTGGTCAGTTGAAGTAAATATCTCTGAGTGAAGTAAATGTCCCTGAGAAGACCTGAGTATATGGGGCAGACTTATGAGATATAGACCTTTATGGTGAAGAAGAGCAAGGGGAACTACAGGTTTTGAGAAACTCAGACACAGAGAATGAAGCACAGATTGCAGCCAAAGAACTGGAAGGGATGATGAGACGCGTGTTCATTTTCTAGTACTCCAATATTGGTTAGAATCATACAAGAGCTGGAAGTGGCCCTATGGCCCAAGAGCTGCAACCCCCTGCTCAATGTAGAGTCAAAGGTTAATGGATTTTCTTTCTCATAAAAATGTGTTCACTCTCTATCTCTGTAGGATAATTTACAGCCTATTAGGGTATAGCTTTAAATCAGCAGAATAGCAGAAATGTGCTCTTGTTTAACTATGCTTCCATAAGAACTGAGACTATTTCCAAAAACAACACAAGCAGTTTGTAGTTCAAACAAAAGTTTACTAATGGCTTTAATCTACATTTACATAAAAGGCTATATCCAAATCTAGCTAATGTTCAGGTAAAAATAAATCTTTATTTTACCATCTTTCCAAAGAAGGAACGTTGAAGGAAGAGCTCACTCTCTCGCGTGGCACTTGGGCTTCAAATTGCCAGTGTGCCAATCAGAGTTGGCATCTTAACCACTGAGCTACCACATTCCATGTACTGTACCTCTGAACTATACAGTTGTTCTGTGCCTTCTTTTTTATGTTGTATTGTACCTCTAAACTATACTTCTGTCTAACAGCTGTTCTGTCCCTTCTTTTTTATGTTGTACCCACTTGTTCCGGAAGGACATAAGATGGGAAGATGCACTGATGACAAGTTTGAGATACTAAGTTGTTATTTAGAACATGTACCATGTTTTCCCCAAAATAAGACATTGTCTTATATTAAATTTTGCTCCCAAAGATGTGATAGTTATTTTCAGGGGATGTCTTATTTTTCCATGAAGGAGAATTCACACTTATTGTTGAACACACACACACACACACACACACATAATAAAAAATAAAAAATGAACATTTATTATATATATTTATATACAAAAACTTTGCTAGGTCTTACTTTTGGGGGGGGGCCTTATATTTAGCAATTCAGCAAAACCTCTACTAGGTCTTATTTTCAGAGGAGGTCTTATTTTTCGGGAAACAGGGTACCAATCCAGATTAACCTGATTCAGAGACCACGTGGGTCAACTCTCCTAGTGCTAAATTTCTATTGGGAGTAGTGTCCAGCCCTTTCCAGTGACGCCCCCTTGTGATGACCAAGCAGCCTTTTTTAAGGAGAGCACTGCTTAATCCATATGGAGAGGGTCCTAGAAAAGGTGGCCTAATGAAAGCTTATCTCCATCTACCCGGTTGGCTAGCTGTGGCCAACGGACATCTTCTGATGCAGTCAAACAAAAACAAAGATACAAAGACACACACCAGCCTCCAAAGGTGCAAACAGACTGACGCTTGTATGCTGGAACATCAGAACCATGCAAGATTCTGCAGACAGTGGACGTTCTGAGTGTTGTTCTGCTCTAATAGCCCATGAACTATCATGACTTAATATTGACATTGCTGCTCTTAGTGAAGTTCGTTTCCATGAGGAAGGCAGCCGTAAAGAACATGGTGCCAGCTATATACTCTACTGGTCTGGCAAACCAAAAACTGAAAAACATTTTTCAGGAGTAGGCTTTATGATTAAAAACTCCATTGCCTCCAAACTCGAAACCCTGCCAACAGGTCACTCTGATCGCATTATCTCCTGACGCCTCCCACATGTTCTCTTCAGTATATATTCCCCAACTATACAAGCCAACCCTGTGGAGAAAGATAAATTCTACTCAGACCTATGCCAATTCATACAAAAAGTTCCTGCAGAAGATAAAATCATTATCCTTGGTGACTTCAATGCCAGAGTAGGAAAGAACTTTGAAGCCTGGAAAGGTGTTCTAGGCAAGCATAGGGTTGGAAACTGTAATTATAACGGAACCTCCTGCTAGAATTTTGTGCAGAACAGCAGCTGACTATTACAAACACCATCTTTTAGCAGAAAGATAGCTTGAACACAACCTGGATGCATCCCCGATCCAAACACTGGATCCAAATCCCTCGGGTTCTCCTGCAAGAAAAACCAAGATTGGTTTGATGAAAACAACCAAGAGATCCAGGAGCTGTTGGCAAAGAAGAGAACTGCTCATCAGGTACACCTTGCCCAGCCATCTTGCCATGTAAGAAAAGCAGCCTTTCCTCTCGCATGTAGTCAACTCCAACAAAAACTCTGAGACATTCAGAACAAGTGGTGGATCAATTTAGCAGAAAAGACGATTCCAGAGGATTCTATGAAGCTCTTAAAGCAGTGTTTGGACCTACTTATCAGATCCAAAATTCCTTATATAGTACAGATAGTCAAATACTAATCACAGACAAAGCCTCCATCCTGAATCGATGGGCTGAACATTTCCAAAGTCTCTTCAGTGCCAACCGAGTAGTCCAAGGCTCAACTATCCAACATATGATACAACAACCAATGAAAAATGAACTGGACTTGGCTCCCACTTTGGAAGAGACCATTAAGGCCATACAGCAGATGAAAAACAGTGAGGCAGCCAGCACTGATGGAATCCCACCTGAAGCTTGGAAACACAGAGGTCATCTACTCCATGCTAAATTCCACGAGCTCCTTGTGAGTTGCTGGGAAAAAGGCGAACTGCCATCAGATCTCTGAGATGCAGTTATCATCACCCTGTATAAGAAAAAAGAAGTGAAATCTGATTGCTCAAACTATCGAGGTGTAACACTGCACTCCATTGCTAGAAAAATCCTTGCAAGGATAATTCTGAACAGACTAGTTCCTGCTATTGCAGAAGAACTTCTCCCTGAAAGCCAATGTGGCTTCAGAGCTAATAGGAGCACTGCAAATATGGTATTTGCTCTTAGACAACTGCAAGAGAAATGTAGAGAGCAGAACAAAGGACTCTATGGGGTGGTACAGACTGCCCAAAAGAGGTGGTATGCAGCTGCTCCAAGAAGCAGCAAGATGGGGACAGGGCTGTCTCACCGGCAGCCCCAGAGGGCCTATTCCGGAGCTTCTGAAGGCTGCGGGAAGGCGGAAAACTGCCGCTTCCCTCTGGACTGAGAGTGGGGTGCAGTGGACACCCTGGGCACCCCTCTCTCCCTGGCGGTGCCCAGGGAGGAAAGGGACCACCGCTGCAGCCCCTTTCTCCTCTGGGTCCTTGGCGCAGCCGTCTAAAGGCTGAGCCAAGGACAAGGCACAAAAAAAAAAAAGAGTTCCATTTTGGAGCTCTTTTTTTGCACCCTGGAAAGGGTGCACTTCAACGTTATCTGAACGTTGCATGCCATGACAACATCATGGTGCACCTGTATGGACACCGCCATTTTAAAATGGCGGTGCCCATACACGCTAGGGTTCGGGAGTGTGTGAATGCTACGCCCTCCCTTACCCTAATTATGCCGTACGGGTGGCCTTTTTGGGCCGTCTGTACCGGGCCTATGTAACATTTGTTCACCTTACCAAAGCCTTCAACACTGTGAGTAGAAAAGGTCTGTGGCAGATCCTGGAAGAACTAGGATGTCCCCCCAAATTCCTCAAAATGATTATCTTGCTACATGAGGGCCAGCACGGTCAAGTCAGATATGGTGATGCTCTCTCAGAGCCCTTTCTAATAACTTATGGTGTGAAACAAGGCTGTGTTCTTGCTCCAACACTATTTACAATCTTCTTCAGCATGATGCTCCAAAGGGCTACGGCAGACCTTGAAGAAGAAGACGCCATCTATATACGTTACCGTACTGATGGTAGCTTGTTTAACTTAAGCCGTCTGAAGGCTCGCACGAAGACTCTAAACTATCTAGTCCGTGAGCTACTTTTTGCTGAAGATGCTGCCCTTGTTGCCCATACAGAAGCAGCTCTGTAGCGCTTAACCTCCTCCTTTGCAACATCTGCAGAGCTGTTTGGGCTGGAAGTCAGCCTGAAGGAAATGGAAGTTCTCTACCAGCCTGCACCACAGGAAGAGCACTATCACCCCCACATCACCATAGACAAATCTGTTCTTAAGTCCGTTCAGCAGTTCACCTATCTCGGAAGTATCATCTCCTCAGATGCCAAGACTGATAAAGAGATGGATCACATATTAGCAAAGGCATATAGTGCATTTGGAAGGCTTCACAAAAGAGTCTGGAGTAACAAACACCTGAGACGAAACACAAAAATCAGTGTGTACAAAGCCATTGTACTGTCCATTCTCCTTTATGGGTCTGAAACATGGGTTATCTATCACCAACATCTACAACTCCTTGAACTCTCATCAGCGCTGTATACACACAATCCTAAATATACACTGGATTGACTATGTGACGAATGTTGCTGTCCTGGAGCAAGCAGAGATCACCAGCATTGAGGCCATGCTATTGAAAATGCAGCTGTGCTGGGCAGGGCACGTTTCTAGGAAGGAGGACCACCGTCTCCCAAAAATAGTACTCTATGGTGAACTAGCCACTGGTCACTGTAAGAGGGGCGCCCCAGAGAAGAGATACAAGGATTCCCTGAAACAACATCTCAAGCTCGGCCAAATTGATCACCAACAATGGTCTGCCCTAGCCTCACATCAGGAGGCATGGAGATGCACTATCCACAGTGCTGCAGCCTCTTTCAAGAACTCACGCCGAATGAGTCTTGAAGAGAAACAACAACACAGAAAGAACCACAACTTGGAAACATCACCCAAGGAGACTTTCTGCTGTGCTTTCTGTTACCGGACTTGTTTATCCTGGATTGGCCTTTTTATTCATCAGCGCACTTGTAGAAAGCGTGGGATAAGTCCTTCCTGAATCTTCGTTAGCAAAGAAAAGCCAGAGAGAGATCGTGTCCAGCACTTGGATGACTCCAGAAATTGTGCGAGGAGCAGCCACAAAACTGAGAGCAGATTTGCCACACTATTGGCAAGATATTCACTGGCAACCTAGTTTGGTTTCTTGGAAGATATCGCTGTGTATAGTGCTGCTTCCCACATTGAAATATCATTGCAAAATGTGTTGATGTTGTTCAGATGCACACTTTTATGAAATGTGGGGAGCCCCAGGTGAAAAATCTGGCTAGAGTACATAAATATAATAGCAGCTGGTAACTCCCATTTCATTGTGTGTTTGTGTGTGTGTGTGTGTGTATACATGCATGTGCATGCGTGTGTGAGAGAGATCTATTCCAGGCTATAGTCTGAAATTTACAATAGCTAGCCAAGGGATTGAACCTATAGGGTACAGCATCTTGGACAGTTCCTTCAATGTTCAAATTGAAGCCTACAGTAGGCTCACCACTCCACAGATATGTAGTCATCACTGTTTTATTGGGTTAAAGGGAAGTGCAAAACTGCCTGAGGATTGCCTATAGGTTTTATTTGGGGTTCTTCACAGGACAGGTTTATTTCGTGTGATTTTTCAGTTACAGAAACTCCCCTTCCCCCAAACCTTACTTTTGGCCTATCTGTGAACCTTTTCAAAAGGGAGAATACCCATGGAAAATTTCAGAATATGTAAATACTTTGGATCAGCTTCAGTACACGGAATAGCCACAATATTTGAGAAGGGAAAGGGGGAGATCTTGTTTATCTTCTGACCTAGTTTGCCCATTCCTTCGTGCCACTTTACTTCTGAAAGCCTTGCTTTTCTGTTTGTAGTTTATCGACCAACATTTCTATTTACACTGTCTAGTATTTGAGAAGTTACACCACCTACTCATTACTGTATGTGTTCCCACTCCTTGTTTATGCTTTTTGTGTGTGTATGCTGTGTGAGACCCTACAAGGCACCTCTAGTACACCTTAGTAATGACTGAAAGAGTTTCAAAACGGTGGAAGAACAGGCCTTTCATGTCCTGGGGATGCTTGCTTGAGATCAATAGATGTTTACAATATTTCAACACAGAACTGTTTGCTTGGGTGGAAAAGGGGCAAATGAGGTTTGAAGTAAATACAAGATATAAAGAAATAAATTGTAAGTGACCAGTGGAATTCACTCACACAAAACACAGCAAAGTATAATATTTACCTTTTTAGTAATAGCTACTAAATGTATCAGTTGTTTATTTATCTATTTAATTGTATTACTTTGGATTCATTTGGAATTTGGAAAAGTTACTTTTTCAGACTATAATCCTCAGAATTTTCCAACCAGAAGGCTCAGTGGCCATGCTGGCTGCTGAAATTCTTTTGAGTTTCAGTTCAAAAACTGACTTTTTCAATTATATATGTGAATGATGGTGGACAGCTTAATGACTGACTAACTTCAATTAAAAACACAATGGGATTGCACAATATATTATACTTCCAGGCTAAGTACTTTGAAAGCATGAAGAAGTCCTAAATATGTTTTCCTCTAAAAATCACTAAACTGTGCTGCAAATTAAAAGCAAAGGCTGGAATCCTGTTGTGGTGTAACGTGTTCATCAGTGAACTTTCCTCTACAAGAATTAGAATTGCACAGTTCTGCAATAATCACATCCAGAAGCGGGCTGCTATTAATGTTATTATGCAGGAAAGTTGGCAAAAGGGCTTTACAGACTGCCCCTTCAGGGGCGAGTCTGCACCGCCCCTTTCTGTGGAGGATTGGGGCCAGGGCAACTGCAGCGCCAGCCCAGAGGCCCCAATATGCTGCTTTTCTGTGGCGTGGAAAAGGAGTGTCCTTAGGGCTTCATGTCCCTGGACACCCCCACGCCTGTTGCCAGTGGAGAAAGGGGCTGCTCAGCCCCTTTTTCGCTTCATTCCCTCAGCTGTTTGGTTGCTGCGGGAACGAAACGTCTGGCCACTGCTCACACCAAAAAGGAACTGCCTAGAGCAGCTCCTTTCTTGGTGCTGTGCATACAGAAAGTGGCGTCGTCACAGTGCCACTTTCTGTGCATCCTGTTTGGGTACCCAGCAATGACGGTGTCATGGTGGCCCCCGTGTGGATGGGCCATGACATACTAGTGTTAGGGAATGTGTGGTTGCTGTGTGGTCCCTAACTCTAGAATTGGAGCGAATACACCACTAAGTGCCCATCTATATCGGACCCAATGCACATTGGTGCTTGATGCACAATTGGAAGATGTGCATTGGTCCTGATTCACATTGCATTGGTCCCAATATGCATTGGACAGTCTTCTAGGTGTCCCAGTATACATCTTCACAATTCAGTAACAGGGTTTCTTAGTGCCTCTGTTATTTAGCTACACAAGTTACATTATGGAAAAGGTCATATAGGATTCCAAACAACAGCTACTTACTCATACTGGATGAGTTTCAGTATATGAGTACTGATGACATGGACAAGCTCCTTGGAAGCTTGATGAAGATGACTTGCTTTTTCAATCCATGTCCATCTTGTCTGGTCGTCCAGGGAGGGGACACATTGAAGACATTCCTTTGGGATGTAGTCAATGCGTCTCTCAGGGAAGGTATTATTCTATTCTGCCTGAAGGAGGCGGCGGTAAAGCCCCTCCTGAAGAAACCTTCCCTTGATCCCCTGGACAGAAACAACTATGGATCAGTTTCCTTGCTGCCTTTCTTAAGCAAGGTGATCGAGAGAGCTGTCGCCTCCCAACTCTAAGCTGTCTTGGATGAAACCAATTATCTTGATCCATTTCAAACCGGCTTCCGGGCAGGATATGGAGTTGAGACTGCTATGGTTGCTCTCACAGATGGCCTCCGCTTGAACATCGACAGGGGTAGTGTAACTCTTCTGGTGCTCTTGGATCTCTCAGCGGCCTTTGATACTATAGACCATTCCATCCTTTTGGATCGGCTGAGAGAAATGGCGTTACAGTGGTTCCACTCCTTCCTCTACGGCAGGTCCCAAAGGGTGAGGCTCGGGGACAGTTGCTCCTCCCAAATCGAGCTTAATTGTGGTGTCCCTCATGGCGTCATCCTGTCCCCAATGCTATTTAACATCTATATGAAGCTGCTGGGTGAGATCATCCGGAGGCATGGAGCGCAGTGTCATCAGTACGCTGATGACACTCAAATCTACTTCTCCATGACTACATCCTCTGTTCAGACTTCAGATGGTGTCTCTCCCCTTAATGACTGCCTTGCGGTGGTAATGGAGGCCAATCCAGACAAAATGAAGGTACTGACAGTTACCAGCCCGAAACCAGGTTCGGGAATACAACTCCCAGTCCTAGACGGAGTCACACTCTCCTCAAGGGACTCTGTTCGCAGTCTGGGGTTACTTCTAGATTCGTCACTTCACATGACTTGTCAGGTGAATGCAACGGTCAGGAATGCCTGCACTAATCTAGCAGATTATAGTTTTAGAAAGTTTCTTATACATTAAAAAAGTGTGAAACACAAAGATTAAAATACAAAGGAGGAGGAAGACAAATATTTTTAACTAATGTCAAATCATCTGTTTTGCAAATTTGTCTTGATGTGCAGTTTTTGAAGACAATTTCAAACTTATTCTGTACAAAATTTGTATGTGGCATTTTGCACAGAAAATAGCATTCCTACACAGAAAATGCTGCTTTCTGTGCAAAAATACAACATGCATTTTTTGTACAGAATAAATCCCAAAGTGCAAAGATTTTCATCAGTCCAGGATTCATCCCCAGTACTTGAGAAACATGTTTGTCAACCATTTAGCAAATATTTTCAAATATTCTTTAAATCCCTAGTTAGAACTGTCATTAATGTGATTGAATATATGCCTTCAAGTCATTTCTGACTTATGGTAACCCTAAGGTCTCCATCATCATAGTCCAATATTTAAACCACTACATCATGCTAGCTCTCTGATGTGGTTTAATATGAACCAGTATTCACTACTTCCCAGGGTATTGTTACCAGCTTGCTTCCCTTGTTATATAAAATTAAATTTCCTGACAATATAATCTTTTATGGTTAAGATTGGTTTAGAAAGCTGTTGGGGGGATCATTGTTGAGGCAGAGGAGGTTCTATACGAAAGGCAGTGCAGGTGCTTATGATTCATTCCTTATCCTTTAACTGTGGTTAAGAGAAAAATTGGCAATGCATATACATTGGCTCTAAGGTGAAGATACCTATACATTCTGAAATTTCATGTTTCAAAATAGTTTGAGTAGATGTTGTCAGACTCCTGGGAAATTGCTCATCTCTTCCCTGTTGTGTTTGGAAATAGATATTCATTCCGTCTAGTACATGGGTATCTGTCAGAACTTAGAAGGCTAGCTGTCATGTATTCACTCATATGAAACTGCAGGAACTCCAAGGGAAATGCAAAAGGGGAAGGGGGTACTCTTGTACTTTGTTTTGTGATTCTTTCAGATGGTTTCTTCATTTTCTCATGCTGTTTGCACACATTAAGCAGAAATGCATGACAATTCACTGGGAATATAAGGCTGTACAAGTGGTAGAAACATCATTTTACTTTTCATACAGGAGAAAGAGTGCACTCGCCTCTGTGCTGCTCTGTTTGTTCTGTGAGGTGCCTTGAGTCTGATATTACATGGCTCAGGCCCATCTTACCTCAGGGACCGCCTCTTCCCGTATGAACGGCCCATCTTACCTCTGGGAGGAACCTATTGCACCCTATGAAAACTAGGCTATCGCAGACCTCCCAGAGGACTTTTTCAGCTACCACTCCCAAGCTTTGGAACGACCTGCCGGACGAGATGCATCTTATTACATCACTTGCTAGTTTCAAAAAAGCTTTAAAGACACATCTCTTCTGGCAGGCCTTCCTCTGAAAAAATCATCAATTCCCAGCTCTGAAACGGAAATTGGGTAGATAACCTTGGTTGTCCTCTTTATTTAACTTTCTTGATTTCATCTATTGCTTATTTGCACAAGAATTGTTCATGAGATTGCACTTTGTTTTGAACTGTTGTCGATTTTAATATTTGCTGGTTTAATCTAATTTTAAGGGGGGGGGTGGTCGGGAAGGGGCACGATAGTTGTTTTAATCTGTATTTTTTAACCTTGTTGTACCCCGCTCCAATTACTTTGCTAGAGGAGCAGGTTATAAATAATAATAATGATAATAATAATAATAATTATTATTATTATTATTATTATTATTATTTTAGGAGAAAAGTTGAATATCAAATGATATAGACAAACAAACAGCTAGACAGACAGATAAGTTGCAGTCAAATGCATGAGGTGTGTGTTAAGTAGTGAGGATCATCCAGAGCAGTGCTCCTTAAAGTTTCTGATATGGGATGAAGGGAAACAGAAAAAGCATTTTCAAAAGGGAGATAATAAAAGTGCAATAAAATGATTATTGGAAAATGCAAAACAATGGATGCAACAATCTGTGTTTGCATACACAACATGAAGGTATTAGCTGTTGCAGCTGAGGAAAGAAATTATGACCTCAAAGACTGAAAAAACTAACCAACTGCTGCTCTTATTATATGTAAGGACATGCATACAACTCTTGAAATGCTTGTCCTATCACTGAAATTTAGATAAGGCAATTCAATGCTGAACTGTATTAAAGACTTGCATTTGGAATTCTCAATTGACTGTGAATATTTGTGATAGGATTTTGGAATGCACTTACTGCCACACATCCTGACTTGGCTGTGTCGCAGACAGCATCTTGAATCTTCTTAGGGCTTAATGGTTACATAACTGTGGTTTAGATAAGGGGATCTACTTTTTCTAGTGTTGTCTAATGCAGTATCCAATATCTCCCCCTCAAACAACAGTTGTGCATGGCAGTGTAATGGCTGATGGATGGGACCCAGCCACAGCTCTGTCCACAATCCAAAATGGCCAGTGATAACTCTCAAATGGCCACTGAGCAGCTTCCTTATGGTGCTACCAGGTTGGTCAGCTTTACTCTTTGTCTATCTCTCTGGTGTACAGACTTCCATATTAGTACACGGGCAAAGGTTTATGCTCTACCAGCTTCAAACAGGTTCTTAGCCAAAATGAAGGCTGACATCCTTTTTGTGAATTACAATGGTATAAATTGGAATGCGGCATTGCACTCACTTTCTTTGGATGCCAGAATTGTCTCTCAACCCTGCAACAACCAAAATAACCCTGCCCCAATTCTCAGCTATCCTCTGTAACTTCCCATTTCCTTATTGGTGGAGGTTGGGGGAGCAGCAGACAAAGTCCACCTGTTTTCTTATAGTTGTTTGCAGAGCAGGGACTAGAGGACCCATGGAAGTCACTGAAGATGCCTGTTGCTTTGCATCCATCTATAGGAAAATAGCCGGATGCTTGACCAACTTTAAGGGGCTATAATTGAGAAAGGGGGGAGGGTTGCAGGGGTTGGATAGGAGATGATACTAGCTATATCTCCTAATGCAGGATTATGGCTATTTACAGTGGTCATGATCCAGCTAAATTTAAGCATTTTAAAGTCCCACTAACTTCAAAGTGAGAAACTTTAAGGCATGCTTAAGTCACAGTGAGGCTGTAAAGCCCAAAACATTGGTTTCATTGTGCCTTAAGATTTGTTTTTCTTGCCTTCATTAAATGGCTTATTTCATTTTACCCAGCCTTACAGTAAGGCTAGTACCAAATCCAGGATTTTCTTTGGTGGTGGTGGTGATTCTCTTGTACAGTTAGGTTTTTATCCTTAGTGTTGCTAGTACTTCCATCTACTTGCTCACCCAGATGTGGTGGGTGATGGTTGCAGCAGTTGCCTTCACTTGCCTTTTCTTTCTGAATAACTGTATGCTGTAAGGGTAGGTAGGTGATGCTGAAGGGGTGGGCAACTTACAGCCCACATGATGTTGTTGGACTGGAACTTCCATAAGTCCTAGCTAGCCTATTCACAGTGGGGAGCACACCCATGTAATTTTGGCAGAAGCTATTTTTCCTTCTTAACTGTTGTTATGTCAGAGAATTGCCAAGTAAACAGGTGGTATTGAGGAGAAAGAGCACACATTCCTTCCACTGTATACCTATTTGCTTACTTATTCTTCCCTTCTAAGATCAACAGAAAGTAAGAGTGGAATTGCTCTTCTTTGCTGTCAGTCTTGCTCATTGGGGCAAGTGGCCCAGACAAGAAGTGGTGGTGCTGAAGCTGTGGGTTGATGGAGTGATGAATTTTCTCAGGTATTAGGGCCTCAGCAGTTGCCCAAGAATTATGACTCAGAATTTGGATCTCTGTTAGGCTGACCTTTAGTGACTTTCCCAGGATTGTTCCACGGATTTTTTAGATGAGCAAAATGTGAAGCTTATTTAATAGTAGAAACAAATGACTAGTAGACAAAAGCCTAGCTGTATGTATGTGTGTATATATATATATATATATATACATACAGTAAAGCAGGGAATGACTGAGTCTGCCAGGATTGAGTGAAAGCTTTCCTATAGCTTTGGATGCCATATGTTTTGTCTTATCATTTACACCATATCCCTTTGATCCTAATTATAGGGACAATGCTTTTTGGTACAATTCAGCCCATTTCTTCTAGTATTAAGATAACACCAAGGCTTTTGTTTTATCCCAACATACAATATGCTAAATTGAATTCAGTTCCTTTCTCTTTCAGTTGTAAAGATGAGTAACTGCATTCAAGTCCAAAGACTTCTAATGGCGTAGCACCATTATAAGATAAATTTTCAAATAACTAGCTGTCTTTAAATGTTATCCAAACGTTGCCCTCTTCATGTTTACGTCTGTTTCATCCAGAATTCTTAATAGGAAAGACAAAGAATACATTTAATTAGAACTCAGATTTATCTTTTGGCATTTCTACTACTGCTATGTTATAAATTATGACCATTTTTATCATTCTGTATTTTTTTAGTTTTTGTTTTGGTAAGAATAGACTCATTCCCATGTTGATTTTTTTCAGCTCAATGTTAAGTGCAAGAAGTTCATGAGAATTATTCAAAGTTACATGAAAAAGGGAAACCCTTATCTCCCCAAACCCTTTGGAATTGGATAATTAAACAGTGGTTCTAAATTGTTTGGATATTTAACCAGTGTTTGCTGTCAGTTTGATGGACTAAAGTATAGCAGTTTGAACTAAATCCAGACATGACAAGATATGCTCCTGTTCATTCATAAAGCAAATCAGGGGATGGGGATTCAGCCTGTGATGGATGGAGTTACATTCCACCTGAAATCTCAGTTTCCCACTTTGGGTGTAATCCTTGACTCCTAGGTGCTCAGGTTTCAGTGGTGTCCAGGAGTGTGTTTGCACAGTTCCTTGAGAAGTCAGATCTAGCTACAGTGACATATGCCTTGTGTTACTGTAATGCATTCTATGTGGGTCTGCCTTTGGAAACTGTTTGAAAACTTCACTGGGCTCAAAATGCTGTAGCTAGACTGTTGACTGGGACTGGTTTCAGGGGTCATGTGAACAAGGTTGCCAGTTAGTTTCCAGGCACAATTCAAAGTGCTAGTTTTGATCTTTAAAAAAAAATCAGTTCTCAAAGGCCTGGCTGTTGGCAAAAAACAGTGAGGAGGTTGCTGCTCTAGCTTCTCTAGGAAGGAGTTCCAGAGCTGGGGAGCAGCCACCAGGAAGATCCTCTCTTGTGTTCCCACTAAATGTGACTGCAAAGGTGGAGGGACAGAGAGCATGGCCTGTCAAAAACATCTCAAAACACAAACAACTTGTATGGAAGAATATGGCCATTGCATTGAACTATGGAGACCAGGGTTCGAAGCCCTGCTCGACCATGGAAACCCATTTGGTGATCTTGGGCAAGTTACACTCTGTCAGCCTCAGAGGAAGACAATGGGAAAAACTTCTCTGAACAAATCTTGCCAAGAAAACCACATGATAGGCTCACCTTAGAATCACCGTAAGTTGGAAATGACTTGAAGACACTCAACAACAACAGCAAAAAACAAATAACCGGGACCTTTTGTAGCCATAGCAATATTTTAATCTCATAATTGAGGCATTATTTATTTATTTAATCTCCTGCCTTTCTCCTGACACTTGACTCATGTTCTCAAATATGACTTTCCAACATTTTTACAGTCAGCCTGTTAGGGTATGCTGGAAAGCAGTTTGCTGCTGTTAGCGCGTACCATTTGTGTCAAATCCATGATACTGGGTATAGCTATATATTAATCAGCCGAGCCCCAAGAGAACATTCTGTTTTTCACTAAAGGACAAAGAGGGCCCTTTCTGCTCTAGTAGGGTAGAATTTCCTGAATAGTTATATGCTATTGCTCCTTCTGTGTATTGTCTGGCTGGCTGGATCAAATAAGTGTAGTTTTCAGACAGTGATGTTTTATTCTTAAGGCACCCATTCTAATGCAAACCATCTGGCCCATACCTGAGGTTACGAGATTGCCTACCCTGAATGTGACAAAGTCAGGATTGTACAGGGCAAACCTGCTTGTTTATTGATAGGGAGAATTGTTGCAAACTTATTTCAGACCCAGCCTTTCATAAATGGCCCGTTTGTGGCAATAAGAAAGTTTCAGTTTTACATTACCAAAAGTGGCAAGTAAAAGTAAATAGAGCCAGTGGAAAGAAATCTGCAATATTATTTATATGAGTGCCTTTCACATTTCTGTGGGTTTCTACACCCACAAAAAGCAAATTTGTCCATCTTGTCATTTCCTAAGAGAAGATAAGAACCCCATTTCATTGAGGGAAAACATTTTTGTATTGCAGCGGGTGAGGCCTGGTCTATCTAAAACCACATAAATGAGACAAAATTAGAGGTCTGGTTTGTGCTATTTATAGAGTGGGCAGATGCTCTGGACCTTTATATGGAAACCAGTATGAATAGTTGTGTTGTCAACTCACCTCTGTTTGCCCCCTTCTCTCGCCTCTTTCCGATCTCCTTACACAGTTGCTTTCATCAACCACAGAATGAAAAAAGAAAGAATTGTAGTCTTTCAGTAGCCAGGGACAAAACAAAAAGAGCTAAATAGGTTGGAGTCTAAAATAATAATAATAATAATAATAATAATAATAATAATAATAAATCATCATCCTGTAGTACTAGCAGAGCATGGGAAAGTTACTTTTCTGGGTGGTAGTTCTCAGAAAGCTGGGAATTTAGGGAGTTGTTGTCTAAAATGGAATTCTTTCAAGCTCTGAAACAGTGCAGCTCATTCCAGTAAGAAGAAGATGGCATCTGACATAACAATTTAGATCCAAGAATAAACAAGAATAAACTGTTTTGCTCAAACTCCCATCATGCTTTAGTGGGATTTTATACCCAGATATGAATATGGCTAAACTGTTTACTTATTTCCTCACTCAGAATCCTCTGAATCTCTTCTGCCTCCAATTTCTATGAACTATTGTTGTAAAATTTTTTTTAAATGAAACAAAATGGTAGTTAAAGAAGGATAAGATAACGTCTGAACCTTCTCCTCTTCATAATGATTCATAATGAAAATCTTGATCCAAATCTTAGTTCATTTTTACAAGTCACTGTCAATATCCAGAGAGATTAGAATTATAATGCTTTATCTTACTGGCCTGACTTTCAGGGAGAAAATGAGTAATGCTGGTTTCTGCAAGAAACATACAAACACCAACATGGGATAAACCTAGATATGCTTCACTCTTGTTCCCCCTCAGTCTTGTCTTTTCTAGACTTAACAGTGAATCATTGGGCTGTATTAAATTCATATAGTCTGTAGGACTTCAATAGTCTGTAAGCCAGGACTTCTGTAGGCCACTGCAGATCTCCCAGCCCAGATATCTGAATCCACTGCCTATTACATATTTTATGAACTGAATTACTGGAGTGAATCTGTGGTACCTAATAGCATGCTAATACTTCCATGTGATAAATCAATAATGCTATGAGTTTTTAAGAAATATAGTCAGCATCTTGAATTTCTTGAGCCTGTGAAACACATAGCTCCAGATGTCATAAATGTGTGCCCATTGAGGGGATCTATAAGTCTTTACATGACTACAGAGATTTGATACTTATACAAGTATGTGGCACTTTTGTGAGGTGCCAGGTTCTAGTTCCTGCAGAGAGAGCATACAATAGCATGTGACTTAGCTTCATGCATGTATCATCATCAGCATACCAGCAGATATGCTGGTGGCAGGGTTTGCCCCTGAGATCCAGCTCCCTTATTTTGCATTCATTCACTTGCCATGCTTATGTCATCTGAAGACAATCTCCAGCTTTTCATCTACCACTTTATGCAAAACCAAACAAACCACATAGTATTTCCTCCTTGGAATTCAACACTTTTCTCCCTAAATGTAAGTAAGCTATTATTTTTCCTCAAATTGAAACTAAATATAGCAGATGAACACATTTCCCAAAGATATGCATTTTTTATTTTTCCTGTAACAGACTTTTCTTTTCTCCTTTTATTTACTTCCACTTAGTTTTTTTAAAAAAATGTTTTAAATGCCCATGCTTTCTATAGGTGGAAAATAATTATATTTTAGTCCAATGAGTGTTTCTAACCTTGAAGGAGCAATAAATCCACACACTGGTAGGCTTGGAAAGCATGCTGATAAAGCAACACTGCAAAAATCCGATGATAAATGGGCTTTTAAAGACTGTTCCATCTTGATACTTTAATAGCTGCTTTCTTAAATGGAAGAAATATTATATTTCCAAATGTTTTGATGTGTCTTAGAAGTGCTCGTTGTTTCGGAACATATTTGGAACATAGATCTTTCTATGAAAGCATTCATGAGCTTTTCAAAGTCTTGTTTGTGTGAGCATACATACTTTTCTGTTGAAAAATGAACTTATATGTGTGAAAGCACAATATAATGATTAATTTTTTAAAGAGATAATAATAATAATAATAATAATAATAATAATAATAATAATTATTTATTTATAGCCCGCCCCTCTGAACTGGCAATCGGGGCAGGGTACAACATAGTTAAAAGCAGCACAAGTTAAAATACAACAATCCTATTCCCCTCACCCACCCCTTAAAATAGAATTAAATAGCTAAGAATTAAAAACATAGTACAAATAAAACATATAAAAGTGACTGCCCAAAGCTGTATGGAACAATTTCGGAGGGGGAGAAGAGGAACTAGGAGAAGGAGTTAACAGTAGGTATGGAGCTGGGAAATTAAATGTTATCTGGGAAGGCCTGCCGGAAGAGATGCGTCTTTAAGGCCTTTCTAAAGCCGTCAACAGATGTAATAAGACACATCTCATCCGGCAAGTCATTCCATAGCTTGGGGGCTATGGCTGAAAAGGCCCTCTGGGAGGTTTGTGTCAGTCTGGTCTTCAAGGGCTGTAACAGATTCCTCCCAGAGGACCGGAGTGTGCGGAGGGGATCATGTGGGGAGAGGCGGTCCCAGAGATAGGATGGACCCAAACCATGAAGGGCTTTAAAGGTTAAAACTAACACCTTGTATTGGGCCCGGAAACTAATTGGCAGCCAGTGGAGAGCTTTAAGCACTGGTGTTATGTGCTCTCTCCTGGATGTTCCAGTTATTAACCTGGCTGCTGTGTTTTGGACTAACTGCAGTTTCCGAGTTAGGCACAAGGGTAGCCCCATGTAGAGTACATTACAGTAGTCCAGGCGAGAGGTTACCAGAGTATGTACCACAGTTTCTAGGCCCCTTGTTTCCAGGAAAGGGTGCATCTGGCGTATCTGCCGAAGTTGATAACAGGCACTCCTGACCGTCGCATTCACCTGACTCGTCATGTGAAGTGACGAGTCGAGGAGTACCCCCAGACTGGGAACAGAGTCCTTCAAGGAGAGTGTGACTCCATCGAGGACTGGAAGTTGTATTCCCAAACCTGGCTTCGGTCCCAAGACAATGAGTACCTCCGTTTTATCTGGATTGAGCTTCAATTTGTTTTCCCTCATCCAGTCCATTACCGCTGCAAGACAGTCATTGAGGGAGGAAGTGCCATCTGAGGTCTGGGCCAACGATCTGGTCATGGAGAGGTATACCTGAGTGTCATCAGCTTACTGAAGACACAGAGCTGCATGCCTCTGAATGATCTTACCCAGCGGCTTCATATAAATGTTGAATAACATTGGGGACAGGATGGCGCCCTGAGGGACACCACAATTAAGCTCGATTTTAGATGAGCAACTGTCCCCAAGCCTCACCCTTTGAGATCTTCCGGAAAGGAAGGATCAGAACCTCGAAAAGCGGTGCCTCTGATCCCTAACTCCCTCAGTCGATCTAAAAGGATGGCATGATCTATAGTGTCAAAGGCCGCTGAGAGATCCAAGAGCACCAGCAGGGTCACACTACCCCTCAATACTCAAGCGGAGCTCATCGGTCAGAGCAACCATGGCTGTCTCAACTCCATATCCTGTCCTGAAGCCTAGTTATCAGGACGTTTCTGTTTTACCGGTATTAGTGGATTGTATAGCTGGGGGTAATCAGAGGCCAGTGAGCTTTGTACCAAAGCTCTTTATTTTCCAAGAGTGGATGGGTGCAGTAAGCAAAGATAGGATTTTCACATGAGACTACTCTAAAAAGCAATGGGAGATTTTTTGCTTTTCAGATGAGTTTGTGGGTTGTTTGGATATTTTTTTCCCCTTTGGTTTGGGCTTATGTTCTGTTTTTCTGGGCTCATTCAAAGTGGCAGTTTGTGCTGATTTATGCCACACCATTTTGATGTCATTCTTTCTTGTGACTTTCCCATCCAAGCACTGTCCTGATTTTTGAAATAACTTGAATAGAAAGGTGACATACTTCAGTTTTCAATTTAAAAAATTGTAATGAGACACTGGGGAAAAAACCAGATTATCACATGAGGACAGCAAAATATCTAGAACCACGTCTGGAGAAGAGAGTGACTGGTCACATCCACATCAAATATCACAGGCCACATTACTGCAAATACTGTTTTAGCTTGCATTAGCAGAAGCATAGTTTTCCACGTTGAGGGAAGTAAAAGTCCCAATACATTCCTGGCTGGTCAGGCCTTATCTGGTGTATTGTGTTTAGTTCTTGACACCTCATTTTAGGAAGGATATAGACAAGTTGGAGTAGGTTCAGAGAAGGGCAACAAGGATAACAAGAAGTATGGAGAACAAAACATATGAGAAAAAGTTGAAGGAGCTGGGTGTGTTGAAGAGAAGACTGAGGGGTTACATGTATGCACTCTTTAAAAACTTCAAGGGCTATCACCAAGAAGGGGGCAGGTTTGTTCTCTACTGTCCCAGAAGGTAGGACCACGTCAAATGCTTTTAAATTATAGGAGGGTAGATTTCAATTGAACATTAGGAGGAACTTCTTGATAGTAGTAATGGTTGGCAATGGAACCAATTGTCTAGAGGTGGTGGGATCTCCTTCTCTGAGTGTCTTTAAAAAGAGTCTGGACAGATACTCTCCAAGTCTTACCTGCAAATAATTTACTGAGGGTTGGACTCAGCCCATAAGGCCTCTTCCCACTCTGTGATTCTATGAAATGGCTTGAGATCTTAATACCGGAGAGGGTCCACCTCTCTCTCTATATGTCTGATTGATATTTATTGGAGGGCCCCTCCTCTGTATTCCATTAGTAGTGGATTTACACTGAAGCAAGACATGGGAGAGGGCCTTCTCTGTGATAGTACTCGATTTGTGGAATTTCCAACCTCTCAATTTTGACACCAAGTCAAAGTTTGGCTTTTTATTAAAGCCTTTAGGTCTAACTGATTTTTATCCAGACTGTGTATATTTAATGGTTGCAACTATTTAAAATTATTTTAACCAATTTTAAATTGTCTGGCATTTCAATTAACGAATTGTTTAACATACTTATAATCTTTAGAATTGTTGTTATTATTGACTGTTTTAATTTGATTTTATTGTAATCAGCCAGTAGATCTTTGGATGTTGAGTAAGGTATACATCTTTATATACACAAGTAAGTTCATTATGGTGAGCTGATGTGGACATGATAGTATGGTACTGAGCCTCAAATCTGAAGTGAAGCTGCAGTTTTTACACACGTAATTGGTTTAGCCTAGGGATAGGCAAGGAACTTGTGGACTTCAGTGTCTACTACCTCTGTTTAGCATGGAGAGGGATACCGGAGGGTCACAACACCATCATTCCTTGATCAGACCTTTATTTGGTTCATTTTAAATATCTGAACTCTACTTTCACTCTTCATGTTTTACATAGAAAAAGTGCCACTATCCACATAATTTTACACTAGGGATGCTATTCTTCACTAAATTAGTTCTCAAAGGAAACAATGAGTCATTTTATCAATTTTCTTCGAACATCTTCAAAAATAATTTTTGAAAGATATTCACAATTCAGGAGTTTTTTAGGGCAACATTCTCATGTGTTATCATTGTCATACAAACAGCAGTTTGACATAGGAAAAAGAATTTTCATTCTGTTTTCTGCACAAAAAAATCTGTAGTTGGGGGCTTATTTTGCCACAAATCTCCATGTATTGTTTTTTTAAACAAAATGTCATTTTGTTTCACAGAAATATTATTTTCCTATGTAGAACATGCTATTTTCTGCATAAAAATTCCACATGTGAATTGTGTGTAGAATAAGTTCCAAACCATGAAGATTTTTATCCATGCAGGATTCATCTCATCAGGGTTTCCTGACACTTGGGAAACATTTTTTTTTTACCATTTTCCAAATATTTTTGAATATTCTTTCCATCAATATACCACACTAAAAGGATAAATTGCAGTCTGGCCATTCCTCCCTTGAAAACTCAAGAGTTAAATCTCACTGGGAAATCTTCTGGGCAGCTGGAGTTCAGGCTTCATAGATGGCCCTGCTCCAGGGCTTCCAGTAGTTGCCAAATACTTTTGGGGGAAGGGGTGGGATGAATCATTACAAAGCAGAACAGTCTTAAGAGGTTGTCTCTGTGCATCATAAAAAAGCAATAAATGGCATAAACAATTCTCTTCCCCCAAACTTCTCAAAATTCTGAGAGAATTTAAAGTCATTTGGAAACTATCCAGAAAAATGCACATTTAAGAGTGCTATTTTTGTCCTACAGCACTCATAAAGCCCCTCATTTCTATCCCCTTTCCTTCCTCTGTTTCCTTGCCTTAAATTTGTTCTGAAATAAAATAACACATTCAGTACGTGAAAAGCAAAGGTGCTGGTTGCCTCTTCAAGTGAAAAATATTCTCAGCTGAAGGTTTGACCTGTGAAGACAGTGAAAGACTCTTCGGCATTTCAATTAGTTTTGTATCTGGATCTACTTAACTTCTGAAATTCTCATAGGTCAGAGAAGTTATTTCATTGAATTACAACCCCTAGAATGCTCCAGCCAGCATGGTCACTGGATGCTGGAACTGGCAATCCAAAAATGTAACACAGCAGCAACAACAATAGGCCTCCTTTTTATTCAATAGTCACTTGCACAATTATGATCTGCGATGCTAACTAAGGATCCATCTGAATCAGTTCAAAGTGATGGTGCCAGAGAGGACCATGCCACAATTCTTGTGGTCCTTGCTGCTATCATTCATATCCAGAAAGAAGGCACTTTCATATGTTTAAGCATTTGAGGTTGGCTCACCAGTTACCTCCTTGGCTGGCCAAGTCATTAAAACAAATAACAAATAGGCCAAGGGTTCCGGTCATCATGACACAAGTAAGCAGTTGCTTTCTCAGAGGACAATGACTCAATGAATCAAGTGAAGCTTTTTGTGCTTGCTGTTTGTGTTTTCTTATCTGCTCTTGATGTCTTTCATGCTAACATGTTTTTCTCTTCTGGTGAGCTGACATCATAGAAAGACTATTACTGAAAGACAGATTCCCCATATGAATCTTCTAGAACTTTAGGATTTAACCAGGAAGGAGTTATCTCAGTCCCACCACTATCATAGGAGTTTTACAGACCACTCAAAGAAGTGCCCAACTGGGGCCAGGGCTGCCTCACCAGCAGCCTTGCGGCCCCAATTCCCCAGGCCATGGAGAAATAGCAAATTGCCGCTTCTCTGTGGCCTGAAGCAGGGTGCAGCAGACACCCCGGGTGCCTGCTGCACCCTGCCATGCACAGCGCTCCCGAGGGGAGAAAGAGGCTGCCGCTGTGGCCCCCTTCCCCTCAGCCTCCTTGGCACCACTGTGTGAAGGCTGTGCCAAGGACGTGCATGCCCAGAAGGAGGAGCTCCTTCTTGTGCTGCAGAAAGGGAGACATAGGCGCCCTCCTGCAGTGCAATAACATCAGGCACATGGCACGCCATCTAAATGCGGTGCGTGCCATGATGTCATGGCAGTGCACACGTATGGATGGCGTACTGTAAAGATGGCGCTGTCCATAAGTGTTAGGGCTGGGGAGTATGCGGTTGCTGCACGCTCCCTAGCTCTAATCATGCCCCAGTGACAGCCCTTTTGGGCCATCTGTACTGGGCTATAGGCTCATATGGTGAGGACATGAGAGAGAGCCTTTTCAGTGATTGCTCCCAGGTTATGGAACTTTTTTCTGCAGGAGGTTTGGTTGTCCTCCTGTCTCCTTTCCTTTGTGTGGCAGGCAAAAACTTTTGCACCCATGGAGGATTCTTATTGGAGTGTTTGCTATGGTGAGTTTTTAATGGTTTTATATTTTTACCTTAATATTTTTAAGGATTTTGCATTTTTGACTTGCTATTTTACTGTGATGCTTTACTTTTGTTTTAAAAGTGTACTGTTTTATTGTTGTTGTTTTTAAGCACCTTTTGTGAGCTGCCTTGTGTCCATGAAGCTCACAAAAGGTGCTTAAAGACATCAACAATAAAAAATACACTTTTAAAACACAAGTAAAACATGACAGTAAAATTGGGAGATAGGTAGCATATTAACAAAAGAAAGAAAGAAAGAAAGGGCAGATAGGTACATGGGACAATTTTATCAGGTGCTGCATGGAAAAATTATTGGCTCTTTTGATAAAAATTCTTGTAGCAAGGATATGTTGAGAGAACTGAAGTCAGACCCTGCTTTGGTCAATGTCTATACTTTTAGCTGCAGAAAGCCTTTTGCTACCCATTGTCAAAGTGCAGAGCTCCTTCTGCTGCAAGGTAACTCATGACCACAGTCCACCAGTGCCTTGTACTATCCAATAGGCACACATCCCATGAGAATCTGAGACCAGGTAACAGGAATATTAACTCCCTTGCTTTCCACAGAGCTTTTTGTGTACAGTGGTTTACCCTGCTTCTTTGCTGTTACTATCAACCCCAGAGGAGAAAACCAAGAGGAGAAAACCAAGAGTTAAAGGATCTGGAAAGCAAACCCTACAATGGATAGTTGGAGGAGACTGGATATGTTTCGCTTAAAGACTGACAGCTGTCATGTGGAGCATGGAGTGAACCTTGTTTTCTGCAACTTCATTTGTTAGAATTGAAACCAATGGATTCAAACTACAAAAAAAGAACAGAAGACACATTAGGAACATCTGCTTGATGATAAGAGATATTTGACAATGGTCTAGAATCCATCAGAACGCGGTGGACACTCTTCACTGGATGTCTTAAACAGACAGATGTTTACCTCTTAGGGGTGATTTAGATGAAAAATGAATGAGCCGGCTTTGCTTTCTGTGAAATTTGAATGAGAGAATGCACATATATAGATACAAATTATGCATATGCACATTTTATGCAGATTTTATGTCCTGTAGGCTTCAGGCCTGAAATAGTTATATGTTTTCAGTGCCCTTCAAGTAAACATTAAATTTTGCAGTGGAGATGTTCAGCACAAATGCGCGTGAAGCTACAGGCATGGGGCAGTGGGAATGTAACAGGGGAAAAGGGAAGTCATACATGTTTCCATTCTTGCTCTTCACACAGATAGAACTGTGAAAGTAAGAACAAGTAAACTGGACTGTTATTTTTAACTAATCCTTTGCAAGCTCCATGGTCCACAGAACCTTTGTATCCATTTCCAATTACTCTCAAGAACTGTTGCATATTTAATCTATCCAAGGCAGACAGACCCCTTAAAGAAGAAGTCATTGATTTTTGTTTTTGTTTTTGTTTACAGCTCTGTAGATGTAACAAAAAGGAACATTTTCCCCAGTCTAGGAGAGCTAGCTCCAGAGTATGTTGTTTTAAATAGTGCCATGGCTATTCAGGGTCTTCCTGTAATGATCCCAATTCTATTAGATACACTAGAGATAATTTGCTGACCTAATGCCCACGCCTTTCCCAGTTTGCTGATATGGAGCTGGACAGTCACTTATTTTTGTTCATATGATCCTTGCTATGGGTCTCCCTGTTGACTCAACATGGTATCTGCTCAACCTTTCTTGACACCATACTTCTTGAAAATACACCGTTGAAAAAAAATGCTTATAGTTTGCTAAAACAGGTAGTGATCAAGCAGTAATTTATCACCAAGTCTTGGTAGTGAGCAGAATATTCCGTATGACTCAGGAGTATTATTGAGCACAAGTATGTTTGCTTACTATTCACATATGCTGTTCCTTAGTGGCACGTGCAGCTGAAGTTTCAAAACATTTTGTATAGATTATTTGTCTCTAAATGGTGAATGGTTAAAGAATCCTGTCATGTTCTGACAGGAAAGTGTCTGGGGCTGGTATGTCAGTCTTCACATATTTTTCTTTTTGTATGTGAGAACAAACAAATTCAGGAGTTTTATTCTAACTGGGTGTGATTACAAAAGTCTTCCCCTCTATTGGAATTTATTTGTACCAATTCTGTGAAGTTTTTGTTGGGCAACATATTTACACAATGTTTTGTGCAAAAAATTATGGAAACAAATAACACAGTGGTCTTTGTGCTCTTGAACAGGAGTATAAAAATCTTGCTGGAAGTTGCCCAGTTTTTTTGACAAGATGTCTCAATATATTAAGAAATACTTTCTCTCTGAGGATTAAAAAATTCAAATATTCTTTGTCTGTGGCTGCTTGATCCATCACTGAATGAATAATATGCTGTTCTGTTGATATATATGTCCATTAACCTCAGCAGTATGTTGAGAGGGTTTATCTTCCCCATTCAAATCCCTTTTATCCAAGGACATGTCTTGTCTAAAAGAACTAATTGGACACTTACTGCTCTAGTGACTCTTTAGCATGCCCGTCATTGTAAGCTTTAGCTAGCATTACTCCATTTCGGTCCCAGATGATCTGTGATTTTCTCAGCAACATGAGCTTTCCATAATGCATGAGCAAAAGCTACCAAGGAACCAGTGTACCTGGACATAAGTTATTGCACTGGGCAGTTAGTTGTGATGACAGGGAGGAATATTTTTCCACTTCAGAATAGCTTGCCATGCTTATTTGTTTGTTTCATCTTCTTTAGCAGCACTTTTTGCATATGTTGACAAGGGTTGCAAATAATTATGCATTTGAACTGTGGATTTTACCTGCGCAAGTTGCAAGTTGATTTGTTATTGTTAGACCTGTTTTTCTGGCAAACATTTATCAAAGAAGGATTGTCTTCTGTAGTTACCTGAAGAATAGCCTCTTTGCTTCTCTTCACAGAGCTGCCTGGGAAAACTGAAGAGGTGGACATATATCTAGGTCATACAAATGGGGTGACCTTTACAAAAGCAAATGCAGATGCTTGGAAAATGCATCCACAGGGCTGAACACTACTTCCAGACAATTTAGAAAGGAATAGATGAAAAGCTTCTGAAAAATGACATTTTGCAAATGCTGCATCTTTTCCAAGATACTTTGCCATTATCTCCCTCCCCACACAGATTCACCTTGCTGTTCTTGTCTGTGTAGTCATACTGTGTAGATTTCCTTATCTTAAACAATGGGATGATCCCTCCTGGTCCTACTTTCCAGACACACTGTGGATTCACTTATATATGGCTTGTGAATTGGTGGCCCTTTCAAACTGCAAAATTGTAGCACCATAATTCCACTTTAACTGCCATAGTTCAATCCTATGAAATCCTGGGATTGGCAGTTTAGGGAGGGGCATTTAGAATTATCAGACAGATTGCTGTGGTGCCTCACTAGACTACAAAGTCCAGGATGATCTAGGAAGTAGCTGCAGCAGTTAAAGTGGAATGACAGTGTTCTAACTGTGTAGTCTGAAAATACTCAAATATAGCTAAGGTGGAGAGATAGGTGGTTCCCATTTCTAATCCTGTCTTCCAGGCATTGTGCAATAGTGAACATACTGCCTTCCTTCACCACATTCCAGAAATACCCAGTGCAGCACTGGACATATGCAAAAATAATGTGAAAATCAGAATCTCAACAACAGGATTTTTTTTTTAAAATATATGGTTTCAAGATTGATTTGCAATTTGTGATTTGTTTATGAGATGAACAATGATGCTTTCTATAAGTTTGTCCCCCATCCCCAGCTTGGCTGTTGTTACCCATTTGAAAAAGAATATTTGGAATTCACACTCCCAGGATGCTATCACATGGAGGAGGCAAATGTCATGAAAAGGTTATTAAATAGTGGTAATAGCACGATTGGGGAGGAAGATTATCACACCTCCACACACTTCTTAGGTTCGTGTCCTGTGCGTAAACTGTAATGGACGTGTCTTTGAGTAATAACAGGAGTTTCCTTTTAAACTGTTTACACATGGGACACAAATTGGAGAAGCATGTGGAGGTGTGATAATCTTCCCCCTGATCGTGCTATTACCACATTTTAATCTTTTTTTCATGATGCTTGCCTTCCATATGAGAGAGTCTTTAGGCAAATTCTTTACTGTCACTTGGCTGTCAACTGTCTAAAATCAGAAAGTCTGGTATGTCAGCGCTGCTCATATGGTTCATATTTTCTCATCTCTTTTTACTGCCCATACTGTAGTATCTGAAACGTATCAAGTTTTTAGAAATCTGAAATTTACCAGGGTGAGATAAAGGTGATGAGATAAAGACATAGAAGATTATTGCATGGGAAATCCATGCTGGGATAGACATGGGTTGTACGGTAACTGCCTGGAATGGATCTTTTTGCACTGCCTGATGCTGGGGCAGTAGGCAGCCCACATCCAACCTGGGCTTCTCCAGATGCTTTTAGTAAATGTGGTTTTCCTATTCTTGAAAAGCTGCCAGAGAAGCCTGGGCTGCCTACTGCCAGGGCACTGGGCAGTGCAATAAGATCTGTTCCAGTTGGTTAAAGGCCATGTCTATCCTGCCATGGATTTCCTGTGCAACAATCTCCATCCCCATCTTTTTCCAAGACTGATTAGCAGTGCTCTGCCTTATCTATTTGGCATGGATTTTGTATATTGATCATAAATGGGTAGATGTTCTCAGAGTTCATCTTTGCTCATAATAGTACTTCTCTAGCTTTTGTCAAATTTATTTAATTGATTTATATGCTGTTTTTCTACGGAATGGGACTAAAATGTGCCTCTTCTGTTTTAGCTAAGTATGAGGAATATTGAATCAGTGTCCTTTAAATATGATGCCATCTTAGACATTGTTAATCACAATTGTTCCAATATGCTCAAGGCCTCCCCCTGCCCCTCCCATCAGATGTCTGGTTCTTTTGCTAAATGACAGGCTTGAAGGTCATTGTCCTGTAATATGGTTACATGGATTCTTCAAGATCTTTGCTAAGAGGTGGGTATGTGGTTGGCTTAATTAGTACCTTCTGCTTCCTCTTGTAGTTCTTTTGCTTTAATTTAGCATTTCATAGTTTTGTCTATCTGTATGTATTTCCTGGGGCAACATTGCTTGAGACTGGAAATCTGCTAAGAACTTTTCAGTCCCATTTTATATTATATATCTAAGGGGCAATGATGCCAGCTAAGTAACATATACTCAAGGTGCTTTAGGATCAAAACATGAGCTCCGGTGATATATAAACACAGTAAAACCTGGGAGGTTTTTTGTTTTACTTCTAACATACTGGCAGATTTTTCATAGGAAACTACATGTTATTTCCCCCACTTAGATCTTGATTTTGAAGAAGAACAGCACCAGCCTGTTTTGCTAGCATTACTGTGGATTGTGAAATGACATCATCATTTGTGTTACAGCATTACAGTGTTTTAAAATACAAAGGCTGTGTTACAGTATTACAGTGTTTTAAAACATAAAGGCTGTTGGGCAGTTATGAATGCTTGTGATCAGAGCACAGCAGGATGATGTCTCAAGCCCCCCTGCACCAGCAAGCGACAGTGGGAAAAGGAGTTGTAGCAAGATTCCTACTTCTGGTTGTCACACCACAGATTGCTAGTGGAAGGGGGCTGAAAACATCATCCTGCTGAACTCCAGTCTTCAGCAGAACAGATTGCCATTGCTGAATGTAACTTCTGGCTTTTAAGGTAGATTTGAGGAGTTGGATCAGGAGATGATATTCTTAATTATGTCAGTGATGGAATTCTTGTTATCTGCTCAATAACTCCCAGTTAATGCTTTACAGTTTGACATTGCGTGGCCTTTGCATTTGAGGTATTACCGTATATACTTGTTTATAAGTCGAGAAATTTATGCCCGAAATTGGACTCTAAAATCATGGGCTGACTTATATAGAGAGCAATAAGTTAATACTGCTTATAAAGTTCCTAAAAGAAATATCCACATCTGTAGCCAGGGATCTTTAAACAGCCCTCTGTTTGAGTCCTTGCAGGTGCTCTCCTCTATGTGTGTGTAATCCTCCAGCCTTCCCTCACGGCCAGAACTAACAAACGGTTGCTGGGGCAAGAGAAAGAGAGTGTGCTGAGGCTTGCACCCCGTTTTGCAAATCATGAGCTTTGGAAATCATGGGGAAGGGAAGAGAGAGAGAGAGAATGAGAGAGAGAGAGGGGTCTTTACCCCATTTTGCAAGTCATGAGCTTTGGAAATCCTGAGGGTGAAGGGAAGAGAGAAAGAGAGAGAGATCTGTACCCCGTTTTGCAAGTTATGAGTCTTGGAAATGCTGGTGGTAAAGGGAAGAGAGAGAGAGGTTTCTACCCTGTTTTGCAAGCCACAAGCCTTGGAAATGCTAGTATTACAGGGAAGAAAGATAGAGAGGTTTCAACCCTGTTTTGCAAGACATGAGCCTTGGAAATGGTGGTAATAAAGGGAGGGGGAATGTGTGTGTGTGTGTAGGCTTATTTTCCCATTTTCCATGCCAAGACTGTGATCCTTGGGAGAGGTCCAGAGAGGGAGAAGTAGGCAGGAAAATGGTGCTTTGTTTTCCCCTTTAGATCTTTTGTAATATGCCCCAGAGTTTGACCCTCGACTTATCCATGGGGCATATAAAAATCCAAGATTTTGGTCCCCAAAACTGTCCTCGACTTGTACATGATGTCGACTTATACACAAATATATGGTACTTATATCTTCTTCTTCTTGTATTTTTAAAAAATTCTGCCTCTTCCTGAAGTACTTAACAAGTACAACAAAGAAAGCTACAAACACATATTGACCAAGACAAAAAAGTTTTGTTGAAAATGCAATTGAACTATCTATAGATTAAAAAAACCTTTGAAATTATATTAATCAAAAAGCAGGAGATTAAAATGGTACAGCACACTAAGTCCTTTTCTTGTAAATCAGTTACTGTGCAGGTCAGGCACCAAAACAGGACAGACAACTGGCTGGAGGAAAAATGGCCACAACTTTATTAGCTGGAACATAACAAGAACATATCTATAGGGTTGGCCCAAAGCATAAGGTATGGATCGGGACATCAACAACACCATGGTTGTTTGATGTATGGTTGCTTGTAAATCCAGCATCGGGATGACTTAGGTGCCAAGCCCCACCCTATTGCACAGTTACACAACTGTGCTGCTTCAATTTGCAAGGCACTCTAGTCACTGGGTGTTAATCGACTGTGGCCCCCGCACTGGCCACACTGTATTGCTCCTTACACCCGGGTCATGAGGACACCTGATCCAGTGCCAGAGAGCCCTGGAAACCCCTCACACCAGATCCAGGCCTATGCTGCCGCCCCGCACTAGTTGTGACAATAAACACCCTCTAGGGAGGGAGGGTGGGAGAGCTGAACTGGCAATGGCACAGAGGGGTGCCCTGCATGGCCTTATAAAGGCCCAACTGCCACGAGGAGGCTGAGAAGGAGGCACTGCCCTCCTCGGATCCTCGAACCAATAGGATGGTGAGACGAGCAGCCACCAGCCAATCATGGGCCCAGCCTCCAGCCCAATGAAGCCTAGGATATGAAGTCCCTGTAATATGGCAGGCTCCCTTCCCACTTGCTCCGGTGGCCAATAAGATGTGAGCCCGCTCTAGCAATGGCTGCCGGGGCAACTCCGCCATGGGAGCGCAGGAATTGGCGCTTCCCGCGTGCAGTAACCATGCTGACCCATTTAATCGGGTGGCGCCACTTCTCAAGAGCCTGTTAGACTAAAAAGCTCTTCACTGGCTGATGAAAGGATAATAAATATGGAGCCATCTAACTTTATCAGGAAGGCATTTCCAGAGTCTGGCAACAGCCACTGAGAGGGACCTCCCTCGCACTTTAACTAGAGGGTGATCAAAAGAAGGGCCTTTTCTGAAGATCTCAGAGGTTGTATAGGTTCCTTCAAATAGCCTGGACTTAGGCTATACAGTGCTTGATAGGTCATAGCCAGCACTTTGAATGTTGCTCAGATACAGACCAGTAGTCAGTGGATCTGACTTTCTGTGACCAGCCCTAGTTAACAGGGCATTTGCAACCATAGCTCTTTGGACCAGCTGAACTTTCTTAACATTGTTCATAAGCAAGCCTACATAGACTGTACTATAGTAATCTAAACAGGAATGTGTTGCCAGGGCTAAACATGCATGTTTCAATAAGTGCGTTTGGTATACTGGTTTTTACAATGCAAATGGGCTTTTGGTCACTGCAAAAATCTGAGCACCCACGTTTACTGTTGATTCCTGGACTACACCCAAAATGTAAGCCTCAGTCTTCAGGGAGAATGTAACCTGATCTAGCACAGGTTGAATTCCCATTTCCTGATCTGTCTTTCAAATAATTAGGAGCACTTCTATCTTGTCTTCAGCTTCTGTTTGTTTGCACTCATCCAGTTCATTAATGTCAAGACACTGGTTTAGAAGCAAAACTATTTCCTTGGATTCAGATAGTAAGGCATAATAGATTGGAACATCATCAGCATACTTGTGGTTTCAAACCCCCAAACTCCAGAAATCTCTCCTATAGTTTCATGTATGAGGGACAGAATGGAATCCTGTGAGACTTCACATGTCAGCAATTAAGTTGCTGGCCATGCATTGCCTTCTGTGTTCATCCCTTTAAGAAGGAATGGAGCCACTACAGAATAGTGTCCCCATATCTCATTTCAACAAGTTGGCCTAGAAGGATACCATGGCCAACAATATAAAGCTAGTACACACTCTGTTATTTTGTTCAGAAATTCAGTATCTGAGACTGGCAAGTAATTATCCAACAGAGTAGGATTCTAGTAATTTTTAAGATCTAGATTGCCTTGTTATTATTTTTGTTTTTTATGATGAAGATGAGATAAAGCTCACGATCCCTTGTGTAAGGCCTTCTAAAGTCCCAAAAGAGGAAGGATAGAACCTATTAGGTTCAGCCACTATCTCACCTCTGCATTAAAAAATATGCCCAGACAAAGGGAAGATTTCTTATATGATGGACATTTGATTGTTTCCCTTTAACTGTGCCATGTTTGCATTGTTTGAGCTGACAAATGCAACATTTATAGCCTACAATGCCTGGTATTCATTGGCAGCATACCATCCAAGTACTAATCAGGGCTGAATCGGCTTAGCTACCAGATCCTGTCTGATCTGGGAGGTTAGGCTGGGTTAATATTTGGATGGGAGAATGTCAACAGATACCTGGTGCTGTAGGCTATATTTCAGAGGAAGGGACTGGCAAAACCATCTATAAGTATCCCTTGACAAACAAAACCCCATGAAATTCATAGGGTCATCATAAGTAAACCAGTGACTTGAATGCACATACACACACCTGATGTTTGATATTCATTTTATATGTTCTTTCACTATAACATAGTGTTATTCTTCTATGTTTGCTTTATTATTTTCATGAACTTTTCTCTCTGTACTAGGGGAGCTTTGTGGCACATGCTACACAGGGTGGATTGTTTCATCTACGTTGAAATGCAATGTGCCTCAGAGACATCCCAGTATTTCAAAGACATCACTATAAATTTCTGAGGCTTTGTGCTTTTGCTATATCCCTTGTATTTTCCCCTAATCAGATGGTATTGTTGATTCGTGATGTTCTCCGCGTTAGCTGTTTCCTAGGGTCAGACATTCTTGCTGTTAAGAAAGGCTTGCCTGGGGTTTACACTATGGATTATAGATGTCTAGCTGGTATCTTTTCCATTGATGTAATATAATTTGCCACAGGGAGGTGAGGATAGTGTCATCAAACAGTGACAGTTTGGTTTTGCTTGTTGATCATGATTTTCTTGTTCAATTTTTTTCATGCTAAGAAAATCTTTGGGTTATATCCTTGCTAGCTAAAACATACAGTAAGAGGCAGTGTCTAGTAGAATAACTAGCACAAACCACAGCTAGCCTAATGAAATCATAATGAGAACAACAAACTCAAGTCCAGCTGTCTTGTATCCCATCCTAGAAGAAAGACAGGGTACAAATCCGATGAATACATAAAAATAAAAATATGCAATGGCTTGTGGAAAGTTCAGTGGAGTAACCTGGACAACTGATACAGTGGCTTTCAGGAAGAGATATTGCTCCCCAACAGCACTATCTAGAGTTTGTAAACAGTTGCAGAAGTGGAATCAAAGTACTGGATTTGACAGGTTCTTAAAGATGAACATGGAGTCTCTGCAAGCTTTGCCCTAGAAGAACAATTAAAGGATGACTTATGATCTATTTGGCATCCACCCTGTTGCTCCACATCAGAGCTCCAAGGGAATCAGTGCCAATGGAACAAACCAGCTTACTGTCTTAGACCAGGGGTAGGTGAAGTGTACCCCATAGAGGTCCCACTGCCCCCCTTACTATTTTAGTGCTCAAAATACCATTTAAAAAGAAACCAAAAGGGATTTACTAGTTCTTTTCTGTTTCTTCAAAAAGACAATTCCTAGTTTAAAATATGCCTATTGGGAAAATATATTTAATTGGTACTTTGTATCCCTTAAGTTTTCTGAAGTGCAGTTTACATTTCTGTGTAGAAGAAAATGGTGGTGGTGCTGGTGGGATTGAGGTTTGATTTAGGCATTGTCTTCACTGACCAGGAAACTCTAGGAGCAGCCTGGAGTATCCTGGGCCCTGTAGCTGCCCCGACCTGTCCCGTTACCTGGCACTCCATTACTGCACTGCAGTGACTATCTGCATGGGTGCCCCACTGGCCCATCCAATGCATCCACCACTGCTGTGGGCCACTCACATCTGAGGTCAAAATGAGGTCACAGGAAGATGTCCTCAGAACAAGCACCCACGGTAATAAAGGTGGCTGATGTACCAAGCAGCTGAGAGGGACGCCAATGCAGACAGCTATTACAGCATGGGAATGGATGGCTCTGGATCATTCAGGAAGATCGGAGCAAGAAGTATATTAACTTAATGCATTTTAAGGTGGTAATACCCTGGTGACTGTAATGCATTATTGGAAAATAATGTGTTGGCCAAAATAATGAATCAGGAGAGTGACTGAATGTTGTGAGACCAATAGTTTGCTCATTGCAAGCACATTCTTCAAGCAGCTAAAGAGGTAACTGTATAAAAGGATGTCACCTGCTGGCCAATAAAGAAATCAAACAGACTGTATAATTGGAAGCGTAAGATAGAGAAGCTCTATTCTTTCTGTTAAAAAGCCAGGAGCAGATTGCGGCACAGGCCATGAATTGTGAATTCATTTACTCTAATCAAAAATTACAATCATCGTGGCAAACTGCATTCTGAAGAACATCCCTGTAAAATTTAAAGACCATGTACAAAATAGATTTTTACTATTAAGTCTAATTAACCCCTACAGAATCCTACGAAGTCATCTGAGTCATTATAGTTTACCGCACAGGCACCAGGCATGGGATGGGAACGGTCCAAATGGGACTAGGAAGAGTACAGAATGAGTGGGAGGATACATTTTACTGCACACAGGAAATCCCTCACTCATTCTGTTCCCTTCTTTTCTGTTCCCAATCCATCCCAGAGGAGGCGATTTTTGAGAACTGTTCTGAACAGTTCTCAAAAATCTCCTCCTTTGGGATGAATTGGGAATGGAAGGGAACGGAATGGAATGGGGACTTCTTTGTGCAGTAAAATGTGTCCCTCACTCGTCCCCCCCCTTGTTCCCAGCCCTTTTAGTTCCATTCTCCTTCTGTTCCATGGACCCCCTGTGTGATAATTTTCTTAGCTTATAGCTTATGCTGCTATCAAACCCCATGGGCCGGTACAGAGTGCTCCTTCAGGGCAGCCTGCACCTGCCACTTTCCGCAGAGGATTGGGGTCAGGGCAACTGCAGCGGCAGCCCAGAGGCCCCAATCTGCTACTTTTCCAGGCTAAAGAGAAGCAGCAAAACATGCTCTTGGCAATCTGGCTGCTGCAATTCACGTGAGAGCTCCTTTGTGGTGGCACCGCAACCAGGAAGTTTCCTCCTTGTGATGCCACTTTCAGTTGGATGTTCAGTGATGGCAATGGCATCATGGTTCCCCCCCCCCCCCCGTGTGGACGGGAGGCTGCCATGATGCTGGCATGGTCCTGCACTATAGTTCCGGAGCATGTAGCTGTACGTGCTCCGGAAGCCTAGAATCGCTGCGACCATGCCGCTTCTTTCCTCAACTTTTCCATCTCCAAGCTCCAGGAAGACAATAGCAGTTACAGAAACTAGGGGCCCACCACACAGTTATAGATCTATAATTCCACTTTAAATACCATGCCTGCATCTTTTGGAATCCTGGGGTTTGTATTTCGAATTCTATGACTGTTAAGGTGGAATCACAGCACTATTCTGTACTGTGAAAAGATCTCTCAAGATCTTTCTGGATGCTTGTGAGAAGAGGCAACAGTCCAGGGAGTAATTCAAAAGGCAGCATGTCTCCTATCCCTTAACCACAGCAACCATGTCAAATATTCTAAATGAGTTGTTGTAATTTCAATTAATTTCCAAAACTGGTGTTTTCTTGGCAGGATTTGCTCAGAGGGGGTTTGCCTTTCCCTTCCTCTGAAGTGGAGAAAGTGTGACTTAGAGAAACTGATAAAGCAAGTATCAAATACTCTACTTGTACTGAAGTGAATGTAAGTAGAACATTTTTTCATACCTTGTCTTCCCATGTTGGCAAGATCAAGGCTTGAGGATATTGGAGCTGGATTGCTGGGGGACCAACCCAGCTGTAGATCTCATTTGTGCAGGCAAATGCCTGAATAAGCCTTTAGTCTCTTGGCAGTTACGGTACACAACGACAGCTGTGTTGACCATAAAGAAAACTCTGCATTAGGGTAATGTCCTTTATGAGGCCAAATTCATCTCCAAAATCACAAAAGGCCATGTCAACTTTTGAGATTGCCAGATCCCTGTCAAGCAAGGTGTTGTAAAATGCAGAAAAAAGCAAGGATGGGGAAAGGGAATAGACCCTAAATAAAAAAATAAATAAAGGCAAAACAGTCTTCATTTTAAAGTCCTTATAGCCTTATCATATCTTCAGTTGTGATGAGGGGAAGGGTTGAGTGATTTTTTCCCCCAGTATCCCAGGTGATACTGGCATGAAGTTGCAGGGCATGAAGTTGCAGGGCAACTGAGAATACAGGCATTTTTGGCATTCCATAAAGGTTAGTGGTAAACTCCAGCTGTCTCTTTATTGGGAGATATGGAAATCACATACAAAATCACATACAAAAACACAAAATAATATACAAGGACATACTTCTGCTTGAGAGCAAAGGATAAAATGAGGTCCTCAGTTCCACATAAAGAAGTTGACAAAAGTGATAGTTATGTCAACATTACCTATGAGACAGTGCCCTCCATTTCACCTAAGGATACCAAATGTTGTTGAATTGAAAACTTCCAGCATTCTTCTCCATTGACTATACAAGCTGGGGCTGCTGTGTACAATTCAAAACATCTGGAGAGTCCCCCTATTCCCACTTCTGTTGGGGAGGCAAGCCCCATGTGCACATGTGAATGCATCTGTGTGCACACATGCACACACACACAGAAGTCTCCCCACACCAGTGTCTCAGCCAATGGACCCCATTCTCATTTTTAGTGTAGTCATATATCACGCTGCCTGTGACATGGAACCAACTTCATCCCTATTCTTCTTTCCAATATAATTTAATTTCCCCGCTTCAGCAATTCTCTTTTTCATTGAAATTTCATATGAAAACATACTTCATCTCCTGTCAGTATCTAAAATAGCCCTATTCATTTCCCTTTCACCATGTAATTATTGCAACTGTATTATCTATAGTAGTTTAAGGAGTTCTGCAGAAGAGCTACCCTGTAACGAATGAGTATGCCTTAGAGGGAGGGGGAAAGAGTGTAGGTGGTAGAAATGAATGTCTCTGCCAATTGTTTACTCCAACTTTGTCATACACTTCCTTTAAATGTTTAAAACATCTGAAAGAAAGAAAGAAAGAAAGAAAGAAAGAAAGTATGTTAGAAAAAAATATATAAAGTAAATTTGAAGCCATTATTTGATTAGGAAAGACACAAATACCTGTGAGCTCCAGTAATGTGAAGAAAAAGAAGATTTGTGTAGATGGCTCAATGTAAGCACTAGATTTTCGCACTTTGAACCACATATCTACACAATAACTGTGATTTGTTTTGCAAGATGTTATGCAATGTAGGGATAAACTATGTGTTGCATTAAATGTGAAGCATGCAATAAGCCACCATTCTTTCTTCTTGTAAAATAAGTGCATGTGGAAGCAATCCAGAATGCAGCCTTTTTCTTGTAGTCAGGACCACTTCTTCAACACAAACCAGGCAGGTGGGGGTGGGTGGGTGTAAAACATTAAAACTCCATTGGTACAAATTGTACATTTTCTTCCTTTTTTTAGCCTGCACACTAAAGGAGTGTTTGGGGAGCAGTGGGAGAAAGCAGGTTTAACCCTTCCCACTGAAGTAGCTGCTATCTCAATCATTCCTCTCATTACTTTAGAGTAAGTAAGAAAATGAAACTCAGCTGCATTCTTTGTATTTAAAACAGTACACAGTTTAGCCATTAACTAATTCCACAGACTGGAAGAGAGTATATAATGACCTGACAACATGGACAATAGCAAGCTGGTTAGCAATTTGAATGACGACAGATAATGAACTATTCCAGATAATGTGTGGCACTAAGCATAATGACAATTTGCCCTAGTATTTGAATAGGGAATTCTCACACAAAATAGACTGGCATTATGCACAAAAGCAAGCTGCTCAGCCTATTGAGCATTAGCTGAAATGCTGTGCAATCTCACGTAAAGAACAGTGCTCCAAATCCTACCATAGACATTTAAGTTTGTGAATGACAACTCAAAAGCCAAGTCCTGCTGTGTTTTTTTGTGAAATCAATAATTTACTTAATTCTGCTCTGGGCTGTATAACGTCTACAGATTTTTCAAGATAAATGCTAACAAATCCCATTCCCCTCCAAAAAATTGCTGACAGCTGAAGAAATAAACTTAATTTTCAGGTCAAAAGCTGGCTTTCTTATACATTTACACCAGAGGCAGCATCAGTCTGTAAGCCTTCCAGCAATTGTATTGATTTTGGAGGAACTTGACAAGTAGCCAGTATATTTGTGGGTTAGTAAAACTTTGTAAATAAAATTCTGTCTTCTATGGGATTGTTTTTGTTTTTGTTTGGAAGAGACATGGCTGTCCCCATTCTCCTCATTGTACTTAAACTTTGAGATTGTCTGGGACAAGATGCTCTGTGGCCAGCAAGATTGGTGAGAAATTTGTTTAGATAATCCAGTTTTACTAGGAAGATGTGTTGCCATGTTCATTACAGCCAAAGCCTTTAATGTAATATCTATATTAGTGTATTTGAAGTTCCTTGAGGCCTGTTCTTGTAAAGAACAAACAAACATATGAACATTAGGACCTTTAACAGGAGTCCTACTTGTTTGTCCATCATGAGCATAAATCACTTTGGTGGGCAAGAGGGACAAGGCCTTGCCTTTGTCTTATCACACCAACCAAAGAATTCTGAGGCTCTGGCAAGTAGGATACTGAAGGATGATACATTCCGCCCCCTCTCCCAGCAAGCCACAATGGATGTGCATGTGTGACAGGACCTGACAGTGAGAAGGAGAGAGATGGATACATCATCCTTCAGTGACCACCACCCCAGTCCCCACCACCTCAGAAATCTTCATCTTATATGGGCTGCCTGGCATCTAAGGTAGGTTTTGGGGAGGAATTTGCAGTTGTTGAAATGGTGCAGCAACTGTAAATATGAATAGCAAAATGTATGAGGTTGTAAGTCTAACTGAAGGCATTGTAAATACTGAAAGGGATGGCAAGCATGTGAAGTTTTGTTTGTTTGTTCTGCATATAATAATTCCTCAACACTTTGGGACATTCAAATACTGGGATAAAAGCGCACAGAATTCTCACTGTTCTATTATTATTTTTGGATGGGCTTTCCCAACAATCAGGAAAGCACCTGTGATGTGCCAAAAGAAGCTCCAATAGAAGGATCCAGTGACAGATGGGTGTGTGGTTAAATTTCTGACATCATCTGGCTCACAGGGAGCAAAGAGGAAGGTGATGCAGACTGGGTCTCCAAAATGTATTCCCCACCCCTGACTTGGATCTCAATTCAGCCTTCAACATAAGCTCCTGGGTACATTAAAAAAAAATCTCGAACTGAAATGAACTGAGAAAATTCTATGTCATGGAATGGTAAAGGCAGCTTTGGGAAATAGTAGCCTTTCAAGGAAGCCTTTGGTTAAAATACATGCAGTATATCAAGGTACGCCTCTTACTGATGTGTGTGTGTGTGTGTGTGTGTGTGTGTGTATATATATATATATGGCAAACACATTGCTCACATTTGATGACTTGGCTTTTGGATTTGTTGTAGTCATTGACCTTGTCAGACAAGTGGTAGCTCAATTGCAACTGTAAACTGTAATGGTGGAGAAATTTATCGTGATGGATGGTAAAACATTGGGTCAAGTGGGTCCAAAAGACCATCTGGTGCAACATCTCCATCCTTTCATGCAGACCCATTATCCATCTATTAGATGAACCCAAATGACAGAACATCACAAACAGCAAGCAGCTGTAGCCCAGGGAAGAAAGGTGCTTGCAGGCTAAGCAGATCCACCAATGCAGGATAAACACACACTTTATGGCAGGAGGAGATCTATGACTGATTTCCTCATATTTAACAACTAATTTGATCACAGATGATATGAGGAAGTGTTTAATCTCACCCCCTGGACCATTTCCCTGATTTTACCCTTGCTGTTATTATATATCTCAGGGAGGGAAAAATAATGGCATGGTAGACGTACCTCTGTTTTGTTGCCTGAAAACAGTATTGGGAAAGGAAAGTTATGTGGATTAAATGTCTTTTATTTCATGTACCTCTTCAGTACTATTAAATGTCATATTATGTACTAGTCAATTTTCTCTGGACATGTTTACATGGACCATTTACACTGATTTCCCCCTACCTTCATGGTGCCCTGTCCACACAATGCAGGGCCAAGGCCCTGATTCAAATACAGACTGTCTTCACAAGAGAAGGCCAGTTTTGTTTCAAATCTGGGTCCTCCCTGCCTTAAACCACAGTTTGCTCTGGATTTTCCATTAAAATTCTGAGCTGTTTGGAGCTAAATAGCCAGGTGGCTATTTACATACGCATCCTGCTGTGCCACCCAGCATTGAATCTGCTGGCATGACTCACTCCCTCTGAGGTTACAACAGGGCACCTAACCATGTGATCATGGTTATCATCTTGTTTCTGACTTCAGAGGAAGTATGTCAAGCCAGCAGTAGCACTGGTGAGTAGCACAGTGGGATGTGTGCAAGTACACAGCCACTCAGCACTGCTATGGATTGTCCATATAATGGGGGAAATTCAGGGCAGCTTTGGATCCAGATACTCTGGGAGCAGCCTGGAGTATTCTGCCCAGTGCAGACCCATCTTCTGTCTCTGTTTTCCCCCCATCCTTCTCTCTCTCTCTCTCTCTCTCTCTCACACACACACACACACACATGTTCACAGTATTTATTTTAAAACAAAGAACAATTATAGATCTCCTAGGACTGGCTTAGTGCACAACTAAGAATTGTGTGAACTTCCAGATATTGTTGGATGGGAACTCCCAGCATCATTGACTATACAGACTAGGGTTCAGAATTTCCACTCAACTAGAATAGATTCATTACTACAATGAAGCCTACGTAAGTATTGACTTACCAAGTTTCCATTGATGCAATGGATTTACTTCTTGTTGTGACTAACAATTTGATTTAGGCTACAGAGTGTCCTTTGATGGTGATTTAAGCGATCAAAAGGGTTTAGGTATTGCTAGGCCTATTATTAGGCAGAGTGAAGTGCAGGGAGTCATGGTAGTAGCTCAGAGGGAGAGCTCATGATCTGTACTGTGTTTTTCTCATGCACCTATAATATATAAGGTTCCCAGGTGGTTACCCTGAATCTCAGGACCTATGTCCTCTTCTCCAGTCCTTATGGTGAGGAAGAAGAATCTCAAGGTGAGAACAGTGGCTTTAAAAAATGACTACCTGCACCATCATCTTTATCCTTCTTTTCTCCCAAAATTGGGATTCAAGGTAGTGTACAATTTGAAAAGAACAAATATATATTTTCCTTGATGTTTTTTATTTGAATGCCATAATTTGTGCAAAATTTGTGTGACTGATGCTTAATGCATCACTAGGGGCTTCCCCTGGTAATCTACTCCTTGTAACATTATCAGGATATGCCTCCTCTTACAATAGAAGGGGTCATGTCTAGCCCTTTGGTTTTGAGACTGGAATCTCAGGGGCAGTCCTGACTTGGCACCCTTGTCTGGTGCTGTCTTTCGGTATGGTGAAGGGTACTGTCCCATTTTCCAGTGTAGATAGTAGACTTCATGTGCCAGAGTAGTCATCATTTGTGAATGGAGTGGAGCAGGATGCCATATTGAACTTTGTTTTAGGCAGAAGAAAGCCTTGGGCTGGCCCTCATTCAGTGGCATACCACACCGGGGTGTCATCCAGTGCAGGGGGTGAGGCTTTAGGAGTGCACCTTCAGGGGACAGGGCCAAAAGGGCACACCCTCACATCCCTGTCCAGCGCAGCTTTATATCTGAATAAACTTCTGCTGGGCATGGAGGAAAGGGTGTCCCAGACCTCTCTTTCCCTGCCCAGTGCAGCTTTACACCTGAGTCAATCCATGCTGGATAGGGAGGAAGGAGTGCCCTTGACCTCTCTGTCTGGCATGGCAGAGAGGTGGGGAAGTGGGCTCTCAGCCGGGTGTCACTCCTTTTCCGGGGTGTCACCTGGTGCTATCCATACTCCCTGCACCCTCCAGTGCTGCTTCTGCCCTCATTTTTATAGTTGACAGGGAAGAATAATTTCTTATCATTGTTGGTCAATCTGAACTTTGAGAAGATTTGTTTTTGGTCTTATGTAGCATAGTCATTCAGATCCACTACATTCTGATCCTTTTGCCCTGTTCTAAACATTCCTTGGCTAAAGCAGTACATTTTATATCCGAACCATAAATCTTTCTTACTTGGCAGCCTAGGCCCCTGAGTTAGAGTTTTTTGTGTTGTTTTTTTAACTGCAGCAGAGCAAATAATGATTTGCAAAGCTGGAGTCAAAGCCAGATCCTATTCTTATTCTGCTTGCCAGGCATATCCTGGGCTGTGTTCTGACCTTTGATGGGTTTCTCCAGCAGTGGTGCACTATCATTTCTATTTTTAATTGGGGAGAGGTTAACAGAAGGAGAAATAAGAGAGAGGGAGGGAAAGAGGAACAGAAAGAAACACCAGAAGGAAGAGAGACAGAGAAGTATTTAAAACAAATAGTGGACTCATTGTGAAAACTGGATCCTGGGGTTAAAAAGGGTTAAGAGTATAATCATCTAAAAGGGGTAGGAAGAAATAACAAGACCTACTGGTATATCTTAAAGAATTTTCAGCTGTGGTGTAACCTTGCAGAAAATGGGTTCATTTGCTGGAACTGCTAATTTACTTAAACATATTATGATAGAATATTTGTCAATAGTCAGGGAAGAGAAAGTAACCTTCTCTTTACAAAATGCTGAGAAGCATTTGTGGAGGTTTCCAGCAACATTGCCTTTTTTTTTGTTACTGTCATCAAGTAGACCTCAACTTTTAGCAGATCCTATGAATGAGAGACCTCCAAGTCTACTCCTGTCATCAACAGCCCTGCTCAGGTCTTGCAGACTCAGTGCCATGGCATCATTGATTGAGACAATCTATCTGGAATGGGGTCTTTCTCTTTTCCTACTGTCTTCTACCTTGCCAGGCATTGTTGTCTTTTTTTTTAAGTGATTCATGTCTTATGATCTGTCCAAAGTTCATTAGTCTCAGTTTAGAAATCTTGGCTCTTAGGGAGAGTTCAGGCCTGATTTGCTCTAGGACCCATTTATTTGTTTTTGTCAGATCTGTATTTGCAAAACTCTCCTTCAGCACCACATTTCAAATATGCTAATTCTGTTTCCATTGGCTTTTTCCATTGTTCAGCTTTCACAACCATACATGGAAAATGGAAACACGATGGTATAGATAATTCTGACTTTGGTATTCAGTGATATATACATTTCAGGAACTTTCTAGTTTCTTCATAGCTGTTCATACAAGTCCTAGTCTTCTTCTGATTTCAATTACTTTAAAAAATAATAATTTTTTTTTGGGGGGGGGTGAATCTTTGGGAAGCAATTCCATAATTTCCATTTTCAACCCTTTGAAATTACTTTCTTTTCTGAGAAGGGACTTTCGTGACCAAAGAATCCACAAGTAAATGTCAGCATGCACGTATTTATTTAGGTTCTAAATGCTGACCAAACATCCAATATATATATATATATATATATATACCTGCATTCTACTGGCTAATCCCAATCAGAGTAGACCACTTGAATCTACTGTTGAGTCAACACATAGATAAATCCTATTTATTTAACAGGTCTACTCTAGTAGGGACTAACAATGAGATCTACTTCCTTCCATTTTCTGAAGCATAGCTATTGAGTAAACTGCTTCATTGGTAGTTTTTAGCAACCAGCTTGCTTATATAAGCATTCATTTCCACCTATCTCTCAACCTGTTTTTTCCCCTTCAGAATAGCATGGCTCAAAGACTCCACTCTATGTGCAGCGAAAAGGGCTGATGAAGCATGATATCTCTCTGTTCTAAGCGATGTCAATAGGTTTAAAAATTGAAGAGAACATTACAGCTGACATATTTCCCCAAGTAACTTGCTTTTTCTTTTCAGGAGTATTTTTCCTCCTTCCTGTTGAATAACCAGAAAGCTACTTCATTAAAATGAAAATTAAATTTGCAGCCCTCTAATTAATTTGTTAAAGAATTGCTAATGAACGTAAGTGCAAATTCTCCTGCTGAAAAGTTCAAGTATTAATGATTAAATCAGAAGGATAAGTGTTAGATCTGAGCCCTAAAACATTTCATGATGTGCATGACAATATATTTCCCATATCTGGTCAAGTGGGCTGTAGACCAGGGATGGAATCCAGTCATTTCCTCCCATTGACAGAACAGATTCTGACAGTGGAAATGAGAGGGGTATCATTTCTGATCCTTCTGCTCCCCAACATTTGCTCTGATACTGCAACCCACTTGACCAGATTTTTGGAGGGGAACTGAAAAGACAGTAAAGTCCCATTGTGCATTGGATTCCATGCCGGTATGTCACATAATCTGACAAGATTTGAAGTGGCACAAGACTCTCTGGGTAGCTCCCTCCTTTTCCTTTGTTTACAAAAGGTGTCATACAAAACTCTGGTATAACTCATAACATCAGCTTCAGAAAGAGGGCCAAGTACTTGCAAAATCTATGCTATAATTTACAGTATCTTTCTTTCTGTTATACCAATATGGATGCTTGATCACAGAGCCATCCAACTTGGTGTGTTACCTAATGCAGTTATGTTCCTCTTCATAATTTTGTTGACTGCAACTTCCAGAAGCTCTAACCAATATAGCCAGTGGTGAGGAATGCTGAGAGTGGCAGTTCAACAATATTTGAGGGGCTGAACAGTACTAATGGAACCAAAATGAAGACCATAGAACGGTTCTAGACCTGATGTATCAACTGTTTAGGGTACCTCATGGCCAAACAGTGCATATTTCTGTATTTTTTTTTTTTTTTTGCTTTAGAATGCACATTTATGAATTTTGATCACACAATATGCAGATTCAAACATCCTTTTCTCTTTTTTTTCCTTCCAAATTTGAGCTTGTTCAGAACATTGATATTTGGTCTTCTTTTTCATGTCACATGATGTCAAATAATTTTTGAGGATGGTAGGTGCAAATCACAAATCACTTACTATATGCCCCTGGGTCACATGCTTTCTCAGGGTAGTACAATTCTGCCCCTTTTGTGACCCTTAGCATCTGCACCCCTTAGTTGGCCTAATGGTAGGATTCATCCTGACCATACTCCTGTTGTGAGGAAGACTAGATCTAACAAAGCAATTGCTGAATTATTGATTTAATATGTCTATTCCAGTTGGGAATAAGAATAGGATTTATACCAACAGCATCTTGTCCAGGACAGGCTATGTACTGTAACTTGAAAAATTAGAGTTTGGGGTTGAAAAATCCCATTTTTGACTACAAGTCCCAGAAATTCCAGTTACTATGAAGAATAATACAAATAGTAAAAAGATGCCATACCATCTTGTAACTGAAAACCAATGTCATTGAAATTGCTGGAGAAGTTATATGGTTCAAACGGATAAGATAAAAGAGTCTGGGATCCAGGATCAGATACGGAGACAGATGGGCAAATGAAATGAATTAAGCTTAAGAAAAGAGCTAAAAGATTTGCTGATGGGAGACAAAAATGAGACAGGATGTACTCTGAAAAGAATGATTATGGGTTAGATAAAAAGACTGTCTCAAGCTGGACACATCTAAAAGTTTTTCTTTCAGAAAGAATCTTGGCAAAATCTGACTCAGTAAGAAGACAACATATGAGAATATGAAACAGAATATGTTGTTGGGAATTTTTATAAATACTTGCTTTAAATAAGCAGAGTAAACTTCATATTTTAAAAGTTGTGATGCTAAGGGACAAGGGGATAAAAACTTTGTACTGCCTGAAATATCTGCCTGAGTAATGATCATATGCCTTGAGCTCCACCAAAAGAATAAACAATTTGGATGGATGTGCCAATGGTTGATCAAAGGCTATCACATGGTAGAGTTTAAGGTCAAAACAAGATTCACATGATCACTCAAATATAACTCGGATTCATTACATTTTTTTAACAAGGGGATCATAGACATCTTTTGATTGCAATAAATATTTTTGTCAACTTCAGAAAAAAAACCTTTGCATCTAAAGTTATGCAGTTTTAAACCCCTCAAAGCAATATTATTTGAACTTTTTTTAGAGTGAGAAAAATACATACCCACTCAGAAGTATGTTCTGTTGCATTCTATGGGGCTTACTCCCATGTAAATGCATACAGGATTATAGCTTCAGTCTGTAATAAAGCTAGAAAAGTAAATATAATTTTTGAAACTTGCCTACAAAAGATAGTGAACCACAATTTAATTGTTTTATTATTGACTTATGAGGAATAAAGTACCTTGCTAAACATTACACTTCTTTATTACATTTTATCCCATTCTTCTTCCAAGGAGCTCATCAGTGAATAGTTTCTTATAAGTCTGATTTCCCCCCCACAAATGTTTTGAATGGGAACAAAAATAGGTTCTATAAAACCTGGAGAACACATTTCTGTAATATTAATAGTCTCGTAAAACTATTAATATAACCTCTCTACAGAAGGATCTAATTTCAGGGAAATTTCGAAGAGTCTGGGAGATTTGGTGTCAGAACAGGGGTCCAGAATCCCAGACAATCAACCAGTCAGCTTTATGTAGAATAAACAGAACTTTATTGATGCTCCAGGATCAGCAAAACCACACCATTCAGCTTCTTAGCTGAGACTGACCAGTTCCCGCCCAGCACCCCTATATCATCCAAAGGCTCACACCTCCCCCTTCTCACAAAAGCCCGCGAAACCTATTCCAGTATTTTTCCATAGGTTTCGTTTCCACCTCATCTCCCCCCTTAACGGAACGGTTCCCACCAGAAACTTCTGCATTCCAAGCTGAGAGCTGAGCAGCACCAAGGTCAACTGATAACTCCTCCTGGCACCGTTATGCACTCCTCCTCTCTATCTAGCAGCTAACTATGTACCATCATCCCCAACTACACCTACTAACACATATCTGGAAGAATACTACAAGGATTCTGACAGTCAGCCCCCCGAAAAGAAAAACCTCCCCCCTACATATGCTAAACACAGTACATACAAGGAAACAGCAAAGGCAAAAAAATACTATTTAGGCTTGTCAGGATACATACGATGAAACTTCATAACCAAAGCAGGGGCTTTAACATGTTTAGCTAACACCCATTCATCATGATCCGCTGAAAAGTGTTTCCAGCGAATCAGGTACTGCAATTTGTTTCTGTGCATTCTAGAGTCCAAGATCTTAGCGACTTCAAAATGCTGCTCCCCCTCAACCATCATGGGCAGGGGCGGTTCATTGTCCTGTCTCCATCTTTCTGTGCTTCGGTCCGGCTTCAGCAAACTAAAATGAAATACAGGGTGTAAATGTCTATACGACTTAGGCAAGTCCAATTCCGCAGTTACATCATTGACAAGTCTTTTCACCAGGAAAGGCCCTATGAATTTGGGTCCCAGTTTCTTAGACGGGTGCCTAGATTTCAAATTCTTTGTGGACAAAAACACCCGATCCCCAGGTTTGATGTCCCACCCCACAGATCTCTTGCGATCAGCATGTCCCTTATAGTCTGTTTTAGCCACCTCTAAAGCCTTGGCAACTTGGGACCAAGCAGCCTGTACCCTCTGCACCCATTGAGTCACAGTCACAGGGTCCGAAGGGTCAGTTGGCAAGGCTGGGAGAGTTCTGAGCTCATATCCATAGACAACCTCGAAAGGCGATTTGCCAGTGCTCCGATGCACTGAACTGTTGAACGCCACTTCAGCATGGGGCAATAAGTCATACCAATCATCCTGCAAATAATTAGTGTAACATCGGAGGTACTTCTCGAGAGCCTGGTTCGTCTTCTCACACTGCCCGTCAGACTGGGGGTGCCAGGCGGTGCTCAGGGCCACTTCTACCCCCAATTTTCTTTGCAGCACCCTCCAAAAGGTTGAAGTGAAGGTGCTACCCCTGTCACTCACAATTTTGTCTGGCAACCCATGATACTTATAAATGTGTGCTATGAACAGGTCCGCAAGCTTGGTAGCACTAGGCATCCCCTTGCAGGCTACATAGTGCGCTTGTTTTGAAAAAAGGTCCACAACCACCCAAATAGTGTTTCTCCCCTTGCTCTCAGGCAGATCGGTGATAAAGTCCATGGCAATGTGTTTCCATGGTCCCCCAGGAGTAGGCAGGGGCTGTAGAAGACCTCTGGGCTTGCCGACGACTGGTTTGGCACGGGCACACACTGGACAGCTCTTTACATATTCTTCCACCTCAGCTCTCACCCCCTCCCACCAGTAAGTTTTCCGAACCTTGTGCCAAGTCTTTAAATATCCCCAATGACCTGCTGCCTTCGAATCATGGCACAATTTAAGAACTTCAGGCCGTATGGATGCAGGGACATAAATCTGAGAACCCTTGGTCCACAACCCTTGTGAGTTCAAAACCAACCGATCTCTGTGCCTCTGAAGCCACTCATCTTTCCCTGCTTCCTCTTTGATCTTTTGCAGCAGCCCATCCAGTTGGGGCAAAGGGTCGACCGGTTTCTGCTCCGCCTGGCTACGAGTCACTACAGCTAGTCCCAACTGTTCAGGGGAGAAAATGGCTTGCAGAGGAACTTGCTCTTTCCCCATATGCTGGGGGAGCCTGGATAAAGCGTCAGCTAAAATGTTTTGTCTTCCTGGGAGGAACTTTAGTTTGAATTTGTACTTGTAAAAGTCCTTAGCCCACCTCCTCTGTTTAGGAGTTAGCTTTCGGGGAGTTTGCAGGGCCTCTAAATTACGATGGTCCGTCCAAACTTCAAAAGGGTGAGGCGCCCCCTCTAAAAACTGTCTCCAACTATCCAGAGCATGCTTCACCGCAAACGCTTCCTTTTCCCAAGTGGGCCACCCCAGCTCCCCCTTTTGGAATTTGCGAGATAAGTAGGCACACGGCCTCAACAGCCCATTATTGTCCTTTTGTAGCAACACGGCCCCTACTGCTTGGTCGCTCGCGTCCACCTGAATGACAAATGGCTTGTCGGGGTCAGGGTGAAGTAAAATGGGCTCTGCACTAAACAAAAGCTTCAACTGCTCAAATGCTCTCTGGCATTGATCTGTCCAATGAATCGGGGTAGAGGGTTTGGGCTGTTTCTTTCCATTAACCTCTTTGCCCTTGCCCCCTCCCTCCTGGGTTTTGGTTTTCAAAAGATCCGTAATTGGCAGCGCTATTCTAGCAAAGTCCGGGATGAACTGCCTGTAGAAGTTGGCAAAGCCCAGAAACTTTTGCACTTGTTTACGAGTCTTAGGGGGGGCCCAGCTTAGCACAGTGTGCACTTTCTGTGGGTCCATTTCAATTCCCTGGGCCGACACCCGATACCCTAAAAAATCCAATTTGTCCGTATGGAAGTGGCATTTAGACAGTTTTACGTATAGCTGGTTATCAAGCAGTCGCTGCAACACCTCTCGCACCAGTGGCACATGGCTCTCCAGGTCCTGAGAGTAAATTAGAACATCGTCCAAGTATACCAGCACCCCTTCAAACAGCAAGTCGTGTAGTACCTCGTTTATGAGTCTCATGAAAACCCCGGGGGCTCCCGCTAGACCAAAGGGGAGGACCAGATACTCATAAGCCCCTAGAGGGCAATTAAATGCAGTCTTATGTTCATCCCCCTCTTTAATCCGTACCCTATAATAAGCGTCCCTCAGGTCCAGTTTGGTAAACACCTTGCCCGTGGCCAACCGACCCAGCATGTCCTTCATTAAAGGTAGAGGGTACTTATTGGTGCTACAAATCCCATTTAGGTTTCGATAGTCCGTGACCAGCCGCAGCGTTCCATCTTTCTTTTCCCGAAAGAACACTGGGGCGGCAAAAGTAGAGGTGGATGGTCTGATGAATCCTCTCGCCAAGTTCTTTTCGATAAACTCTTTAAGTGTGGCTAACTCCCGGGGGGTCATGGGGTACAGTTTTGGTTTAGGCAGGGGCGCACCGGGCTCTATCTCAATGGCACAGTCCGTCTCTCGGTGGGGTGGCAGCAAGTCACTCTCTTTAGATTCAAACACCTCCTTAAGATCTGCATAACAGTCCGGGTAGGAGGCCACCGCCTCCTCCGAGCTGCCACCCGGTTCCACTACACCTTCGTCCCCTCCCCAGTTCACCGGCTCTAGGTGCGTGGCAGCCTCGCCCGCCTGGGGTCGGGGTATTACCACCGATTGTTGCACTGGAGGAACTTTAATAGTAGGGTCCAACCGGTGCCCCTGGCAGCCTGGGTCATCAAAAATTAATAGTCTCTGCCTCCACTTAGTGTGGGGGTTGTGGTGATGTAGCCAATCAATCCCCAGCATGATGTGATAATGATACGTGGGTCCCACCACCAACTGAATCCTTTCCCAGTGGTCTGCTATTCCCAGCCACACTGTGGTGGTACGCTCCTTCAAGGCTTGCCCCCCCATCAGGCTGCCATCCATCTGGGAGAAAGGGATGGGGTCCCGTAGGTTTTGGGTTTTTATGCCCAAACTATTAACCACCTCTGGGTTGACTAAGCACCTAGTGCAACCCGAGTCCACTGCCGCCGTTAGGGTCATGGTTCTTTGCCCCCGTCCCACTACCAAAGTCACAGTCAAGGTATAGAGGGGAATGCCCCCACTCACCATAGGTTTGCGGCCGTCCCCACTCCCAGCCTGCCTCTGGCCGCTGTTTAAGGCAGGCTCGGGGAGTTTAAAGCCGGCTCCTCTCCATCAGCACTGTCGTCGTCGGTCCAGACTTCCTCCTCGGCCGCCGTCACCACTTGAAACCCGCGATCGACGGGGCTTTTCACCGTTGCCTTCCCCTTCCCTTTCTTGGGGGCCTGCGCTGGAGGGGGCGCGGAGGGGAACGTTTTCTTCTCCTGGACACGATCCGGGCAGCTGGCGACCAGGTGGCCTTTGCGCCCGCAGCCCAGGCACAACCCCAGCCGGCGGCGTCGCTCTCTCTCTTCCCCGCCGGTCGGCCCAACCTTGCCTTTGCCTCTCTCCCCAACGATTTGGGTTTCTCTTCCCTTGCCCCCTTTATTCCTCCGCTGGGTTAGCATCCGAATCTCGTGCAGTACTGCCTCTGCCTCTCCAGCCAGCCGAATCCACTCCATAGCCGTAGGGGGGTTGCCCAGGTTAAGTGCCCTGTTCACAATGTCGGGACGCAGTCCCTCCTTAAAATATTGGATCTTCATCCCCTCGGTGCAGTCTGGCACTTGGGCAATCAATCTCCGAAACTCCATAGCGTACTCGGAGACGGATCTGGTGCCCTGGTCAAGGGCCTTCAGACTGGCCAGCGCGGTGGCAGCCCTGAACGGGTCTTCGAATCTGGCTCTCAGGGCTCTCATAAAGTCCGCCAGATTTCACAGCTCGGCCGCTTGGCAATCGTACAGCTGCACCAGCCAGTTGGCTGCCTCCCCTTTGAGGTGCCTGGCCACACACTTCACCTTCGCCGCTTCTGAGGGAAAGGTAGGCCCCCATTCCTCCATGTGGTCAGCCACCTGGGACAAAAAATATGGGAGGGTCTGGGGGTCCCCGTCAAACTTCACCCCCAACTTCCGGGCCTGTGGGTCTACCTGACGGTCTGGTGCCGGGCGAACTACCTGCTGGTCCGGTGGCGGTGCCTCGTCCTGTGCTAGGCCCTCTGGTGCAGCCGCCGCGACGTCAGCCCCTCGCCCCTCTCTCGTCCCATCCGGGCGTCCCTTGTGTGCAGCCAGCAGTTCCTTCATGAGGTCCTGCAGAATGTCCACATCGGCCCGAAGGTAGGCCATCTGCTCGCCCAACTCTGCTTCCTCGCCTGTTTGTACTCTCAGGGGCTGCGTGAGACCCGTGTCCCAATCCGACCACCGAGTGGCCCTCCTCCGCTCTCGGGTCCGCATTGGAGCCACCGGTTGTCCAAACCACTGTCCTCCGCTCACCGGAGTCTGTAGCACTGGGGGTCTCGTGGCCTTTGGTAACGCGCCTGTCCCCGCTGCCGAGGTCTTGGCCTCCTCCGCCGCCTCCGCTGTCCGAGTTGTGAGAAGCTCCTCTGAAGTCTCCTGCTCCTGCATTGCTTCAGAGAAGAGTTGATGGTTTGGAGAGTCTCAGCTAACTGTCAGAACAGGGGTCCAGAATCCCAGACAATCAACCAGTCAGCTTTATGTAGAATAAACAGAACTTTATTGATGCTCCAGGATCAGCAAAACCACACCATTCAGCTTCTTAGCTGAGACTGACCAGTTCCCGCCCAGCACCCCTATATCATCCAAAGGCTCACACCTCCCCCTTCTCACAAAAGCCCGCGAAACCTATTCCAGTATTTTTCCATAGGTTTCGTTTCCACCTCATCTCCCCCCTTAACGGAACGGTTCCCACCAGAAACTTCTGCATTCCAAGCTGAGAGCTGAGCAGCACCAAGGTCAACTGATAACTCCTCCTGGCACCGTTATGCACTCCTCCTCTCTATCTAGCAGCTAACTATGTACCATCATCCCCAACTACACCTACTAACACATATCTGGAAGAATACTACAAGGATTCTGACATTTGGCAAAACACAAATAAAGATATGCCCGAAAGGAAACTTTATTTTTCAAAAAAGTTCTATGGCAGCTTTATCATACAGCATCTGAATAAGGGTTATTTCTTCTCTTTTAATACAGCCATTCATGCCATGAACATTCCTGTGTGACAAGCTGAGTCAAAGGTGGCAACATCTGGTTATTTTCTACTTCACACTTTGTTAAGAGTTTGAAAAGTAGTTCCAGTTTATATCTTCTTTTGCAGAGTTCAATGCTTTACCGTTTGCTCTCATCATGTGTCTAGCCCTGCAGCCCTAAACATGTTTACTCAGAAGTAAGTCAGTTAAGATAGATGTCATGTACTCTCATCTATGTGTGTACAATATTCAGCCTAAAACGAATCTTTGTACATTAAAGTTGAAGACACAACACCTAGAATCCAGCTACACTGTAGAAATAATGCAGTTTGACACTACTTTATCTGCCATGGCTTCTTCCTACAGAGTCTTGGGATTTGTAGTTTTGTAAAGCATCAGCAGTTTTTGACAGAAAAGGTTAAAGACCTTGTAAAATCAGAAATCCCAGGGTTCTGTAGGATGGAACTATGATATTTAAAGTGCTGTCAAACTGCATTATTTCTACAATTTAGTTGTACACCTGGGATCCTGGTGGGAAAATCTATGTGAACATTTGGCACTGCAGTTATACCTTTTTCACATTATAGCACTTTGATATTGCTTTAATTGCCACAACTGCATCCTATGGAATCCCGAGATTTGTAGTTTGGTGAGATACTACAATTCTCTGGTAGTAAACTTTAAATATGAAACTACAAATCTCAGGCACTGAAGTTGTACCAAAGAACTCTTAATTGCATAGTGTGAAAGAAACTATACATACTTGTTTGAAAAATGTTTCTGTTACCTTGTATGAATACTCACTTAACAAGTAGTACCATACCAAATGGATATAAATGAGTAAAAGTTATGGATTTCTTTTTTTTTAAAATTAACATGGAATTTTATTTTAAATTAAGTTAAAAGGTGGTGAGTGGGGAAGGATTTGTTTTAGCTACAGTATATTTATAATATAAGAGATTATTGCACAGTTCTTAAATAATGGGATAGAAAAGGGATTGAAACTGTAATCGCAGGATCTTACCATGCAGGTCAGGCACCAAAAAGGACAGACAACTGGCTGGAGGAAAAATGGCCACAACGTTATTAGCTGAAACATAACAAGAAAATATTTATAGGGTTGGCCCAAAGCATAAGGTATGGATCTGGACATCAACAACACCACAGTTGTTTGATGTATGGTTGCTTGTAGATCCAAGTAGCAGGATGACATAGGTGCACAGTTATGCAACTGCGTTGCTTCAATTTGATTTGCAAGGCACTCTAGTCACCGGGTGTTAATCGATTGTGGCCCCCACACTGGCCACACTGAATCACTCCTTACACCCGAGTCACGAGGTCTCCCGATCCAGTGCCAGAGAGCCCTGGAAACCCCTCACACCAGATCCAGGCTTATGCTGCCGCCCAGCACAAGTTGTAACAATCAACACCCTCTAGGGAGGGAAGGTGGGAGAGCCGAACTGGCAATGGCACAGAGGGGTGCCCAGCATGGACTAATAAAGGCCCAACTGCCACTAGGAGGCTGAGGACGATGGAGGCACTACCCTCCTCAGATCCTCCAACCAATAGGGAGGTGAGACGAGCGGCCGCCGGCCAATCACGAGCCCAACCTGCAGCCCAATGAAGCCTGGGACATGAAATCCCTGTAAAATGGTGGGCTCCTTTCCCGCTCGCCCCAGAGGCCAATAAGATGCGAGCCCGCCCTCGCAATGGCCATCGGGGCAACTCCGCCACGGAAGCACAGGAATTGGCACTTCCCACGCATGGTAACCATGCTGACCCATTTAATCTGGCAGTCCCACTTATCGCACCACATCATGGCTAGGCAGTAGGTATCCTGTAGGCAATCTGTGCTCTGCTGCTGCTTTTAATGAAAGGGAAAATCCTGTGAATAGATTTTAATCCTGCAGTTAGCCCATTATTGAAGTTTGCATGATAGGTCATTCGAGGTAATTCAGAGAGAAGGGCCTGGTGTGGAAGGAAAGGGATTGGGATGGGAACAGGATGGGGCAAAGGACACATTTTACTGCACACCAGAATGCCGCCTCCGCCACCGGAAGTTCCCATTCCATTCCTGATCTGGTCCACAGGAGGCAATTTTCAGGAACTGTTCAGAAGCATTCCTGAAAATCACTTCCTCTGGGATGGATCAGGAATGGAATGTGAACTTCTGGTGGCAGCGGCATTGGCGTTCTGGTGTGTGGTAAAATGTGTTCTTTGCCCAATCCTGTTCCCATCCCATTCCCTTTCATTCCACGCCAGGCTCATCCCAGTTGTCTTTGCGATAAGCTTATTAAAGAGGTTTCACTGCACCCCCATCATTCCCAATAAAAGCAAAACTTCCTTATTTTTTCCCCTAATGTTGAGGAGGCAATCATTTCATCTGGGGCAGGAATATGGGATTTAAAGGGGTTTCACTGCATACCCCCCACTGCCAATGAAGTCATGACTACTTTACTTAATCTCAACAGGTAACAAGTAAACAGAATGGTACTGCTACAAGGTAACAGCAACTTGTTATCAATTCACAATTGTGTGGTAATATGAAAAGGAACATTGCTGTTTTGGGTGTTTAAAAAGCCACCACAGCACAGACTCAAATAAATGTTGGAAGTGTAAACAGAATGTAAGATCCTGGTATCATATATGGTGGAGATGTCTAAAATTAAAAACCTTTTGGAAGAAAGTAGATATTACAATAATCTGAAAATTAAATTTGAACTCAGACCTGAAATTTGCTTACTAAATATGTTAAACAAAATGCCTCCCTGAATTGATAGGAAATGGTTGAGAATTTTACTATATATGGTCTCAGCTGCCAGAATAATAGTTGCACAAGTATGGAAAAAAACAAGAATTGACAATGATAGATGACTGGCTTTTGAAACTGTTTGAAATGAAAGATTAACTGCATGGTTGAATAAAAAAGAAAAGAATAGTTTCCTGTAATCAAATTTTGAAAAAACAGATGGCAGTAACAAAGCCTATGACATTAGGCAGAAATTGAAATATGAGCCTGATTATGGTATGAGAGTTGAGAGAACCTTTTTTTAAATAGAATTTAAGGGGAAAATAGACTATAATAAGACAAAAAGGGTAAATATATTGGAAAACCAATCATGGGGACTTAATATTAGGGGAACATGAGAAGTATGATAAGTAAATAGTGCCTTTTCTTTATATTTATGTAATATAATGTGAAACATCACATGAATTAAAAATCTTATATATGTAATGAGAATTCGGAAATGATGACAGTATGCTGTGTATATTTGTAAAATAAATAAAAAATTTAAACATTAAAAAAACCTGCAACAGCTTTGTTTAGGAAGCTTTGTCTGATAATCTCCTATAGCCATGAAACCTACTGAGGGTGACTCTAGGCAAATCAAACTCTTTCACATTCAGAGGATGGCAATGGCAACTCCCCCTGAAAAAACTTGCCAAGAAAACCCCATGATAGTTTTGCCTTAGAGTCACCATAACTCAGAAACCAAACAAACAAAACAACACATTTACAACAACAACAACAACAAATTAATATTATTATCATCATCATCATCATCATTGTTGTTGTTGTTGTTGTTATTATTATTGTTATTATCTTAAAGTCTAAAATTGTCCATGTTTAAAAATATAAATAAAAATAAGTTCCTTGTTGTAATTAGCCCTGAGACTTTTTTTTTAATTTCGTTTTTATTGAAGTTTAAAATCCAATATAGAACACATAAATATCACATCTAACATAAAGCTACATAACACAACATAAACGAACAAACAAACATGTAACCAACAAAAAAGAAAAAAAAAAGACAAACAAAATCAAAACATCTGCTTACCTAAGCATACACTTCCATAAAGAGTTCAGTAATCTGCTATGTCACTGACAATTTACATCATTAATACATTAGTTACAATATTAAATTATCTATTTGCCGTTTAAGTTCTTGTCCTATAATATCCTATCTTGTTTTATTTTCCAAATAAACACGGTTACCCTGTCTTAAACACAAAATGAATTCTATATTCTTTTCTTTCTATGTTACATTTTTTCCCCTTTGTGTTTTCCTGTACGTTAGCATTCAAATGTATCCATTTTCTTTTCATTCTTAATGAATTCTATTAGAGGATTCCAACATTTTTTCCTTTTACACCAATCATTTCCTCTGATTAGACAGGTAAGTTTATCAGATTCCATATATGTTGTCAATTTCAATAGCCAGTCATTCCAATTCAGATTGGTTCCATCTTTCCAGTGAGATGCCACGGTTATCCGAGCTGCTGAGATCATATAAAATAAAAGAACGCCAAATTTACTTTCCATATATTCGTCTGAAATCATATTTAAAAGATAACATTTCGCATCTAACTTAAATTGATAATTGAGAATTTTCTGAATTTTTTCATGAATTTGCTTCCAATATTTTTTAACCATATCGCAGTGCCACCACATATGTAACAAAGAACCCGGAGCTTTCTTGCACCTCCAACAGATCATACTATTATTTTTACAGATTTTTGATATTCTTATAGGAGTAAGATACCAACGATTTTGCATTTTAAAGTAGTTTTCCTTGATTTCTGAACATACAGTATATCTTAGTCTTTTCTGCCAAGTTTTCTCCCATTGTTCCAGAGACAGTGTCTCTTTCAAATCTTGGGCCCATTTGATCATCGGAGTTTTGACGTATTTCTCATGCATTTCCATTTTTAAGAGATATTTATAATACAGAGATATTTTTTTTTGGATTGTCAGCAAAAATTATCTTATCAAAATCTTGTAGTGTTAATTCAATTCCTATTGTTTTTATATCATATGTGAATCTTTCTTTAATTTGTCGATAAGGAAACCAGTTCATTTCTATACCTTCTAACTCCAATTCTTCCTGTGATTTCAATCTTAGCATGTTATTCGCCTTATCTAGTTTGACTAAGTCCTTATATATTAGCCATTTTCCATTTCCCATCATGTCATTCCTATAAAAGGCTTCATTCATTGAGGCCCAAAAAGGAATTTTTTTGTAAATTAAAGGTTTGTATTTACTCCATGTTTTGATTAAAGATTTTCTTATAAAATGATTCATGAATGCGTTATTGACTTTAACTTTGTCATAAAATAAGTATGCATGTGCTCCGTAAATCAAGTCAGCCATTTCTAAATTTAGTAATTCCTTGTTTTCTAGTCTAAACCAGTCCGTTAGCCATTCAAAACAACAAGAGTAATAATAAATTTTGAAGTTTGGAAGTCCTAAACCCCCCCTTTTGACATCATCCTGGAGAATTTTAAATCTGACTCGAGGTTTTTTGCTGTCCCAGATAAATTTACTAATATCCCTGTTCCAATGAACAAAGGGTTTTTCATTTGTCAAAATAGGTATAGTCTGGAATAGGAAAATAATTTTTGGTAAAATATTCATTTTTACTGTGGCGATTTTTCCTAACCAAGATAATCCTAACTTTCCCCATCTAGTCATATCATTTTTTATATTTTGCCATATTTTATTATAATTATTTTTAAATAAATCCACATTTTTTGTTGTTAACCAAATCCCTAAATACTTTACTTTCTCTTTTATTTTATATTTAGATCTTAACTCTAATTGTTGTTTTTCTGATTTATTTAAATTCATCACTAAGATAGACGTTTTCTCCTTGTTGACAGTCAGCCCCGATACTTCCCCAAATTGAGCTAGTATCTGGTTTGCCTTAACAATTTGTTCAGTTGGATTGGACAGGGTGAGTACTAAGTCATCAGCGTAGGCTTTTAACTTCATTTCCTTTCCTTTAATTCTGATTCCTTCTATAGATGTGTCATTTCTAATTATGTTGTTGAGGATTTCCAAAACAGAAATAAACAATAAAGGGGATAAGGGGCAGCCCTTGTACCTCTCATTATATTAATTTTTTTTGTTTTTTCTCCACTGATTATTAAGCTGGTCTGTTGTTTACCATAGATTTGATCTATCCACTTTTCAAAATTCTGACCTAAACCCATTTTTTTAATTACTTCTTTTAGAAAAATCCAATTGACACGATCAAAGGCCTTTTCAAAATCCAGGAAGACCATGGCCAACTTCTTTTCAATTTTTTTATCGTGATATTCAATGATGTTCAACAAATGTCTTATATTATCTTTCATTCTTCTACCGGGTAAAAACCCCCTCTGATCTTCATTTATCCAAACCTTGAGAATCTTTTTCAGCCTTGAGGCTAATATATAAGCGAAGATTTTATAGTCTACATTAAGTAGAGCTATGGGTCTATAGTTTTTAGGGTCCACTGCATCTCTTTCTTCCTTAGGTAATAGCGTAGTGTTGGAGTCGGACCATGAGTTGGGAATTTGTCCTGTAAGGATACTATTTATTGTTTTATGTAACGGGTTAATTAATTCTTCTGAGAATGTTTTATAAAACTCAGCCGAAAAGCCATCTGGCCCTGTTGCCTTGCCAGACTTGCTATGTTTGATCGCATCCTTGACCTCTTGGATGGTTATTTCCTTATTTAAAGCGTCTTTTTGCTCAGCGTTTATCATCAAAATATTTGTCTTATCCAGATAGTTCTTAATAGCCTCTCCTTTAATTAGATTTTCCTTAAATAAAAGGGTATAATAATTGACAAAAATTTGTTTAATTTCGCTCTGTTTCGTATATAGATTATCATTATGTTTTATTTTAAGAATTTGTGTTTTTTTCTGATGTTTTCTTAATTTATATGCCAGTAATTTGCCTGGTTTATTGGCTGATTCAAAATATCTTTGTTTAGTATATTTCATTTTTTTTATTTATCTGGTCCATTAATAAAAGAGATATCTGATTTTGTATAATTTTAATCTCTTCTTGAATCTTTTTATCAGAGCCAGTTAGTTGTAGTTGTTTTCCTTTTTCTTTTAATTGTTCTAACAGATTTGTTACTTTTTTATTCTGTTCCTTTTTTCTTTCTGCTCCTTTTTTTATAAAGAAACCTCTTATGACTGGTTTCATCGCCTCCCAAAAAACGTTAATTTTAACCTCCCCATTTAAATTTTCTTTGAAGTAATTTTTAAGTTCTGTTTTAGCTTCTTGTACTATTTTTCCATCACTTAACAAAATATCATTCAGTTTCCAATTGTAGACCTGTCTGTTATACCACAATTCCATTGTGATCGGTTTGTGATCAGAAATAAAGTTTGGTAGCATATCTACCGACTTAGTTTTAGGACAGAAGATTGCTGAGGTTCAAAAGAAATCTATTCTTGCCCAAGAATTATGTACCTTAGACATAAAAGTATAGTCTCTACCTGAGGGATTTTTTAGTCTCCAAATATCATGTGCTTCGCAAAAATCCATTAAATTAAAAAACGATTTGGGTAATTTCCCTTGCTTAGGCTTTATTTTTTTCTTTGAAAGTCTATCTATTTGGGGATTAATCACCCCATTCCAATCTCCTAATAATATAGCTGCATCAAAGGAAATATCTTTTATCTTGTTTAATAGTTTTTGATAGAATCTCTCTTTTTTCTCATTGGGAGCGTAGACTCCCAGTATCAATGTTTTTTGATTTTGTAAAGTTACATTAACACCCACGTAATGACCATTTTCATCATTTAAAATCTCTTCAGCTTCCAAGATATTGTTAATATATAGAACAACGCCTTTCTTTTTTTTGGCTGCAGATGAAACAAAATGCTGTCCTAATTTCCAATTATGTAAATAATGTGCATCTCCTTTTTTAATATGTGTTTCTTGTAGGCAAGTAACATCACAATTTAAACCTTCTAGATAGTGAAATATTTTTTTACGTTTTAACAGTCTATTTATACCTTTTACGTTCCATGAGATGAATTTGAGATTCTTATTCATTTAGAGTGTCTTCAGATTCCGCATCTTTATCAAGTTCTTTACCCTCAAGCAAATTTTCATCCATCGAGGATTCGTCTTGGTCATCTTCATCCAGATCACTATCTGAGTTTTGTTTTTCATCTGTCTCTCGATTGGTATCTGATTTGTTATTCAATACATTAAGGTCAATGCTTCTATTAGGCTCTAAATCTTCCTTACTTTTATCCTCTTCCTCTTTATCTGATAATGGTTGTCTTTTTCTAGGGTTTCTTAAATAATATTCTTTTGTATTCTGTTTCTCCTCCAGTTCCTTACTCTGTTTGTTATTTGTGCGGTTTTGTTCTCTTTTATGATCTTTAGTAATAGCGCTTAGGACTTTCTTCGCTTCATGAATAGTTTTAATTTCATATTTCTTTTTTTTATACCAAAATAGAATACCTTCAGGAATTAACCATCTGTACGGTATGTTTACCTTTCTCAAGTAAAATGTTAGAAACTTATAATCTTTACGTTTTTTCAGAATTTTGGCCGGCACGTCTTTAAAAATCTGCAAATCAATTTGATCTATTTTTAGTGGTATCTCATTATGTTTTCTGATTATCTGATCCCGAATTTGTTTGCTCAGAAAGTTTATTACAATATCCCTAGGAATTTTTTTCTGCCTTGCTATTTGAGAATTTAATCTGAAGATTCTTTCAATTCCAAAACAAAAAATTTGTAAATCATAATTTAAGTATTCGGCCAACTTAGGAACCAAAGATTCATAAAGATTTTCATTGTCTACCTCAGGTAAGCCCCTAATTTTTAAGGATTTTTCCCTCAGTTTACATTCCCATTTAAGATTTTCTTCCATTTGTATGTCTTGTTTATTATTTAATTCTTCTAATTTCTTTTCCTGATCAATGTATTTTTCCTCTATTTTATCCATCTTGGTTTTTATTTTAACAATTTCTGAGGTTGCCTTATCTACAGAAATTCTTATTTCTTTCAGATCTGATCTTAATTCTTTCCTGATTTCTATTTTGAAATCTGACATTTCTTTCTGTAATAAAATCATCTTCTCGCCTAAATCTGACGAGAGCTTCCTGATTTCTTCTAGTAAATGTGGATTACAATCTCCAGATTGTTGTTGTGAGTCCAATGATGGTCTACGCTGTAACGTTTGTTGAATGCTCTGAGCTTTCCCTATTTGATTTTTTTTCCTTGGATCCATTTTGTTCTCTTAGAGTGCTTAGAAGTATATAGGTGTAGATATACACGTATATACTACTTCTATTTTATTATTACAGAGTATTTATAAAGTTTTTTAGTCCTAGCTTCAAATTCTATACCTCTAGGTATATGTATTTTCACTTTGCAAAAAAGATGCTAAAATTTGGATTAATATTTAAACAGATTTAGCTGAAACTCTATAAGCCTTTTTTTTTTTTTTTTTTGGAGTTCTCTCCTCTGGAAAAACATTCCAATTTTAAAGAATAAAAAAAGAAAAAAAATAAGCAATCAGTGAGAGATACACCAATCAGACAAGTATCAAGAAGACAACCGTCTTCTATCTACACCTTAAAAATTGCTGCCGTTCCTGTGCGAATATCGCAACAGTTGATGTGGCCGTGGAAAGTTCCTGACTTCCTGGCCCGAAGAATGAAGTCAGATCTTTATAAAAACTTCTATTCTTCTTGAGATTGGAAATTGTGTCTTCGTGGAACCCCTCTGACTTTCCTGTAACCAGGAGAGATTTAGCTGTGCATTAACACAACTCTAGCCACAACTTGTGGGTGTCCCCAGGAATTGGGAGACAACCGTCGGTTCGCCACAGCAATGTGGAAGCTGGGGCAGTAAGGAGGAGTGATGACTTAAAGCGGAACCTGAGGACTGTTCCCGCCCCGTGCTCTCTTTCCCGCCGCCGCGTTGCCAGGGAAGGAGGAAGGTGTTCCAGGGGCTTGGCTTTAAAGCCTCGCCCTGCGCGTTCCCGCCGCCCAGTGGGTGTGGAGGATGGTCCTGGGGGCCAGAGAGTCCCGCCCCGCTCGCTCTCTCTCCTGCCGCCGCGCTGCCAGGGAAGGAGAAGGTGTTCCAGGGGCTTGGCTTTAAAGCCTCGCCCTGCGCGTTCCCGCCGCTCAGTGGGTGTGGAGGATGGTCCTGGGGGCCAGAGAGTCCTGCCCCGCTCGCTCTCTCTCCTGCCGCCGCGCTGCCAGGGAAGCCCTGAGACTTAAGCTGCATTTTTTCAAAAAGGTTTGAACTTGTGTAAATAAAGCTTGTTTTTAGATAATGTCTAACTCTTTCACTGTTATGTGTGTGTGTGTGGTTTCTGGGTATTACTGAATTGATAGAACCTCCATGAAACAAGCAAGCAACGTCTGACAATTAAAAATGTCTCTGCTAATTAACCTGCAGTTGACCCGAGCTCATTATGGTTTACTGATACAGTTCACATTTCAGATCTGTTTCTGCCCTAAGTGGTGAAAGAAATAACATAAAGCAGTGTTTGCGCCTTTGAAAATGTAGTGAAGATATGTGGCTGAATCTGTTTAATGGCACATCACTGTATTTTAATGAATGACTGATGATTGAAATGTAGTGATTTTCTAGGATGGAGAGAAGTTAAAAAAATACATGGACAGGGAGAAGCTGGAAGGAGTGAAATATTTAATTTCATTTGAAGGGGTGGGAGGTAGGGATTGGGTTGTTACTTTTTATTGTATTTGTCTTTTACTTGTTGTACCCTGCCCCGATAGCTTGTTCAGAGGGGCGGGTTATAAATAAAAATATTTTATTCTTCTTATTCTTATTCTTATTCTCATTATTTAATATTTAAAGTTGAATAGGAGGTAAGGATCCCAGAGAGCTGTACCCTTGTTATACAGCAAATATTTAATTATGTTTTGCAAATACAGGATACTTAAATATCTGCGGCATTTCCAAATATTCTTAAGACTTTCATAGTCATTAACTTCGATATCTTGAGTTTTGTTTGCACTGGCTAGGTTACTCTGGGGGCATTCCAGAATATCCTGGCCCCAGAACTGCCACAACCTCTGTTCTAACACCAGATGGCTGTTTGCATGGGCAGGAAGCTGCACCACCCTGTGCAGTGGCAGCGGCATCAAGCCACACATTGCTGAGGTCAGAACAAGGCAGCTAGCCTTGAGATCATGGGTGGGCACCTTGTTGTGACCTCAACAACAATGGTGGCTGCCATTTCGGGTGAACAGCTTTCTGGCATGAGAATGGAGGGCTTGGATCTTCTGGGAAGATCCAGAACAAACAAGGCAATCTGTAGTAAAAGGATTATAGCCTGGATTTGGCACTAAATGGGCAGATATTGTCTGATCTGTTCATGTCATCTGATCTCCATGTACCATTCCCTATAACAGTGAACTCACATGGTTAATATTGATATAAATTGAACCAAAATAGGACGAATGAGAGGAGTACAAAGTACAAAAATAGTTTTAAATACCTTAAGAAATCTCTTGCCTCAACAATAAGAATTGAGCATGTTGAGAATGCTGACTTTAAAATTGAAAAATATAAGTAAAAATGAGCATAGTGGTGGAAATAAGAATGCTCCAGAAGGGCATGAATAGCCGAAAGAGAAACAGTTCTGTTAGAACAGGGGTAGGCAAACTGTGGCTTCCAAGACTGTACTTTTTTTCCCTGCCATTGACCCCTTCAAACTCTCAAGACTGATCTTTTCCCTCTGCCTTCAAAATGAATGATCTCTCCTGGAAGCTTCTGCGGCTCTCTAACACTACACAAATATAGGACTACAATTTCACTTCAACCGCTTGGCAACATCATATGGAATTCTGGGGACTGTAGATCTAGGTGAAGAACTAGAGCTCTTTGACTGAATATTCGGCCAAGAGAGAGCTCAAGTCAGGTATCCCTCAAGGCGTGATTCTGTCCCCCATGCTATTTAACATTTACATGAAGCTGTTGGGTGAGATCATCCGGAGACATGGGGTGGGGTGTTATCAGTACGCTGATGACACCCAAATATACTTCTCTATGTCTCCAACTGATGAAGTGACAAAGGATGGCATCTCACCTCTGAACACCTGCCTTGGGGCGGTAATCAACTGGATGAGGGAAAATGACTCAAGCTGAATCCAATTAAGAAGGAGGTACTTGTTATAGGGACCCCAAAACCGGGAATGGAGATATGTGCACCTGTTCTGAACGGGGTCACACTTCCCCTGAAAGACTGTGCATGCAGCTTGGGGGTGCTCCTTGACTTATCCCTCCAGATAGATGCTCAGATAGATGCAACAGTCAGGAGCGCCTGCTATCAGCTTCGGCTGATATGCCAGCTGCACCTTCTTGGAACCAGGCGACCTTGAAACAATAGTACATGCGCTAGTAACCTCCCGGCTTGACTTCTGTAATGCACTCTACATGGGGCTACCCCTATGCCAGGTTTGGAAACTTCAGTTGGTTCAGAATATGGCAGCCAGACTGGCTGCAGACACTCCATGATCAGCCCACATTACTCCAGTTCTAAAATTGCTACACTGGTTGCCTATTAGTTTCTGGGCAAGGTATAAGGTCTTGGTTACTACCTTTAAAGCCCTACATGGCTTGGGTCCTGACTACTTAAGGGAATGCCTCCTCCCATACAATCCACCCTGTACACTTAGGTCCTGTGGGAAGAATCTACTACAAGTAAAAAAGACCAGATTATCAGCAGTGACCCAGAGGACCCTCTCGGCTGCCACTCCTAGGCTCTGGAACGACCTGCTGGATGAGATCCGCCATATTACCACTCTAGAAGCCTTTAAAAATGCCATCAAGATGGATCTCTTCTGTTAGGCCTTTCCAGACTAGCCTTATTTAGTTTTCCCCTCCCTCCTCCTGATGACCTTCTCTGTCTCTTCCCCCAAGGATAATATATTTTCTCCTCCCACATTAGGAGTTTGTACATAGATTCATTTCTACTCTAAATTTCTTATAATAGATATTTTAACTCTTTCTATTGTTTAATTCCTTTTTAGATTTAATGTTTCAAATGTTTTATGTCTCTTGGGGGGGAGGAGGGAGGGCAAGAGGATTTTAAGTTGACTGTGATTTTATAGTATTCTGTTTGAATAATTTCTGTAATCTGCTTTGATTCTCACCTGGAAAAAGCGGAATAGAAATAAATCTTATTGTTATTATTATTATTTTCAAAAAGTATCTTGAAACAGCAAATTAAAGGATTCCTTAGAATGTTGCCATGGCAATTATTGCTGTACACCGCCCTGATCGCAGGAAGGGCGGTATACAAATAAAAGTTGTTATTATTATTATTATTATTATTATTATTATTATTAAATTGTGTAGTGTGAAAGGACCCCAGAAGCACGGTAAGGAGATTCATCCTTCAAATAGTTGACAACTGCTTAATATTTTTTAAAGAAATATTTTTTAAAATCAATTTTTGATTTTTCATAGAATCATAGAATCATACTTCAAATAATTGACAACTGCTTAATTTTTAAAGAAACATTTTTAAAATCCATTTTTGATTTTTCATAGAATAATAGAACCATACTTCAAATAGTTGACAACTGCTTAATAATTTTTAAAGAAGCATTTTTTTAAATTCATTTTTGATTTTAATAGAATGATAGAATTGTAGAGTTGGAAGAGACCACAAGGGCCATCCAGTCCAACCCCCTGCCGTACAGGAAATCAGAATTAAAGCACCCCTGACAGATGGCCATCCAGCCTCTGTTTAAAGACTTCCAAGGAAGGAGACCCTACCATTCTCTGAAGAAATGTGTTCCTTTGTTGAGCAGCCCTTACGGTCAGAAAATTTCTCCTAATGTTGAGGTGGAATCTCTGTTCCTGGAGTTTGCATCCATTGTTCCACATTTTAGTCTCTGGAGCAGTGGAAAACAAGCTTGCTCCATCCTTCAAATATTTAAAGAGGGCTATCATATCACCCCTTAACCGTCTCGTCTCCAGGCTAAACATACCCAGCTCCCTAAGTCTTTCCTTATAAGGCATGGTTTCCAGACCTTTCACCATTTTAGTTGCCTTCTTCTGAACACACTCCAATTTGTCAACATCCTTTTTCAATTGTAGTGCCCAGAATTGGACACAATATTCTAAGTGAGGCCTGACCAAGGCAGAGTGGCATTATTACTTCCCTTGATCTAGTCACTATACTTCTATTGATGGAGCCTAGAATTGCATTGGCCTTTTTAGCTGCCACATTGTTGACTCATGTTTAACTTGTGGTCTACTAGGACTCCTAGATCCCTTTCACACGTAGTCTCCTTAAGCCAGGTGTCCCCCATCCTATATCTATGATTTTTTATTTTTATTTTTGGTAGCTCTCAGTAAGGAAGCCAAAGCAACATTTATGTTGTAGAGTCCACTTGTACCTCTGAAGACTACAAACTCTCCAACATTTTGCAGAGGAAAACCAGGGTACCAATGATTGCCAATGAATATCAGGTCCTATAGGCTATATTACAGAAGAAGGAACTGGCAAAACCACCTCTGGGTATTCTTTGCCTAAGAAAAACCTATTAAATAAATGGGGTTGCCATAAACTGACAGGCAACTCGAAGGCAGATACACACACATACTTAGTACTATGTTTGGGACAGTTGGTTCAAATCCAAACATGATTCTGATGGATTTACTTAAAAGCCTCTAGACTTGTCACAGTTGTAAAGATTACAATGCCCTTTTAAAATTATACAGTTACCCAGATAAACCATGTGTGAATGGATATTTATGTTCTTTTCCTGAATTCTTCAAAGGTTCTTTATATGTAAAGAGTTTCTTTAAGTGCTTAAGCACATTTACCTATTCATTCAGAGACATTTTGAGATTCAAGGCCTAGTACGGGTTCATTGAAAGACAATTTGCAACAGCCTTAAAAATGTAAAGTGACTATAAATCAAGATGAAAAAACATAGAGGGTTAGCTATGAATCTTTTTTTAAAAAGCAAAAAGAAGATAGATTTAAAGGTATTACCACAAGCCTGACAATCAAGTGGTGAATTCATCTAATATAGCATAATTGAATTGGGTTTGCTGTGTTTGAAGAGTATGTTTCTCCATACAAATTGAAATATAATATCCAAGATACACTACTAGTCATAGGAAAGCAGAACCAAATCAATTCCTTTTCCAGTTCATGAATCTGTGAGGATATTTTGTAAACCAAAATCCCAATATAGTTCCTTCAGAAGAGAGTCTGGACTCTGGAAATAATTTGCCCTACCACAGAGTATTTCACACAGAGGTTTGTTCCCTTTGTTTATATGATCATATATTTATTAATATAGTGAAAAGCTCTTAAAAAAACAAAAAACAAACAGCTTCATTTATATACCACTTCATACCCTTAAGGAGTGTCTAAGCGGTTTACAGTTGTAAGCTATTTGCCCCCCAACAATCTGGGTACTCATTTTAGCGACCTCGGAAGGATGCAAGCCTGAGTCGAGCTTCAGCCCTTTGCTGGTCTTGAACTCGCCACCTTCTGGTTTTGAGTGAGTGGCTGCAGTACAGGCATTTAACCACTGCGCCACCAGGGCTGCTCTTGAGTCTCACAGAGTGATCCTAAGGTTTGCTATAGTCACGAGTACAGTATATACTTAGGGGAAGGCTCCCCTATCTCAGGGAAGGGCTCTTCTTCTCCAGCCCTCATGGTGAGAGGAATGTATCTCAGGGTGAGAGCAGTACCTTGAAAAGAGTGTGTGTGTCATTTATTAGATTTGATTTTTTAAAAAAATTGAATAGTCAACTCTGCAACAATGATTAATGCATCTTTCCTAATCCTATTCCTAGGGCTGGTCTTTATACCATCAACTGGTCCTCCCTCCTGTGATATCACAAGTAGGTCTCCCATGGTTCCAGGTTTTGGCCCTGAAATCTCAAATGCTTACATAGTCCTGATTTGACAGCTCTAACTGAGGGTGAAATGAATTATTGGCTGGTGGCTTCTCATGGAGCTCTTGGAGGGAACTTCTTCTTCTTCTTCTTCTTCTTCTTCTTCTTCTTCTTCTTCTTCTTCATTTATATAGCGCTATAAATTTACACAGTGCTGTACACAGAATCTTATATTTAGACGGTTCCCTGCCCTCAGGCTCACAGTCTAAAAGATACAGCACAAAAAGAGAAGGGAAAGGTGGTGGGAAAGGGGATGAGGTCCAGTGGTTCTTCTCTCCCTCTGGGGCCTGGACCAAGGCAGATGGACTGGAGGGAGGGCTTGACTTCTTAATACCTAGTTAAAAGGAGGCATTCTGGGGCAGATGGAGGGAGCCCTTACTTTCACCACCATCACCCCCAGACCCACACTGTGGAAGAAAGTCCAAGGCTGGGGGTGGGAAGAGAAGAGGAGCATTTGGGTCCTGGGGAACCAGGGCTGTATCCAGACTGGAGAGAAATAACCCAGTTTGGCCCAGGTTTCAGCCTTTTTTTTTCTTTCTGGCTCAAGGCTCTGGAATTCTGGGAGCTGGAATTGTTTGTTTGGTGTGCTCTGTGTGTTTTTGTGTGTGTTTGTGTCTCCAGTTCCTGGTCCAAAAGGAAGCTTCCTGATCAGGAGGAGGAACAACAAGGGAAGGGAGCACCCAAAGCCTCTTCTGTAGGGTCCTTCCTTGGCTTTTGCTGGGGGTTTGTTTTGACCCAAAGGAGGAGCCCCACCAGAAAGAGAGAGAGAGAGAGAGAGAGAGAGAGAGAGAGAGAGAGCTGTCTGATCCCAGAAGTGAAAGTGGGTTGCTGCTGTGCAAGGCAAGAAGGAGGGCCATATATTGGGATATCCCCAAGAAAAACCTTCCCTGGAGGAAGGAGAGGGAGGAGGGGGGGTAAGGCAGCCCCGCTCGGGCACAGCACACTCTTGAGGGCCAGAGAGGGGGCCAGCAGCAGCATCAAGAGGAGGAGGAGGAGAAAGAAGAGATGGAGAAAGAGGAGGAGGAGGAGGAGGGAAAGGGAGCCTGCAACAGTCAACAAAGCACTTTCAAGTCCCCCTCACTCAATCTGATACATTTGCATAGGCTGTCAACCAAAAAAAGCCGCAGCTCCCGAACAGAGAGGGGAGGCATGTTCCACCCACTGCCCACTTTCTGCCCTTCATCCCTCCCCCTTAAAGAGCAGAACATGACCGGGGCCAAGTTCACATTGGCCTGGCCCTGGTTTTTACCAAAAGAAACGGGGAAAACCCCAGTTTCAAATACACTGCACCAAGGGGCATTTGCTCTCAATTTCTTGTGCAAGCCCCTGTTCTGCTTGTGGAAACGCTGATGCCAGTGAGAACTTCTCACTTTTAATCTGGGTTGCAATTCAGTTCAAAAGGTAGTCTGAATGGCCCCTGAATTACCACAGCATGGAAAATTTGTAATTTTGTGAGATATTTAGTCTTCCCTGTCAGAGAGTTCTGGGACCAGAACTCTATAGCATAGAGGCATGGCAGTTAAAGTGTTATCAAAGTGGTATTTCTGCAGTGTGGTAGCAGCTGTGGTCATCTGTTTGCTTTGTTGTGAAATAATAATTCTGATATGCTATTGCAAAGCATTGTAAAATGCAGCTCAAAAACTATAGGTCTGGCCTTGTAATAAACCATGAGACAAACTCCTTTGTTTTATGAAGGATGCAATATAGGATCTACTGTCCAAAATTAAATTTACAGTTCCACCTCCTGTGCGAGAATTGTTACAAACAGATAAACAAAACCTACCTGTTTTTGCAAGAACTACTTACTGGTTCTAAAAAGTCACAACAGAAAGCATACTTAAGTAAGAGTGAGAAGTCAAAATAATGGTTGTAAACAGCAGTTTAATTGTCCACATTACACAAGAGAGAAAAGTGATAATCCAGAAAAGCACAAGTACCCAGTGATCTGGTAACTCGAAACCAATTAATTCTGCCTAACTCTAAGATTAGATTTTGTGTGAAATTCTCATTTCTGGAGTTAGGGAATGAGACTGAGAACAATTGCTTGAAAAGGTTTTTTTTTTGGAATACACCTCCCAGAATTCCTAATCCAGCAGTTTTCCATTGCCACCTAATTAGGTTATGTCAACACTTGAACCCAGCACTTTCCAAATATAACTCTGCGTGCACACTATCCTCCTTTCTCATATATTCTGTCATCCTATGCCAATGTTCCTTCAGTTCTTCTGCTATGTAGGGCACAAAATAGGTGTGCTCATTTTTTTGATAACAGGATATAGGTATTACTACCTGCCAGAAAGCAATGAGATATCGACATTGGCCCAAAACAGACTGCAGAAACAATCCACTTTGAGACATCTTTAACTGCCTTGGCTCAGTGGTAGGGAATTCTGGGAATTGTAGTTTGTTGTGGCACCAGAGCTCTCAAAACTATAGTTCCCAGGATTCCCTAGCATTAAGCCAGGGCAGTTAAGGTGGTCCCAGAATGTATTATTTCTGCAGTGTGTTTTGGATCATTGTCTCCTTTAATTCTTTCCACCCTACAAAATAATAAAAAAGAAGAGATAAGAAATCTAAATCCTTTGTAGAGGAAGAAGCCTGCCTGTGGAAAGAGCACTGATAGAGCTCAATAGTTGTAATGACATGCTGAAACCATCCATAACTGAGCAGTTGTAGGGTAATGTTCTGGATCCAAGACCAACATCTTAGCACTGTGCAGTTATGGAACATCAGCATGCTATTATACTTATTCTTCTTAAAAGTAATATTCCAAAGCCCAGCACAGTGGCTACAAATGAGTCTTCTCTTGGATTACCTCTGCTGTGTTGTCCTCAGCCAATTTATCTGTTAAGGATTGAGTGATGTAAAAACTCTACCAAAAAACCCACATAGCTAGCTCTGACCTGAATTCTTGTAGGTAGCTGAGCTTGCAAATTCTCTTTTCTGGCTTGCCATATCAATTAAATATCATGTCATTAAAATGAATCATCCAAAAGCAAACATGATATTCATTGGATCCGAAGAACAAATATCAACAGGTATAATTATTGTCTAGGCCATTACCTCAGACTTATTTAATATCTTAAGTCAGATGGAATTTTTATTTTTGCATGAAGTGTAACTGAAAGATTTAATCCAGTAGAATGTTTGCTGCTTACTCTTCTTCCTCTCCATTACAAGTTTGTATTTTGCCCAAAACATAGCCCTGCTATTTGAATCTCAAATATTGTGATAGTGTGTGCTTGGGCACAGTACAAGGTGTTGGTTTTAACCTTTAAAGCCCTACATGGCTTGGGTGCATCCTATCTGAGGGACTGCCTCTTCCCATATGAACCCCCCCCCCCCGCACACTCCGGTTCTCTGGGAGGAATCTGCTACAGCCCATGAAGACCAGGCTGGTCCAGACTTCCCAGAGGGCCTTTCCAGCTGTCGCTTCCAAGCTGTGGAATGACCTCCCGGACGAGATGCATCTTATTCCATCCCTTGAAGGCTTTTAAAAAGCCCTAAAGATGCATCTCTTCCGGCAGGCCTACCCAGAAGATGTTTAACACCTCCTGACTCCAAAATGCTGGTCTTGTGCTTTTCCACCTTCTCTCCAGCGTTTCCACCCTATATAGCTAAGATCACCGGGTTGGAACTTTTCATTGCTGTTTTGGCTTATTTTTAATTGTTTAAATTAGCTATTTTAACTTTGCTCTGATTTAATCCTATTTTGAGGGGGCGAGCTGGGGAATGGGATGGGATATTTTAACTTGTATTGTTTTTTAACCTTGTTGTAACCCACCTCGATTGCTTGTTCAGAGGGGCGAGCTAGAAATAAAAATTATTATTATTATTATTATTATTATTATTGGGTTCCTTGCTTTACCCAGCCCACTTTTGCATCTCTATGGTCACAGTATCTCCCTGTATTCACAGTAATGGTGGAAGGAGTATTGATGACTGTTTGTTTCCCGATGGAATAATGGGTTTTCTGATTATTGGAAAAACACCCCTGCCACCATTGCTGAGAATGGAGTTATAGAGAGACCTCCCAGGGAATCATTCTGTGTGAAAATATGTGTGGCTTTTTGGTACAAAAGCCTTGGTTTTTGTGAAGAAATGTATTCCTTTGCAGAAAAAGTGGGCCTTGGATGTGAGGATGATCTGGCTGTGACATCCATCACCCCATTGATCACCAGGATTGATTCGACTAGTCTGGTTGGTTAGGAGGGTGTTCCCTTCCTTCCTCACCACTCCATGTGCATCCCTTCTGAAGCAGCACACTTGGTGGAAGAGGATGACCATCGCAGATAGGGGTGTACTGTTTTTTGGTCAAGGGTATATGATAGCAAACTTCCTAACAGTGGGCCTTGTTCAGAAAACCTTGTTACAGATACAAGACACATGTTTTATGTGAAAGAATGTAGGTTTTGTGCAGAAAAAAATACATGTATTTCTGGGCAGGATAATTTTCCACAAGACTTCACAAAGTGCAAATACTACTCACGAACTATACAGAAGTCTTCATTTACTCCCATGATGGGAGCAAACCATAGAGACTATTTATCCTTTCATGTGAGGAGAAGGAATGTCAAGATTTACATCCCTAATTCCCACTACTATGTCAATGCAATGTGATCTTTCAAACACATTATGTCCATTTATCCATATTTCTTCTTTCTTTTTCTGGATGCTCCTCGGGTCATTTGGATAAATGATCTACTTTTCATGCCAGAACATAGACTCATTGCTGAAAAATTATTTCACTATTCTAGTAAACTCAGTTTTACATGGAAGTTAAATCGCTTGCCCTAAAAGGCTGCAGTTTTACCATTATGTCTCCAGGAACTTATAAAATTAGTTTATGAAATTATGACAACCAGGAAAGCAATTATAAAGAACTACATCGATATGTAGAAAATCCTGAAACTATATATGCTGCACTTCTCTGTTTGTGATAAATTAATGTAATGTAAGGTAATGTAATGTAATGTAATAGGACTCTTGACATGGGATGGATTTCCATTGCAAACAGATTCTGCAGAAGATATCAAGAGCTTTAAATGATCACATTACAGATTTTTGTGTGAGTTAAAAGTTGTAAATGCCTTGATGGTTGCAGTCCAGAAAATACTTAAACTACCATATGGTATTCCAATTATCATGGACACTTTTTAAATCCTTTTTATTTGAGTCAAGGGGCTATGCCCACTGGTCCTGATTCTATCATGCTCACTTTTGATGGTCCCTCCAATAAGTTGCATCTCCACATGACTAGGAATTATGATCATGCAGGCTTCCAGATCTTTTCCTTCAGTAGGCCCCTTTTAACTGATAACTGGTCATTCCATTAGACATAGTAGTGGTCTGAGGTAAGTGTTCTGGGAGCAGCAGTGTTCACCTATATCTGTTATTTTTGCACACTATGCTTGCTTCTTTCTCTTGGAGGACAAAGTGGTATCTTCCAATCCTTAAATTGGCCTACTGCCCTCAGCTGTGGTGGAGGGATACTGTCCCCTTGCCAGTGTTGAAGTAACTTTCTGTTGTCTGCCTAATCAGCTTCTGTACATGGAAGAAAGTGATAGGACCATTTTGTCCTTTGCACTAGGAAGAAAAATACCTGTGGATGACCCTGATTGCTCCCAACATGTGGGTGGAAATAGTGCTATCAGCAAAGATGACAACACATGACACATTGCTTCCTCTTCAACTTATTTCAAGCAGGGAATGGATTGCCCAGATAGATTTACTGTTTCATTGACATCAGTGTGAAAACATTTCCTTAGTATAAACAATCCCACTTAACTAATTTGGGAATGATGCTACAACTAGGAAAGGAAAGGCACTTTTTGTGCTATCCATTCCATAATGCTAGCTTGAGGATCCTGGGAGCTGTAATCCAAAAAAGTAACTTGCTAAACTCAACTTCCTTCCTTCCTTCCTTCCTCTATATATTATCTAGTGGAGATGAACTGCTGATCATCTCATTCCTGATTTTTCAGCCAATGAGCTGAAGATAAGATTATCCTAGTTCACATTGTGGGGTCAATGGAAATGTTCCAAGATAAGAGGACTAATTTAGAATTTTAACCTAATCCCACTTTGACAACAGTACCCCAACAGCTGGAAATCACATCTGTGAGTGAATTATGAGTTATCTTTGCTGGTGACAGAGGACTCTGAGGTGATTCAAAGGCTTTTTTATTGTTGTTTTTTGTGGAAGCTTTACTTTAAAACAACTGGAAAAAAATATAGTCCTGAGGCATCCAGTCCCATAGCTGGTTCTGCATTAGTAAATAAAAAGGATGTGAAAGCTCACCAAGTGGATTTGCCAAGCATTTGTCCTATGAGCATTAACTGGTGCAGTGCTGGAAGAAGAGATTATTTTCTGGACATAACTTTCTTATAATATTTTTTAAAAAAGAAATATTCTGATGAGAAAGATAGCCAGATTGTGAGGGACACATATTCAAATATTAGTAAAGTAGCCATTTGTATGATGGGTAGATAGTATGGTTTGTATATTGTTAGGCCTTTGGAATATATAGGCTGAGATTCTGTGTCAGTGTGATGTAAATATCCACCACTGGAGTTATGTATCCCTTATATTGAATACAAGTGTAGGTATTCAATAGGCCCATGAAAATGCTGAATTTTCAACTTGATTGAGGAACTGCTGGGGCAAATAAAATATTAGTATGTAAACAAAAGGAAACATACAGATAACACCTGCAGAATAGCCTATGAGAACAAAGCATGCTCAGCTCTTTCAAGAGACACATGTTGTTAAGGGAGTCCATTTAAAAGATAGTAGGTGGGATGGAGGGAGTGATGAATGGAGGAGATAATTAATTTGTTGGGTTCCTCCCCCTGTAGTATTAGATGGACTCAGACTAAAAACTCCTCTCCTCACTCTAGATGGGGAAGTTTTACAGCTATAAAATGGTTAGGTTCAAGGCTGGCTCCAGGTTCTAGATCCAGTGATATGGATTTTCTGGAAAAACATTCCAGAGCAGTAAAAAATATTATCTGATTTAGCACCTTTGGTTTAACATGTTATTCAAAAACATTCACAGCTTTGTGTGGAAATTATTTTATTGGGTTATTGATAACAATGAAAAGAGAATACACACATTTCCCCCATATGTAACAAAAATTGACTACACCTGTAACAAAGTTAAAGAATATAGGCCTATATCTATCAGCTGTTCCTGATAGACTGTATATCAACAGTTTAATTTTCTTCTACTGTGGTATAACTGTAGTACCTTCAGCATTACTCACGCACTCTCTGAACTACTTATCAGTTCCACTGTCATATATTATTTTTCAGTTTTCTCATGGGCAACTGAGCACTTTGTTGAGTCGATCTTGATTCATGGCAACCCTGTGGATGAGATGATCTCCAAGACTTCTTATCCTCCACTACTCTTCCCAGTTTCTGCAAACTCATGCCGGTGACCTCCTTAATTGAGTCTACCAATCTAACATGTGGTCTTCCCCTCTTTCTAATTCCTTCCACTTTTCCCAACATTATTGTCTTTTCTAATGAGTCGTGTCTTCTCATTATGTGACCAAAGTATGAGAGCCTCAGTTTACTCATCTTACTCATCGCTTAACAGGTGAATATGGTAATGGGGAATACAGTTGTTTTCAGAATTCTGATTTTCGTGCTTAGTTATATATCTTCTCTTTAGGACCTTTCCTAGTTCTTTCATAGCTGCCTTCCCCATTCTTAGTCTTCTGATTTCTTGACTGCAGTCCCCATTCTGATCTATGTTTGATCCCAGATATAGGAACACTTTTACTATTTCTATTTTCTTATTCTCTAGACTGAACTTGTGAAGATCCTCCATGGTCATTATTTTTGTTTTCTTTATGTTCAACAGTAAGCCTGCCTTTGCACTTTCTTCCTTGACATTTTTTGGTAGTTCCTGTAGGTCTCCAAAGTTTTTTCGTAATAGTATGGTGTTGCCTGCATATCTTAGATTACTGATGTTCCTTCCTCCTATTTTCACTCCTCTTTCTTCTATGTCTGAGCCTGCTCTTTGTATAATATGTTCTGTATACAAGTTGAAAAGATAGACTGAAAGGATGCATCCTTGTCTGACTCCTTTGCCAATTGGGAACCATTCTGTTTTTCTGTGTTCTGTCCTAACTGTTGCCTCTTGTACTGATTCCTCATCAGGATTATTTGATGTGTTGGCACTCCCATGTCTTTAAGGGGTTTCCATAGATTTCATGATCTATGCAGTGAAAGGTTTTGCTATAGTCTATAAAACACATGCTGATTTTTAAAAATTCCTTGCAAGCCATCTTATGCTTGCAATGTGATCCCTAGTGCCTCTTCCTCTTCCAAGCCCCGCTTGGACCTCTGGGATTTCTCTCTCCATTTATGGTTGGAATCTATGTTGCAGAATTTTGAGCATAATTTTGCTTGCATGGGAGGTTAGTGCTATGGTCCTATAGTTGCTGCAGTCTTTTGTGTCTCATTTCTTGGGGATGGCAATGTAAATTGATCATTTCCAATCCATTTTGTTTTCCATATCTGTTGACACATGTTGATTAAGTACTAATGAACCCATTCAGTTGTTTGAAGAATGCACACTTAGTCAATACAGAAAAGTGCTGATTTTAAAGCTAAGGAATATCTAAGATGGGGAGAAGAAAATATAAATGATTGGGCCACTGAAATGGGAAGTTTGTAATGGAGCCATAACATTTCTTTTTATGAATTGTTCTCTCAGCTACAATTTTCTGTTTGTGAAATTCTGAGTAATTTTTTTTACAAAGAAATTTATACTATTTCGGGGCAGTGTTAACCCCTGATATTCTGCTGCTTGAATGTTGAACCTAAATGCTTCCCAATCTCTGTTGAGGTCCACATTTTAAAAAGTCTTGTTTTATCATTTAGATACCAATTTCTGTATCTGTATCTCTCTTCAATAAATGTGCTATTATTGTCTAGTTTGAACCTAAGGCCAACATATTATCAATAACAGATCAGTAACATGGGGCCTCTGGACTTAATTTCCTTTCTTTCTTTCTTTCTTTCTCCAGTGATATGAAAGTATTCTTAAGCACAAAATGCAACATCCCCCTTCCTGTGGATACTCAGCACAATGGCTGAAGCCCTTAGTTTTCTCTATTGGCCCTTAATGGACCCCTGAATGCAGATAAAACTCTAAATAACACTTGAAAGGAACAGTGACATTATTTGCAAAAATGTTCTTCATTTCATCCAGTAGGGAGAAAATGTGTGTGTGTGTGTATGTGTGTTTATATTGTGCTGCTTGTGACCATGAAAATGTTTGCATCCTAATTCCAGGAAAGAATGCTAGGGCAAGAAAATAAATTTATAACTGATTGTCGATTAACTGTGATATGCAGTGAATATTCCTGTTGTTGCAATTGACAAAAAAAAAAAAAAGAAAGAAAAGAAAAGAAAAGAGTGTGGATAACTTGCCATTGTTTCCATGAGAACTAATTATAGGACATTTCCTTTCTTTCTGACTTTCTTTCTTTCTTTCTTTTGAGTGAATAGGAGCAACTGGTCAGAGAAAGGAATGGAACTTTAGTAGCTAAATGGACACCTATGACTTCGTTGGTATTCATTTTAAGAGAAATTGACCCTAACATAGCAGGAGGAATTGATACTAACAGTGAGTCTTAAAGTGAACAGATGATTGCAAAAATGACCACAATCTGATAGTTCTCTCTCCACCCCCCACAAAGCATCCCCCAGTCAGAGTTGTAAGAATAGAGTGATTTTGCTTTCCTTTGGGTTTTTTTTGCCTATGTGAATTCTTTTCTGCTTAGAAGCAAACAAAAGATTTTTTTTTGAGCTAGCTTTCTAGTTATCTTACAATTCTTCTGAACACCATTTGTCATGGACTTCTCCCCTATTTAGAATCATAATAGTTGGGAAGAGACCACAAGGACCATCCAGTTGACACACACACCCCGCCATGCTTTTCTATTTATCCACTATTAGTTTAGCTTGTAATTCTGCTATATCTGCATATCTTTTTAACTCCTATAAAGTGGGCTCTGTTCTAGTCTCCTGTAATGATACTAGATAGAAGTAGGTGGGAAATAGGCAGTTATAGGCAGAAGAAGAGCAATGGGTCTCCCATTGAAATAAGTGAAAAACAAAGATGAGTAAGAGCAGTGAAACACAATTAATCAAAAATACAATTATTAATAAGTGTAAAATGAACCAAATGGAGACTGTGGTAAAGAAAACAAACAATGAACAAATGCACCCCCCTTGTGCCTACATAACTGGCCACTATTTGATATTAGACTGGGTGGACCTTTATTGTGACCCAATAGGTCTCTTCCTAGGTCCTTATGTGTCTGTGCTGATATAGTCTAACTTTGATACAGTGGCAGCTATTCATTTCAAAGTCAGTGGGGTGATGAATGTACTATGGGCTTTACTGGGATCTGGAAGCCTACATTTGGGCAACAGATGCAAGATAAGACTTTGTCATATTAGGAAACCAGAGACTTGTTTAATTCAAACTACCTATCCTGCCAATTCAACAGGAGCAAGGACAAGGGGCTTTATGGTACACTCCGTATGGTCTGCACACAGTTGTGCTCATAGGCTATTCTTAGCTGGCTATTGTTTATAGACAACTGTTTAATGCTATGCAGCAGCATTGCTGAATACTCCTTGGTTTATTAAAAGCTCTGGTTTACAAACAGGTAGCTTGAATAATTGTAGTAAACAGAAGTTTCCACTGCAGAATCCTTTCCATTAATGCTAATTTCCAGGGTTTGGAACAGAACCATTGCATTCTTCTTTTATTAATTTTTATGGTGCCATTGGGGAAATTTTAAAAGACCTATAAAGTCTAGTTTAGAAACCCTCCAGTTATGTTATCTGTTTAAGTAAATTCATACTCTGGGAATTTGTAATATGCTGCAGACTTGAATTAGCTGGATAGGGCAATTACCATGCATAATTTCAGCCTTACAAAAATCCTGGCTCCTAGCACAACGGACACCATGGTTCTTTTGAGGGCTGATTACCGCCAAGGCTTACTAAAAGGATTTTTTTGTTCATTGACTTACTTGGATTGCTAAGGGCTTCTTTTGAGCTGCCACCAGTACAGAGTAAATTGCAAAGCATCAACCTCATGTCAAAGGTGGTGCTGCATTTTAAAAACAAAGTTGAAATGTCAGTAGGGTTGTTTTTTTTATGCTGCGAATAACCTGCTCAAAATGTGAGCATTGTTTAATATAAGGGAATGACCCTTTTCCATGGTGGGAAGGAGAGATTTCCTGCTGCTCATTCAGAGTCCTTTTGCTTAATTTGCTGAGAGGGACCTTGGACATCTGCTCCAAAAGCCCTTCTCTGTCAGCACCTTGGCTTGGGTTAAAGTAGAAAAAATAGTATTTTTGGCCTATGTCAAACTTCTTTAATTTTTTTTTATTCATATATATATGTGTGTGTGTTTAACATAAAAAATGCAAGGATAACAAACAAATAACTCCCTGACCCCCTCCCCCCCAGCTAAACTCTAAATCCCCCTAAAACACAAATAAAACAAAAGGAAAAAAACATACAAGGGAATGGCTTCAAATTTACCAGTATATGGTTGCAATTATCTCTTATTCCAAATCCCTTTCATACAGACCAGAGTGGGTGGGTTGTGGAACATGGGCCTCTTGGCTAGTGCAAATAGTCCCAAAGCTGTCTCTTGGGCAGAAACCCACATTGATATTTCTTTACCCAGTCATGAAGTACTACCTTTAATCTCTGTGCTAAAATTGTTGTCAGAATATATAGTCATTGTTTCATAAAGACATAGGCCTATATAATTTTTGGGATTTTTCAAATCCTGATCTTTTTTTGGAATAAAATAAATGTTTGCATAATTCCAAGAGTCAGGGATCTTCCCTGATTCCAGAACTGAATTCGGTGTCTGTTGCAAAGGCAAAAATAATTAACCTTCTAAACTCTTATAGTAAACCACTGGAAAATAATCCAGATCTTGAACTTTTCTTAATTTCACTTTCTTTATAGCTCCTACTGATTCCACTATGGTATACAGTGCATAAAACAATGTTTCTGTATGTTGAACCATAAGAAAGAAAAGGTGTCTCAGCCACCCATGTAGACAATTTTAGATTTTGGAGTATTTCAAATTTTGGAATTCCGGATAAGGGATAATCAACTTGTAATAATACAGATACACCATCTACACTCCGTTAAAAGGATATTCACTTTTGTTCACAGTCAATTAGTCACCAAATGTCTGTTCAAGTAGAAAGGTAGTTGGGTGAGAGAGAGCAGACAGGGGGCCAGGCTAGCTTCCCATAGAAGTAAATTACATATCTTGGGAGCAGCCACTGAGAAGGCTCTCACCTATGCTTTTGGAAAGCTTATGCTTCCAGCTTCTTTCTTTCATTTAGGGAATTATCAAACTGCTGTTTTCCTTGATCTGGGCATGGGCTGAGACCAGGCTGGAACCATATATTATCACACAGCTCCATGCCCAGATTGGAACCATTGCGAACCCAATTGGAATGTCTCCCATTACTTTGCCAAGAATGGAAAAGAAGAATTTTTAGCTAAGTACGGGAGAAGTCCTGATTTAGCATGGGATGGTAATGATCTGGGCATGGAGCTGTGTGATAAGATAAGCCTGTGCCCAGATCAGGAAAAGACAGCCAGTGGGATACTCTTCTTAGCCTCAAAGATGCTACAAGATCTCTTTGCTTACTGATTCTACAGACTAATATGGCTATATCTTTGTAGCCTATGTTTTCATCCAGCAAGCCTATGACTGTGGCAGGATGGAAAGAAAGCCCTCCCTAAAGTATCTTAAAATTCATACAAGCTGGACCTAAGCCATATAGCCTGAACCTAAACCATATAGGGCTTTATAGGTCAGAACCATAACTTTGAATTATACCTGAATGCTGGCAAAACATGGCAGTGCCACAAATATTCATTCATGTAATACCATCAGAGATGTCTTTACTTGCCACCAGGTAAAGGGAAGCTCATTCTTGATTTCATTAAAAGCATCAGAGTGGAAGACACTTAAACTGGTTTAATTAGATTGTCCAAGAGATAGTTTGATTTGCCACACAGAAAATTATTTGGATAATGAATTCATATCTGAGTCACAATTTCCTCATCCCTCTTGAAATGGGCTCATCATAATTTGAAGAAGCAGATTTCTGTGGAATATGTTAAGGAATCTCTGATCTGATCTGATCAGAGCAGAATGAAGTGATGTCTTCCTTACCAGCCTCTTATGATATTCATGGCTTGGCTTTCAAGTAATGCTTCTACACATTTCCCCAAGGTGGGGAGGATTTTTGAGGTATTGGTATGTAATGAGGGTCTTTATGTTTGGATTGCCTTTGGGAATTGTTCGATGTTCCTGACAAAAGCTGCAGGAGAGACGTGCAAGCGCTGTTCTGTTCTGTACAGGAATGAAAAGGCAGAAGGCGAACAAGAGGGCCTGGATTGAATGGTTGCTCTGGCTTGCTTTGTATGGATCAGAAAGACTTAAGAATTGTGGGCCTTTGTCAGACTCCATACTGGGAAATGAAGCCATGCAAAAAGATCTGGACTTATACTGATGGCTGCTGAGGAAAAGCTCATTTTCAAAACATTTCAGATTAGGGAAATTCCAGGCAATTTTTTGGTCCTGGGATTCTTTCTTCTATTTTTTCCCCCTCTTAAAGGAGAGTAATACAAGCATACAGCTCACTTTTCCAGATGAGGTAAAATGGAAGACCCCTTTTCACATTAAGTTCACACTATACTTTACAAATGTACCTCACCAAAATGGAGCTTGGAAAACCTGATTGTTTGGTCTACCTCTGTCAAAACCCCCCCACTAACATGGCCACCCTGTCGGGCAGTGTTTGGAGAAAAAAATGATAGCACAAACTTGTCTTGTGTCTTTCACATTTCAGCAATGGTAAGGAGACACTCATATACTCTTCAATAGTTCACAGATGAAAATTGGGATGTATATGGCCAGACAACATCAGAATGTGGTCAAGGTTATAAATGAGGTGCAACAGCTTGCTTTTGCTTGACTTACCGGGAAAGGCAAAATTCCATCCCTTCTTCCTCCTGCTTAGTTTATATCAAACTACTTTTGCACTTTGAACCCAGTTTGCAGCAACTAGCATAAAAATAACAGTGCATCCTTTCAGGACATCTGAGGCAAACAAAATGGCAGTTCCCAAACCAAAAGAGTTAAACATGCAGCTGTGAATTTTGCTAACACTGACATTTTCCGTGAGTGCCTAAAAATCAGATACATCTCCAGTTCTGTAACCTCTGAATGAAAAACAGGTATATGACTACTACACTTTGGATATAAAGTAGTATGACACCACTCTAAATGTCACAGTTCCATCTGATAGTATTCTGATCCAAGGAACACAGTCACATTTATGTTCTTCAAAGTCTTCACCCAGACAATTGACTGAGCACAGTGCAAACAGGAAACTGAACTAAAAAGGACTTTTGTTAAATCTAGTAATATTCTTCATAGATGGCCATGGCAGTGATTATAGTATTGTTTTAAAATGGTGGTCCATTGCATTAGGATCCCATTAGATGGAACTGTGATGTTTAGAGTACCATTATTCTATATACTTTATAACCTCCGGGTAGGCATATACCTGTTTTTCAGAGGCCAGAGTCATTCTGGAGTACTAGAAGCTAGGGAAAAAGTAGTTTCAGGCCTAAAGGCTGACCATGTCCAGTCAACTGTGGATGAGAAAACCTTTTGGTTCATGGATCAAAGAATAGAATTTTGCAGCTACAATGGATCCTCAGTGACCTCTAAAGATGAGACAAGATACCAGCTAGAGAGAGAATCATGGGAAAGTGCATTGCTTTTTACAGACAGGCCAAGGATGACTATGAGAAAGAATAATATTGTTTTGTTTCACAATGGGGTAGATAAAGAAGGTTGGAAAAATAAAAACATCTACTTTTGTATCCTGTAGAAAGCAAAAAGACCTCCCCCTTTTAAAAAGATGTCATGCTTGTTTTCTTTTAAGGCAGAAGGGCTAGAGTGTCGACATTGTCATAGTTCCATTGCTTGTGTTTTGACTAGTGTCCTTTATTATTTTCTCCTTTGCTAGTCATATTAATAGTTGCTTAAGTTGTTTTAATGTAATTATTTGTTTTTATTGATACTTCATATTTTATAATCATGTACTGCTTTCTACCATCTTGTCTTTCATAGTTTAGGTCTCCCTTATCTGGAAGTCCAAAATCCAAAATATTCCAAAAACCAAAACTTTTTTCATGGGTGGTTGAGGTAAGTGACGTCTTTGCTTTCTGATGGTTCAATGTATGCAAACTTTTGATTTATGCACAATTTTTAAAAAAATATTGTATAAAATTACTTTCAAATTTTGTATATATGAAACATGAATGAATTTCATATTTAAACTTGGGTACCATGTCCAAGATATCTCATCATGTTACATATATGAAAATGCAAGTCCTGAAAGATTTTTTTTTTAAAAAAAATCCAAATCCAAATCCAAAACACTTCTGCTTCTGAGCATTTTGGTTAAGGGGGACTCAACCAATATTTCAATAAGTTTTACATCTACTGTACTTTTCATGATGCCACTAGTCCAAAAGTCATTCTCCCTTGTTCATTGAAGATATATAGAAGGAATGTATATACTTTAAAAATTTCCAAGATTTTTCACCTGGGAACTGTAGTTCCAATCACCTGAAGTACAGACCTAGAAGTATCTCATAGAGAGGTTCTAAAGTAAAAAAAATAAAAAAATAAAAAATACTACGATTCTGCAGCACAGACCTATAACAGTTAAAATTGGGATTGAGTTGCTAGAATGGTATTTTGTGGAATCTAAGACGCAGTAGAACGCAACAAAGCTGCAAGACTGCAGTGCTAGGGAAATGTCTGTAGTTCCATAGGGAAAAAGAAACAGCATGGCATGTGATGTTGAACCCAGAATTCAACGTCCTCTGAGTCTTAATCTTCAAAAGCATATTTCTAGGCCTTGCGGCTGTGAAGTTATACTTGAGTGTATAAGGCAATGTCTGGTGTCTCAGATGGAAAGGCATAAATGTAGATGACTTTCAGTAGGAGCTGCAATGCAGTGCATACTTCATTCTTCCAACCACAAGGAAACCCAGAGCAAAATATGCAAAAGGATAAAAATGCAGAATATATTATATAGAACAAAAATTATGCACACATCTAGTATCTGAATAATTTATGAAGGTTATAAAATTCAGTCTCTCATGGTAGAGTTTGAAAAGCCTGAGGTATTTGGTGCATAGACTGACTTTATTGAACAATGAACTCTGGGAACTGTAGTTCTGAGGGTTTGAATTTAGCGATCTCTAGAACATAATTACTTCTGACTTGCCAGACTAGAATTTCTGGGTTTCCTACTTGAGTTAAGGATATGACTACTAGGTAGAATCCAGTACTTCAGCAGTGAGGTCAGTGGGGTTTACTTTGAGTGGACCTACCTAGGACTGCAGGATAAAACTGGTGTAAATTTTTAAATTTGTAGTGCAGATGTGTCATAAATAGAGAGGCCATATGGTTTTTGCCAGCATAGAACAATTTGCTGATGAACTAGTCTAAATCAAATAAAACAGGAGTGGGAGGCTTGTGGTCCTCCATATATTTTTGGCTTGCAGCTCCCCTCAGCCCTATTCAGCATGGCTAATAGTAAAGGATTATGGAAATTGTGGAAAATATTGGTTTAGAGTTCAGAAGGAATGACTTGCAAGCAATATTGTTAACTTCAACTAGTTTCTGGGAGGTGGGGGACAAGACGTGCAGTAGAGTTACATTTCCAATGCAATGTCAGAAGATTGAGCAAAAATATTTTAGGTTTCTACATATGTTCAAAAGTGACCTTTAAAGGCATTTTAAGAGGAATTCTGACAGGAAAATGTTCAACTTTTATTCAATTCTCTTATCATTTCTCAGGGGATTTCCCCCTTGAAAAAATGACAGAAGGTAATGGAAAAATAGCAAGAAGTTAACTTCTGTCATCCTCTCAATGAATAATAAGAAGGTTTCTTTCCAAACATTGGGTAACAGAGCAAATTATGTTTGAAAAGTAACTTTCCAACCTCAGATCTTAGAGTTGCCAGGTGAAGTAAGGAATAAGTTGTCTTAAGGAGAGGTGAAACTAAATAAAAATGGTGTACTTACTGTATATACTTGACTATAAGTTGACTTCATGTATAAGTTGAGGGCAGGTTTGGGGCTAAAATTATGGATTTTGATATGACCCATGTATAAGTTGAGGGTAAAATTTAGGGGCATGTCACAAAGGATCTATAGGATGAAGAAAAGGAAAATGATGCCGAAGAACTTAAAAAAAATTCCAGCAGGCATAACTATTTGTGCTTCTACTAAAGGCTGGGTGGATGAGAGAGCAGGGGGGAGGGTCAGTGCTTTCAGAAGATATTATACTTTTGCCTTTCACCAAGGGATTGCTCCCTTTTTATAAGTACTTACACTGACCCATGGATAGGTCGACTTGAGTTTTTTGGGTCAATTTTTAGTCTAAAATTTTTAGACTTATACATGAGTATATACAGTATATAATGTTCTATTAAAGCAGGCTTTTGGAAAGCAGTATTAGTGAAAAAGCTCTGCTCCAAGAAAATGTACAACAGACTATGAGAATGGCTACCACAAGCAAAGAACCCAAAGAGCTTAAGTGACTCCTAAAAGCATCGAGTCCATGAAAGGCCTTATAGACCACATACAGTGAAGGCATCCAGAAGATCTTCAAGCAAATATTAGAAACTTTCCTCCTCTATATAACCTATGAAAAAAGAGGACTGTGAGACAACATGTCTTTAGCAATAATAAAATTCCAGATGACAGTTGCATCCAATGCAGTTCACATGTGGGCCTGAACAGACAGGCCAAAATAAAGCTGCTTCGGGTCAGTTTGGAGGTATGCTGTTTAAATGACACATACATCTTAAGAGGCCAGAAGCTGCACCAAAGGACAGAAGCATGGTTTTGGCGTAGCTTCTGGCCTCTTAGGACTCATGCAGCATTTAAACAGCATACCTCCAAAGTGACCCGAAGCAGCTTTATTTTGGCCTGTCTGTTCAGGCCCATAATATTAAAGATTTCTGTTTTGATTGGATAACATGAACGAAGCAGTGTAAGCACCTTTGTTTCAACAGGACAGCCTGATAGTTGGGTGGAGGCTATGGAGACGATAAAAGAAGCTGAGAGAAATAGAAATCAGATTGCTTTTGGAGTCTCCACCACCTGAAGAGAAAGCTGAAATACAACCACCAAGCTGATAAAGCTGTTGCTGATAAGTGATAAACTGACAAACATTCTGATGGTGGTAAGCACCAATTAGGCTGATGCAATTTATCAGGCTGGTTTTTTGTTTGCTTGTTTTTGATTTCTTTGCACAGGCTCTTAGGCTTTCCAAGCTCTACTTTTAAACTCTGTTCCATAACTAATATGGTTTTTCTCTTGTTTTCACAGCTGTTGGCTGGCAACTGCTGGAGATCTTCTTGTTGTTCTTTCACTTTTCAGCAAGCTTAGCTCCTATCAGGCACTATGTGCCAGCATCTCCATTTCTCAGGCACTTTCCTCCCAAGATGATGATGATGATGATGATGATGATGATAATAATAATAATGGTTTTATTTATAGCCCGCTCCTCCGTCAACCAATTGGAGCAGGTTACAATAATTAAAAAAATACAAGGTAAAACAATTCCTATGACCCAAGCCCAGCCACCCGCCCCTGGGAAGGCCTGCTGGCTTTTTTAAAGCAATCAAGAGATGTAATATGACACATCTCATCCAGCAGGTCATTCCACAGCCTGGGAGCGGCAGTGGAGAAGGCCTTCTGGGAGGTCTGTGCCAACCGGGTTTTCATAAGCTGTAGCAGATTCCTCCCAGAGGACCGGAGTGTGCAGGGGGGATCATACGGGAAGAGGCGGTCCCTAAGATAAGATAGACCCAAACCATGTAGGGCTTTAAAGGTTAAAAACAACACCTTGTACTGTGCCCGGATCTAATCGGCAGCCAGTGGAGAGCCTTGAGCACTGGTGTTACGTGCTCTCTCCTCGATGTTCCCATAAGAAGCCTGGCTGCCATGTTTTGAACTAGTTGGAGTTTCCGGGTTAAGCACAAGAGTAGCCCCAAGTAGAGCGCATTACAGAAATCCAATCGTGAGGTTACCAAAGCATGTACTACAGATTCCAGGTCTGTCATGTCCAGGAAAGTGCGCAGCTAGCGTATCAGCCGAAGCTGATAACAGGCACTCCTGACTGTCGCATTCACCTAACTAGTCATGTGAAGCGACGAGTCCAGGAGTACTCCCAGACTGCGAACAGAGTCCTTCGAGGAGAGTGTGACTCCATCGAGGACTGGAAGTTGTATTGCCAAATCTGGCTTCAGTCCTGTGACTGTGAGTACCTCTGTTTTGTCTGGATTTATCTTCAAACTGTTTTCCCTCATCCAATCCATTATTTCCACAAGACAGTTATTAAGAGGGTCAATGCCATATTACGACTGAATCGATGGACATGGACATGGAGAGATATATCTGAGTGTCATCAGCGTACTGAAGACACTGAGCTCCATGCCTCCGAATGATCTCACCCAGCGGCTTCATATAGATATCAAACAGCATCGGGTACAGGATGGTGCCCTGAGGGACACCACAATTAAGCTCAACCTTTGAAGAGTGGCTGTCCCCTAGCCTCACCCTTTGAGATCTACCGGTGAGAAAGGACCGGAACAACCGGAGTGCGGTGCCTCCAATCCCCAACTCCCTTAGCCGACTCAAAAGGATGGAATAGTCTACAGTGTCAAAGGCCGCTGAGAGGTCCAAGAGCACTAGCAGGGTCACACTGCCCCTGTCAATGCTCAAGCGGAGGTCATTGGCCAGAATGACCATGGTAGTCTCAACTCCATGTCCTGTCCTGAAGCCCATTTGAAATGGATTAAGATAATCAGTTTCATCCAAGACAACCTGGAGTTGGGAGGCAACAGCTCTCTTGATCACCTTGCTCAGGAATGGGAGCAGGGATACTGGTCTATAGTTATTCCTGTCCAGGGGGTCAAGGGAGGGTTTCTTCAGGAGGGGCCTGACAGCTGCCTCCTTCAGACAAGATAGTAGAAAACCCTCCCTAAGGGACTCATTGATTGTATCCCAAAGGAATACCCTCAATGCGTGCCCCTCCCCCCCCCCCGGATGACCAGCCAAGATGGACAAGGATCAAGAGGGCAAGTTGTACAGCACTCAGTGAGTGCTATATACTGGCTACATAAGTACATGAGTACAGCACTCAGTTCATGCTATACATTGGCTGCATAAGCCAAATAAAATGGTCTTATCTTGTTTTTACCGTGAGCTGTCCACACAACATATGGGATGATTCAGGACAAGTTTGGGGCAAATCCACTGTATCGAAACACACCCTTTCCTTTGATGCTGTATCCACACACATTTTTTTCATCTGATCATCCTATCCCTTTCCTCTTATCGCTTTCTCACTCATTGGTGGGGGGGGGGGCAGGGAAGAGATAACCCAATTTAACCCCCCACCACAGACCTCATGGCTATACATGTTCATTAATAAAAGAAATAAATACACTTTTTTCCCTGTGTGTGTGAGTGTATGTGTGCATATTTGCATGTGTGTGGATGTTTACAATTGCTCACTGGGGTGGCAAAGGGAGAAAGGGGATTTGATGAAGAGGCATCCAATCACAGTGCAAGGTGATCATTAGATTGAAAAGCAAGCAATAAGGGCAATTGGCTGTTAGGTTGACCCATGCTGGAAAGGGGGAAAACACTGATCTTGCTGGGGGTGAAATGACCGGCTAGTTATTCTGAAGTTGCTTTGAAGTGCTTTCTGTGTGTGAACTGTGGGGTCCCTGCAGAACAGAAAAATGCAAGGTGATCTTTTTTGTCAGTGCAGAAGCATTTCCAATCTTCATTTAAATATTATTACATTAGACTATGCTGCTCCTCATCCACCAACTTTACAGATTCTTCTCCTAATGTGCTTCATTTTTTTTTCTTTTTCATGATATTTTAGTGAGGAAATTTCAGAAGGGGTTGCTTGTGTTGAACATCCCTTTTCTGTGCAAATTATTATTATTATTATTATTATTATTATTATTATTATTTTCTTACCTACCTCTCCTTATGAATTGAGGTAGGGGAACAACAACAGACCTACAAATATACATCAGTAAAAGCACAACATCACTTAAAACAGACATCAGTTTAAAGGAACAGATAAGACACCTACATATTAAAATAATCTACATTTAAAATTAATCATTTAAAACTTAAAGTTTAAAAAATCATCTGGATAGGCCTGCTCAAAGTCTTCAATGCTTTTTAAAATTTGGACAGAGCATTTAGCTATCAAATATTTTCCAGCAAGGACAGGGACCATGTTCTTTATTTCACCTATCAAGCTTAACTAATCTGGAGGGCCCAGGTTTTTCCCAGCCTTTATATATAATCTTTTTCTTGGGCAGAGCTGGCACTCAACAATTTTTGGCTGGGGTAGAATGATGCTCCCTCTTAACTGGGCAAGAAGTTGACTCTATGACATTGGTGAAGCGAGAGATCTTCCACCACACTTGAGGACACTTGACTTGCTTAGGGGGGCTAAAGGAAATCTGCATAGCACACAGCTCTTACTTTCAACCCCTTGTGGCCAGGTCCCAACATTTGCTATCTGAGGTAACCCCTGAAGGCTAAATCAAGCACACAAAATATGAGATATTGCCTAAGAAAACCTTCAACAAAAACGTATCAAATAAAACCTCAATTTGCAAACTATCTTTGGAATCTTTTAAAGGCTGTCAATGGTGCACTCTCTGTCATACAGAACTTGACAACAATAAATGTGATGACATTTTGAAGTCATCTAGGACTGAACATCAGTAGGATAATACTCAGAAATGCAGAGCACCATCCTACCACTGCTCAGTTATGAATGCCATTATATTCATTCTTCTTCAAAATAATCTATCAGTCTATTTTCTAATGTTTATCTTCCCCCACCCTGCATAGCTATGTGCAACTTGTAACAAGAACTCAGAGGCTGGACAAGTTAATTTTTTTTAACTGGAATTCCCTGAATCCCCAAGCCAATATGGCCACTGGGGGAGGGAAGGAGGACTTTTAGAAGAACCAGCATGTATTTGTTTTAATTAGGTTTAAAACAGGTCTAAACTGCTGAATCTTTGTCGTCCCCCCCCCCCCCGTCCCCAAGAACTAATCACTGAAGAGAGAAACAAATGGTGGTCCTCAAAATCAAAGCATTTATAGAGGAAGCTCATCTTCCTGTTTATCTATAGCTACTTCTTTGCTGACCAGGTTCAGATCCTGTGTATCAACAACGACTACTCAACAGCACCCACCCTCTCCAGCTAATGAGCAATTTTGTAAAGCATGACTCACGAGGAAGTCTCAAAAGAGAGTCCTTTGTAATCACTGGCTGTTGCTGAAAATAGTCAGGCACTGTTGCAGCCACAGGCTAGAGGAAACAGTGCACATTATGAAACAGCAGATTTAGCTGGTATTGGTGATGACACCCGGTCCCAGGACCCACATGTGGATTTCACCCTGATGAAATGTTCCTAGTGATTGTTTTTGTCTGATCAATTAACCCTCCCTCCTAAAGAGTAATGAGCACGTCTTCCAGATAACTGAACTTTAATTTATTTAAATGTAATGGAAAACCATATGAAGGGGAACAGAAAGCTAATTTATGGTGGTGCTAAAAGCAATCAATATGTTAACAGATTCCTTCATCTTTTCACACTCTGTGGCTGAGGGAAAATTGTTTTGAAATGAAAGTGTTTCTTCCAGTACTGCAAAAACACGGAGCTTGTGCTATCTTACATTTAATCCTCAACAGCCTCAATGAGCCTAATGTTGTAAAAATGAAAATGTCTTTTGAAAATAGAACTCTCTTATTCAAGATGGTAGGGAGGGGTGTGGTGAAGATGACAACTGAGCAGTTTTTCACCCAACAATGTGCAGGTCTGTATTCCTTGGGGAAGGCAAATGTGAGTTGCTTTGGATTTTGATAGGTTGTCTTTTGTACATCCAGGACATAAAAATCACATCATTGCTTTAGAATTGCTATAATGTTCCCATTCAATTTGTGAAAGGCAATAAAAATCCCTCAACTGCAAATTAATATCTTTAAATACTGGAGTTGAATGATGTAACAATGACATGTGGCTTGGATAAGTAAACATAAGATAAGTAAGCTTAAGAAAGTTAATGGAAGAAAAATTCCATGTCCCTGGCATCTCCAAATGCCTCTGTGTAGGGTTAAGGAGTTTTCCTGAACAATGTAGGATGGAGAATGATTGACTTCTGAATAGACAAGAAACCGCTTGAAATCAGTTTTGGATGCCATGGTAAGTATGTTTCCCAATTACCAATAAACATTTGCAGATATTGGTTACAGGCAAAGCTGCAGCTGCTTCTCTTTTGCAGTAGCCAACACAGTTGTCCCAAGTTCTGGTATGGAGCTGGAAGGCCAGCCAGTCATAGGCAGAAGACATGGCCCAGGAGAAAGTGATGTCTATATCTAGGCCCAAGCTCTTTCTCCCACCATGCCAAGTTAGACAGCTTGGACTGTTATCTATGCCTATCCACCCCCTTCATTGTAGAGGTATTTGTATAGATGACTGCTTTGTTGGTGGCATCACATAGTTAATATTAATTGTTACAATATTTAACAGTTTTAGCCAAAATCCAGTCTTGGAGTAGATAGGGCTAGTTCCCCAACCATATCCAGTATGGAGGGTCCCTTCAAAAGATCTCGAGGGTGCAGGCAACCATGTCATGTCCAGCTTGGAAACAGAAGGCTCTGCTCACTACAAGATGGCAGGGGAACCACACAGTGGTTTTGATCTCAGTGGATCCCCATATCTTTCATACATAAATACTCAGCAGCTGGCCTGGTTGAATAGATTTCCATTGAACATCAGACATGTCAATGGAGGAATGGATTTCAATCAGCCAGTACATGGGTTGACTGATACCTAGATCAGGGCCTACACTGTGGGTCAAGCCTGTTCAGCAGTAACCAATAAAGTTGTGGCCTCTTCCATCTAAACAAAATCTGCTCTGTGCTTATTCTTGTTAACGTGAAGTCTCACACTCACTGGCAGGTCTTCTAGTAAGCATCATAAGATCTGCAAAAAGAAAAGTTTTCCCTTCTACCACCCCTACCCTCTGGCCATGTCCTATCCAATATTACTCAGGAGGACCACCCCAAGCAGACAGAGTGGTACTTTGGAAGGCAGAAATGACTCCCGAGTCCCAGGAGAGGATAACAAACTTTCCTTCTGTGAATTTCTTTTAGTTAACTTCTTTTAGGATCCAAGCCAGTATCATTAACTAGCAGACAATGCATTGCCTGTTTTGGAATCTTGCTTATGCTACAGTGCAAGTCAAGGTCAATGTTTTCTGTATAGAAATGTCTGAGGGGGAAATTCTTCCAAAATCTCCCTGAATAAATAATCTTCTACCTCTACTCTCAGACATTGACCTCCTATTATAGACCTCTTCCAAGCTTCATCTATTAAAATTCATATACTTTTCCTTTGCTTGGCTCACAGCCAAATACAAATAGATCTAATTTGGTTATGTATTTATAAAGCTCAAGGCTGGTTTGAAAACCCAGTGCATAATCAAACATTGTCTAATTGCATTTGACCAATAGTGAGGAGAATTTTAATGTATATAGTTCATGTAACAGAACAGTGAAAAGAGGGAAAGTGTTTTCTTGATTTAAAAAAAGGTATTTCATTTTTAAAGATTTTTGAAAAGATCAATACTACTATGAAAGTCTAAACAATGGAGAAAAAGACATTTCTGTTTTGTCAGTTCTGTTTATGCTCATTTGGTAAAAAGTTTGTAGCTTAAAAAACAAAACAAAACAAAAACAAAAGCCAGGAGGTAGGGGAAGACATGAGAACATTTACTCTCTGTGATATGCTTGGAATGAAGGTGGCAGTTTAGATGCAACCAAATAGAGAGAGCATGGATTGGCATAAAAATTGCATATGCTAGTGTATATGCATGGATGCAATTCAAGTTGTACTTTATATTATAATTTTAATAGGAAAACAATATGATTTCCCATGTAGCGCAGAAGACTACAATCAAAGGACCAGTGTGCCTGCTCAATCTCATGTCTGGCTTCTAAATGCAGATAGGTTATTCCTTGGCACCTGTTCTTCTTTCCCATGGATCACATTTGAAAACTGGAGGGGACAGTACTTCGAGCAGAGAAGAATGTGGAAAGTTAACATAATGATATGGAGGACATGGTTAACTCATGTGCTGCTCTCAGTTTAGGCCCAAAGGATACATGTGGGTAAAACTAATCCAGTGTTGTTAACTGCCTTTGAGTTGACTTTGACCAATGGTGCCCTATAAATGAGAGAACTCCATGTCATCCTATCCTCAACTGCCCTGCTCAGCTCCTGCAAATTCATGGTTGTGATTTGTTTGAGTCTATCCATCTGAATCTCTTACTACCCTTCACTTTACCAAGCAATATAGTCTTTTCTACTTAGTTGTTTGTTCTTATGATATGCCCAAAAATATGACAACCTCAGCTTAGTCAATTTCACTTCCAAGGAGAGTTTGGGCCTGATCTGCTCTAGGATCATGCCAATGGTCTTTTTAGTAGTCCATGGTTTCTCAGAACTCTTCACCAGCACCCAATTTCAGATGTGTTGATTTTCTTCCTGTCAGTTTTCTTCACTGTCCAGCTCTCACAACTCACAACTACTCCTTAGTGCCTGTCTGTATTGGGGTAATATTTGATTATATATATTTATAGTTCAGGATCTTGTCAAATTCCTTAACAGTTGCCCTTTGAAGGCTTAGTCTTCTGATTTCTTCACTGCAATCTCTGCTCTGTGGTTATAATTTTTGCTTTCCTGCGAGGATACAAAGCTTAATTTTTTTTAATGATAAACAAATGGGGAAAGGATGAAGAAACAGAAATAGATAAAGTTCTTGCATCCTTTTGACTAAATGTTGACACAGCTTCAACCTTCAATGGTTCTCAGATCTACATTGCTGGAGGTTATGTCTTCTTAAGTCCAAAACAGGTATTCAAGTTCCATACATAAAGTTAAGCTATAATAAATGTGTATGGACTGGTGAGGTGCCCTGTTTCTAAAAACACCTCACCAATGTCCTGTGAACAAAATTCATTACAATTACTTTTATGAAGAATGCTACTATAACATGGTGATGTCATCTATCACTTAGCAGAGCACCATCCCACTACTGAATTTTCCTCTTATATCATTATTTTCCGAGAATTTGCTCTCATCCCCCCACTACAACACTGTCTTTTTATTATTAGTGCGAAGCACTCTTTCTGAGAAGAGAGCCCATACAAAATGATTAAGAAGAGGAACAGTAAAAGCAAACAGTATGAAGAACTCTGCAATGAAAGGAGAGGAAAACATGGTAAACTACAGTGGACCCTATTGGAGATGGTTGAGTCCACCCTGATGCCAAAAACATGGACATTTGATTCCCCTATTATTTAATGGCAGTGATGTGAATGCTCACATATTGAAGTGTAAATGTTAATCTCGCCATTGCTGAATAATGTGGGGCACAATCATTCATGGGTGATTACATTTGTGGATGGGAAGGCCACGCATTGAAAGGGTCCACTGCATAACCTATTAAAGACATGAGAAAGCAACACTATTTTTATTTAGTGCACCAAAGCAAGTAAAAAGAAGCCAGCCAAGTCCCTCTGGGAAGAATATTCCAGAACTGGGGTGCTGCCTTATTTCAGGCTGCTACCTGCTTGATCTCTGAAGGCAAGGGAACTCAGACAGGAGCCTCTGTTCCAGTCATCACACAGTGTGGCCAAAGGCAAACATGGACATTGTGCTTTGGTCTAGCAGCTGAGGAAGGCTGTTCTTGTTTTCTGAGGGAAAAGGCAGGCACAGTTCCATCCTGCCTTGACCCCAGTAGCTGATAAAAGGTTCTTACTCCATCTCATCTGCTGCTTCTGTGACCTCAAAGGAATGAAGAACAGGTGGCATCAGTTGGACAGAATCCTCTCCCCACTGTCAGCCCCTTTCCCTTATATGTCAGGTCTTCATTTGACTTAATGACGGCAGAGTCAAATTAATATTTTATCAGCTATCCTGAGAGCATTTTAAGTGAAATGTGGTGTATAAATATGCAAATAAATAAATAAATAAATAAAATATGTTTAATAGTTGTATCCATCCTCTTTGGCATTTGGCCACCCTACTTTGATGAAGGCCTTAAACAATAAGCAGCTTCAAATTGGGGAGATACCATCCTTCATATATGCTTGTTCCAAGCTATATAAAATCTAACAGTGTCCCATCCTGTAAACTAGCTTCCTAAAGGACATGGCAAAGCTATCCAAATGTTCCACGCTCATTTAATTACCTGCAAACATTACCTTTAGTCTAGAGCTGGAAATCATGTGGCCCTTGAGATATTGTTGGACTGTAGCGCCCAGTAGCCCTAACCAAGAGTGAGGAATGCTGAAGGCTGCAGTCCAACAACATCTCACATGATTCCCATCCCTGCTCGATATGAAGATGGAGGATGCAGCCCTCTATATATTTAGCTGGGTAGAACTGGATTCTAAACTAACAGCTTTGTAGCAGCTTTGCATCTGAGGAATTAGACTTAGGTCTATGAAAGCTCATGCTGCCAACTTCTTTCTTTAGTTAGTCTCAAGGGTGCTACAAGATCTCTCTACATGCTGTAGGCACTAGAAAAAGAGTGACAGGAGGTGACGACTTAAATTCAAAAATGGGTCTCTGATGGTCATCACTACACAGGAAGCCTTCTGCATTTTATATCTTGGCCATGGCTACTAAATATGTCAGTCTCAATAAATATTCTGTCTTCCTTACACATGTTATATATACAAAAAGATGTAAGTATTTGCATGAGTGTGTGCTAGGGGAGAGGAAATGGGGCCAATTCCTGTTTATAAGCATGCACCCTCTATGTTGTATCCTGGGCTACAGCAGTATTTGGAACCAGGTCACAGGATGCACTGTGTTTAGTTGAAATTATTCTGTGGAAGCCACAAAAATCTTTTGGGGAAAGGGGAGGAGGGGTGGAATCTGAAGTTTCCTTTTGACTCACCAGAAAGGTATGAAAATGACATCAGTGGAGGTTATTCCTATTTAACTGATGCAGCAACAGCAAAAAATGCTAAAGGTTAGGCCACTGTTGTATTTACAAATTTCATTTACAAACAGAGATCATCACACCAGTTCCTGTGCTATCTGAAAATGGCTAAAAGTTGGAGTCAAACACAATGAAAATAGAAAGCATGAGAAGACTATTAAGGAAATCAAGCATAAGACCAGACCAAGGGCAAAACGCCCCCTTCCTTCCATTTTACATACAAAAGTGAACTAGCAGCTAAACTTTACTTTATCACTTGCAACTGACTATTGTCCCCTGTCAACTTGAGGGCAACAAGCTAGTTTAGTGGGTGGTGGCACACATAGTGTTTTTCCTTCAAGAAAAGTAAATGGATGGGTTTTTCAGAAGGAATGATGGGGGCTATTTGTCCTCATCTGTCCTCAAGCATCAGCTATCTGAGGCTGCATTTGCACTGCAGAAATAATGCAGTTTGGCAGCATGTTAACTACCATAGTTCCATCCCATGGAACCCTAGGATTTGTAGTTTGTTGTGACACCCAACTAGCCTTCTGACAGAGAAGGCTAAAGAGCTCACAAAACTACAAATCCCAGAATTCTATAGCATTGAGCACCTGCAGCAGTGTCAAACTGCTTTATTTCTGTAATGCAGATGCAGTCTACAATTGTTGCCTCACTCTTCCTAATCGTAGTGGCGGACTAGACACATGGAAGTCTGTTCCTGTCTTTTAGTTCCTAGCTGATTGCTATAACTAAAGGTATATATATATATATATATATATATCTGGTGATTGTGATAGAAGTTTGATCTCCTTGGGCTCTTTCACAAATCTGGGGATTTGCAGTTCTAAATTCTCAACCAGAGAGCTGTAGTGCCTCACCAAATGGTAAACCCCAGGATTTCATAAGATGGTGATATGGCTATTAAAGTGGAATCATGCTGTTATCACTGTGACAATCCCAAGCAGAAAAGGGCCCCTTCTTAGAAATGCCTGCATTCTTATTTTTTAAAAGGAAATTTGCTTCTTAAGTCATTTGCACTTTTAAACTTTTCACTATTCTCTTTTTTTTCTCTCTGGTGTGGTCTGAGCAGCACTTGATCTTTCACAAGTTGCAATTTGAGTCACATAATTCCTATCCTGCAGTACGAATTAAAATAATTGCTGCCTAGAACAAGAGCTGTTGTCTGATGCTTTGACCTCAGAACTGCAATTAGCTCAAGGGACTCATGTACTGAAATCTGTGCAGCATGCTCTGTCCTGGGACATCTGCATTGTGACTTACAGACAATTAACCTCTTCTAGGTTTCTGACCCAGTAATAACCCTGTCCCCCTGATAGTTCTATTTAATACCCTGTATGTAACTCCCACTACATTCTCATTTTAATACCATTTCCTTTCTCTACTAATCTACCTGACCAAAATATTGCTATCCTTCAATAAAGACAGTTGGTTCTTCCATTCTACCAAATGCCACCTTAATTCATAAATCCTGATCTATCGTCCTTTAGGTATTGTGAGAAACCAGAATGACATCTGCTTCAAGTGAAACAGGAAATGGCTGAGACCACTTGAAAGAAACACATGCTGTCAAGATTACCGGGTACAATCTAATTCACTGTTTTGAAGGGGAGAACATGGAATTTAGGCATTTCAAAACAAGTGTAGCAAAAGAAAAAATAACTGCCTCTGAATGAATGAAAAGTCTAGATGTTCAAGGACAGAACTGTCAGGACAATCCCAAGAAGGCTTGATAGAGGCAGGAGAGAGAGAATTGGGTCATCCAAAGCTTCCAAAACCCTGTCAGCTTGAATATCCCAGAGTGAGTGGTGGGTTTGGACTGACCTTCTTTTTTTATGTGTCTTTTTCGGAGATTTATTTGAAAAAAATTGTCCTTCATAAGTCCCTACAAGAGTGTGAATATCTATATCACCAGAGAATATATAGATCAACTACACCAGAATGACCTAAGGCCCCAAACCTAACAAGAAGGGTAACCGGTGGCCCTCCCTACAGCAGCCACCCAACCAGTCTATTCTCGCTGAGACCAGAGTACGAGGTTTGAAGAACGTGATCTCCGGGTGTCCCAAGGCTCAAACAACGGACTCAACAGGGTTTTTCCTAGTAGATATAAGTACCGTATTTGGGGCCTGTCATTGGTGGAGAACTGCACGAGGAAGTTTCTGGAAGTACACAGGGTGCTTTTCTAATTTTAGGTGAAAGCTTAGGCCAAGAAATGTAGGTGCTGTGACTGCATACTTGTAAAATCTTCTTCACAGGATGAAGAGATGCCTGAGCTCTGAAACCTTGCCAGTTGTCGTTTGCCCCTTTGGGCCAATATCATTACAATATGGACTTTGGATTTATTTGGCTGTCTAAGCCTAAGAGTTCACCTAAGATTGCCAATATGTCTACTTCAGAGGTCCTCCAGATATCTCCAGATTTTGGGAGACATCCAAAAGTTATTTTTTACTTTATAATTCAAAAGTTATTTTCCCCAAGTTCTGTACTGTATTATGCTGTCTAAAGTTAACCTTAAGAAAAGAATCTTATTAATTTAAAATTACTAATTAGTATATAATTGTACTTGAGGCCAGTGATTCTAGGTCCTGCAATTCAAAAGCCAATTTTCTCAATCTCTGCTGCACAGGGCTGAAGGGCAAGGTTTCTTTCTACACTTTGATATAATCTGAAGTACTAAAATGTATGGACACAACTGCTGCCAAATTTTGTTTAACCTGTGTCAGTTCAGTAAATACTAATACTTTGCATTACATCACTATAAAATGAACCAGAGTAGGTAGGAGAGAAAAAAAATGCAACTGGCCTGGACAATTTAGTTTCATAATAAGCAGTCCTAACCTGCCCTGATATAATTAAAATCCAGACTGAAGAGAATGAAGACCGATGTTTTCAAATATCAGAAATTTTGCCTTTGATTGTATCAGTTTTGCATATGAAAAGAAACTGTCTATAGTGTGTGATATGATTTAATTTTTAAGGTAAAAATATGTGTTTCACAAAAAAGAGCAAACTTGAAAAGGAACAAATAGCTTGCAGAAACTAGCAAGATTAAAGACACTTTCATGTAAAAAATTAATGAGCTTTACACTTTGTAGCATTTAAATCCAGGCTATAACAGAAAGCTGATTAGAGTGTATGTTGAACTATTAATACACTTCCAGATTCTTTTCTTTTCTTTTTAAAAAATATCAATTATTTTGATCTTTCTTATCCTTTCTAATATTGGTAACAAATGAATTAACTGAATAGACCTAAAAATACCCACTTTTGCAATTTCTTTTAAACAGCTGGAATTTTACATTTTTTTCCAAGTGTTTAAAACTTTTTTTAAAAAAGCAAAAATCCTAGATATCAAATGAAGAGAAGCCTTGGAAGCCTCTGCTGTTTATGCTTACTAGAGTGCTGAGTTATGATAGGGCTGGAACCCAATTGAGACAACTGAAAAATAAGAATAAGGTATCAGAAAGCATTCAAAACTTCATGTTCGTGGAAGCACAAAAAAACAAAAAAACAAAACAAAACACAAAACTATTATTTAAAGGACCCCTCCTCCCCTTCTTTTAACTACAGTTCCCAGAATCCCTCTACCAGCCTGAAGATTTTGGAAAGTGTAGCAAAAAGTTACTTCTCCAAACTATATCAGTGAAGAAAGAACATCTTCAATACATTCTCACCCAAGTAAATGGGTAGGGAAGGATTTGGATGCTTTACTAGAGCTCTTCACAGTTACACAGCAGTGAATTTTTCAACTCTTTTACTCCAAGTCTGATGTATAATCAGAAGTTCTTGCAAAATACTTTCAATCTCAAATCGAGTCTTAAATCTAGGAGCCAACTTTAACATTAAAAAAGTATGCAGGGTGTGTTTCTTGGAGGGGAACAGCAAAGGTGTTAGGCAATGGGCTTGGAGTGGGGGTTGAGGTCTTCTCAGAGGCATGTCCCTGCTGTATCAGTTTTAGAAGGATTCTTCCACCACAAGCCTGTTGCCTAACACATTTAAAAATGACAAGGTGGTTTCATATGGGGTGTTTTAGTTATGTTTTTCACTTTTGTCTATTTTTGTGTTAATTTTAACACTGTTTTATCTAAATGATTTTAATTGCTTTAAATTTTTTACTGTAAAGACTTTTGAAATGCTTTTATCTTTTGAGCTGTCTTGGGTCCCTTTCTGAGAGAAAGGTGGCATAGAAATAAAAATAAATAAAAATGCTGTTCACCTCTGAGAAACATACCCCACATTCTGGGAGAGGATCTTGTCTGCTGCTCAGATTGAATGATGTCACCAAATGGTCTCTAAAATATATATGGCCTGATACAGGGCCATAAAAGGGCTGTCCATGGGGCATGATTAGGGTCAGGGAACATGCAGCATCCGCACGCTCCCTAACCCTAGCACGTATGGATGGCATCATCTTTTTAGCACACTGTCCATACGTGTGCACCATGATGGCGTCATGGCATGCGCCACATTTATACAACGCGGTGTGTGCCTGACGTCATTGTGCTGCAGGAGGGCGTCTATGGTGCCCTTTCTGTGGCGCTAAAAAGGAGCTCCAAAATGGAGCTCCTTTTTGCTGCTTGTCCTTGGCTTGGCCTTTACACGACTGCACCAAGGATCCCAAGAGAATAGGGGCTGCGGTGGCAGGAGCGCGTGGGATGTCGGGGTGCAGCAGGTGTCCAGGGCACCTGCTGCACCCTGCTTCAGGCCACAGAGAAGTGGCAGTTTGCCGCTTCTCCGTGGCCTGGAGAAGCAGCGGATTGGGGCCTCTGGGAATGCCGGTGAGGCAGCCTTGAACCCATTCCGGCGCTTCTCTGGGCACTTCAAGACCGCCCCTTTTGGGTGGTCTGTAAAGCCCCTATAAGTTGCAAGTTGAGTTATTTATTGCCAAGTTGAGTTATTTATTGCCAAGTTGAGTCCAAGTCAAGTCACTGAAGCAACTTAGGTCTGAGTCAACTGACTTGAGTGTATATCACTGGTTCACAGTATATCCTTAAAACAGTCCTGAAGTCTTGCTGGAATCTGACAGGAGCAGGCCTGTTAAGTGGTGAGGATTTACTAGAACTTTCAGTGCAGTCTCTACTTTTTTGACCGCTACTCTAAAATTCATCTTTGCCAACTATTTGAGAATTGAAAAAAAACCTCCTGCTACTTCTTCACATCATCCCTTAACCTCAGTATTTCTTTTGCTCACATTTTGTGATTTTATACCCACCATGCATTAAATGGATCTCTTGTTATTTTATTGGTCAGTCCAAACTGTATATTTACTGAAGTCTTTGATGATGTAACTCAGTTTGAAGCAGATCTTATAATATCATACTTGTTTACTAATATGTTAAATGGTAATCTAACAGCAATAAGACGACTTAACGATGAATGGTAGAAGGAAAATGGAAATATAGGATAATTAAGACTTGGGATATTAAGCAACCATGCATCATTCAATTATGGGTATAGTAAGATAGAGGAATTGTCAATAGCCAAATGGGATTTTAATTAAAGTTTCTGAAGAAGTCACCTTGGAGGAAAAGAAAGCAATTTGTACCCAGAAGGCAATTCTGTATATTCCCCTCCCCACAAGCAATCTATTTATTTTAAAGGTACTTCTCTACTTTAACATTATCTTTGGAATGAATAACCACAAAAAGAGCAACTGAAACACTCCTTGGTCTTGTTATTAAAATAGAAATTGGTAAATATATGACCTCAAAGGGTTTCCTTTTTTTTTTTTACCATGTCCAAACTAAACCTATTTTCATTTAAAAAAAAAAGAGGAAGAGGTATTAATAAACTAAACAACAGCTGAACTTTCTGTTCTGTAGTATTGTAATCCACTAAGGTCATCCTTTTTATAGGCAAAAATATAGGATAATTTAGACTTGGGTTTTTTTAGAAATTTTTTTAGAAAAGAGCAGTCCTATACCAGTTACAAGTTGAGGCTTCTCACTCTATTTTGTCTCTGCTCCTGGAAGCTCAGAGTCAGCCCTTAACCAACATTTAGTGCATAGGCATTAGTACACTTTGACATATAAATGATGAAATGAGGTGGGACAAAGATGAGATAGCAGCTAGAGTCAAAGGCTATTTCTAAACTGGTTTTCCCACTATAAAGACTCTAGGGGTGCATCTACACTGTAGAAATAATGCAGTCTGAGACCATTTTAAGTGCTGTAGCTCCATCCTATGGAATCCTGGGATTTGTAGTTTTACAAGGCCTTTAGCCTTCTCTGCCAAAGAGTGTTGGTGCCTCAACAAAACTACATATCCCAGGATTCTTTAGGATGGAGCTATGGAAGTTAAGTAGTCAAACTGCATTAATTCTGCAATGTAGATACACCCCTGAAAAGAATGCTTTTAAAAATTCTGTTTACTCACTGAGTAGGTGTACAAATACATACATTTCCCAGAAATCCTGTCAATAATACTGTATAGGGTATATGCATGTTCAAAAATCAAAAATTGCTGGGGTGCTGGAAACTTAAAGACAAAATTATTTCTTGCAACTGTTCAAGTGTTATTCTATCTCTCCCTCTCAACTTGTAGATTCAAGAAAAGGAGGAAGGAAATTGGCAGACAATATCTGTTCATGTTGTTCCAGGTTACCAAGGAGTTGTACTGTCTTTGCCCAGCCAAGAACATCACCAAGAAAAGATCATCCCCCACACTAGGCATATATAAAATGCCTTAATATAATAGGATAAGATTCAATGCTGCATTCCTTATTTGTCAAATCGATCTCTCTTTCCCACTCCCTGCTCCATTCCACTCTTTCTCCCCACCACCCTCACTTATAAGCCTGAGAGTAGCAGTCTGACTCTGGTTTTTTAATTGATAGAAGCTATTTTGCAAACCAATATTTTTGTGAGTGAGGTGAGATTAAAACATAGGCATGGGCTCTGAGCTAAATTAACTCAAAGGAATTCATGGCAGTAATGGCTCCAATCCTTTCCATACCCTGAAGCCACCTGTGTACCCTTTCACCCTAAGGCCTCTTTAAAGAGTCTTAGGCTCTCCTGAAGATCACATTATAGGGCACAGGAGACAATGGAGGGGATTGAGGCAAGATGAGATAATATAAGAAGACTTACATTTTTTGAGGAGTGTTTTGAGTCTATTAAAGATTGTTTGGTGAGTGGGGATTACCAGATGACCTATCCAACCCCTCCTAGATTGTGTTCTCCATCAATGCTTGGTATCCCCCCCTCTTATGGAAGGATTCCAGATTATTTTCAATCCCTATTATTACAGGCCTTTTTATTTGCAAGGCTGAATATACACCCTTCAAATGTTACCAGAGGTAGATACATGAAGACCCCTTTTTAAAATAGTGTGTGTTACTGTGAACAAGCCCCTGATACCCTTCATCATATTATATTTCTTTGTCCTCTGTATCAAATTCCGAGAGTAAAACTGCTAAGGAGGTTAACGGAAATGAACTTTTGTTTGGTTGGGATAACACTGGAACACTTATTGGATGATTGTAATTCACATATTACTAAGTTAATGGCCAATTTCCTGATGGAGGCAACAAAAATATGGTTTAATCTCACTAATCTAAATTCTAAATCTTAATTTAATGATATTAAATAGGTGGCAAATTGTTATGATGTAATTTGTTTTAATTTTGCTGTTATTGAAACTGCCTAGATGTAAATTAGATTTTAATCCTGTTCTTATTGTAACTGCTACTCTTGGTGCAATGCCTAATAAAGGCTGGATGATGATGACAGAAGAAGACTCACATATTAAAAGTTCTCATTGCTTCCTCCTCACCACAGCCCACCTCCATCCCCGCAGTATTGTTATACTATAAGTTTCCTACCTCATATCCTCCAGAGAGGCTTGGCAGGGGATATCGGGTGCTGGAACTCCTTCTACATTAATTCTCCTGTCTAAAAAAATCCTCCGTCACTCAGGGCAGACTTTCATCTGTGAGAGGAAACTATGGATGTATGTTTCATCAAGGTGCCTTTGAATCAAAGAAAAACAGATTTGTAAACTCTTTTACCCCCTGTTGAAATTGCAAGGACACACCTCAATAACAGGAAAGATCTGGGAAGGTCCATACAAATCATGCCAATGGGATCATATTGTCTTACCATTAGTGCCAAACGCAGTGTTAGAATGACCGAGGTGGAGACTACTTTTGGGAATAGATTTCCTTGGCTGCAGTTTTAGAAGACTCAAAGAGTGGGAAATATAAATTGGTTCACTTGACCCTCTGTTCAATATAATCCCTGACTCTAGTTGGAGTCATTGGGAATGTTCCCTAGAATGGGGGAATCAACCTAGAAATATCCCTCCCAAAGAATGTCAATAAGATCATCCTGTTTTTTCTCTTAACTGTCTCATAAGAATGTGGGAGCTTTTCAAGACAAATATTTATGGATAAATAACACTGTGTTTTGTTTTCTTTTTTTCTTTCTTTTAAAGTAAATCAGAACAATAATCAAATTGCTATGTTCTAAAATATGCCTTTTTCATCCTGAACAAACTATTAAGCTTGGTCCTTTTCCAAGCTTTCATTCTTATCACAGCAATCTGATGTTCTATTATTTTTGCTTTGTGTATCAGCCCTTTTAGCCCTATCTCTTTATGTCTACTTGAAACACTGCCGTTAGAATAATTGCCATGGCTCTTTGTGCCAGCTGCATCAACTTCATTTCTTCCCTCATCCTACCACTTCAAACAAGCTATTTATAGTCACCTTCCAGAACCTTCATCTTGCTGCCACATGGTCCCATATATCAAATGAATGATAACCATCCTGTTATTCAACTTTGCTAGGCATTCACTGTTCAGAATGATACCCTTGAACACAGAAAGCAGAGCTTAACCTGATCCCTAGAACCTATATCCCTTGCGCAGACTCAGCTCTTAAATATGTAATGTCAATGCATAATGATAATGTTCCCACCTTTGCTACTTCTGGGCACTTCCTACACTACAAATAATGACATACAAGCAACAGTAGAGAGAATTAGATCCAGTTTCAGCTGAGTCACAATGGGTTGGCAGAAACAGACTGTCTACTCTTTCCTATGGTGAAAGTTTCCATAATATTAGGTAGAAGGGATCCTGCTGGATGTAGCACAGGGAAAAGGGAGGAAAAGAAATCAGGAAGAGGAATCTTCTCTTGTGGCAGTTTTATTGGTATGTCATCTATTCCTGGTGATTTATTCTTCCCAATTGCTTTGAGGGTAGCTTTCACTTCACTTTTACCCACAATCTACCCAACCCTCAGCCAGCAAATCTCTTTCCAGCTCTGTCTTTACTCAAGAAAACAGAGTGTATCGACCAAAAAGATAATCTTTTAATCAAAATGAATGGCAGAATAAAATCAGTTTGAATAGTCACTGTTTACAAATGAGTGTTTATAAACACGTGGAGGATTTCTTTTTCTTACTTTCTAATTGGACCCTTTTAGCCCTATCTGGTTGAAACATAGGGCCAAGGTGTACACTGATTTCTGTAAGGAGATACAGATTCTATATAAATGAGAGGTCTGACATATCCCTATTTACTAAGCAAGGCTGGAGTAGTTGGAAATGAGGGTGACTTAGAAAAGAAAATGACCTGAAACATACCCAAACCATCTGAAGATTTGTTGAGCTAAAGGAATGAAAAAGCTTGCTTGGTAGTCTACTGACAGTATTGGCTGGTTTGTACATCATGAGAGTTCCTGTTCAATCATCTTTGGAGCCTACTAGACTGCCACACTTTCTTGTTGGGCCTGGACCTATTGTTTGTATGAATCAGAATTTTCACATCTGTTTAGAAGAGGGGGCCACTACATGGCAGCACCCCATTCCTCCCATTTGCTGCTCCTGAAAGAACGGCATATCAAGAAACTGTTTTCTCCTTTCCCTTCCAAAAGAGAATGAGTCTTTCTGGAGAGAAGAAGAAGCTACTCTACTGTATGGGAGGACACTGTAGCCCCTTTCCACATATGGTTACCAGATCTCTTCTCCAGTTCTCAGGACAAGGAATGTGAATCTTAGGGTAAGAGTGCTCCTTTGAAAAATGTGTGTGTGTATGAGTATATTCTTCATTTGATAGACATGGAGTTTTCTAACCAAATGCCATACTCTGTGCAACAGTGGTTGATGTTTAATATGTTGTGCTTATTGTCATCACCTGGGCCACATCACCTGGGCCTGCCACCCGTGACATCTCAAGGAGGTGTCATTCTTATATCTCAGCTTTGAGGCCTCAAATATCAGGGGCTGGGATAATCCTGATTTAGCAATCCTGCTCCTGAACCATATAGAGTTGCTATAGTTGCTGTTGAATTCTCAAAGCAAATGCAGCAGGTCCAGGATCTTCATCTGTCACCAGAAAAGATTCACAGAGGTAGTCTAGCTCCCTGTGGGGGACAGCTTGAATGCCCTGATCCTGGGAAGTTGTCATATGCAGATGAAGTAATTTCCAAGATGATCACATGAATGCTATGATAAAAATAATAATAAAAAACCTATATTTGGTAGACTATGGCAGACTTAACAAGAAACATGGAGATTCAGTTAAAAGTGACACTGTCTTTGAACTTTCTTTTCACATTTACTCAAAAGATTCATGGCAATATTATTGCAGGTTTCAACTTGGTTTGTGAACATGAAGCTTTGGAGAGATGAGAAGAGAGAGCCCTCTGGCAGGCTATATAGAGGGTGGCCAAATGGCATGTGGAGAATTGAGGAGCGAGGAGCGATTTGAGGTAGTTGGCCTCTAATTAGATTCATGTGAGCCAAAATGTTGTGGTTTTCTCTCAGGCTTATGATGCCAGGTTGGGCCATTTATAAAATGGCTTGAAATACTGAATTACACTCAATCTGTGCATTTTCAAACTATTTCAGTATTTTTCTCAGCTTGTTTTGTGTCTGACAAGCAAGCAAACAGGATATCATTAACACTATAAGCCAAGTATACTATGATTTCTGGAATGCAAAGGTCACACCCTTATAGCCTATAGCAATCCACAGATTAGAGATATTAGCTAAACATTGGTAGATGCTTTTTATTTCTTATTATGGAACTCAAAGTAACCACATCAATAGAAACCACTTACTTTTTAGCAGCAAAGGATAAGCTTTTTAATATATGGTATATGGAAATAAGAACCATCTGCAGTGGAATTTTTTTCTTTTGGTCACACCCTTAAGACAGCATTTTGTTTGATCATGTCATTTGATTTGACAGATCATGTTTCTATGGTTTTACCAATGCAAGCTTCCTTTAATTTCTGTAAGGAATGTTCAGAAAATAGATATTTATTTTTGGATTTCAAACATTCTGGGGAAGGGGTATGCTACTTTCCACTTTAACAGTAAACTGAATTTGTAATTTATTCCACAACTGAGACCAAACTCAGAAGCTCCTACAATATTCAGAGTTATGACTGCTATTTAATGATATTGCTATTCCAAGTATCACAACACATTCCAGATCTACTTCTGATAATGGGCTTTATGTAGAATGTTACCGTGAACAGCAGCATGAAAAAAATTGTGTTTGACCTAGCTTTGCTAACTGCCTCCTTTCTAGTAGCAATATGTGTAAACATTGTAGGTTTTTTTTGGGGGGGGGGGGAATAGAAAGGAAAAGAAAGGCCAAAAACCTCACATTAACTATGGTTAGGAGCAGTACCTACCACCAGTAGTGTCACAATGAGAACAGATGTTGCTTTCTCCATGTAGCACTGTTCAAGGCAATGCTCAAAAGAAGGGCAATATGTAGAATGATTACAACCACCAAATTCATTTATTGAGACCTCCATGCTCTCCTTCCTGTGATGAACCAGCCCCAGGTGCTGAAATCACTGCTGAAATTGAGCTAAAAGTGCTGGCTTTTCCCTTGTTGCCTCATTTACCAACAAAAAGAAAGAAGATGCTCTGCCTTCAAGTCTCACAGGGCTCTGTGTTAAAAAAAGGGTATCATCACGTACCCCTACATCATATAGCTGCCGTAACATTAGCAGCAAACAGTACAGGAAGAGTGCAACCCCTGAGGAGCAGTGTCTCCCAGTCCTTTCTAAGAAGATGCTCATGCCTGTTTTTAAGCATCTGAATTGGCCTGTTTTCAAGTATCTTATTGCTGGTACCTCCTATATTGCACCACAGAGGAAGCCAAACAGAATTCTGCTCATCTTTCACTCCTTGATCCCACCCCACAAGAAAACATTTCATATTTTCTGTTGGGGAAGGGAGGCTCACCAAACAAAGCTCAAAGGCCAGTACTGTTCATTGGTGAATTCTGGAGAAGCTGCATATTTTAAAAGAATTATTAGATATCCAATATATATAACCTAAACACATTATCAATAAAAGTACAGCAGTTATCCTACTTTTTAAAATAAGAAAATGTGTACTTTTACTATGCCTTTCTATCTCACGGGTCCCTTTATGCTGCTGTTCTATGCTTAGTATCTGAAAGTCGCCAGTGTGGTGAGCAATGAGATGGTTCCTGAGGAACAATGCTGTCAGACATACAAAGAGCGTGATTGCCCACCCTCCTCTGTTACTGATCAGGATTAAGCTGAGAGAGCTTTTCCCTCTTCCATACTTCAGGATTGAGATCCAGATATCACCAATGTACACTTTCTTTATATGGGGCACTGGCCAGTGATCTGAGCAGCGTTGGGGGCACATTCTGAAATCATTGGAGGAAGGACTTCACCTGCACAATCCAGATTGGGTTAACATGAGGCAGAGACCTTGGTAATAACATCAATTTATGTGAAGAATGTCCTAGAAGGTACCATAGAAGGCCAATTTTTTGTCCCCAGAATTCTGTTTCTCTCTGTGTCTGGGAAGGTTGTTATTTAAGAGAAGATGCCAGAATCTCCATCTGTTCTGACTGCTTCTCTTTGTGAATGAGTGCTGACAGTTTCAAACAATGTGTTTTATAATCACAACTGACTGGGAACTCTTATCTCCATTTAGCAGGTAGTAAAAGCCTGACATACAGAACTGTGCATGGGAAGGCTTGGATGCATTTGCTGTGTCTTCTGTAGAAGAGAAAAGAATAGACTGGATAATATTTCTTACACAAATTAAACTCTTCCCTCTAACATAGATACAGGTTGATCTTTCCTTTCTAAGAATAAAAGGTATAGAATTAGAAAAGGACGTAATCAGCTTAAATGAAAAAAAAAATCTGTTCTATTATGACAGCAATTGGGCAATTCTTAATGGTAATATATTGACACAGAGTGCATTTCCATGATATAAGAGCTGTTCTTAAATCAGAACTATTCTTTGAGTACAGATGTAGTGGAATATGACAGCTTTGACTAATTTGCAAACAATCAGGTCCTTTGTTTGTTTTTTTAATGTATAAGTCTTCAATACTGCAAGGAATATAAGGGATGTACAGTGTCTTATGCTCGTAAGGGTTTTTAAACACCTACTCAGATTTATATTCCCAACCATCTGTTTTATCCCCAGAATTTGATGGTTTGACAAAATGTTGGGGGTTTGCAATAAATTGCTGAATGCCAATGTCTTCTGTTTTTGAGAGCATTCAAATAGACTCTTTATACTGAACTGAGAGGCTATATTGAAATGTTAATGAGAACTCATGTAAAAGAGGGTAGTAACCTTCAGAAGTGCAAATTCAAACCAAATCCACCAAAAAGTGATACTTTTATTGGCCAATTGACATGCATAATATACTTGTTGCAAGCTTTCAAAGCTCCACTGGCTTCTTTATCAGACAAGATGTTACAAACCAAACACGAGAAAAATTGGAAATGTTCGTAAGATGTCTGCGTTTTGTTGTTTCTGTCATTAGTTAAGATGGTATGAGGAGGGTAAATTTTGCAGGCTTGATCCTCCTCCTTCTGGCCCTGTGGGAACTGGGAGTTTTTCAGAGTCCAGGAAATTTAAAGTCTATTTACATATCAACCGCACTCTTCTCTTACAATCCATTCTGTCTCCATTCCTGTGAGGCCATAGGCCTCTTTTAGGCAGAGGACAATGGATTTTTCAAGAAGACTCCATGTTTCAGTGGAGGGGCGACTGCCCACAAAAGACCAAACACAGGATTGGAAGAAAAGGCCACAACTTTATTGAACAAAAACAAAAGAGGTAGGGTTGGCCCAAAGCATGAGGTCTGGAGCTGGCACATCAAACAACACCCCAGCTGATTGATGTGAGGTTGCTAGACAATACCAAGCATCGAGAGAACCTAGAGCCAACTAAAACGCTCAAACACAATTACACAATTGTGTAAACAGGTAATATAATTAAGCTACTAGTTCGATGTGGCCCCCGCAGTGGCCACACCGCATGCTCTGAATGATCGCGGGTCTGAAGGACTCCCGATACTACAGAGCCCTGGAAACCAGGCCCCCAGATCCAGGACCTATGCTGTCGCCTAACAAAGACCCTAGCCTAGGGTGGGAGAGTGGAAGAGCTGAGTTTGGAATGGAGCCACAGGGAGCGTGCCAAGGCTTTATATAGGCCTATCAACCAATAAGGAGGCCTGAAAGTGGCAGGAGCCCAATCAACCAATCAGCTGTTTCCGGCCAGCCGGGAGCAGCCAATAGCAAAAGGCCCCGGCCTGCAGAGCCTCCTGGGACATGTAGTCCCCAAAGCGGGCGGAAGGGCCACCTCTTCCACCCTAAGCGGCTAATGAAGAGCCCTCATGAGGAGCGGCTAATGCCTCTACAAGGGATGATGGGGTAGGAGGGCTCCCAGCAAATGGGCACCAGGCCCGCCATAGTGTAAGTGCTTGCCTGCTTAGTCAGGCAGCACGATTTTTTGCATCAGGAGAAATTTGGTAGGTGTAGAGGTAAAACATGATAACTTCAGAGGTTCAGAATTTTTTTGGGCGGGGGGCATCTGAGCCAAACACAAAGCTGCAGTGAAAGAACTCAAGACAAGTCAATCTTGGAGATTTCCCTCTTTATTCCCCACCCCATGAAACATCTTCATAATATTTTTTTATTATCTTACCATTTCAGAAAATTATGAATCATTGTAAAATATCTAACTTTCAACATCTTGACCCTGATACTCATGCAATGGTTGTGTTGTCTTATTTTGTGAATTTTAATTATGTTGTTTTAACTTAATGTTAGTTTAAATCAATTTTAAGGGGTGGGTGGCGAGGCATGGGTTATTGTATATTTTATCTTGTATTTTTAATTGCTGTAATGTGCTCTGATTGGCTGACAGAGGAGCGGACTATAAATGAATTATTATTATTATTATTATTAATTATTTTATTATTTTATTATTATCATCATCATCCTCAAACATTGTTTATGGCTACTAATATTAACAGCAGAGATGAAACAACTGAAACAAAAATCTTTTATGACAGCAATTAAGAAATCTAATTCTTAAAACAGGAAACATACTTGAGTGACTTTCTCTTTGCCTTCATTCTGGCAAACCTATCAATCAAATTATGACCAGAGATTTTTCTAGCAAACATATAAAACTTCCTTTATATCATAAGGGAAGTATTTAACAAGATATTTGCATTGTGCTTAGAAGAATGCAAACAGAAATCCAGTAATCTTTTTGAGCATCATTAACGTAGGTCTTGTCTGTACTGGCCAGGATACTCTAGGTGCAGCCTGGAGTATCCTGACCCCACAGCTGCTTCAAACTCCCTCCATTACCTGGGCTTCCATTCCTGTGCAGGGATGGCTGCCTGCACGGACAGCCCAGTGGGCTTTCCAGTGTGTCCACTATGGTTCACTTGCTTCTAAGGTCAGAACAAAGTGCCCAGTAATGTTTACATACTGGGCAATTCATTCTGACATCAGAATGAGTGACATGTGGTGGTGGTGGGTGAGTTGGATGGTCCAGTGAGACGTCCATGAAGGTAATTGCTGTGGTGTAAGAACAGAGGTCTCTAGATCTCAGAAGATCCAGAGCAACAGGTAAATTTTTAAAATTTGTTTTAACATAGTTATACCTCAGTTATGGTGTGGAATATGCCTGATCATCTGGACTGCTCACAGCAGAACCGGGGTTTGAGCTGTGCATTGTGTGAACAGGACAATGGCAGAGTGGTGGTGGGGGAGAGACAAGACTACGAAGAATATACTGTTATTTTCAGTGGCAGTTCTGCATATCCTCTCTCTCTCTCTTTCTCGTTCTCTTTCTCATATGGAAAGAGGTTTCTCCCAAACTATTAATTAGAACCTTGAAGTAACTAGCTTACTTTGAGTAATGAAAGGGCCAACCCTGCAGGAAATGGAAAGCCTACTGGTAAGCCAATTTTGTGAGGAGAAAAATGAACAAAATGTTTGCTGCTGGAGTGAGAATTTGTAGATAAACAGAAATTCCACTTTTGGTCAATCACAGTGGTACTTAGAGTGATGGACCATGGACCTGTATCAGCCCATGACCCAGCAGCTACTGGTTCTGGACAGGTTTTTGGGAAAGAAAAAAAGAATTGTAGCCTTTCTGACACAATGGAGTGAGGTAACCTTCCTCCCACATAAGATCAATCAAAATCCACAAAAGAGTGATATCTTTACTGGCCAACCAAAATGCACAAAACACTTCATGTAAGCTTTCGAAGCTCCACTGGCTACTTCATCAGGGAAAGGGTAGATTGAGAAGCACCGATTTGTCACACTGGATGTTTCAAATGACAAACCATTCAGCCACTGATGTATTTCTCCACAGTCTAGCTACTTTAAAAAAGACTTCTAATGGAAATAGAAATCCCATATGAAACCCTTACATGTGAGCAGCATCTTTTGAAGATGCACCTTTGTATTTTACTTTACTCTGTGGCTGAGAGCATCTGACTTACATAAGTTCACTTGGTGGATTTCCATGGCTGACCAGAAATTTGAACCCTGGTCTTCAGAGCCATAGTCCAACACTCAAATCACTAGACTATGTTGGGTCTGAATACACCTAGGTAACAGTTCCATTACATTAAATGTACTTAACTAAGTAGTTATACAGACTGCTAGCATATATCTTTGCAGTGAAACATGTTTATATAATCATTCTTAAGTAATCGTATTAACAACTAGCACAATGGTAGAGAAGCTTGAGGAGTATATCCTATGCCATTTTATTTTACAGTGCGCCTTTGCTTTATGCAGGGGATCTGTTCTGCCCCCTTCCCCCGTGTAAGGCAAATACCATGTATGCTCAAGCCCCTTTGAAAACAATGGGCTCATGGACATGGCATGATGCAGTGTGCATGCCACAGGTGCCTGTGCCACTGCTTGTTCTATTGTGCAGAATGAAAGCTGTGTATAGCTCACCCGTGTATGACACAGGGGCACTCTACTTACTTTTGTACTGCGATTTGTCAATTGCTTGTCTTGTGGTTGGACTTAGTAAGTGGAACTACATGAAAATGCATATTAAAACTTAAATTCATACAAGCACAACAATATGCCTTCCCTTCCTGGACTGACCCAAAGTATATTGTTACTTGAACTGAATGATAAAATTGTTCCCACTCTTTCATATATAACCACATTACAGCTGATGGGGCACCATTCTCCACATGTGATGACACAACTCTGGGCAGGCTGTATAGAAACCCTAACTCTGTCCTCGAACACCTGACCATTGACTCCGAGCATCAGTCTGAGGTGAGCACCTCACTCTTTTTGATGGTAGGGATTGCACTCATTGCTTGCATGCTCATTTCCTCCCTCTTTGTTTACTTCTCCACCTCCATTTTGGCTGGCTGTCTTCAACTTCTCATAAGCTATTATTTATATTTGCTCTAGGATGTGCCAAAGGCAGATTGTGATAGATGCTGGGGGGAGGGGGGTGGCAAGGTTTTCACTCTGATTTTTGTTCCACGAGTAGACATATGCATTTCTATGAGGTCTGATCCTAGGCAAGTTACATCTTTTCCTCAATAATTTGTTCCTCAGCCTTCAATTTTGCCTGCTGTTCACAAGGTCCATATTTTAATGACAGAACTTTAAAAACAGGGTTGACTCTTTTGTGGAAATCAGCATGCTTAATTGTAGACAAGATCCTGGGCTTTCTTTTCAAATTAGTTTGTGCAAGAGTTGGATGTGGAGAGGGTTAGACAAATGTGACATATGGGACATAATCCTGTTTCAGTGGAAGAAATGGGTTTGTACAACAGAGAAATATTAAAATGTTCTAAGCTTGTCGTAGCCAACAGGAAGGGGTGGGGTGTAAGTTCAGATTGGTACATATGCATATAAAATGCTGTCTCAATGAATGTTTGCAGAAATCATATGGCATGATTTCAGCCATGCTCATGTTCAGCCTTGGATTGAATTCAGAGCTTGGAAAAGTGAAAATTTCCAACTATACGATCCCCAGGCAGCATGGCCACACACCCCCAACCTTTCCAAATTTAAAGTTTGGTTTTAACCAGCCTTCCTTGTCCTGATGTGGGAAAGGCAGATTCAGTCATATTTTTGCCATGTGAAAACACCCTAATGTTACAAAGTGAAAAGAAAACAACTCAACCCAGAAGTACCAAAAGACCCTTGTAAAAACAATTCAGGTCTTTCAGGCTTCTTGATTTAGTGCTTTAATCCTCTTTTCCAGTCTGGAAATTCCCCCCACATGGGAACATTACCTCAGACATAAAATAGTTCCCGAGAAGCTCTGTCTAACTGCAAGCCATTGCAGAGGGTAAAAAACAAGTACAGACAGCTAACCTGTAGTTCATCCAAAAATATGAGATTCCATCCTCTTTTGGATGCATTTCATAACACCAAAGCTTTTTGAGCTGCACAAACACTATATGTTTGTGTTGGCAGAAACAAAATAACTTCTGCAAAATAGATATATTGCACACAATCCTCTGCTTATAAAAGAATGATGCCTCCATGAAAAAGAGAAATAAAAAAGTGAAGAAATGAAGAAAACACAAGGCACATCCCATTCTTTCCAGACTAAAGGAAAGTAACAACATAACTGGGCATGAAGTTGTAGTTTCCTTCATTTTTAGAATGGTGCAAAGAGAGTTATGCATTAATGTTGATGTGGCAAGTCACAAAAATATATTTCACATTGTGTTGATAGTCTAATATATGCAGAATGGTTATTTGCATACATATAACTGGCATCTTTTGTCTGGAGACAATCCTGCTCTTTGAGATGGCAAAACAATCAATCTGACCTGAGCTATCTTGCCTCCATATTGCTGAGGAAAGATAAGAGAAGGCATTTAGATTTAAACTGGGTCATAATTTTATGAAGCACTAAATCATGGGCAAAGAGGAGGATTGGGCCAGATTAATTTAACCTAACACTTGTAACCATCAAGTCTGTCTCACATGAATCAGACATTTAAATAGGCAAACCCTCTCTGAACAAATCTTGCCAAGAAAGCTCCGTGATAAGTTCTCCTTAGGGTTGCCATATGTGAGAACCAACTTTAAGGTGCACCTCTATCATCACATACTGTATGGCATCACTTAAGGAGCGTGGTTTTTGCTTCCATGGATGGCAAGCTCCAGCTTTCTGAATAGGTGAATGCTCATGCAGCAGTGTAAGCATGAGTGTGCACCCATTGAAAAGAACAGGACTTAAGGTCCCATGATTTTACTATCCACAGGGGGTTCTGGAATGGATCCCCTGTGGATAGCAAGGATGCACTGTATTTAGTAAGTCTTGGTGGAATAAGCAATTTATAAATTCTTGAAATAAATAATAAATACTGGATATATGTGATCTTATTTCTTTGTTATGATGTGGTATGTCATAATATGGTCCTTCTCTATCTTCTCATACTGGATAGATGTGATCTCATTTCTTTGTTATGATGTGTTATGACATACTGTGGTCCTTCTCTGTCATCTCATTGATTCTGAATGGTTGCTCAAAGTCATTCATTAATGGTTGAAGAGATGGTCTTGAAATTAATCAGCTTATAGTATCATTCAGCAAAAGCAATGATATTCTGGGATGCACACAGAGACACTGACAGATAACTCCAGCTGGAATAAATTTTTAATACAATATCCCTATATTAAATCACACTAGAATTTAGGTATGTTAATATTTTGAGCTACAACTCCCAGAATTCCATAGATAGCATGGCCAATGGTCATGTTGGCTTGTGGACACTGGGAGCTGTATTCTAAAGAAAGCAACTATTCTAAACTCTAGTTCCAATTCAAGTGCTGTCCCAATTCAGATTTTCCTTGGCTGGGAGAACCAAGTTCAAGAAAGAACTATAAACCACATTTTGTTTCAAAATACATCTCAATGGGTCATGACATGATATCAAAAGCAGAAGAAAAAGGCCGTGAATGGGTATTATTTCATTTAAAGCAAACTTATTATGGAGAAAACTGAAACAAGTTTTAACTGCTGATTCAATCTCTTTCACAAGGAAACTGATAAACAGGAAAGAGGTGTGGACAGATCATGGGAGATGGAAGAGGGTAAAAATGAAAACAGAAAAGGACCAAAAAATAAAAATAAAAAAATGAGTTCAAGCATAAGCATTAGACTCTTTTGGAACTGGATAAAAGATCTGGATCCCCTTTTAAGGCCAATCACGAGGACTTTGCTTTGAAATATTTCAACCTGCAGTGATATGACTGCCAAAAATGGGCTTTTCAGACTCTTTAATACAGAAATGAGTTGCCATCTCACTAATCCAGAATATATTGGAATCTTTCTTTTCCAAATAAAATGAAAGATAAATGGAATATTCTTCCAATGGCTTGGAATCTTCTATGACTTTAGACCAGTTTATTGCTCCATAGATTTATTGGCTTTTAAAACAGATGTCTACTTTTAATAACATAGTATTCTTCTCAAGTCCAATGAGAATAAAGAGGTAAAGCACAAAACCTCTGGGGTTTATGATGAAATATTACAATGGGACTATCTTTTTTTCTGGTTGCAGGAGGAATTTGCTTCAAATCTCACAGTGACTATGTGAGTGAGAGCTGGATTAAGACATATTGGGGCCTTCAAGTGTAAGCTTAAACCTTGGCAAATTTAAGAAGCAGCACCAAAACTTGAAATTTTAGCCATTATTTTTGTATACACTTAGAGGCTTTTGATATTCTGAGGCCTTAAACATATATCTATATATCTGAAGCATATATCTGGAATTCATAGTGTCTTCAAGATGAAAACAACATCATTTACAAAGTGACTGAGGGTTGATTCCTCAGACCTATGTAGCATGTATTTTACTTCTGAGACATAAAGAAAATCTTTTTTAAATTAAACACTCTGTGACAATATGCCTAGATGTATGCACCATCAGCAGAGTTCAACTTGAAGTCTTTAAACCACTTCCCTATACTGCTGGGTTAGCAATTTAGCAATATCTGAAAGGGAAAGTACTATCCTGCTTGTAGTTTTCTATATCATTTTCTTATTTTCTCTGTGTGAACGTAGCATTGATTTGGCCTGTGATTCACCCAGTTTACTTAGGAGATGGATGGAAACAGATCAATACAGTTGCTGTTTGGGAGAAAGAGGTTATACATACCAAACCAATGAATTTTGTAAAAATGGAATCCATTTCAAACACCCACTTATATCTACTTGATTAACAGTGTTCACCACCACTGTCAGAGCAGAGGTCACCACTTTCCTAAGCAGGCTGCTGCCATAATAATAATAATAATAATAATAATAATAATAATAATTTCTAGCTCACCCGCCTTTTCACAAGGAATGAAGGTGGGTTACAACATCAAAAAACAAAAACAAAAATCAAAAAACAAAAACAGTAAATCATCAAAGTCAATCACAATTTAAAAATAAACCCCTTCCCATCCCCCCTCTCTATCATAAAAACAGAACAATACAAAATATATTACAGTGTAAAGTTTATTTTTTAAAAACCAGCTAAAATAGGGGTAAAAACCAGTTAAAGTGAAAATTGTTTGCAAGGCAGACGGGGGCATCCATACTCATGGAGGGGGAAGGCTAGTCTGGAAAGGCCTGTCGGAAGAGATCCATCTTAACAGCTTCCTTGTTGTTGTTAGAGTGGTAATGTGGCGGATCCCCTCCAGAGTGACAGTTAGTGTGCATCCATACTGCAGAATTAAAGCAGTTTGATACCACTTTAATGCCCATGACTCTATCCTACAGAATCTGTGATTTGTAGTTAGGTGAGGAATTCAACCTGGTCTGGCAGAGAGCTCTGGCGTCTCATCAAATTCCAAATCCCAGGGTTCTGTAGAATAGAAGTTAAAGTGGTGTCATAATGCAGTAATTCTGCAGTGTGGATACAACCATAATCTGACCTCAAATCTGCAGGCATCTGGAGTCTCTTAAATAAAGACATAATTATTTCTCCAAAACAAATCTGGTATCTCCAGACTTAATGTGTTCTAGAGCAAAAGTCATGATAAGGACAGGGTTTGGGCTGGGGGAATTAACTTGGTATAGAAGGTTGCTGAAGGCAGTGAGCCATGGGGGAAAAATAAGAGTGGGGTTGCTCGATTTCTTTCTTGTCATACAAATGCTATTGGTTTCTCTTAGAGCACTCTGCCTTCTCTAATTCTTTATATGGCTGTTGTGATCACATGATCCACAACTGTAATTCTCCTCTGTAATTCAGAGTAGAAGCGGAAATAATATTTGAAAATATTTGAATAATAATTAGAAAAATAGTCAAAAACATGTTTCTCAAGTATTCAGAAACCCTAGTGAGGACAATAATGGATTAATAAGAATCTTCACAGTTCAGAACTTATTCTGTGCTAAATTTGCACATGTTTTGGGGTGCAAAAACCTATATTTTCTGTGCAGAAAATGCTGTGTTATTTTCTGCAGAAACTGCAAACTGTGCAAAGAACCAAACTTTGAATTTTCTCAAAGCTAGAAGAAAATAGCTAGAATTACTCACCGCTTCCTTCAAGAACAAAATTAGCAAAGAATGAAATCCCTACCTCAAATGTAATTTATCAAACGTAATTTTGAATAAGAATGAATAATATGTGTATGATACTTCATTTGACAAAACAGGGATGTGGAAACTTTGATCTGTAGCATTCTGTCGTGTGATGGTTCCCCCTCTGGCTCACACAGGGATATCTCCTAAGGTTATCCCACCATATTAAGATCAACCTTCTTGAGGCTAATGGGGTAAGAAAGATTCAAGGAGTAATTGTTTCAAGGAGAAATGTGCAGGTCTCCATCTCTTTTTGATTAAGACTGACAAATGTATATAAAATGGCTTCAATTAGGCATTATTTTATTTACTACTTCCAAAAATGTATGCATGACTAAAAAGACTGAAAAGCTTTGATACTTTTCAAATGCCAGTATGAGCATTTGGACAAATCAGCAAGGGGGCTGCCTTTGTCTGATTTGTTAGATGTTATCAATAATTACATGGCAAAGACAGCAGATGACAATCAGCAGTTGATGACTGGAGGGCTTTGATTCTGAAAATATATCCCATGTTGGTGCCTTTGTGCAACTATTACCCGTTTTCCATCTTTATAAATTGCTTTCCTGTGTTTGGCGAATTCACACAGCATGAAATTACAGCAGAGTGGAATCATTATTTCCCACATGAAATCAAATACAAATTCTAGATTTCTTTCCATCCTCCCCTCTACCGTTCCTGGGTAGGAAAAATGTATCATTGCATATTAAACATATAGATTCTTTGACACTGGAAGAAACTATGAGTTCAGGTAAAGTTGGTAAAATGTTGCCTGATTCTTTAAACAAAAAGTAAAAAGTACTAGCCTAGCTACAAGCCCTTCAGAAAACAATGTTCTCCAATGTTCACCATCCGTTGGCAACAGACAGCATGTTCAGATGTCTCTTTTTAATGCTTTATGACAATAAACTTCTTGGAATTGAAATACCTCTTGCAAGAGTGGATTTTATTCTCATTTGACCCACAAGCTTCCATCATCAGAACCAATGCGCTAGTGGATTCTGAATGCTTCTTTCACTGCACATTAAGGATCCCATTCAGAAGCCATTTACACCCTACCAATGATTGATTTTTTTTCCACGAGGACAAGATGGAAAGGTGCCTGAAAGTCATGTTCACATTTCATTTATGAAGAATGATTTTTATGGCCTAACATCTTTAATTACTTTCCAAAGCATGGACCAAAATTAAGGATCAAAGATTCAAAACATATCCATTCCAAGAGCTTTCCATGTCAGAACCATCTATAATCAAGATTGAAACAGATGTTTGAAACAAAAGGCATATTGGATAAATTTAGGAAATTAACATAATATAGATCCAGACTTGGAGCTATGTCTTAATGGACAGGATAATCCTCTCTTTCAATATCACATCCTTCTAAGATATCCTGCATGTCTTGTGCAGGTAAGAAAGACTTCTGATAATCTGTATAGATGTTTTGATAAGCTAGCACAATATATTTGGTAGCACCTTTGAGACTAACTGAAAAAAAGAAGGTGGTAGCATGAACTTTTGTAGACTTGAGCTTACTTGCTCAAATGCTTCCTCATCTGAGGAAGGAGACTCAAGTCTTTGAAAACTCATGCTACCAGCTTCTTTCTTCCAGTTAGACTTAAAGGTGCTACAAGATTGCTTTGCATACTGATTTTACAGACTAACACAGCTATGTCTTTGAATTCTAACACAATATATGTTACTCCTACCTAAATGACACTAATGACAATAAAGGGACGGCAGGTTACTTTATGTCAACATTGCAGGGATAGGAATAAATTGAACCCATTCTTAAAATCAGCCTCTTTCTCTACCCTTGCCTTTGGTCTCATTTTGACAGCAGTTACATGGTGGTATCATAAGGTTTTAATTATCACCTTTTAAAAAATTGACAGAACATTTGTTTTGATTTGTAGTTGTTAACTTATCTCCATGTAGTCACCGTCCAGATTTACACATTTTCCCCAGCGTTTCTTGACCCTCCAAATACCATTATTGTAGAAGTCTGTAGATTGTGCCTGACAAGGATTTTACACTTTAGTCACTTCTGGCAGAGCCTGTCACAAAAATAAAGGAAAACAATGAGTTGATTTTCTCAGCAATGTTCACTTAGGGACCAATGATGACACTGACATAATTTTCATCAATATGCCATAATAACTTCCAAGTGATAATTATTACTTTACGATACCCCCTCGTAAGGCGCAATCTGCAGACTTCTACAATATCAGGTATTTGGAGGGTCAAGATACACTGAGAAAAATCTATAAATCTAGATAGTGACTACATAGAGATAAGTTAACAACTACAAATCAAAACAAACTTTCTGTCAATTTTTTAAAAAAGTGATCATTTAAACTTTACGATACCCCATCTTATATTACTGTTAGCAAACTACCATGGTTACTAACACCTGACCAGTCAGTTTATGTCAATAAGCACAATGGAAGATATTAGTAATGTTAATAACTGTTGTTTTCTGTGGCGAGCACTTCTACTGCCAAAGGGTAAGTGTATATATCATAGGAGTAGGAGAACAGTGTAACAAGCAAACGCTGAAACATCCATTAACTGGCTTCAGAGCAATTATTATGACAAATGAAATCAGAAAATAACTACTGAGCCTTTGCACAACTAATACAGAAATCAAAATGTAGATAATACTCCTTTGTTCAGACTTGACCTTAGTGCTACACAGTGCCAGAAAAGATCTTTGCTACAGTGGCAGATGAAAAGGAATTTCTGTTCTCTGGGACCTTCATTGTTTCACAGAGCCTTGCAATACAGGAATAAGTATGGGACAAAGCAGTAAAAAAATTGCAATCCCTGGCCAAGGTCTGTTTCATAAGAACTGCATACCTTTAAAATGTAGGGGCTTGTGAGGTGCGGATGGTAGAACTTGTGGGACCCTAATAAGAAATAGCTGGCTTGGCTGTAGGAAAGGAATGTGTGTGACAATAGGAAACTCAACAAATCATAGGGCCATATTGGAGATTATTAGATGGGAGCAAAGTCCCAACCTTAAAGTGTACTAATAGTGCAATTGGGGGGGGGGGGGGAGGAGATTATCATACCCCTACATGCTTATCTCATTCTCCTCTCATCCAGCAAGAGTAATGGAGCCATCATTGGGTAATAATGGGAGTTCCCGTTAATACCCAACGAAAGCTTCATTACTCCTTATGGATGGGAGAAGAACAGGATAAGCACTCAGGGGTGTGATAATCTCTCCCTCCCCCCCCCCCCCGATTGCACTATTAGCACGCTTTAAGGATGGGAGAAAGCTGCTTTGCTATCATCTGATAATCTCCACTGTTTCCCTGTTTAATTAGGCTGTGTGCCATTTTCTCAATATATTTGTAAGTTGCTGGTTCAGTTTTTAGCCAATGCATATACTCAACACCATCATTTTTTCTTGCACTTGTTTCCAAAATTCCAATTGCCAGTCTCAAGTAGAATAGAGTCACTCTAATTCCAATTGCCAGTCTCAAGTAGAATTGACCCAATCAGAATGTGGTTAGTCAGCACTTTAATGTGAGTTTTCTTCATTCAATGGGTCTACTATACTTGGACCTAACAAATGGATTTAAGCCTATGTCTTAACAACAGAACAAATATATTCTGAATGCTGAAATATTTTTTAAAAAAGTTACTCTCGGGCAATAAGATGTTATTTGACCATTCAAAATGCCTATTTAGGAGTGGGCAATTGAAGAGGTCTTGGATGCCATGGGTCTGATAAGCATTCTCTATATGACTGGAAGTGATATCATATCTTCCAACATTTCACAGATCAAAACTGGGCCATGTGACATCCAAGTGTGGTCAACATGGCAAGAGTTCTTAATGAGAAGGAACACACAATCTGGAGAGGCTTCAACAGTTTTCTTTTGTCTGAGCCGACAGGGGAGGTAAAGATTCTACCCCTCCACCCACCTCTCCCAATGAATTGATTGAGTTTAAACTATTTTTACAGTTTGAACTTAGCTTGCAGAAACTGGAGTTAGCTGAGGACCAAATGGGAAGTTGGTGGAGGTGAGAGAATCTGGGACATTTTCAAAACTGCTGAAATAGTGGGATAGTAATTATAATTATAATTATTATTTATATTCTGGCTTTTCCCGAAAGAATCAAGGTGGATTACAAGAACAGGAACAACAATAAAATACAAATTACAATAAAATTGCACTTCTAAATAATCCCCTACTTCATCCCCATTCCAAATCATATAATAACAGGTAAAAACAACAATAACAATATAAAATAATCAACAGTATATCTTTAATGACAGAATATAAACTAAGGGACCCGAGATGCCACCCCTTTCTGTCCTGGAAGCAGGCCATGGCAACCACACCCCACGGCCTGCGCACAGCACCAAAAAACAACAACAACAACAAAAGCCCTGAAAAGGGGCATCTTTTTGTGCCATAGAAGGGCTGCCATAACTGTCATGGCACGCTCTTATGACTTCCCTCATGTGTAGTTCTGTTTAGGTGCTGCGCATGAGGGGCATCATCATGGTGTGCTCTGTCCGTACAGGAGCATGCCAAGATTGGACCTGGGGCATGTGGTAGGGTTTCTGAGCGTGTAAACACTCAGCCCCTGCGCAACCCTAGTTTGGGCCCAGGCTGGCACAAAGTACCCTCTGCCAAATTGGGACTCATAACAGCTGAAGGGTGTATACTCACCACTCTTCTTCTCATAAATGCCTCTCATAAATGCTTTTCATTTTGAGAAGTAATCTGGAAGTATATGGCAGCCACTGGTGGCAATCATAAAAATAACGTAATTTAGAACATCAGGAGGACAAATGGCAGCTTCTAAATCAGAAGAACTGGAAAGCATGGCTATGAGTTTGGCTGACACTGAAATTTTCCCCAGGTTCCCAAAAATCACTGCCCCCAAGAAGCTGGCAATACTCTAGCCTTGTGAGTCTTCTCCTTTCCCTCAGGCCTGGAGCAGACAAATGTTAGTGGAATTCCTTGTGGTTATTAGTAGTATGGAGTATGGCAAAAGGCAGGGGAGAACATATTAAAAACCCTTCTATTATCTGAGGAATTTTGGTTCTGTAAGTTTACATCATTTGGTTCTCATCTAAGTATACGTGGAGACTAAAAGGCAGTGGTTTGTTATAAGTTCATTGAACTGTATCTTGTATGAAAGAATGCTTTGCATTTTCTTTGTTCCATGAAGAATCAGAAATGCTTGAGAACATCATAAAGTGTTGTGTCTGCCAGGATCTTGGAGGTCGGGACATGTCTGAGCAAAACAATTATTTGTTTAGTATCAGAAAACTGCTTCTTTAATGCTATTCAGAAAATGCATCAGTTCATATTTATGGAACATCATTTCTGTCATAATATACTTTGAGCAGGAAAGCACTGTTGCTGACTGGTGTATGCATAAGACCCTGGTGACACAGTGGTTGGTTGTGAGTTCAATACCAGCCAGGGGCTCTGGATCAACTCAGCTTGGCATCCTTTTATAGGTTGCTAAAATGAGTACCCAGTTTGTTGGGGGCAGTTAGCTTACACATTGTAAACTGCTTAGGGAGTGCTTAAGTGCACTGAGAAGTGGCATAAAAATGTACTTGCTATTGCTATTGCATAAATGATGGAACTAGGAAAACCAAAATGGCACAAATCAGGAGGTTAAAATACTTAACATACAAAAACAAATAACTACACAATTGATATTAAAGTCTTCCAGACCTTGAAAATGTTACTTTTTAAGCTATAAGTGTTACTTTTGGACTACAGGTCCAGGAGCCATGTTAGCACGGGGAATTATGGGGCCTGTAGGCCAAAAAGTAACTTTTACAGCCTCTGAGGTATCACCAATTTCTTTACGGTAGGACAGCCAGTGTGGTGGAGTGGTCTGAGTGTTGGACAAGGGCTTGGGAAATCAGGGTTAAAATACCTGCTCCTCCATGGAAAACCACTGAGTGATCCCTGGGTAAGTCACACTCTCTCAGCCTTAGATAAAAACAAAGTAAACCTCCTCTGCCAAGAAAACCTCATGATAGGTTCACATGAGGGCCACTATAAAATGGAAACAACCTGGAGGCACAGAAAAGAGCAGACAACATACCAGTACCTGTTTTCTCCTCAGCTTTTTTGCTTTACCATTTCCCTACATGCATGATATTTTTTTTAGAGAGCCAGTGTGGTGTAGTGGTTTTCTTGTTGGACTAGGACTCTAGGACATAAGTGTTTCAATCTCCACTCAACCACAAAAACCCAGTGGGTAACCTTGAGCAAGCCACACTCTCTCAACCTTAGAGAAAGGCAATTTACTCCTCTGAGTAAATCTTGCCACTACCATCACAAAATAGGGCCATTATTTGTCAAGAGTTAATTGTGATATCAGTTGCAATTTCCTTTCTAAAACATGACCCTGGACATCATTCACATCTACTTTCACCCCCAATCAAAGCCACATTTCAGTTGCCACATTAAATAGTTTTAGACTGAGAAGAATGTCTACAAAAGATTTTCACTTGAGAGGATGAAAACCAAACTTTTCAAATGAAAATAGAGTGGAATTTCAAGTTAAAGAAAGTGTAAATCCATCTGGGACACACAATCGCAATCTAGGCATTTTAAAAAAAATTTAACCTAAACTACCCACATTTAAATGTGAGTGAGCATTTCAAAGACAAAGATGATACATTAAAATAGCTTTTAAAATGCTACCTTGCCCCAGAAACGAATCTAAGGAAGTATTATCTTTGACATGTATGTTAAAAAATATTTATGAGGTTTTCAATTTAAAATATTATTTCACTTCTCAGCCTATGAGTTTCATAAAAAAGAGTTGAATGCAACCCATTAGGGAGATACGTGTGACATGAAAATGGCCTGTTTTTATTATTTTAAAAAGAAAAATCCTGCAAATGTTACAGCTTTTACTGGTTTGAAATGCTGGAGTAGTGAAAATACTTGCTCGCAAATGTCACATTCTAATGTGAATTATATAATTCTAGGCTTAGTTATGAAGGAGCTAAATTTAATGTCTGGCACATTTTATAATTAAGTCCATACTAGCCAACCTATTTGGCCCCACTGAATTGCAGATATTAGTACTTAACTATGATTTGAGTTGAGTTGCCTTAACAGAAATATAACCTATGGTTATAGATAGGACAAGCAGCCAGCCCCATCACAGATCTAGCATTTGTTTGTCAACTGTTATAAAGGACAGTGTCCCAGATGGTCATAAAGGAGACATTCAAAAAAAATCTGAAAAACAAATTTGGTCATTAGTTTTAAAACATTACTGAATTATTCTATGTTGACCACTGTTTGAAGGATTTTAATCTGGTACTGAGGGGCCCCAATATGATCCAGGAAGCATTTGCCTCCAAAAGATTTTCCCATTATCCTTACATCTTTCTCTAGTTGTTCCTAACAGTTAGTACAAGCCTGTGTGTTTTTATTCAAAATTAAACCACATTAGATTCAATGGGATTTATTTCCAACTAGGTCTGCTGCCATACTGAAGAATTAATGCAGTTTGACAATGCTTTAACTGTCATGGCTCAATGCTATGGAATCCTGAGATTTGTAGTTTGTTGTGGTACTAGAGCTCTCTCACAAAACTGACCTAGAAGAGGTCTAGGTCAGTACATGATTAGCTAATTTTCCATGGTGAGGGTTGCCTTGTTCATGGTGCTCAAGCTTGTCTTGCTCACTGTGGTCACATCCTTGACCTTTAACTGACTCATTTTCTATGACAAGCAAAAGCTGTGATTTTTGCACATCATTTTTCAAGCCACATGTGATAAACTGGAAAGACTGTGCCAAACTGCATCTTATGTTTACAGGGAACAAGTCAAGTGTTTAAGCCACAGTGTCTACATGGTTTCTGCATGCAATAAGCAAGCAGTGTCTTTGCATATACAGAATTCTAAGATTAACAAGCAAGTACATGCTGATATCAACCAGACATACTTCTCAAACTTTCATGAAGCTTTACCTCATGTTACTGGTTTTAACAGAGCTTCCGCTGCCTGTAGTATCTCTTCTTCCAGACCAGACCAGAGGAAGTTTCTGTTATTTTTATCAGCTTGATTGCAGGAAACAAAAACATCATGTGTCTATTCGCATACGTACTGTTGCATAAAGTAATAATTCAATGTTAGTAGCCTACTAAGGAGATGGTAGCATGGCAACATGGACAATTTTAAGGGGCATCATGGAGGGAACATGAGTTGCTGACAAGACTGAATGGTGCTGAAATTTGTTATCTTTCCCAGCAGATTCAGAGGTTTGAAGGGATGGGGATCACTGAAAGGATTGTGGCACCTTAAAGATTAATTTATTATGACATAAGCTTTCAGGGAGTAGAGTCAAGTATTTCAGATGAATGTCTTCTGTTGGCAAATGTACATACAGTCTGGAACCATTTTATTAAGATAAGCAAAGTAGCTATACACAACATTACAAACTGTGATTTAAATGAAATCTGAATCATTTCCATTGGTTTGTTATGATTCTGAAGGCATGTATAAACATGTCAGTTATACTGTATGCCATCTTCTTATCTTTCAAGAAGATAGGGAAAAGTGTAAAAGACAAAGTATTGGCTACTGCATGTTTTTTCCAATGCAAGGTCCAACAGAAACATTGGAGTAGTTCAGTGGATTGAACACTATTTAGGGGATCATTCATCTCAGGTGTTTGGGTAATCCATATATTCCCTTGATTTTGATTATGTGTTTTGTAAATAAAAAAAAACAAAACTGAAGAGAAAACAAAGAAATGTTTCTCCTCACAATATCCTATAAAGAATCTGTAAAGATTCAGTATTCAGAGGAACCCAAGCTGATCTTTCTCCAAATCTATCTGTCTGGTTTTTATTTTAATGGGATCTCAAAAATGTTTAGTCATTACTGCTATGCCCTCAATGCTCTTAAGTCTTTTGGAAAGAGTCGCAAATGTGGTCCCACCCTCCAACTGCAGCTGTTAACTATATTAACACTATGCCTAAGGCTCCAATCCCATGTACAATAATCTAGGGATAACCTTACTGAACACAATGAGATTATGGGTACTATATAGGTGCATGAATTAATACATATAAACCTAAATCCAATTATTAATACTGACTAGAGCAGATTGGTAGAATCAACTGAACTAGGCTTGACATACCTGGTTCTCATTGATTCATTGAGTCTACTCTAGTTTCAATTATAATTGCATTTAGGCCATACATTCTCATTGTAAACCATCTATATCTTATCCCTTTGAAAACCACAAAGGAAGTTTTCATTATCTTTCTGTCTTTTTAAATCTTTTCTTTGCTAACTTTCTATAGCAAAATTGTACCCTATTATTATTACTGCTTTTTGGCAGGGCTAGACAATGCTCAGGGAAGTGAATGCAGTCAAGAAATAAGAAGATTAGAAATGGGAAGGACAGCACTGAAAAATTCTAAAATGTAAAGAAATGCAATAGAGTACTAATGTTAGAATAATCTAATCCATTTTATGCCATATCACCATGTACAGATGTGAGAGCTGGACAGTCAAGAAAGCTGATAGGAAGAAAATCAGCTCATTTGAGATGTGGTGCTGAAGAAGAGTGCTGAGAATACCATGGACAGCCAAAAAAGACAAACAAATGAGTCCTTAAACAGATCCAGCAACCTGAACTCTCTCTGGAAGCTAAAGATGATTAAATTGAGGCTGTCATACTTTGGCCACATAATGGGAAAAGAAAATAATGCTAGGCAAATGTTGAAGACAGTAGAAAGAGAGGAAGATCACATGCCAGATGGATAGACTCAATTAGGGTAGATACAGGCCTGAATCTACAAGAGATAAGCAGAGCAGTAGAGGATAGTGAGGCTTGGAGATGTCTCATAACAGTGTTGCCATGAGTTAAGGTTAACTGAAGGGCAATTGACAACAACAAGGCAATGCTACTGTTAGATGGATCTTTGGTTGGCTGACAGACCGAGAGAAGTGACAAGTGGGGTGCCACAGGGTTCTGTCTTGGGCCCAGTATTCTTCAACCTCTTTATCAATGACTTGGATGATAGACTAATAATAATAATAATAATAATAATAATAATAAGAAGAAGAAGAAGAAGAAGAAGAAGAAGTAGTTTATTTATATTTCCCCATCTCTCCCTGTGGAGCGAGGCAGGGTTACAACCAGATAGTATGCTTACTAAATTTGCAGATAACAACAAATGGGAAAGGTAGCTAATGCCCCAGAGGACAAGATCAGAATTCAAAATGACCTTGACAGATTAGAGAGTTTGGCCAAAATTAACAAAATGAATTTCATTGGGGAGAAATATAAGTACTACAGTTAGGAATAAAAAAATTGAAAGGTTCAGATATGATGAGTGGCAGGCACCTGGCTTGACAACAGTATACGTGAAAGGGATAAAGGAATCTTAGTAGACCATAAGCTGGTCATGAATCAACAGTGTGATGGATCAGCTAAACAAGCCAATATGATCCTAGATTGCAAAATAGGAGTATAGTTTCTAGATCATGGGAAGTGACCATATCACTCTATTCTGTTTTAGTCAAACTGCACCTGAAATTCTGTGTCCAGTTATGGACACCATAATTCAAGAGGGACATTGACAACCTGGATCGTGTCCAGAGGAGGGTGACAAAAATGGTGAAAGGTCTGGAAATGGTGAAAGGTCTGGAATGACTGAGAGATGAGAAGGTGATGCTAGTACTTGGTCCAAAGTTAGATCTGAAATGTAAGTTATGAATGGATGCCATGATTCTGTAAAGTTTCCCTGTTACTGTTTTCACCTAGTTAGGTCTTAATAATCATCTCCAAAATGCAGAAATAACAGGACAGTCCATACTAGTTACCAATACATCAGAACATGTTAAAAAAAAGTTTGGAAGATTCTCATGATGTGATGACATTTCCAGAAAAAAAGCTTGGTATTTTAGGATAGAAGCTAAAGGACATCAAAATACTACTTCTTATTATATCTTCTTAAAAAAAACAACAAACCCAAAACCCTTTATTTCAACTGACATTAACATTGATGAAAATTATTTTTGACTCCAAGCCCATTCTTTTAGTGACATAGAATTTTCTATTTTTAATCTGGTTTGCCTTTTAAAATTTCAGCCTGCTTTCTCTAAAATAGAAAAGTAATGACCCATCTCATGATGTTGTTTAGTATACAGAAATAGTACTCTCCTGGATTAATGTTATGGTTTCATTTTATCCATTGGGGGTCAATGGAGTATTCTAAGATATTTGCAATATAATCCATGCTGACCAAAGATGTCTCGGCGCCAGTCAAGAAATCCAGATGATTATGTATTCCTGCATGGTAAGGGGTTGGACTGGATGGCCCTTGTGGTGTCTTCCAGCTCTATGATTCTATGATGGTTAAAACTATGAAGAAGCAATTTGACATCATCTACTCACTCTGCTCCATGGGATTAAAAATAGCAGTGAGCCACATTCCTTCTGAAATTGTAGAGTGGCTATGTTCACAGTTGGCAGTCTGATGGTTGGTAAGGAACTCTTTGTGGCACAGTTGTTGAGCACATGTTTTGCATTTTGAGAGTCCCATGCCTTGGTTCCATGCCAAGTATCTCCAGTAAAGGCTGGAAAAACTCCTGCCTCAGATCCTGGAAATTATCTGCCAGACAGTGTTGACAAAAGTGGTCCGACTTAATATGAGAAGCTTTCTGGACTACCATATTCCTCAACCCCCCAGAATAATAAACCAGAATTCTTGGCTTAGCCTTATAGACAAAGCAGCCAGGGTTTGCTTTTGTATGACAAATTTGGCCCATTTGAGAACAACAAGCTAGAATCTTGTATTGCACCATCTCAATATCCTGATTTCATTTGTGCACTTTCATGAGAAGAGGAGTGAAGAGGAAACATACAAGCTATGTACAACATGTACGCCATTTACAGGAAACCAGCATAAGACAAGAATCCAGGATTGCCACTGTGGGTGAATCACACAGTCCATGGTCCATTTATACCATAATCATATGTAGTGGTATAAATGATATAAATGATGTATGGCCACATGAACAGCTTGGCAATAATATAAATGAAAATGAATACTAATAAAGTCAGAAGAAACCTCTGTAGTTTCCATACTTTTGCCAGTATCAGTCTTCTATATGTTTTTTCTATTTCTTTTCCTACAGTATTTAGTAAGAACAATTCTGGAGTGAATTTCAATTTAACATCTATAATCTTACATATTTCTTGGTGTATATTTTGCAAAAATTCTTTAACTTTGGTACAGGGCCACCAGAGATGGAAAAATGTTCCCTTTTCTTTATCACACTTCCAATATCTATCTGGGATAGTCTTAGAAATTTTATGTAATTTTTCAGGAGTCAAATATTATCTAAAGTATGGGAAGCTGTATATTTTATTCTCTTTTTCTAGGTAAGTTTCCATTGTTCCATCTCAATATGGTGGCCCCGATTCTTGGCCCATCGGATCATGTTATACTTAACCAATTCTGTTTCCATTTCATATTTTAACAGTACTTTGGACAATCTTGCCATTAGGGAATTTTTACTAGAGATTAATAAATTTCCCAGCTCTTTATTAGCTAATTCCATTCCTGTGTTTTCATATCGACCATGTACCTTGTTTAGACAGAGAATACCAGAAACAGAAGAATGGTTGTCCAAATTACTTGATGCCATGGAAGCTGACAAACATAAAAGGATTCTCCAGAAATAAAATGTGAATAAAATGAGAGAAGATTGGGATAAGGTAATGAAATTTATTTAAAAAGAATGGAATTAGGAATTAGGAAGATATAGTCTTATTGTTATACAACAATGGTGGAGGCAGGTAATATATAAGATATTAAAATAACATCTCTATTGGACAATGTCAGCACCTTTACAGAAATGAATTATACACAGAACTAGAAAACTGGAAATATTTAACTTTACTAAGGCATTTGGTTTGTTAGTGAAATGTAGAAAAATAAACAGACTTACTAGACATATTAATTCACTTATTTTAATTGAAACGACCTTGGTTAAAATCTAATTTTATAGATGAAATTAGTACATAAATTAGAGAAGCATGAAAATATGGATAGATACAGAGAAAATAAAGAACATAGGCACAGGAAGTCTTTTTAAATTTTATTATGGTGTGTTGTCAATTAGGTGTGTATAAATTTCTTTTTTTCTTTTTCATGGTTTGTTCTATATGTGTATTGTCAAATACACATGTTTGACACTTTGTATTTTTAAGATTAAAAATTCTAATAATAATAATAATAATAATAATAATAATATCTGAATATAAAAGAAAACAATGTTGGGAGGACTGATCTTGTTCAGACAGAATTTGTTTAAATTCTTCCCTTTTCATCTTTAGTGTTCATAGGTCCGTTTTACATTGGCAAAAAGAGGTGTCATGAAGGCTGCTTGAAAACCCAGCTTTTACATTAGAAAATGGGAAAGTGTGCCATGAAAACGCCATTTTGGCGTTTTAAGGGAAAAAACGCGCCTTTAAAAAGTAGTTCGGTTGCCCCACTACTTTTTTAAAAAGTGCGTTATAGCGCTAGTACATCAAAACGCTAAGATGCCATTGCGCAGTTAAATGGGGCTCTGTTTCCTTAAGGCGCCCATTTAAAGGCTGCGCTGCAGGTGCGAATCAGAATGGATCGTGGGTTGGGAGCATGCGTGGTGTGGACTTCACTCCTAATTAAAATGTTCTATGCCCTCCAGGTGTAAAAGCTGGGGTTTAACCGCGCAGTTTTTTAAAGCTCCCAAACCTCCTTTAAATCATTTAAAACTGCGCAATTCGCAGCCGCAAACAGCGCAATAGCGCAGTTCAAGCTAGCGCAGTTCAAACCTCGACCCTCGCAATAGCGCAGTTCAAGCCTCGACCATCGCAATAGCGCTGTTCGCGGCGGCACGAACAGCGCAACAGCGCAATTCGCAGCCGGCAAGGAAAAAAAAATTAAAATCGCAGTTTAAAGCCGCGTTTATTGCTGCCCATGTAGCAGCTCCGCCTGTATTTGTAGCGTTCTGACAGCTTCCCATGTAACTGCTGAGCCACAAAAAAGACCTCAGATAAGTCGTTCCCACACCCCTCAGTGTAGCAGCTCTGCACTTTTTTAATGCACACCTGGGGCTTGCTATGTAGCTGCTAAGCATTAAGATAAAGGTGACTTCAGGTCACACTTTCTTGCCAATGTAAAAAGCCCCATACTGTACATGAAAATCTGGATGAAGACCACTTCACTAACTATGAAAAAAATACAACAAATATATCTATCTTAATATTGCTTGTTCAGTATAAAAAACAAAGAAATATCCTTTGGACTTGATATTCCATTACTGTCACTTCTCCTTTAGGATATAAAATGAAGTTGAACTGAAAGTATTCTTAAAGAAAAAAACACAAGTCCATCTAAAAATTTTGTCACAGTGACATCATGTTTAGATAAAAGATAAGGGATCCAGTTTTTAGAAACCTGAGTGATGTCTTAATTTTTGTTTTGTTTTTCCTTCTGTATTTACATAGCAAAAATATTTCTTTTCCCTATTTGTATGCCAGCAAACTGTTTAGACAACTGTAGACAGTTATTATCAGTCAGGACATATTATGTGGATTATATTAATATTCACAGCAAATTTACAAGACACAAATTCATACTAAGTACAGTCTGGCTACTTTGAGGTTCTAATAGTGGCAACCAGTACGATTTTCAAGCAATAAAAGTTATAGGGATAGTATGGCATGATGGGGCTTTCTAGATTGGCAGGAAAGGGTGACATGAAGTTGCCTTTTCCTTAATACTTAACAGCTACACTGCAAGCCCCAGGTGTCTAATAAAAAGGCATAGGGCAGCTACACTGAGGAGGTGTGAAGACAACTTATCTGAAGTCTTTTCTGTTGCTCAGCAACTACATTGGAAGCTGTCAGGATGCTAGAAACACAGGTGGAGCAGCTGCATGGGTGGCAATGAATGGGGCTTTTGGCCACACTGAACCTTTAATATATTTTTTGTTGTTGCCGGCTGCGAACTGCGCAGTTGCACCGGTACATCATACAGGCAATTGTATTGCCAGCTGCGAACTGCGCAGTTGTGGAGGTACATCACACATGAACTGTGCAGTTATGAAGATCTGTCAAATTACCATTGTGGTTTTGCTTCCCTTTTTAAAGTGCGCAGTTGCATCGGTGCACCATGAATGAACCCCTTTATTTAATAATAATAATAATAATAATAATAGTTGTTGTTGTTGTTGTTGTTATTTATACCCCACCCCTTTGAGATCAATTGAGGTGGCTTACACATTAAAGTACTATTACATCAATAAAACAAACTGCATCCCTCCCCCCCTTAAAAAGATATTAAATCCATTACAATTTAAGTTCATGAATAAACTTCTTTATTTTATGAATGAATTGACATTTTATGTGCAGTTGCATAACAGTTACAGCATCCCAGAGTCCCTACTGCACATGTCTAGGGTTCGGATTAGGGCTGGAGCTAGGGTTTGGGAGCTTTAAAAAACTGTACAGTTGCACTGCAGCATTTAGACGCAGCTTCACAGTTACACCTTTTTTAAAAAGAAGCTGGGAAAAGCAGGTCCTTTTTAAAGCTGCTTTTTCCCCAATAAAATGCAAAAAAAGTGCATTCATGCCAAACTTTCAGTGTGGTCATCTAAAGGCTACACTTTCATGCAGGTATGAACACACCCCTTTTTGCCAGTCTAGATCAGCCCGATAATTACATTCAGCATGCAATCAGTGAAGAGAACCAGAAGGACCTTTCTCTTATGAGTTGGGAAGAAGTTTCTCCTGCTTGACATGCCAATGTTCATTTTATACACACACACACACACACACACACACTGAACGGTGGGAATGGAACCTAATGAAATGGCTTTTTCTTTAGTCTGCATCTGAGCAGAAGTTTTGCAGTAACTAGAACACTTTGCATTTTTCCTAGTAGAGAAGACAGAGGAGAACAAATATATCCGAAAAGGAGTTTACAATGTTATCTCTCTAGAAATGCCATGTCATCCATAATCTGAACACCATCTGTGCAACACTGCAGTTGGTAATTAATGAACCATTGCAAAACCAATGAGTTACTGTACTGGTGGTTTTCTTGTCTCCCCTTCCCTCAGTGGACAAGAGCATCTGGGTGCTTCTAGATGGGAATCCTTTCTCCCAGTCATGATCTGAAAAAGGGCTGTGCCAGGGCATGTTCAGCTGTTGTTGCACACCCAGCAGAGAAGGAGCAGTGTAAAACTCTTAGTTTTTCATGATTTTTCAAGGGCTGGCAAACCTCCTCTGGACAAATCGTACCAAAAAACCCCAATGACAGAGTCACATTAGGGTCACCATAAGTCAGAAACAACTTGAAGGCACACAACACACATATTCACGGGCACCTGCATCTGATCAGTAACTGGGAGACCCTCTGGCTGCTCTTGCATACTGGGGGTAATGGTGTTATGCAAGGAGCTACAGGATAACTTTTTCAAAGTACATATCCTGGTGTAATTGGTCTATTTGAAAATTATTTTTTAATTATAATTTTAAATTTATTTACATTCAAAGGGGATCTCAGTTACATATAATAATGTTCCAGTATAACAAAAGCAGGAAAATAAAAACACAAATGGAAGAAAAATCACCACATTAGTAATATATTTCTATAATAAAAAATGATAATAATTATGATTAATTAAAAAAACACATACCAATTATGCCAGAGTAATTTTGAAAACACATCAATTAACCTAGTGTAATTGTTTTTTTAATTGTTCTTTTAACTGATATTTTAAATTTATTTACTTTCAAAAGGGATCTCAGTTACATATGATAACTCTAGTATAACAAAAGCAAAAAAGAATAAAAAACAAAAGGAAGAAAAAGAACCACATTAGTCATATGTTTCTATATAAGCTGACCAAATGTTAGAAGCATTGTTAGATTTTCTATCCATTTTCTATTCATTTCTATCACAGGTGGAGCAAAATTGTCTTCCCAGTAAGAAGTATTAATTTTTTAGCAGTCAAAAGGGCATGAAAAATTAACTTGTTAAGAAGCAGATAAATAATTCAAAATAACATGCATGTTTCAGAATTTGTTGGCTATTTTGATGATAAATTGGGGAAAAAAATTGGTAAAATGATGTATAATATAGGCTGGATCCACACTGGAGAAGCAATCCAGTTTGACATATTTAAACATGAATATATACTTATGTAATATATACTTGTATATTAATATTATAATTTCTTTCCCTTCTAGAATTAATATATTCAGTTGTACATCGTTCAAAGCTATTCATTTCTATATCTTTAATTCATAGAGCCAACAGCATTCTCTACCTTTATTTTACAAATTTTAACAGTGATCTCCATTCTTTGTTGTGGCTTCAAAGTGCAACAAAGTTCTACTCTGAGGCCACAACAAAATACAATTCCCAAAATTCTATAGCATTTTTTTCAGTGTTTCTTTGGCACAGTGTGTGTAAATGCTGCACTACCAAAATGCCGTGGATCTGCCGCCTGTGCAGTTAACCTTGTGGCTTCCTGGTGGACTGGGGGGTGTGCTGCTATCTGAACGCCATGCTCCCAGTCCACCGGGAAGCTGACTCTTTTTGACCATCTGTTTCACCCCATAGTCAGAGATCCATAGCCATACTAGTTATAGATGTTAAACCAATGACCACTGATTAGTCAGAACTTGATATTCCAATTGTCTATTTCTTTCTTGTTATAATCCTTGCATGCCATATTTATTTATAGATATCATGCACGCACACGCACACACTGTTGGTTTATATACTTGGTTGGCCTCAATTAATGTCTCATAAAGTGTCTGTCTCTCTGTGTGTGAGTGTGCCCTCTGGTCACTTATCAACTTATGGTGACCCCATTAACGTCATAGGATTTTCTTAGGCAAGGAATACTCAGAGGTGGTTTTGCAATCATAGCAACTGGTATTTGTTGGAATACTCCCATCCATGTAGTAACCAGGGCTGACCCAGTTTAGTTGCCAGGATCAGAGAGGATCTGATGCTCTTTAGGATGTTGAGGCCCAAAGCAATCTGCTGCCCCTACTATAAGAAATACATAAGAGGTGGCTTGCCAGAATTGCTGCTTTTTATGTGGGCTTGAGAGAACTGATATTAACTGCAGTTAACATTTCTCTCCTCCCCCCCCCCCCCCCCACTATGTTTGTTTTGCTGTTGGGTTTGGTCAGCCCAGCTCTGATCTTCATTTTTTGGACTACTACTATCAGGACTCCCCCAAAAGTGTCACAGTATTTGAAATGTTCTGGTCATGCTGGCTGTGGGATGCTGGGAATTAATTTCAGAAAAAGCATATCCACACTCTGTTTGAGCTTTCAATGGAACAGCACCAGAAAAACCACCTGGAAAGTCCCTGGTTCTGTGTAGAAATTGCTGTCAGCTACTACATAGCCTTGGAATCTGGGAACAAGCAGCACAAAACAATACTCTTGGCTGCTAGTCAACACTCACAGAAGTTATCTGATGCAACCATACTTGCCCAAGGTTAAGAAAACTGCTTTGTTTCTTTGAAAGCTCTGTGCACCCACCAGAATTGTACACTGTATATGCTTTATGATTAGTGGTATAAAAATACTCCTGCTTAGCACATTATGGAGATTTTGTTGCCATGGGCTCTGTTGCTTAGAAATCTAGTTGACTAGACTCCTTCAAATGCAAAATAAGGCCTTCGGCTCAAACTTTACAACATCATTAGTCTTTATTTAGTATCCCTGCAACTCTCTCACTATTGTGACTGAGAGAGACAGTCACTTCCTCTAGCATAAATGAGACAATACATTAAAAGATATCCTCTTGCTTTTACTCTGATTTGTTTTTACCATGACTTAGGAAGTGAGTCAAATCTTTTTGCAAGAAAATGAATGATTACTTAACTAAAAAGCCCCACAACACCCCCACCATCCAATAAATGATAGCAATTGGGAGCTAATGAAAATCACACTATACTTTTTAACAATTAAAAAAAACCCCTAGAAATATGACAGTAAAAATGTTGTTAAAGTTATTTAGGAGAAGAGTTTGTTTTTATGAAAGACAAAATGAATGGCAATTATCATATATAAGTGGCTACCCATCACAAAAAACAATGCAAGATTTGTATTTATAGCACTTCATGTCTAAAATGAGCCTCAGATTTCTTCTGTGCTACTAGTTGCAGAAAAAAAGTACAAAAACAACATCACAGGGATGGCCAGCATGGTTTTACTACAGATGAGCAAACACCAGCAAATGCAGCTTTATATGTTGTTGATGTTGTTGTTTTTGTTGTCTGACTGCAAGTCACTGTTGACTTATGGCAACCCTAAGGCAACATCTGCTAAAATTCTTTCTGCTATAGAGCTGTCACAGAAAATAATGTTTATCCTTATATAAGCCACATGCAGCTTTTCAAGAGGCATTTTAATTTCCTTGAGACACCCTGCTGGACCCTCACTGCATCCCCAAACCTCTAAATGTAATATTTTGGCAAAGACCTGAAACTCCCTTCCCCAAACACATACTCCTGTGAAAACAAGTTACAGAGATGTAATTGTATTTTTGGCTTCATAGAAGCCAGTTTTTATACAAGTGCACACCACTGCGAGGGGTCAAGGAGCAAGAATTAGCTACTGCACCCACTGTGGTTACCTTTTCCTTGATTTAAGCCTATGCCATGGGATTTCTGGTGAGCTTCTAGATGACCCCATAGGGTTTGATCCCCTTTGGCCATGAAACCTGCTGGATGGCTTTGGGCAATGCTCTCAGCCTCAGAGGAAGGCAATCACAAACCTCCTTTGAACAAATCTTGGCAAGAAAACACTGATAGCTTTGCCTTAGGGTTGTCAAAAGTTGGAAATGACTTGAGGGCACACAACTCTAATAACAAGAAAAAGAGGGATTATGTATAAAGGAGAGAGTGATTGGCTGGTTGCTTTCTGGGTGATTTGCCTTAGATACCCAAACATTTCAGTTGCTTCAGCAGCAGCAACAAAATGACTTCCTGCTTCAGTGCCATAAATTACATTGCTGAAATTAAGAGATAAATGGAGGACTGCAAGGGAATGTTTTAATGTAGAATGACAGTGAATTTTGTTTAGTTCTGCTAGTTCTAGTACTCAAAATAGTTCAGAAGTCTTTTAGGTTTAAGTGCATTTGTTTTATACTGGGCACTGGTTGATGGATCTCAAGTTTCTAGTAAAAACAAAAGAAAAAAGTAGATCCTGAGACCCTGAAGTCTGTCCACCTCTGTTTTGAAAGATATATCCACAATGGGCATCCTTTCTGAGCACAATAAGAGGACTTTGCACACTATACCCCATTGGATCCCATGCTAGGAGAGAGGGAGCATATAAATACACAATTAAAGTGCTACAACTCCACTTTAACTGCCATGGTTGAATCCTATGGAATAGTGAGATTTGTAGTCTGAAACGTTATTGGAATTCTTTGGCTGAGAGGTTTAGTTCCCCTTCCTAAACTACAGATTGCAGGATGCCATAGTATGGAACCATAGCCATTAAATCAAAGTTGTATAACTTTGTAGCATGAATAGGCCCAACGTGAGGCAAAGCCCATCAGTCATTCTTGGCATAAATGATGAAGAATAAATAGCCTGTTTGTGTGTAGAGTCCCAGTCTCCATCTTCCTTTGTGTCTACTTTGCCTTTCTGAAATCAACACAGCTACATCATCACAACTGAGTCACTTGAAATCTTTTGGGTGAGGGCAGGCAGGGAGAGAAAGTCACCTTCCCTTCCTAGTAACACCAGGCTATTATCTCACCAACTTCCACTATTCCCATTTAAGTCCTTGCACTGGACAAGGAGCATGTGGATCTGGATTACCATCTTCCAAGTCCAGACAAGCAGGGAAGTATTTTTCAATTTGAGGGAAATTTCAAAGCACATTGTGTGGTTGCCTAGCAACTGGAATTCAAATTTGGATGACCAAACATCTACAGTAGCTTGTCTAAATGACAGCAGGAGAAGCTGGTAGCTACATATGTGGGGTAAATATCCCATTTCTCTGTTAGGGAAGTTGTCCCTGTATATTCAACAATTGCAACTTCTTATATAGGGTTGAGAAGTTACAGATGTTGGTTCCTGATTCAGCAAAAAATAGTGCAAAGTTCTTTAATTCTCCTCAGGAAAGGTCTTAGGCATCAAAGATGGAACTGAGGACCTTCTGCATATACAGATAAGAAAAGGTTCTTGCCAGGGAGCATGTCTGAGATTCAGACCAGGAGCTCTTGCAGTTGCAAATCTTATCTCTCTGAGCCCCTGAAAACATCACATGAAGTCTTGACAGGCCTTGTGTGTCCCACAATTACAGTCCCTGCCTAAAACAGAGGAAGAAAGGGAGAAGAGAGGGGGGGGGGGAAGTGGCAGCACATTTTTTTTTTTTTGGTTTTAAGTTTGGTTTTGCATGAGGTATCATGAATTTAAACCCAGTTCTTCAAATGCAGTACAGACTGAGAAGCATGCCTCTTCAAATGATAACTTCTTCTCCTAGGTGAAAATTTACTTCAGTTAAACTCTTTTATAATGACCAATTACCATTCTGGCCTCCTTGTTTTCTCTGCCCACTCAATGAAAATTTTCTGGTCATAGCCCTGCCTAGATGAACAAGCCACGTTTTTCTGGTCAGTACTTTCTCAAAATTTGGTTTGATTTGTAATTGCATCAGCAAAGTGAGCTTTTCTTACCTCATCAAGAAAAACATTGGGACCTTGTTATCCACTGCGGTTTGGCTCCAGCATCCCCCATGGATAAAAATCTGTAGATGTTCAAATTCCATTAAATATAATGGCATAGCAAAATGGTCTCCCTCATATCAAATGCCAAAATCAAGGTTTGCCTTTTTGGAATTTATACTTCTCTGGAATACTTCCAAGCCATGGATACTTGAATCTGTGGATAAAAGAATCAATGGATGAAGAGGGCCAACTGTAGCTGTATGTTTTGGAATATGACAATTTTATGTGTTGTTGGGTTTATAATAGCTAAGGCCTTGTTTTCATTGACGAGTACCCCAGCCTCACTCTATCCTGTTTACATGATCAGGATCAAAACCCCAAATTGGTCAGAGGTTCCACATTTATTTAACTCACCTTTTGCTGCGGGTTTTCTGGTCTCTGTGTGGTGATGGCAGTGACTTCCTTCACTTGCATTGTCCTGAGCCACATGCCACTGCCATTGCTGTGGTCATGTCACTCTGAGGCTAGCATGGCTGGGCACCTAGTTCTGGCCTCAGAGCAATGCATCTGCAGTAATGGGAGCCGTGGGTGGTTTGGGACTATGCTAGTGCCATTGGCCATGCTGACTGGGAGTTCTAGCAGTGGTGATCCAAAAAAGTACCTTTTCTAAAGTTTGATAGAAAGAGAAGTGATTTCTTTGCCACACATTTACAACTCCTGCATCTCTAATGCAGCAGCAGTCCAGTTTCTCCATTGAGCTTGAGGAATGTAGCTGTATCAAAGTGACTGATATCCATAGAATATCAGTAACTAAGGAAAACTGCATTTGTTCATATCTGATAATGTTTTCTTTACTGCTGGAGCAAGGATTAATTGCTAAGGTTGGTAGAAAAATCTCCTTCCCTTCTACCTTTCACTCTGTGAGCCCTAACCAATTATCCTAGGGTGATTTAAGACATCTGCCAAAAAGCAAATAATACCCTTCAAGTAATGCTGGCTTGTACCTCTGGCTTTGACAAGTTACTTTTTTTTTACATAGCCATGTCAGTTAGAGGATTATGGGAGTTGTACTGAATATTTACACACCCTAAAGGCACCAAATCCGATCTGATCTTGGAAGCTAAGCAGAGTCAAACATGGCTACTATTTGGATGGGGGACTGCCAGAGAATGCTAGTTGCTGCAAGCTGTATTTCAGAGGAGGGTAATGGAAAATCCTTTCTTAATATTGCTTGCATAAGAAAACTCTGTGAAATCAATGGGACCATATGTTGACAGGCAGTTTGAAGGCACACACACAGAGACACACATTTCAGAAAGTAACTTTCCAATGCTTTGTTACTACCCAAATTCTACCATTTGGCCATTTGAGGAAGAAAATTTTCTAATAACTTCTCCCTTCCCTTGGAATTAAAATACATTTAAATTAGCATATTAAATAATTGTCAATTTGTTGCAGTTTCATGACACTCAAAAAATCTACCGCTAAATGCTGCTCTTTTACTCTGCCAAGGGCCAGCTCTTTACACAGCCAGCTCTGGGTAGAAGAGAGGGAATCCAGAGGCAGTGAGGGTATTAGGGAGGAGAGGGAAGAAAGAAGAGGAAAAGAAACAGAAATCTTATCCAGCTTGGATTAAAACACAGGCTGAAGAAGAACTCTGAGGACAAAAACAATCTCTACTAGTCACTGAGATTTGTATCTTGAATCAAGTGCTTATAAAGAATATAACCAGTCTCTGAGATTTGTATTCTGAACCAAGGAAGCACAGATTTCAAGAACACCTATAATTTGTGTTAGGCTTTGAGGTCTGGGTTTGAAATGTACTGATGTGCACAATAGGTAAAAGAGGAATTATGGCTAGAATTGTCTGCAGCTGAAGGCTGGAAGCAGACAGTGCTCAAGGCCAGTATGTGCTTGCTTGCATGTAGGCCTAATGTAAACATCAAGAGTCTTCCTGACTGAGGGGACAACATTGTAGGTAACACAAAGAAAAAGGTAATTGGAAGAGGCTGGGTTTGTGGCCACATGGCATAAGTCTATAAATAGCCTGCACACGACAGTGTGGGTTGTTGGGTAATTGTGTTGAGTAGTGGATGGTTAGTCGGAGAGATTTGTCAAATGTGTATATATTTGTAAATACAGCAACTTAAGAATAAAACCTCTGAGGAGAGAGTTTGGATCCAGGCTGTTTCATCAACAGGAGGAGGAATCCTGATAAGGCCGAACAGCTCCAGGGTCGCCGGTGGTTCCAAAGGCATTGGAGATTGCTTGAACTGTGCACACCTGCTTGTTTACATCAACAATTTGAACCCACAGCTTCTCACAGCACAAATGAGTAAAATATATTCCTCCCTCAGTTTATTGTCAATATGGAGAAATTTCAGAGTTATAGAAATCCTATAAATTGACAAAGCCAATATTTTCAGCATTTTTGATGGATTGACTCACTCCTGTCTGTGGAACAACAACAAAGAATTAGAATTTATGATTTAATCCATTTCCCTACAATCAACCAATTCAAAGCACATACACACAGTCCTAAATTCCATTTCAATCCTATTTTGCAGTTCTCTAAAAAAGAGCTGAATTTTAGAAAGCTTCCTTTCAGGTGTTTCTATTAATATTCTTAAGCACTACATTTCATTAGAACTATGGGAGATATTCAGAATGACTACATGATTGAAAATGTGTGTCAAAAATTAATAGATATTCAATAAATGTATCCTTGAAATTGCACTCAGGGAACTGTTGCAAAACGGAACTATTTAATCAGGGCTGCTCTGGAAGGAATACGCTGTCCCATAGAGGGAGACTGGTAAGACATTGGGTTTGAGAGAATCTTTTTGGTCTTTTTTTTTTAAATAGACCACAAAAGTCCCTGAATAATATTGAGATGCAAAATAGCAGTTGAGTGGTAATGTAACCAGAAACAAAAGTGGTGTCTGGAGTGAATGGGTAGCCTTAGCAAAATGAGCTAGAAGTGCCATCATCCATGTGCTGGGTTGACCTGTATACACCAGTACAAATCTGCCTCTGAGTTACCTGTGCACTAGGGATTCTAGCACAAAACTTCAGAAAGGGAAGCAGAACTTCACAAAGACAACTTGATGAGAAGCAAACAAATTACAAGTGAGGAACACTATAAATAAAACTGGTGAAGCAATTAGCATGAACCAGTCTTGCATAACATTTCTCCACTTTCCTCAAACACTCATTTCTCCCTTCTTCCCAGTGTTGCTTGCTATTCTTGGAGCTTGATAACGTTTTGGACGATAGCTCTCACAACTCACCAACTAACATAGTTGGTGGCCTTGTCGGCTGTGGGATATTGTAAGTTGTAGTCCCACAAAGGACCTTTTCCAAACTCTGGTTACACGTAAAGAATGGGTAGGCAAAGTGTGGTCTGCTGGCTGCATGTAGCCCTTGAAGACCCAAAAGTGTAGACCATGGAATCCTTATAAAGTTCCCCCAAGCCCCCAGAGCCCCTAAAATTAGGGCAATTTGTAACCCTCACCAAATCACTTAGAACTCCTGCCCCACATAACCCCCAAAGGGGGGACAGCAAAAAAGCTAGCCAAAATCAAATATTTGAAGTCACTTCCTGTTGTGTTGTGTGCAACAGTGCAGCCTGCAGGAGTTGCACAGAGTGAAAATTGGTGTCCAACCCCTCTGCAGTTGCAGTTGCCCATCCCTATCTTAAACCATTGCTGATCTACTGCTAATCATCCATCAATCTATCATCAGATCTCAGTCCTACCTCCTGCAGTAAGACAGGATTGTACATGATGGTGCATTAGCAACACCTCACTTCATGAATATAAAGAGGGTGGGAGTCTTACTTTTGAAAGATCATGAAGGTGAATAAAATCTCTATCCATGCCTTCTTTTCCCAAGATCCTGGATCTCAAAGGAAGTACTTTTTGTTCTTGCTGATAGAACTGAAATTTTATTTCCTAAACTTTAAAATACTTTTTTTTCCTCGTACCACATCCTTTCATGCCATCTTGACTCAGAACAACAGCAGCAAAATGAAGGTCTGTGACCAACATCACAGTACGATTTTTCTCCTGAATGATTTTCAGCACCTTTAGCTGATGAAGAAGAAGTAATGTTTCAAAAGATTGTGATATGCATTTTATGCTTTTTGGTTGGAACAATAAAGGTATCGTTGTTTTGTGGGTTTTGGGTGTTATTGTACTTTCCTTTCCCATGGTTAAACAAGTTTTGATGTACCACATCCTAATCCTTCTTCCTCATTATGCTTATGGTATGGGGAAGGAAAAAATTGTACTGGTAGGGTTGTTTCTTATACTGGGTAGCTGAGACTCTGGTTTACTGTTACGTCTTTGCAGTTGGGGTTTTTTTTTTTTTTTTTGAAAAGTTCCAATTTGTTTTGCAACTTCAACTTTTGTTCTGTGACTGGCCATCCTGAATGGAGGATATGGGGGACTGCAATTTTAAAAAGTCAGTTTTCCAGGCTCTGTTGATAACTAAATTGCAATCTATGTGCAACTTCAAGTTTCTGGAAGTAGAATATGTTGGACGCTTCCAACATTGTCTTTCACATCCACCCTCACTGTTAGAGCAATTTGGATTTAGATAGGACAGAATTCCTGCATGTAAAATCCTTTTGGTTTTTCGCCCCATTTGCTTTTCCTGTGCTTTGAAATGCATGGTATCTTCTAAGATTTTTGACGTTTTTGTTGTGTGCCTTCAAGTCATTCCCAACTTATGATGACCCTAAGATGAACCTATCATGGGGTTTTTTTCTGGCAAGATTTGTTCAGAGGTGGTTTGCTGTTGTCTTCCCCAAGGCATTTAATGTATCCATGAAACTCGACTATGTGACCCTGAAAAGTTTCTAGGGTTATCGATTTCCCCCTTCTCAGTCTCATTCTTCTCCATTCTTATTTTTGGATCTCTTCCTTTTCTTTGCTTCCCATCAATAAAGTGGTGAGTTAAGAATGAAAACTCTGCCTCTTTACCTAATCTCTTCATTAGCTAGGATGAATGTTTTCCATGCATTTATAAATGTAAAGCCCTTAGTAAACTTTTTCTATATTTCTAACCTGAAACTGCCTGATTTGTTTATTTTTGAGTCAGTTTCAGTTTTCAGGGAAGCGATATCAGATTGAAGCACACATATCTGATACTCTGCTATATGAAGACTAATTCTCAACAGTCTTAGCTTTGATATTTTCATATTTTCCCCAGACAATGGTTAACAGCCTTTAACTTCCATCAGAATGTGCTTCTACTTTTGCAAACTGGGGCACTTGATTTTCATTTATCCCCTTTGCCAACCTATTGAAGCACCCACTTATGCTTCCAAAAAGCTGTTCCTATGGCTGGGGGACCAGCTGGAGCAAAAGGGAATGTAGCCCAGATTGCAATTATAGACTAGAGACATTGGTGAAAATGGACTGGAACTTGTGAGCTGAAGTTCTTTCTACAAGAGCAAAGCCACCCTTGATATGACCCATAGAGACAAAAGCAGCTTTGTTTGTTGCTGTGAGAAATTTGGTTCCTATATTTCATTTAAGACAAAGGTTAGCAGCAGGTTGCCACCACTTCAGATGTGGTTCAAACTGCCATCATGGTCTCACATGCATAGCTAATGGTGAGGGATGATAGCATTTGGAATCCACACATATATGAAGATTTGTATATTCATTTCCCCTAAGGAATGAGCCAGTGTGGTGTAGTGGTTTGAGTTTGGACTATGACTTTGGAGACTACGGTTCAAATCCTCACTGAGGCATGGAAATCCACTAGGTGACCTTGGGCCTTCTCAGATTCAGTAAAACCCTGTGATAGGGTCGCCTTGTTACCATAAGTCAGAAACAAATTCAAGTGATAGGATCACCTTGTCACCATAAGTCAGAAACAACTTGAAGGCAAACAACAACAACAACAACAACAGTATAGTGTAATGGGCAGTGTACCACCCCTTCTCCCACAGCTGGATTATGAGCATGATGAATAAAGTGATCTACAAAAGGAAGTTCAGTACCAAATCTTAGGAATAGAAATTACCTTGGCTGAAACCCAGTTCAGAATTCTTTTGATTATTGAGGTCATTCAAATTTGCCCATCTTAAACATCTAGAAATCCTGCAGAAAATGATATATGTCACAGCAGCAGTCAAACCAAGCTAAAAAGGTAGTGGGGGACAGAAAAAATAGTTACAATGTAAGGGAATAAGGGCATAAAATCTGTCATACAGTGACTTTAATAATCCTAGACTGGGTGGGTTAAGGAAGGAATGTCAAATGTGCATGGCAGAGGTGGGGTGGGGAGTAACATGATTCAAGGACAACCTATAATGCATCTCTGATCAAATTTTAAAGGCTGCATTTTGTATTCAGGAGATGGGGAAGAATAAGAAATGAGCAAGGAAGGATGGATTATGCTGGATACTGTCACGTACACAGAATGGCCTGATGACCTACAATTCCTTACCTGTGACACAGAGATTGAATTCGTTCTTGTACATAATATTTCTGAGAAATGTAAAGGCTGCACAAATGAGTGGAATAGATTATTTGCAGTATGTTAACATAAAGCTATACATAAAATAAATCACAGTGTTGCCTGAATGTTTGTGTATGTGTATGTGTGTATGTTGGAGTGAGATTTTGAGAAGATAAACAGGTCCAAGAGAAAGGGTTAAACAGTCCCTCTCTTTATTCTTCACTTCTACTGCCTGATTTTCTAGTTCACCTGCAGCTGCTGTACAAAATAAAAGGAAGCCTTCTGGGGGCAAAATATATCAACATTACATGGAACTACATGCCTTTATTTTTTTTTTAAAAAAAAAAAATCATAATCTGTGAAGACAAGTGATGCTGACAGTAAGGGTGGGGCAAGTAGATCTTTCAAATTCCTGCCGTACCTTCTGCCTGAAGGAGAAAGCAGCTGGGTGTGCCATACACACAAAACTACAAACTGTAGCATGTACACAGGGAAAACTCTGAACTCAGCATAACCTGGAAATATCATATTTTGGGCTGCACCTCCCAGAATCCCTAGCCAACAAGCTACTGGGAGTAGCAATCCAAAAACATAATTATTTCCAAGCTCTGTGTCTATGGTAAGGACACAAATCTTGTGACCCTCCAGATGTGGTTGGGCTGCAGGTCCACAGAGCCCCTGCTAGCAGAACCAATGGCAAGCAATTCTGGGAGTTCCAGTCCAACAACATCTGGAGGGCCATATGATCCCCATCCCTGCTATAAGAATAATATCTACTTGGACACATTATTCTCTAGAGAAAGAGGTGGTAACACTCCAGGTGTTGTTGAACTGTAGCTCCCAGTATCTCTAGCCATCATGGCCAGTGATGAGGAATTCTGGAAGTCCAACATCTGGAAGTCTGCATGTTTCCTACCTCTGCCCTAAGGATGGAATGATATTTTACTAAATTTCATTCATGAAATTTGCAAAGGTATAGGGAACTGCATAATCTCTGAAACAGTAATAGAGATTGGTTCCTTTCAGTTCAATCTGTTGCAAGTGTTCTTATTGGAGAAAGAAGGAAACACATGTTTAGGAAATAATTCAGAAGCACTGCAAACACTTTGGAGAAGGAGGGGGAAAAAACCCAAACTAAGGACTCTGTTGTTGAACAAGCAGCATTTACAAGCAGTCCCTCTTGCACATGTAGTGCTGGAAAATTGGCAGTATAATTTTCCTCAGACTATTTTAAAAATTGCCATGCTTGGCCTTAATAAACAAAAGTTGCTGTACATGAAGGGCTCACCCAAAAAACAGAGAAAACCTTCAGCTTGATGCAGACTGCTCCTGACTTCTTAACCAAAACTTCTAAAATGTTTTTAACCAAACAATTTTATGGACTTGTTCACACTAGAAATCACCTTGAGGCCAAGAGGAGTCAGCCATGTGAACTTGTCTCCTCTGCTCTTGTTACCCCCTTCCTTTTCCCATCTGCAGGCCGGCAGAGTTCAAAAAGTGCCAATATGAGACAGTGCAGAAGTTGACAAGAGTCCAAACCATTCCCTTCCTCCTTCCTGTCTTCTGGAGAAAATGTCATTTGAGTCCACAAATGACCCACAACTATGTGGTTTTAAAAAGATGTGCTTTGGGGAAGAAAAAAACCATTGAGATGAGTGGAGCCTTCTCTTCACTGGTATTTGTGAACCATGGACATACAATAATGGAAAGATAGCCTCTACAGCCGTTATACTTTCCAGTGACACCTCCTCTTTTTTTTTTAATCGGGACAGACTTGGTTTTCTAGTAATTGTCCTTAGCAAATTGCTACCTCCATGTTATCTTTGGGAGACATTCTGGAGATGCTTTAATGTGTCTTTATAACAAAATAGCATCACACTCACTGAAAAGCTTTAGAAAGTTACCTTTGGGGGACTGTGATTCTTAGAAACTCTCAGCTAGCCTAGCAACTGGCCAAGCTGGCCTGGGGACTTTGGGTTTCACAAACCCCCAAATATCAATTTTTCAAGCTGTACACTTGTCTTACAAGTACTTAGAAGTTGTGGAATTGCAGGGCTTTTCCAGCCTCCCCCCCCCCCCCCCGACACACACTTTGGGAAAAGATCACTAGACACAAACTGCCATTTTGTATTGTTTAAAATTACAAACACAGAAAGTGAATTGGTGAAGGTGCAACATCACAATATATCTCAGACAACAAGCTAAGATGAAGCCAAACTCATTTCTTTACTCCCTTTTCCATAATGTGGTACCTCTTCATTGTGTATATGTGTGTGTAGTGTGCCTTCAAGTCGGTTCTGACATGTGGCGACCCTGAGGCAAACCTATCATTGGGTTTTCGTGACATGGTTTGTTCAGAGGAGGTTTATCGTTGCATTCCTCTGAAGCTGATAGCATGTGACTTGCCTATGGTCTTCCAGAGTGTTTCATGGGCAAGTAGGAATCAAACCCTGGTCTCTAGTCCAGCACTCAAACTACTACGCCATGCTTTCTCTCTACCTAAATCAAATAATGCTAAGGTAGGGTGGGAAGAAACCAGTTCTCTATTCAGTTATTTCTAGCTACTAAGAAAAACAGCCATTGAAAGCCATCAGCCCCGCTTCCTTGAAAAAGGAGGGTACCGTACTTGGTACTGTGGTAGAATGATTTAATCAGTCTCCATCCCATTGTGTGTGCCTGTGCCTTCCAGCCACCTGTTGATTTATGGTGAAATCCTATGAGTATTTCTTTTATTGAGCACAATGTGATGCACCAAGAAGTAAACATGTAGAGCAGGAAGGGATCCTCCAGCATATAAGCCTATCATTGTTTGCAGAGAGTGTGATCTCTCCACTCCTTCCATTTCTACCCCTAAGGGCTGTCCTATACGTTGCATGGGATTACCCTATATATTCCATTGAACATTATATGGATTATAATTGGGATTTTGCATAATATATTATATGACAAATGTGACATTTTAGTAACTCCAGCCCAAAGAATCAACATGTTATCAATTTTGGAAGTAAAGGGATTGGAGAAAATGTGTAGGTCTGTATCTATGTGAGCATATTAAGGATAAAAAATTTCATTCTTAGCACTTTCTGTACTTACAGTGTGTAATGATTATTTGCCTGGATAGCAAAAGAAGGCTGGAGGAAGGCAATAGAATTGTGAGAGGAGGTAGTTTCCCCTTTTCTTTTGGCACAAGGCCAAATCTCTAAAGGCAATCATCTTACATATTTCTTTTTCATATCAGTTGAAGTTCCTAGCTATTAGGAAGCATTCCATCTAGCAGTCAGGAAATCCTTCATAATCATTACTTCTGGTTCTTGGACTAACATTGCCTTCAAGAACAGTATAACCATCAGCTGTTGCAAGGTAACTGCTCCTGGTTTTTGTGCTCAGCAAGTTACTGAACAAGACAACTCATTACTCCTATCCAGTAGGATTAGCACATGTATTTCAGAAGTTACTACTGCTTAGTCATATTGCTATCACTGATCATCTGGCAGAATTTCTTTCTTAAACCTTAGGAATGCAGTTGTCCATGGATAGGCATCCCACTGGTTATAACTGGTACAAGAGTTCTGTTGTCAAATGGATCTCAAGCAATGTATTTCTCACATTCAAAAAGGCCCCGAATGTGAGACCAGATTTTTTAAAATTCACGAAGTATATATTTCTCATAATTCAGTTTTGACTCCATAAACTAGCTGTCAAAATTCCTTTAGCTAATCCTTTTGATACATGGGGCAGACCAATCCTAAGGGAGTCAGGGAGGAATGGAAGGTCTTTTGCCATATCCATGTCAGGAGGCTTGTTATTATTCATCTTGGCAAATGGGGTTTAGTGGCTGTGGGCCCAAGAACTAAAAATAAATACCCCATCTGTTGTGAAAAAAAGTTGCTACCGGTAGGACTTTTGAAAATTAAGAGAAGAACCTTCCAAATGAAGGTGAAATGAAAATTTATTTCTTCTCATTGCCTTAAAGAGAAGGGATAAGGAACATTTAATCTAGCCTACTTGCTTCTAGTCAGAAGGTAGGTGCGAAGTAGAGCAGAGGTTGAAGTCTAGTGGCACATTGACTGGGAGGGAAGAAGGAAGCTAACTAAGGACTTTATCACACAAGGATCTATGTGCTTCCATCCCGAAAATGGTTAAAGTGTTGGCATCGCTGAAAAGCAAGCCAATTTGCTAATGCTTATCACACACAGAGCACAACAAGGGGTTAAAAGCACATTACTTAGGCAAGAAAGTGGGTCAACAGCTAATTTGGGTTTCAGACAGATGAGGACAAATCCCCATTGCTAACTTGGAAATAACTTTTTTGCGCATGCTCCAAACTGTCATTTCCACAAGTGCATATAAGACATGCTCCAGATAGGGCAGGGAAATGGGGAAGAAAATCCTCTTTGCCCCAGAAGCTGTTTCAGAGGAAGGAAGGCTGAGGTTTACCTTTGCAAACTCCCTTAAAGACACACACAGACACACAGACACACACACACACACTAAAGAGGAAGGGGCTGGTCCATACATTTGCCTGATTCCAGCAAGGGCTGACATTCCCAGATGCCCTCCTGTTCCAGGACATGTCTTCTATTTCTCCCTCCTCTACAAGAGGAATTCCAAAACATCCTCTCTCTCTGCCTTCTCTCACCAGCTGTTCCCTGCTGTAGGAGGATGGAGACCAGCCATGTGAGGGAAAGAGGGTTCTGTGTTATGTGTGTATCCGTTTAAGAACAAGGCTTTCTCCCTCTCCTTGGCACAGCAGGAAACCCTGGGAAATATCGCAATAGGGAGGATTGGGGACTTAGTTTTCAGATGGCTGCTTTTATGTGAAGAGAGCGAATTTGCAAAGAACAGTAGTTTTGCAAAAATGTTTATTTCCTGATTCACCTCACTTTCTGTCTGTAGTCTGACCAGTATGCGTGCAGCGTCGTCTGAAAAGCAACAGCGAAATTGTCCTTAATTCCCTGGATCACCTTGCATTGTGTCCAGTATAACCTTCCAATTTTCCCCATGTGAAAAAGTCCTCGGTAAGACTTTTCTAAAAGAACCAATAAAGTTATATATACGGGGAAAAAGAAAAAGTCCTCAGTATCTACAAAGACATTCCCTAGAGAATCTTTGCAGTATTGAGCAATCAATCAATTATGTCTTGTAAATTATAGCAAACTGGTACTTGATTGGCAGAGCTAGAGGTTTGCACAAAGTCCTTTACTCTTGCCTGGAGATGAGTCTACTGAACCTGTAGATTATATATCCTCATCTGCTACTTTGAGATGAACCATGACAATGGGAGACAAAGCCAGGCCCTTAGCTCTGGCAACTCTAATGATCATAGACGTTGGAGCAGCAGAAAGTAAAGCAGGGATTCTCCCAAAGTGAGAGCCAGCATGAATAGTGGTTTGAGTGTTGGATTATCGCTCTGTAGACCAAGGTTTGAATCTAGGCTCGGCCATGTAAGCCCACTGGGTGATCGTGGGCAAGTCCACTGGGTGACCTTGGGTGGATGTGGTCATGCTTTATTTATGATGTGAACACTGGCCTTCCACTGATCCTAGCCATGGTGGTGAGGAATGGTCTCCAGGCCAGGCCAGACAATCAACCACTCACTCAATAACTCCTTTTCTCTGTGGTGAGAGCCAGTGTGGCATAATGGTTTGAGCACTGGGCTACAAATCTGGAGACAAGGGCTCAAAACCCTGCTGAGCCATAAAACCCTCTGGGTGATTTTGGGCAGGTCCCACTTTCTCAGCCTCAGGGGATGGCCATGGCAAATCCCTCTGAAGAAACTTGCCAAGAAACTCCCATGCTAGATTCATCTTAGGGTTGCTATAAGCTGGAAACAACTTGAAGGCACGCAACAACAACAACAACAATAACAACAACAACAGCAACTTTCCACAGTGGGAAGATAGGGCAGAGAATGAGCGCAAGGCAAGCAGCCTCTCTTAGGCTAATATTTCAGAGTCACATTCCTCTCTGAATCCAGCACTTGTGTTCTTGCATTCATAATTTCTTCCTGCCATTGCATTGAATGGGAAATTCAGTTATGGCTTCTCCAAGGCTAGTGTAACTTGCTGGCCTGAATAAATCCTCCCTGGGAAAATGGGGCAGGTCCCACTCCCACTCCCAGAACATGTCCATTCAGGGCTTTCTGCTAACCTGCCTTGGTGCAGGCACCCCATAGCAGTACTTCTCACCAGCAGAGGCTGGTAGACAGCCAACAAAGCACCATTTATATCTCCTCCATTGGGAGAGGAAGGAGGAGAATGATTGGTCTCTAAATTATTAATTCTATTTAGTAGGAAGCAGGTTCTTTTGACATCCAGCTGAGTTTACGTGCTTCTTAGCTAATAGTGCCTAGTATTAATATTTGGGGTTATACAAACTGCTAAAAGGTTTTGGTCAATGAGCAGTGTTTCTAATGCATTAGTAATAACACCTTGCTTTTATATAGAACATAGATGTTCAAAGCACTTCACATGCATTATCTGATGAATCACTGTTTCTCCCACGCTCCCTCCCCCCCTGTACTTAATGCAAGCCATTTTTCTTTATAAAATGAATTCAAAGCAGTTTACAAAAAAGTAAAATACACAAACAAAATAAAACCATTCAGATTACTTAAGGCAATTTCACAAAATAATGCCAAGGACAGAATAAAGCAATTTGGCATAAAGCACAGGGAAAGAAGTTTGAACCAAAACAGAATCGTAATGGAACTCTGTGGCCTTTACAGCTCACCTGGAATTTAAGAGTCTATTGGATCTCTCTTAGAAAGGGAGTTCCTCTGGGAGGGTGCCACAGTGGAACAGAGTGTGTCTCATAGCCTGCCCAGTTGTATTTCTGAAAGTTATGGCACACACACTAGAGCCTCTAATGTTAAAATCAAGGGACAAGCTTGCTTGTGTTTATCATATTTATTCTTAGCAATATTGTACAGTTGGCCCTCCATATCCATGGATTATGCATTCATGGATTCATTCATCCACAACTTAAAAATACCCCCCCCCGGGGTCCAAAAAGCAATCCTTGATTTTGCTATTTTATATAAAAGATACAATTTTACTACCCGATTGTATATAATGGGACTTCAGCATTCTCAGATTTTGATATCCATAGGGTGAGGTGGAGGCTTGGAACCTGCTGTATTTATAACAGCACCAGAAGGTTATATTTATCTTTCAGTATAGTCACTTGCTGAAAGTCCACACCACTGAGGTTTTACCAGCAAATAAAGCCAGGAGTTTCATGATTTTATCATGGTCTTAAGGGCAAAATAGGCATGTTCCAGGACACGTATGATCAAGTTCCCATTTAAAGCACATGTGTAGATACACAGACATATCTAAATAACAGGTAGTGACTTTGAAGACCAGAGATGTAACAGGGCAAGAGAATGTGTTTTGGTTTTTCCTCCTGGGCTGTTTTCCATATCTAAATCTCATGCCCCAAAGCTTTTATTAGCTTCACAAAAGAAAATATATAGCAAATATGCATCTGTCACATATCCCTGTGTTTCATCAGTCAGAATGAGGTCACTGCTGGCAGGGGCTGAGGTGTAGCAATGGAAGCCTTCCAGCTGTTCTCAGGCGTAGCAACACCATTGGGCCTGGCCTCAAGTTAAAGAGCCCTCCTTCCTGACAACACCATCTGGCCTAGGAGGGAGTGAAAGGACAGGCCAAACTCCATCAGGCCTGGCCTCAAGTTGAAGAGCTCTCCTTCCTGACAACACCATCTGGCCAAGGAGGGAGTGAACTGACAGGCCCAGCAACACCATCGGACCTGGCCTCAAGTTGAAGAGGTCTCCCTCCTGCCAACACCATCTGGCCTAGGAGGGAGTGAAAGCAACACCATCAGGCCTGGCCTGAAGTTGAAGAGCCCTCCTTCCTGACAACACCTTCTGGCCAAGGAGGGAGTGAAAGGAGATGCCTAGCAACACCATCAGGCCTGGCCTCAAGTTGAAGAGCCCTCCTTCCATGACAACACCATCTGGCCTAGGAGGGAGTGAAAGGACAGGCCCAGCAACACTATCAGACCTGGCCTGAAGTTGAAGAGCTCTCCTTCCTGACAACACCATCTGGCCAAGGAGAGAGTGAAAGGAGAGGCCTAGCAACACCATCAGACCTGGCCTCAAGTTGAAGAGCCCTCCCTCCATGACAACACCATCTGACCTAGGAGGGAGTGAAAGGACAGGCCCAGCAACACCATCAGGCCTGGCCTCAAGTTGAAGAGCCCTCCCTCCATGACAACACCATCTGGCCTAGGAGGAAGTGAAAGGGCAGGCCAAACTCCATCAGGTCTGTCCTAGATCATGAAGCAGAGCCCTCTCTCCATGCCATCTGCCTTGGTCCAGGCATCAGAGGGAGAGAAGAACTGCTGGACCTCATCCCCTTCCCCACCACCATTCCCTTCTCCTTTTGTGTCATGTTTTTTTAGATTGTAAGTGTGAGGGCAGGGAACTGTCTAATTAAAAATATTAATTGTAAAACGCTTTGATAGCCTTTAGGGCTGAAGAGTGGGGTATACATAAATAAATATTATATTAAATATTATTTCCCTTGGTGGAAGAACAGAGTGGCATGTGACACACAACCTGTTCTTGCCCACTCCCCCCCCCCCCCACTAATGTATTGACTCAGGTGTCAGAGAAGATACTATCCTATTGACAGTGTTGACATAGATACTAGTCCAGTTGACTTCAATACATACACAGATGAGGGATGGGACATCACTTTGTCCATTGCTTCAGACACTTAAATAAATACAGGCATGATGCTGGCTGGGCAGGTTGTTTTAAGCCCACCATCAGGGAATACAGTATATGGTTCTGCAGGATATATGGTAGAGGAAGCCAATGACAAGCCATTCCTCAGTACTCTTTGCCTAAGCAAACTCTTTGAAATTTGGGAGATCACTGTAAATTGACAGGCAATCTGGAAACAAATATTTACTTACTTATCATAATGCAAAGATATAACCACATTAGTATAGATCAGTATGCAAAGGGATTTTGTAGTACCTTGGAAACTAACTGAGGGTGCATCTACACTGCAGAAATTATTTAATTTGACACCACTTTAACTACCATGGCCCCATCCTACAGAATCTTCAGATCTGTAGTCTTGTGAGGCACCAGCAATATTTGGAAGAGGGGGCTAAAGACCTTCTCTTGTAAAGTTACAAATTCCAGGGTTTCATAGGCTGGCACTATGGCCCTTAAAGTGGTGTCAAACTTCATTATTTCTACATCCTGTGAGATAGAGTTGGTCTACATCTTGAGAGTTTGTAGCAAAAGCTTTCATGGACTTAAGTCTGCTTCATCAGATGCATGGAGTGTATTTCCATGCTGGAGATGCATCTCCATGCATCTGATGAAGTAGACTTAAGTCCATGAAAGCTTATGCTACCAACTTCTTTCTCTTACCCAGGGGCTGTACTGACTGGCAAGAAAAGCCAGTGATGGGGTGGAGTGGGGTGGAGTGGAGTGGTTGAGTGGGATGTCCCCAAAATGACATCACACCACCCACCCAACCAGTTGGCAGGCAGTGCCATGATGTTTCTGTGGGGCAGTGTTTACACATGCTACACCAAAGAAATGCGGAAGATCCACTGCAGCAGTGGCAAGGGCAGCTTTTTTCAGCTCCAAAAAGGAGTGGCATTTTGCTGCTTCTTTTGGTGCTGGAAAAATTCTGGATCAGAGCCACAGCATGCAGTTGCAGCAACCCTAATCCAGCAAGCAAAGGGGTGGCATAGAGCTGCTCTTTTAGAGTTGTCTGTTTTTGGCCTTAGTCTCAAAGATGCTACAAGAACTCTTTGCATACTTATCACAATGCAGTACACACTGAGAAATTTTGAATAGACACATTGAATGGCAAAGGTGGCAATACTGTGGTCTTCAGGATCACAGTCACCTCCTGAATAAAGCTCTTGTTCTTTTGCTATGTAATGATATGATCAGTAATGAATAATTAGAAATCACTTAAAGTTTATTTAAACTGAGATTTTAAAAAAATTGTAGTGGATTGATTTGTTCTGTTAATGAAGTAATCAGGGCTTTTGTCTCCTTACTGGTGTATTAAAAAGTAGTATTGGAAAAAAAATGGTGTGAACTGTTTCTTAACAAAACCAGCTCTTTTAAATCTCTCTTGCATTTTTGCAGTCAATATCACTTCAGAGCCTCTTGTATCAATTCCCACTTACTCTATAATTTGAAAACACTGATAAATTGTTATAATTAATTAAAGGTGTCTTTAAAGTAATGTTCCTTGTCTCTAGTGGTGCAATGAGATCATAGCAAGCAACCTTATTTTGGTATGGACTTTATTGCCTGAAAGTTATAGACAAAGTGAAGAGAATCAATGAAATAGCCATAAAATTATTGAGAGTAAAAAGACAGCAACTTATGATGAAAGATCTGAAAGGTGTCTGTGTGTGTGTCTATGGTGTGGTAAGGCTTTGAACGAAACAATACCCTTCAACAGGCTCAACAGGATGTAAATATGAAGTCAAAAAAATATTTAGTGTAGAATTTACTTACTCTACAGAACAAGTATGGAAATAAAAGGACTAGACTAAGCATTGGATTGCAGAAGTTAAAAGTCATTGTATAATAGGTGATGTGTTTAACCTTGTGTTTTTCTTGTTCCACTTTGACTCAATCTTTATTTAGAACAATCTGTTAACAGAGTTCGGATTGAGTGCCTAGGCTCCAGGACTGACTCCAGAATTTATGAGCCTACAAATGTAATTCCCAAGAGCAATTCTGTAAGGGAAAATGTGGTTTTTAAGATTTTAAGACATTAAGTTGTTTCTACTAAAGGAGGCTAGTAACCTGTCTGGTGTTTGCATATTGCATTTCTTTCTGAGTGATGCATAAATAACAGACATAATTCAACTCTGTGACAAGGAAGCCTATGTAATTGTACTGGAAAAAAAAGGATTATATGAACAGGAATTTCTTTCAGTTCAGCTACAGCAGGCATGGGGAGCCCAATCTGGATCAGCACTGTAGTGTGTTGTAAGGGGAAGATGGATAAAGCCTCTCTTTCCTACCCTACAGTACTGATTCAGCTTGATTTTTCCCCACCCCACTTAACCTTTGTATAAGAAAGATCTTGCATTCAGTGCAAGCTAGCCTTCTGCTATGTTGTGCTGGCAACATGACTGCAGGACCAGAGTGTATGTTGGTCCAGTATGTCCTAGAATTATGTTACATATGTGAATAATGAATACCCCAGTCTTATAGTACCAAGGAATGGAAATTTTGCTAAGAATACAACATAATATGTGGAGAGAGAGAGAGAGAGAGAGAGAGATGAACATTTCTTCTTTCCTCACCAGAGATCTGAAAAATATCTTCCTAGTACCCCAGCTATCAGACATTTTTTTAAAAAAATTAACAAAAGAAAGCATTCTATAGGAAGGAATATATTTATTGTTTTGTCTAGTCAGGACCTTCGATTCTATGATACTATATGATAGAGACAGAAAAAAAATTGAAAATATTTTTAAAATGTTACAAAATAGTGATTCTTAAGTGCTAACAAAATGCACTAAGTGGAATTTTAAACATAGATCAATGAGAATCTGTGCAGTTTAGGATTTGTTCTGTGTAAAATTTACACCTGGAAAATATTGTTTTTTGTACAGAAAATGCTGTTTCCTGTTCAATAAATACTTTTTTCTGCACAAAAACATATGCAAACCTAGTGCAGAATATGTCCCCATGACAGCATTTTCTGTGCAGGAAATAAAATTTTCCAAACAGAAAACATTTCTGTGCAAAACTTTGGCTTCCTGTACAGAAAATGCTGCCCCCCCCCCAATATACTTTGTACAAAATTTATGCAGAATAAGTCATAAACTATAAATAGTTTTTAAAAACTGGGTAGTTTTCATAGACTTTTTCAATGCAGGAAGGAAATTTCTAAATTAACTTGTTTTGACCTTTGAGGACAATTTTAGACAAGAATTACTTGCATTCCATATGGACTATATAGTGACTGTCAGTTTGATTGAATCAGGACAGGTTCATTCCTTGACTTAGTGGGGTCCATCAACTCTCCTGGGACCCTAAAATGCCAAACATTTTAGGTTAGGTGTTTCCCACCACAATTTCTTTTTGTTACTTAAAAAAAAATTAACCAGTTGTTCCCTCATATGTCTGTAAAGAGAACCTTTATAATTGGCTATTTTGCCTGACTTTGGGTATAATCCACCACTGCAGAATTTGTTTGACACCACGTTAACTACCTTGACTGTCCTGCAGAATCCTGGGATTCCTAGTTTGGTGATGTATTCAGCTAGGTCTGTTGGAAAGCTCTGGTGCCTCACTTCATGACAAATCCTAGGGTTCTGTGGGATAGTTAGAGATAGGGCTGGGCTTATTTTAGACCCAAGAAAGACTTCCCCAGAGAATTCCAGTCATTTCAGTTTTCTCTAAAAATGCCATATCTGAGTCAAGAACAGCCTCAGCCCACTTTCCGTTGGTCTGAAATGGCTTTGGGGGCATGATTGACCAATATTTTGGTCTCCTGCAAATTGCTGGAATAAGGAGGCACCACAAGGACCATAAAAAAGGTCTAGAGTGGGCTGGATGCAACTGGCAGTCTTCAATTTGTCTATCCCTAGTTAAATGCTAATATACAGTGTACTTCACACACTGGTAGCCTTTAACTGGTCTCTTTTATTCCGCTCTCCCCTTTTCTTGCATATCTTGACCCTGGGTGGAAGTATATGCCATGCTAACTACATAGTTTGTTCTCAAGGACACAATTTTTCTTTCATAAGTAGGCAGGATGGAGCCTGGAGCACTCTGCAAGTTGTAGTTCAAAAAGTAACCATTCCAGGTAAGGATGTCAAAGTGTAGAAACATTCAGGTTCAAACTGTTTATCAGTTGTCAAGAGTCTTTGGCTATATTATCACATGTTACCCTAAATCACCTCACAGGTTTTGTTGTGAGGTTAAGAAGGTGGCGTGGGGGAAGAACTCCACAGGTTGCCTTGAGATCTTTGGTGGAAAAGTCAGATATAGATAATAAAACATACTAACGTGTCTGTTTTTAGCAGATGGTACCAACGTCACTCAGAGGGCATTACATATTTTACTGCTTTGAGTAGTTACTGGAAAAAAAAATTTTTGTCTCAGACATGAAACAAAATTTGGAAACATGAGCTAAATAATAAGGGTGTAGGTGGCTTTCTGATGAAAATTCATTTCCAATATGTATCCTACGAAACAACATTTTCTTGTCTCAGGACAGCACATTTAATCCAAAGCAGAACAGAGAAATGTAACATTTTCAGATTAAAGGCTTAATTAGTGACCCAGTCGGTTGTTTTACTGAGACAGTAGTCTTAAAATCCTTTGTGGTGGATGTAAATTTGATCCTATCATTTAATCCTTTTTTAAATCATGAGAGTAGGTGGCAGTCACTTTTCTAACATAGCTAAGCTACTCTTGATCCACCCAGAACTATACATAACCACAGAGGAATACAAAGTGAATTCATAGGAACTGCATTTCTCTTCTCAAGAGTTATTTTAAATGATTTTTTTTTGGGGGGGGGGAGGGTGAACAAAGCAGTAAATTAAAATGACACTTGACTCAATATTGTAATAAGAGTCAAAATAGTGATATGATTGATGTGGTATATTGCATAACATGTTAAGGGAAAGGCTGAGGAAGATTCAAGTTCCAATGTCCAGATATTTGGGTTTAAATCCATGTTCAGCTGTGAAGTTCTGTGACTGAACCTTGGGCAATCTCTCTCACTAACTTTATGGGGATAAATAAGTTTCTGGAATGGTTTGCATCCCAGCAAATATATTAAGTGTAATATTCAACTGAACATAGTAATAAAAATAAATATTAATAAGTGTTAATTCTATTGTCCACCACTGGCAAACAATCTACATTAAAGTAGACACACTATTTTATAACAAATACTAAAATATAGCAGAAATAATAATAACACTAAAAAACAAGCTGCAGGATAAAGGTGGATAAAACATTTACTTATTCTTTGAAAATTTGTAAAGCTTGTAGAAATACTGTTCCTTGTTTTTTTTAATAAAGTTAAAAACTACTCTTTAATGGAATAATAATGATTAGAGTGCTGGCATGACCCTTCTGAGTTCAGTGGGGACTTACTGCTAAGTCAATGGTACTTAGGGAGACAGTTTGGTGTGGTGGTTTGCATGTATGACTAGGACTCCAGAAGACTAGGGTGTGAATCCTCACTCAGCCATGGGATTCTGGATAAGGTCCACTCTCTTGGTCTGAAAGAAAGGCAGTGATAAATATTGATGTCAAAATTCGATAAACCCAAGAAATATTTGTTATTTGAAGATAATAATGAGAAGAAATTATTAGCACTTCTCGGTCAACGAGTAAGAATCAACTGAAAATTCGATGGCCAGTATTTGAACTCCTCTTTATGCCAAGAAAACCCTGTTTTTTCCAAGCAGAGGAATGTTTTAAACCTCTGCCAAACTTCCTTTTGACATGCTAATTGAGTTTGAAATGCCATCTAATTAGCGTAAATATTCACCTTGTCTATTAATGTCATTTGAGAAATCTGTGAAAAATATTTCTCGACAGGGAGAGACAAAATAACCTTTTGAAAGTGGGACTTTTGAAAATAATATTTTTTTAAAAAAATCGCATCTAGTTCTTGATGGGAGAGAAGAAAAAAAATTGATTTGTCACACCACTAGACAAATCTCTTTTGAATAAATCTTGCCAAGAAAACCCTATGATAGGGTTGCCATAAGTCAACATCAAACTGAATAACATGAACAATGGGACTTCCTTCCCAATAAATGTCTATAGCATTCACCTATTTCATTTCTGCTCTTTCTGGTATAAAACTATGCCACATTCCAGATATTGTTGGCATGCAACTACAAGTGCCTCTCACCATTGGTTTTGCTGGACACTTTCAGGTGTTGTGGCACTTCAACAACACCTGAAAGGCTACAGTTGCCCACCCTTGATGTAAAGTGTGGTGTGTAACTCCTTATAGCTCGGAGGCATGAAAATATATTGGCATTATTACTTAGATTTATTGCATGCTTTAGTAGCATGCAGAAGCTTGGATGAGGGCTACTTCTCATTTAAATGGCAAACTGCACTCCCAGAGGTTTCTACAGGTATATTTTGCTGTTTTGGAATCACACAATTTTTTTCAAGTGGGGAGCTGGAGGCAGATGTGGCCCATGAAGTTTGCAGGGAGGGCAAAAATGGCTCCTGGATCTTGAGAAATGGTCCACCCTGGTATATAGGGTTGTAATCTTAGAAAATAATTCAAAGTGGTATTGGGGAGTTGGCAGATCTGTCACTTCTTTCTATGCCCTAATGGCTTATGTCAACCAGGAAAGAAGGATTATATACTTTTTGCATTATGCCTGCTCCAGGCTAGCATAGCGGACTCTTTCGATTAGGCCTTGCATGGGAGGATAGGACTTTTAACCATAACCAAAGCTTGGAAAGTTCTGTTAATGTAGAATGAATATAATGGTATGCTGAAGCCATCCATAACTAAGCTGTGGCAGAAATTATGGATGGCTTCAACAAGCTATTATATTAAATCTTGTTAAAAGTAGTTTTTCAAGCTACAAAATATGCCTAAACCTTTGCAGAGGCTGATGTAGACAAAAAATTAAATAAATCCATCTTTAGGGCCACTTTGGAGTAACAGTTTTCAACCTGGTCTGTAAACTCCTGTTGCAACAGCTGTTGAGAATTGTTTACAACTCCCCCCCGCCCTACACACACACCAAGAAGGATTTATTCTGAAAGGAAAATAGCTTAATAAATGCTTCCTGCTCATCTAGAGCTCTCTTCCTTTTTTCCTTTCTTTGCACTGAGTGTTAGAACACCTGCTGGTATCTATGAGTATATTGATTAGCCTATATGTTAGGACTGGGTAGCCATAGTTTCAGCCTTGCATTCCTAATGGACAGCCTTGGTCTAGCATCTCCCTTGAGATCTCTGGAAGAATGATGGAATCATTTGATAAATCTTTGTTTTTCCTAGGTTTAGAGCAATGGCAGTTGGAGGCTCCCATGTCAGTGGGTCGGTGAAGCGGTTCTGGGATTCAGTGCAGATTATTCAAAGTTATTCAAAGAGCTGGAAGTGGTTCCCTAAATAGTTCCAGTACTTTGGATAGTTCTTTTACAGTTCATATTAAAACCCAGTGTTAATTCACCACCTCACTGACATGGGAGTTACAGGTGCCACTGGTTTGGAGAGAATGTTACACAAAGTTAACAGCTGCAGGAAGGAGACAGTTATAAAGGAAGGCTGGATATTAGTACAAACATTTGTAACATCATACAGCCAGACACTCAGAGATTGTTCTTAAGGATGTAGTCTGTAAATGTGTGCTATCTATGTACAATGCTCTCAGGTCACGAGAAATGTTCATCTACTGCTACTTATGGTGGTGACAAAACAACTTCTTTGGCAGATGAGAAGGCAATGGTCAATCCTACTACCAGTACCAGGTAGCTTCCCTGCCCCTGCCCCAGGTATACATATTCTGGCTAGAAAATTTCCAGGATATTTCTATAATTGAAAGACACTGTCTGCCTACACTAGAGACAGACAATTAGATATGGTGAGGGAGGATATTGTTATTCCTCAGTTTTTGACAAAACAGAGGCATGATGGAATAATTAGGAAAGAAGCAATACAGATTAGAACAATAGGAAGGCAGCTATGGAAGCTGAGAAGAATGGTAGGAGTGCTCTCCATTATCTTATTGTTTCCCAAAACACAGCTTGTCGGTCCAGAAACTAGTCATTCTATTTGTCATGGCATTCATCACACCATTTTGCATAGTTCCCTGCTACTGTGTTCAAACCTTGTCACCTCCTCTTCTATTATTTTTTTTCTTTTCAGCTCCATTTCCCTGGTGTCTGTTTCTATTATTCCCTTTTGCTTCTTCCATATTGTGTTCTTTCACATCCACTTAATGGGTTCTGCATGTGACAATAAGATTCATTTCCAAATTGACATTTCTGAAGCATCCATTCCTTTCAACGGTATTCTGTTTTATTAATTTTGACATGTGATGTAATCAGATTTGTATGAAACATTTAGAAAAACACTGACACTACCTTCATCCTCTCCCCATTGATGAAGAAATACAAATGAAAGGATCTAAGAAAAACTGGGGTAGTAAAGTGCTTACTAAAGGTAAAAAGAACATGATTTTAATGTGTTTCCTTGATGAAAAAAGGATGTCTCAACACCCAGGAAACCCCAATAACAGAAACAGAATATCCATTTTATTCTTTGCAATTCAAAATAAAAAAATGTATTTATTTTATGTAGAAAACCCTTATTTCTTGCACAATAAACTTGTTTTCTGTAGATAAAACACTTTTTTGTACAGAAAAACCATGTGTATTCAGCAAAAAAGAATTCCTTGAAAGTCCTCCCAAATGGTGATTAAAAAATCTGCACAGAAATCCCTGCGGTCTCAAGTAACGTATCTATCATCTATCTATCTATCATCTATCTATCTATCTATCTATCTATCTATCGATCGATAATTTATCCTTTCATGTGAGGATGAAAAACATGAAGGCTTACATTCCTAGTGTCTACTTCCTGTAAAGTCCTCAGCTTCAGTACCACCACTAACCAACAGAGAAAGGAGAACTGGAGCTGGAAGGTGAAGGCATATAGGGTATATGGAAGCTGGAATCTAATGATAAGCAAGCATGATATGAGATTGCTGAACATCTTTGCTGATTATATAGTGGACAAATTAAGGCAGGGGGCTTAACACTGTGAACCATGAATAAATGTATAAGAGTCTGAATGCTTCTCTGAAATCAAAGAGTTTTTTTTAAAAAAAAAAAATCTAGAATTTATAAAATACACACTCTCATTGCCGCTCGTTCTTTATATATAGAATTGCAGGAACATCTAGAGCAGGGTGGACACAATTCCTCCTGCTCCTCTGTAGGCTGAACTAATTTTAGTAAGGCTTGTGGATTGCATAAAGACAATTTCTAGGAGCCTGTGGCATTCAACTGAGTCAAATGTTTCCATCACTGAGATTTGTGGAAGGTTTTGAAAGCCAGCAATAACTCTCACTTTACTCTTCCCACTTCTTCCCTCCTTTGGCTACTCAGAAGTAGATCTTTTTTTTGTACCTCAAAGATGATGTTACTGCATAAACCCAACATGATCTGCTGAAGGTAACTTGCAAAAATACTTTGTACTATTTCCACTTTTGATCCCTTTTTTATTTTTGTTTTTACGCCTTTTCCACATTCACTAAACAATACCTTTATGAGGTCAACCAGAAATGCCCAGAATACATCATGCAATCAAAGAGCTAAGAGTTTTAACATCTTTGCCAAATGAAGAAGCCAGTGAAGCTTTTTTTGAAATTTATTTTGGATGCTATTGTATTTTGCTGTATGGGCAACATGGCTACCCCTGGCTATATTTTCAGGCCTTTCCCAGTTTGTGAGCTATTTTACATATCCTTACAAGGGTGTGACAAGTCTTTGTCTGAGATAGGAATGGCTTAATTTCTGGTATGTATATTATTATTTTTCATTTTCCATTTTTTTTCTGATTAGTTTGAGTCATAAGGTTTCTTAGACACTGTATGGACCTGTGATAAACACTGGCATGGGGGGGGGAGTGGGGGCATGGTGACCACATGCTGTGTGCCTCGATTCTGCTCCCATGCCAGCATAACACTGTGTGCGCCACCACATGGCAGGGTGCAACTCCACGTGGTGTAGCTCCTTTTTGCACACTGAAATGGCCAGATCAGGGCTGCAGTGTGCAGTTGCCACAGCCCCAAGCCAGTTAGGAAAAGGGTGACATCCCTCTGCCCCTTAGGGGCTGCCTATACAGCCCTTTACAGTTCAGTTCTATGACTGTTCAGGAGTATGGCACATTGATTTTAATAAGACTTACTCCCAGAAAAATAAGTATGATTACATCTTTAGTCATCTTAGGCCTGATACAGACAGCCCAAAAGGGCCATACCTGGGGCGTGATTAGGGTTGGGGAGCGCACAGCATTTGCATGCTCCCCAGCTCTAGCATGTTACGACGCTGGCGTCATTACGTAGCGCCGTTTATACGGTGTATGTAACAATGCCATCGCAACTGCGCAGCTTCTATATGGAGCTGCGCAGTTGTGATGGACTATTCTCTTTAGTGCGTCACAACTGCGATGCAAAAAAAAAAAAAGAGCAAGGAAAGGGTGCTCTTTTTTGCTGCGCACCGTTGCCGCTCCGTTTAGCTGCTGCAGCAAAGGTGCACAGCAAAAAAAGGTGCTGCCAGATCACCCTTTTTGGGCAGTCTGGAAAGCCCCCTAGTTGGTAAAGCCTAATTATTTTTATTCTGGTTAACAATTATTGTCTTTGTTCTAAACACCCACAGATCCAGACAGGTAGGCAAAAACCTGAACATATAACAGGACTGGCTTTCATATATTTTGCTTTTCAATGAATTCCTTTCTTTGAAGAATTGTTAAAGTGATATACTTCAGGGTGTAGAGCGGTTTTTTTTTTAGTAGTAGTGGGGTAAATTATGTGAATTTCCTTTATTCTATTGTGTATTTTACAGAGTTATATGTTGTGATACTGGTCCAGAATCTATTTTAACTTCCCCTATAGTGCCTAGAACAATTTGGCACAAACTATCTCATTGTATGACAGCCATTGTGGTGTAGTGGTTTGAGCATTGAACTATAACTCTGGAGACCACAGATCGATTCCCACTTGGTCATGAAACTCACTGGAAGTCAAATGCTCTCAGCCTCAGGAGAAGGCAATGGCAAAACAAAATTTGTCAAAAAACAAAAACAAACCCATGATAGGTTCACCATAGGGTCGCCATAAGTTGGAAATGCCTTGAAGGCACACAACACACACGTCTTGTCATGTCCATTTTGTAGACCCCTACATGTATAATCTGTGAGAAAAGGATTAGCCTCTACTTGCCACCTACTCACCTTTCCAAGCTAAATGCTGATACTAATTGGCTTCTGTAGACTTCTAATGCCTACTAGAATCTCTACCCAGTGGATGTGAAAATGGCTATTGCCAAGAATAAAACCTGGCAAATAGATCTCTCCTCTATTCCCTCTCCATTCATTTAGAATAAGGTAATGAAACTATCCATAATGCCACTGAAAGCACCCTAATATTCTAGGGGTTGCCTACAATTTAAAAAAATCCTCACTTCAGATTTGTGGTCATCCAGCCAATCAACATTCTGTCCTATTCACAGCAGGTGTGTGTGTTTTGAGGTGCCTGGAGACTTTAATCCACAAGGGAAATTAAAAAAATCTCAGAAGCTGTACAGTCTGGCATTATACGTCACCCTCTGGGCAGAGTGGGTGCATGGCGTCCACACGACACATGCCCCAACGCTGTCCTAATGCTTCCGTCACACTGTGTGCCTGACCACAGCACCAAAAGGAGTGCTAGAAAGTGCTGTGGTGGCAGCAAAGATGCCCTTTACATGGTGCAAAAAGGAGCCGCTTTTTGTGGCTCTTTTTTGCACCATGGAAATGCCAGATTGGGGCCACAGACCTGATCAGGTACTGAAAGGAGTTGCAGCAGGTCACTCAAAAAGGGCAGTCTGTTTAGCACCTCAGTTTTCTCTGGATTTGTCAGATGAGGAGATGTATGGCCCGCAGATTCACTTTGACAGCAAAGGGATGAACATATGGTGATTAGGATGGGACAGACAGGCAATGGTGGTCATGTGATGATTCTCAAGAGATTGGATATCTGCATGGCTCATATTCCATTTTTTAAAAGGGTTGATGCATTAGTGTGCGTAACTGGATATCAGTATATCTGCTTGGTATATATTTATACCTGTATATCTGATTAACTGTTTGGCTTGCCTTTAGTGATTGCTGAAGGCCAATCCTTCCATGGTAAAAAAGGAGACAGCTTCCCTGGCCATGGGGAGGCCGGAAATGGAGGAAGAAGGTCACAGAGTGGGGAAGCCTGGGAGAGTGGGAAGAGCCCACAGGGAAGCTCAAGGAGGCCATGGAAGGCCCAGAAGAAGCTGGTGGCCCACGTAAGGAGAGGCAAGGGAAGCAGGGAGGTCAATGACAGGGGACATGGCTGGGCCTTCCCACTACCTGTGCACCACTCCTCTTGTTCCGGCACAAACATAGTGGGAACCACGCTTATTGCTGAACCAATTTCTGGATTTGGTCACAGAAACCGGTTCAGCAATAAGTGGGAACAATCCCTAAGTTAGTAGTTTTCAGCCTTTGATGTTTCAAATGTTTGGATTTGGACTCCTAGAACCAGTATGACTAAAGTAAGATACTGTGTGAGATAAACTCTAAAACACCTGAAAGACCAAACATTGAGAACCACTGGGCAAAATGTTCCAACTACATTCTCAGAAATCCTGAATTTTCCTAAAAGTTCTTACAGCAGACATGCATTAGTGGAACATTATGCATGTTCTGGGGTGCACTGTCAGAATGTTGAATGATAGGGAGGCAAATTGGTTTGATCCAAGCTCCCCACACCTACTATGCACACACTATATGGATGATGCTTGCAGTTTTCCAGTGGCCAAATCGATGTAGAAAGGGCTTTCCAAAGGTATTTGGAAAACGGACTAAGGGCTGCAAGACAGATATAGATGCTGTAAATGAGCAGAGACCGTAACAAAAAGCTTGCAGTGCTTCACTTGCTGTGCTTTTCATTCTAGGAAGAGAATTCCATCATGATAAGCACACCATTTTCTTGATTTTTTAATTCTTTTTGTCATGATGTTATATGTCTTCCAAATTGCAAAATGGAACTGATTTTCTTCTGCAGAATAGAGATATCTCTGTTTATAAAAATCTCATTTGCTTTACTTTCAAGCTATAATTCCATTTCTCCTCCGCCATTACAAGAGAGCTCATTGAAGTTTTGGTGTTGGTGTATGCTAATGACATGGTTGTATAGATGATTGACAAGAGCAACTAGTAGTTGGAAGAGGCCAAAGCTGGAGTTTAGAGCATTCTAAGCAAGAACAAAAGTTTGTAATATTTACAGGAGTCACCAGACAGAAGAGATATATCCATTAAAAGAACGCTCTGTCCATATTAACAAGAAATTTGTTCATAGGTGAAAGGTCTTATTGAATGAATAGCACCTAAACATTTATTTAAATCAGTTTTATACCACATTTTAACCTAAAAAAAGTTTGCAGGGGAGCTTTCAGTTCAATAAAAACAGGGATAAAAGATTATTGTGGGCTAATAAATGGACATTACATCTACACAATACATATATTTTTAGTTAAGAGAACAGACCTGGGAAAGGTGAAGCATGGAGTTTCACTTTCCTTGAAATATCAGGTTCAGAGCTGATCATGTCCCTAGAGTCCCAGGTGGCAGATGTAGACATGAGTTTTCTAAGAAAAAGCTATTCCTGCTTTTGTCATATTAAGAGGTCTAGAGCTTATTAAGAGGACTAGAGCAATGTGTAAAGTTGACCTTGAAGAGTGATTGGAAATGTTGTGTTTTCTCACAATGGTTCATTTACTTCCCTCAACTGAGACTTTAGAGAGCTCCTTGTGGAGCTTTTCACAAACTGGTCACACCATGCTAAATATTTTTGTGTCATCAGTAAATGTGTGTGTGTGTGTGTGTGTGTGCCCTCAAGTTGCCTGTTGATGGATGGTGATCTCCATCCATAGGGTTTTCTAAGGCAAGAAATACTCAGAGGTGGTTTTGCCAGTTCCTTCCTCTGAAATATAGCTTACAGCACTGGAATTCATTGGTAGTCTCCCGTCCAAGTGCTAATCATGACTGAGCCTTGTTAGCTTCCAAGATCAGATGGGATTAGTCCATTCTTCTTCACTCCAATATCAGCCAGCATGGTGTGATGGTCTGAGTGTTGGACTATGACTCTGAATACCAGGGGTGGCTTTGAGCAAGTCACACTCGCTCAGTCTCAGAGGAAGGCAATGGCAAACTCACTCTGAACAAATCTTGCCATGAAAACCCTGTGATAAGTTTGCCTTTGGGTTGCCATAAGTCAGAAATGACTTGAAAGGCATGAAACAACAACATCAGAGCATATATAAACCAATAATTGGCTTCTTTGGATTTCATTTCCCCAACTTGTAGGGTAGTAGAACAACAACAACAACAACAACAACAGGAGCAAATACACTTTCCTACATATAATGCTACCTTTAGCAGTCCTGAATGCTTCTTGAAGCTGGAAATATTGAACAGTAATATCCAAAATGGCATACAGATACTCAGTGGAATGTGTTCCTTTAAACCTGTGGTTTAGATTTCATGGAAATGATGGAATCAGTATAGGTCTACCTCTGTTTCTAACCCATTGTGTGTGTCCTTGAAAATAAAGTCCAGCTGTGCTCAATATAGTTTTCCAGTTATGTCTGCATACAATTGCAGCCTTACCCACCAAAAGAAATAAAAGACATCTAACAAGGTGATAGCAATTGTATGTCCCTTATTTTCAGTTTCAACAGGTAAACAAATATCTTCACAAAAGTTGTAGAAATTGTGGAACTACTTCAGAACAGTTATTTTTAGGCCAAGTTCACTTAAAATACTGATACGGTCATTATTAAATGATAAACACATGTTTTGTTCAACCTTTATAGAGAAACATCTTCCATGAAAACCGTTTTCACACATGATTATCACATGATAAACATGGGCATGTGAACCAATCCTTAGTAGAAAAGGAAGGGGAAGAGTAGTTTTCCAAATGATATTCAATACAAATCAGTTGTAAAAGATATTACTTTTGATTACATAATACAGTATAGTTTTGTTTTTTCCCCAAAAAGCACTATAACAAGGCTCAGTGTCTTTACTGGGTGTGGACTACTGAAGTTCTGTAGGATTTTTAGGGTTTTTAAATGCTCAGTCTTTGTATGCTGCATGGCATCTTGTCAGAGAAAAGAAACAGGGAATTATAAACTGATAAACAATCACCCTGTGCACTATGGCAGCGGCAGCTTCTGTTGCTGCTGTGTGTTCTTACTAAATGTGAAGATGACTAAACTGAGGCTGTCGTACTTTGAATATGAATGTGCACATCCATTTTATATCATTTATCCTCATTTGGCCATCTAACAGCTGATGATATAGGTTTGCTTTTTGTTTTTTCAGACAGACAAAATCTCTTTGTTGGAACATTATCACATATGGAGTGGTCCTTCGTCATTTATACTCTTAGTTCCAAAATTTCTTACTACTGTTATCAGAGACATAAAGGGTGAAGACTGCTTTTGTGTGTGCAGTATGAACAGGAGGGGCATTTTTAGGGGAGACTTGCAAGTGGGGTGCACTTGGTCCAACTGGTGCCAGCCAATTCTCCACCACAGATGATATTGTACTGTTTTAAGCTGGTATGTTTCTGGTCATAGAAAGAGGAGGAGATTTTTTAAAAATGGTTTATGAGGTCATTCCCCATCGTTGTTTGGGGAAACTGTGAAAATTCCTTCTTGCTAATTGTTGCCTCCAATTTTTTTTTTTGTATATGCAAAATCCATTTTCCTGTACTGTATAGTTTCATCCCAAATACAAGTACCTTCTTTTTTCTCTAATAGGCTTCAAACATGTGTGATAGGAACAGAATTTTTAATCCCGCCCCCCAGAGATTTGCCCAAGATGCATTAAGACTTTTGAATTCAAACTGACATTTAGTAGTCCTGAATAAAGAGGAAAAGGACATGATAAATATGTATGTGCCTCCAATTCTCCTGTTGACTTACAGCAACTCCATAAATTTCATAACATTTTCTTAGGCAAGGAATACTCAGATATGGTTTTGCAAAGTCCCTCCTCTGAAATATTGCCTGGTATTTGCTGGCAGTTTCCCGTCCAAGTACTAACTAGGGCTGGGCTTACTTAGCTTTGAAAATCAGATGGGATCTGGTGCCTTTAGGCTTAGCTTATCATCACCATCTCCAGCCCTAGGTTTAGATTGGCCACATAATGACTTTATTGAAATGTGCAGGGGTAGCTGTATTGACCATTTAACCAACCCAAACAAAAATCCATCAGTGATACTGGCCTTTACTGGCCAACCAAAATGAACAATATATTTCTTGCAAGCTTTTGGAGCTCCATGGGCTTCTTCATCAGGCAAGATGCTACAAACCAAACCGGGGGGGGGGGGGGGGAACAATTGGAGAAGTAAGTCAGATGCCTGCATGTTGTTTCAGTCCTTAGTAAAGATGGTATGCTGGGGAAGATATCTTTTTCAGGCAGGCACCTCCTCCATTTGCATCTTGCAATCCAGTATGTCCCCATTCCAGTGACGTCACTCACAGGCCTCTTTGTAGGCAGAGAACAATGGATTCCTCAAGAAGTCTCCATGTTTTTGCATCAGGAAAATTTTGATGGTGTAGAAGTAAAACATGCAAATTCAGTCCAAATTTAAGAAGAAGAAAAAATGTTTTATTGGAATGTGCCTCCCAGGGCTGAGAAATAGGGTACTTCTAGACAAGGATTTTATTGTGCAATCACCCTACCTCAAATATGGAATTTTACCAAGGTTCTTAGGATCTTCCTTCTGTGTTTTTCTGCTGCATCTTCCTTCCTTCTTCCTACCACAGAAACTCTATTAATCCTCAAAGTAAGTACAAGCATTATGCTATGTGAAAATAATATTAGCATAGGATGTAAACTTAGCCCCAACAATACCACCTTCTGAGCTAGTGAACCGGTCAGAGCACTAAACAAGTGCTTCTGTGTGAAAAAAAAAAATTGGCATGCTGTCCACAGTATTTTGATAACTAGTTCTGTCCCTTATGTCATTTGCCCTAGAACAGATAGCAAAAGGTATTTCAGAGTTATAGATTGTAAATGCAGAGTGGAAGATAAGGACAGCAACATGTGCTGAAATACTGCATGACCATGGTCAGCCAAAGATGTTCTGCTGTCAAAGGCAAAGAACAGGATGATGCTTCGCTACCAGGTACAGAAGTGAACTGGACACCTGGAAACTGAATTTTATTTCCATAAAGGTGTAACAGGAAGGCGGTTTAAAGCTGGAAACAGCATATGTGGCATGCACAGCACTTTTTCACACCTGTATAACTCCAGAGGAAGTCTAGGAATCCCATGATGATCAGTTGAGGGCACATTTAGCTTTGAAAAGAAGTGGTATGATGGCTATTTTAAAATATTTGAAATAAATGCATGGAAGATAGAGCTTGCTGGTTGTTTTGTGTGTGTGTGGGGGGGGGGGTAGTGTGTGTGTGTGTGTGTGTGTGTACTGTGTCAGAGGTCAGAGGAAACAACTATATTGAAATTAGAAGAAAGGAGATTTCTATGACTCAACATTAGGAAAAACGTCTTGTTAGTTAAGAGCTGTACAAGAGAAAAAATAGAATATCCCAAAGATGCTTCTTCACTGGAGGTCTTTAAGCAGAGATTGGAGGAGCTTCTTTTGGGAATGATTTAGCTGTGGAGTCCTGCCTTGGGTCTTGAACCTGGAATCCTTTCCAATCCTGTGGTTCCAACTGAAGGGAAGGGCTGGAAGGATCCCAAGGAGTAGTCAAGGGATGCCTGTTCCCTCTCGGCACCAGTGACCTGTGGTGACTATTCCACTCCATCACAGGGAAGGGGCAGTCCTATGAGTAATTTCATTTTAGGCACATTTTAAATAGGTAAATCTGGCCAAAATTTCTATCAGCGGATGGGGTCATGCTTTATTTATGATATAAACAGGCCAGGCAACCGACCATTTGCTCCTTTTCTTCACAGTGAGAACCAGGATGAGTAGTGGTGTGAGTTTTGGACTATGACTTTGGAGACCAGGGTTCAAATCTCCATTTGGCCACTGGGTGACCTTGGGCAAGTCACACTCTCTCAGCTTCAGAGGATGGCAATGGCATATCCCCTCTGAAGAAACTTGCCAAGAAAACCTCCTGATAGTTTTGCTTTGTTGTTGTTAACTGCCCTTGATACGGCCAGACTCATGGCAACCTTGTAGATGAGACATCCTCCACTGCTCTGCTTAGGTCCTGCAAATTTAGACCCATGGCCTTCCTGACTGAGTTTATCCATTTGGTCTGTGGTCTTTCTCTCTTTCTACCTCCCTCTACCTTCCCGAGCATTATTGTTTTTCCAATGAGTCATGCCTTTCCATGAGGTGGCCCAAGTATGACAGCCTTCGTTTCAATATCTTGGCTTCCAGGGGGATTTCTTGCTTGATCTGTTCCAGGGCTTCCTGACACAGTGGAACTTGCTCCCTTCCACAGTGGAACTTGCTCCCTTGGAGAGTGGTGGAGCCTCCTTCTTTGGAGGCTTACAAGCAGAAGCTGGATGGCCATCTGTTGAGGGTGCTTTGAATGTGAGTTCCTGCATGGCAGGAAGATGGACTGGATGGCCCTTGGGGTCTCTTCCAACTCTATGATTCTAGGGGGGCAGTCACATTTTTTGCACAGAAAAAATTGCACCTGTGAATTGATTCAAAATTGATTCACCATTCTCACTATGTTTTAAGGCAGTGAATCTCTCTGTGGCATTCAAATCCAGTCTGAAGTTCCCATTCGCCACCCTTCCCAATCAAAATGGAGGCACCTCCATTTCCTGAACAGTGACTGAGCAATCTGAATCTATCCAATAGCTTACTCACACTATCATTGATGCGGATTGTGGTGGTTCTTAGAAAAAGGACTGCTAAGGAATCCGGTGCAAACGTACCCATTTAAATGGGCTTTTCGGTTGCCCTCACCCACAAATTGCACCGAGTACAATTGGTGCAAGCCTGAATGACAGGAAAATAACCCGGTTTCCAAACTGGGTTGTTTCATCCTCTGATTCAAGAGGATCTATTTGTCCTCTTGTCCTTCTTGGATATCCATGGTATCCTCAGCACTCTTCCCCAGCACCGTATCTCAAATGAATTAATTCTCTCTCTATCCACTTTCTTCACTGTCCATCTCTCACATTCGTACATGGTGATGGGACATATTAAAACAAATGAGAGTACTTGCCAATAAGGACTGGGGCGGGACTGGGTTGTAATGTTTTAACTGTACCTGTTTTTAAAATGTTGTACCCTGCCCCGATTGTTCATTCAGAGGTGCAGGTTATAAATATTTATTATTATTATCATTATTATTATTAGGAAACTATACTTGTCCATAGCGAAACCATACTTGCCCGCAGAGTATCATTGCAGAATATTTGCCCATTGGGAAACATTGAATACTTGGGCTATGTTTCCCTATGGGCAAGCATTCACCTATGGACCTTATCAGATGGGAGGAATTTCTCTTTATTGTGAACGGACCCAATTTGAATTCACGTGAATTCCTATTGCTTTCGGAATGCGTTCAGAATGACTTCCCCTTACCCGAAAATGACCGCCTATTGCCCAAAATTGTGTGAGATGCTTTAATTTGCAATAACGTAAAACCCATGATTGCGTTCGGAATGACTTCCCTTTTGCCCAAAATTGCGTGAGATGCTTTAATGCGTAATAACGTGAAACCCCATAATTGCGTTCGGATCGCCATTGGATTATGCTTCCAATTTCTGACATCTGATAAACTCCATGGTTTCCTTATGGGCAAGTATTCTCCAATGGTTCCTTATGGGTAGGTGTTCCCCTATGTTTCCCTACGGGCAAGCATTCCTGTATGTTTCCCAATGGGCAAGTCTTCCCCTAACCATGCAAGGGTTCCTGAAGGGGTTCCCCAGTGGGCAAGGGCTGCCCTTTGTTTCAAGAGGGCTTCCTGGGGCTGGGGAAGACAAAGTGGCTCAGGGCTGCCCTCAGTCAGAAACACACTTTGGAGGCAGTGGCTGCAACCCACACAGTGGAGAGAGAGAGAGGAAGGACTTCTGTCTCCAGTGTGGAATTTCCATTTTGGGCTCCATTTTTGGGGCGCCCTTTTGCCCTCCTTCCGAAGTTGTGTGGACAGCTGCTGCTTCTCCCCCCCCCTCTTTCTCTGTCCTCCTTTCTTTCTTTCTTTCTTTCTTTCTTCCCCTCCTTCCCTCCCTCCCTCCCTCCCTCCTGCTGCCCGGCGGCGTGTGGTGTGGAGGCAGCTGAGCGCAAGAGAGGCGTGTGCGCCAGTACTCCCGAGGAGCCACAGCAGCAGCAGGAGCCAAAGGAAGAGGCTGGCTGTGGCTGGGAGGGAGCCACCACTTCATCCTCCCTGAAGTCTCTCTCTGAGGGAGGAGAAGGAGAAGGAGAAGGAGCCCGGCGTGGAGGGAAGAGGAGGCGAGAGGAGGAGGAGAGCCCCGGAGGGAGGGAAGGAAGGAGCCAGAGAGGATGCTCCTCTGAGCCCTTGGAGGGTAAGAGCTGCTGCTGAGGGAGGAGAAGGAGGAGGAAGAAGAGGAGGAGGAGAAAAGGGAGGAAGAGGAGGAGGAGGAGGAGGGAAAAGAGGGGGACAGGAGAAAGAGGAGAAGAAGAAGAAGAAAGGAGGAAGAGGAGGAGGAGGAAGAAGAAGAGGAGGTGAAAGAAAAAGAGGAGGAGGAGAAGCAGAAAAAAGAGAAAGAGGAAGAAGAGAAGGAAGAAGAGAAGGAGAAAGAAGAGAAAGAGGAGGAGGAGGAGGAGGAGGAGGAGGAGGAAGAGGCCGCTGCCCCCCCCCGGTTGTGGTCTTCTTCTTCGCCCCAAGGTCAGTGTCTCCCAAAGGCCGAGTCCGGACGGAGGAGCCCCTGCTGCCTCTGCCCTCTTCTCTCTTCCTCCCACTCCCACTCCCATGAGCTCCCTTCCTTCCTGCTCCCTTCTGGTCTCTTGTTCTTTCAATGGGGAGTTCTTCTCGTTGCCTTGGCTCTTTGGGGGGAGGTGGGCGGGCGGTGGGTCTTTTCTTCGGAGGGAAGCCTCGCCTGCAGCCTCTGGACCCCTTGGACTAGAATAAGACTCGCAAGGATCCATCCACACTGGGGAAATCACCCGGTTTGGCAGCGCTGTGGAGTTCTGGGAGTTGGAGTTTGTTGGGGGCTTTAATAGGTTCTTGCTCCAAGGTGGATGCAACCCTTGGCACTAGATCCTATTGGTTCTCGGAAACTAAGCTGGGTCGGCTCTGGTTAGTACTTGGATGGGTGGCCACCAAGGCATATCAGATGCTTTTAGACTTATCTCAGAGGAAAGAACTGCCCCCCCCCCCAAAAAAACCCCACCTCTGCATATTCCTTGCTATGAAATCATTGGGGTCGCCCTAAATCAACAGGTGACTTGAAAATACACACAGAGAGACAGTGTACTACGCACAAACCGGTTAATGTTGGAGGAATAGTGTACTTTCAGGCTGCAAAGAACCATGGTGTTGTACTCTGTGTGAAATAGAGACTGAAATGGGTGTCCGGCACTCTCCTTCTTTCTGGTGGCATTCAAAGGCATTCGTCTTTGGAACCAGAAGGCAGAGAGAGCTTGTAGCACCTCAGAGACTAAATGAACGAAAGAAGTTGGCAGCATGAACTTGATTCAGAGACTTCAGTCCACTTCCTCCAAATGCATCTGATGATAACAGTGACTGAACATTCCCCAAAAGCAGTTGCGTATAATGGAATGAAAAATTTTACCGATGTATTGGAATCACACACTGTGACACATGTATGCATCTGAGGAAATAGACTTAAATCTCAGAAAGCTCATGCTGCCAACTTCTTTCTTTCGGTGAGTCTCAACGGTGCTACGAGAGCTCTCTATACACTCTGGTTCTTGCTGTCTTTCTCTCCCTCAGCACCAGTCTGTTAGGACCAGTCGTATCTCAGACATGCCACAGGGCACGCTTTCCAAGCTTGCTGGGTGTGTGAGTGATACGCATGTATGAATAGGCAAGGAAGATAAGATGGGAGCGGGTTCAGATGTACGATGTACTCGCATGACACATCCCAAACATCACGGACTGGATTGTTTGCACAGAGATACTTTCAGTGCTGAGATATTTGCACAGATCGTAACAAGTGCTGAGTTGGCATACTGCAGGCTTGCTTGGCTTTAGAAATGCTATATACCGGAGCGTGGCATGGTTGATTGTATCTATGTTAAATTCTTGATAAGAGCATAACATACACATGGTATCGGTGGAGTAGTAGCATACGTTCAATCACAGTCATCTAGGCACTCACTGATATCTGAAAGATATACCCAGCAGTATATTATATATATATATATTCTGTTGCCGTGCTTTATAATGTGCTCAAAAGAAAACCATGTTCGTAATCTGAAGCTTTGACTTCACCCCGACCCAAGGACGCTTGCATGCCTTTTGGTCCAAGAATGCAGCCGCTCCGTGTATTTATGGATGAAGAGGCACTGATCATCCATAAACTATGCTCTATGATGCTGTAAGTGGTTTAGAAGCATCTGGACAGTGTGAATGTAAAGAGATCTGTTTGACAAAGGTATATGTGGGTATGATTGTGAGTTCGAAATGTGACAAAAGGTGACACTTCTATATTGACAGAATTGGGGTGTTTGTGAATTTGGGCAGACTTGTGTTTCTGCATACTATTTTGTTTGGTGGCTTAATTAGATTTCTTGCCAAAAATTCTCTCCGTTTCATTTGTCTTTAAATGACAGTACCAGCCACGGTAGCAGTAGAGAAGGTAATCTGCAGAATCATCCGGACACACAGCCTCTAGTTATTGACCAGGGCTCATAGTAGCATTCAGTGGCTACTTGCTAATGATCCTGAACTGCTTTAAACATTTGCTTCCCTTTGCTGTTAAATAAATAAATAAATAAAATCACTCATGGTAATGACTTCCTGGAAGAAGGCATTACAGAAAACAGGAAAATAGAAGCAGGTTTTTGTTTTGTTTTTTTGCATTTGGCATGAGCCTCCTAAAAGATCTGCTAAACAAGGTTTTTAAAAAATAACAGTCTCACTGCTTACTGTATATATTCATGGATAAGTCTAGAAATTTTAGTCAAAAAATTGATCCCATAAACCTAGGTCGATTTATCCATGGGTCAAATGTAAATATTATACTTTAACTCTTATTAAAAAGGGAACCATCCTCTGGTGAAAGGCAAGAGTGCAATCTGTCCTAGAAGCACTGACCTCCCTCTCCTCTCTCTTCTATCCAGCCTTTAGTGTGAGCTAAAACAGTTATGTCTGCCATAATTTTGTAGGTTCTTTGGCATTATTTTCCTTTCCTTCATCATTTAACTCCTTTGTTACATGCCCCTAAGTTTTAACCTCGGCTTATCCAAGGGTCATATCAAAATCCTACCCTCGACTTATTCATGAGGTCAACTTATAGTCATGTATATACAGTAATAACTCTAAGATAATAACACTGAGGTGTGTAGTTTGTTATGTCTGTTTCTTATTGTACACATCCATGAAGAGATGGTGAGGCACATGACATTTGCTTTCAGCAAATAGATAGGGGTACTTGGATTTTTATTTAATGTCATGTGCCCTTTCAAAACGTTATCTGTCTGGAGAAAGGCCTTGGAGAAGCAGCAGAATAACTCAGATAATGTAATTTTGCTGTCAACTTGCTGGGTTGCCTGTTGGGCTCAGATCAGTCTGTCTATGAGAATTGCTGATTGGCTAATTAAAGCCTTTTAATGGTGATTTGTCAGGGAAGAATGGTGAAACAGCTTGTATCAGAGGGTTTTTAAAAACTTAATACAGTACAGGCAACATAGATATATCTGGAAGCAAAAATGTCAGTAGGTGAGAATGGCTATTATTCAATGAAATACTGAAATAATAATTGAGGGTGTCTGCGATATGGGTGGCTTTTATTTGCTGAAAATGGCTTTAGTAAATCTAAAGTTTGGTTAAAGTTATATGACAGAAAAATGTGAATCAAAATGAACTATTCACTGTCTGAGCATTGGCACGTCTTTTCATTGTACTGTTGTAATAATACTTTGCTTGCTAGAGAGCGGAACAGTTGAAGATTGTGTTATTGGAAGGCTTGATGATACAGTTAGCATGGCCATGGTAAAGTTTTGCTGAAAACTTCACATAAAGAATGTTGATGGTTATTTTTCAGTTCATTAGTGCTGAGTTTGAGCCTTCTTCCAAATATTTCAAATGTGATATGAATGAAAACCGCTTTTGGCTATGAAAACCTATGAAATAACTTAATTATCTCAACCATTTGCATATCAGACATAATCCTATTGCTTTCTCTTTCATCATCAGCAACTTGTAAAACTAGGTTAACGGAAAGAACAATTCAGATGCTGCCCATGACTGTTTTACTACAGTTTTCCATAAAGGGTTTTTTTTTTCTTGAGGTATGACAAAAGTAAGATGTATTCGCTTATTGATTTGTATAGATAAATGTTTCACTGAATGACCTTAGTTTTTATGTGAGATACTATTAGTCACTATAGGCTCTGTTTAGACTGGGCTGAAATGCTGGCCTGGGGGCGAAGTCAGGACATCGCATCCACATGACGCACACCCCGACTCTGCCCCAGGGTGCCATGATGCTGCTTACCATTCCACATGGCGAGCGTCATCATGGTGTTCCTCCGGTGCTGCGTCTATACAATGCAGTACCATATAGCAGTGGCAACGTAGCTATGGCACCTTTTCCAGGGCACAAAAAGGTGCCACTTTTTGTGGCTCCTTTTTGTGCCCTGGAAAGGCTGGATTGGGGCTGCAGCATGATGTTGCCATGGCCCCAATCCCGCTGAAGAAGGAGCGGCTGGCCCTTTGGGACTGCTTGTACAGCCCCTCTAGCTAGTAGTGTATTAAATGTACTGTAGGTGATTGATCAAAGCTAGCCTTTGCATTACACTGAACCAAACACTTCCAAACGATATCACACATATTTCTGTCCAAGCCTGTCTTTGTCTTACTCTCTTCTACAACTGGGCATTGAGTCAAAAGAGTCATTTGATTTGTTATAAGCCAGAAAAGAAAATGAATTTACAGTATACGCTCAAAAATGCTTTACTTATATAAAGATCATGTAACAGAAATGCATTTAAATGGGGTTTGACCCTTAGTAGAGCAAGAAAAACATTCTCATGATGTGTGTCAGTGTAATCAGTGTGGAGACCACACTTGATTTCTGTAATTGAGAAGGAATTTATTCTCAAATCAATTTTTTTCTTTTAACAGGAGCTAGAAAGAAAAAAAATTAATGCTAAATCTTTGGATTTTGCACTAAAATGTTTCCAATTATAATGTCAAACGTGACACATTTGGCCATCATTTTCTGGCTCCAAGGGACCTAGGTTAGCAAATGAACAAATCAGAAGATGAAAGTCAATTATGGTATTCATTTATTTCTTAACTTTGAAAGAAAAGTATGAAACTTGATAACCAAACAGCATGAGATGATAGGCAGGATGGGTGTTTAATTTACAGCTTGCAGATGCTACTTTTTGGATGACAACTCCCAGAATTCCCAACTAGTAGTTATATAAAAGTAACTTTTACTAGTTATTACAAGATAAGCAAAGATTCTTTTGCACACACTTAGGTATGTATCTGTGGAGGGTTTGTGCCACCTAATTCTGTAGCAGAGAAGGTGTATTGAGTTCAAACTGACCCCTTATGGTAATATGCAACTAAGATGAAACTACCAGTAGTAAATTTATTAACATTCATGAGAGTATCATTTTTGGCCACTCTGCAATTGTTTTTTTTTTTCCACCAGTTTCCCTTATCTTTTGGGCTATTGCATTCCTTTAAAATTTAAAAATTTAAATTTTAATAACTTTTATAGAAAAACAAAATTATATTGATTCCTATACTTTTATCAATATGGATAAAAGGGTTTTAATTCAGTATGTGTAGTTAATTTTCTTGTATCTATAATCAGTTATGGTACAATAGTTCATTCAGGTTCTGTAGGGGATGTTACTTTGTCATATAACACTGTGAACTGTGATGTATTCAAAATTAATTTGCATTACTCTTCCATGTTAATGGATACACTTTATAAATGAATTGTAGCTATAACTTCTACTTGAGCCCAGTGGCACACATCTCAATCTCTGTATACACATTTTTCAAGCTCAAATGCCTCATTTAGTGCATTGCTGTCCCTGCACATATATATTTAGAATTGTATAGGGTAGTCTTATATTTCAGTCCTGAACACAGCTAGCTATCTTAGAGTAAGGTCTTAAAGTCTGTGGGGTTTTTGAGTAAATTTACACGATGTAGTAAGCCAGAGTGGTGTAGTCGTTTGAGTGTTGGACTAAGACACTGGAAAACTAGGATTCAAATCCTCACCTGGACATGGAAACCCATGGGGTAGCCTTGGGCAAGTCACAGTCTCTCAGCTTCCCTTAAAGGATGGCACTGGCAAACTCACTCTGAAAAAATCTTGCCAAGAACAACCTGTGATAGGTTTGTGTTAGGTTCACCATAAGCTGGAAACAGCTTGAAAGCGCATAACAATGAACACAAATATAGAATTGTGACTTTTGATTGATTATGTCCTAAGTTACGCAAAATGATTTCAGTTCATTCAATCTCACTGTTCCCCACCCCATTCTCTTATCCCTGCTGTTGCTTCTGCATTCCCACAACAGGTGGCCGAGGACTGTGAAGTTTTCTGTTCTATCAATGGTGCCAATTTCATCTGTGAATAGATTTTGTTGAATACTACTCTTTACAGCTTCCTTTTCTTTTGCTGTCTAATTATGAAATGGTGTTTCAGATCATTAGAGAAATACAGATGTTGAAACTCCTTAAAATAGGAAAAAAATAGTGGCTTGCTAAACAAATATGCACCCATCCCACATTTCCATGAGTATTGATCAGTATTGAGAATATTTGAATTTTGTGTGGCAACTGTCACAATCTAATAATTCATATTTTATTTGATTGTTACATTTATTTACTTATTTCATTTATGTCCCTTCTTTTTCCACACAATGGGCAACTTACAACACATTTAAAAAACAATATGAATTAAATAAATGTACAAAAATTTCAGCAAAGTTTTGTACATTTATTTCATTTGGGAATACATAGTTCTCACAGTTTGACACATAAAATTCTATACAGTTAGCTTATTTGTATTTTCTGCCTTAATGCTATTGTTAGAATTGGACACATTGCATGCAATGGTTTAGGAGTTGATTTATTCATCTAAAAATATTTCTAACTAGTAAAGCTGTTTTTAGTAAACATAAGAGGAGAATTTTAATTATGTCATGAAGTAACACAATATACATACTATATGTCATTACTGATGGGGCAACAGAGGTACAGTATTTTGATGTTTGGAAAGTAAGGAGCCACTCAGTCCTTTCAAATGCCTTTTTTAAATGAGTTGTTGAGCCAAGGTTGCAGTCAATAGCTCTGCATTAAGTTCAGCTATAGTGGAGCAGGATGAAGAGTAGGAGCGGAGCAAAACAAAACAGGAGCCATGACATAGGACACCTTATTTAAAGCAGTTATCTCTTACATGGTAATTAGTGCAGGCTTTTTCTTCACAGATTTTCTGGTGCCTAGTGTGTCTTCTTGGGCAAACCCTCTGCAATGCAAATCTAGCCTTTTAAAAACAAAATCCATTCATCATGTTTCATTCAGTGCTGACTGAAGTTTTGTTACTTACCAAGACAGTACTCTTGTGACAGAAACTCCCTTTATTTTACAAAGAGCTGCTGTTTGTATTCTCTTTGCATTGATCTGAAAGATTCAGAAAATTAAAGTGACAACTCAGCAAATTGTGTACTGGCCTGTGAATGTGATTTTTGTCTTTGGAAAGACCTCTTATCTCTTATTGACCATTTTCTTGCCCTGAGGTTGAGTCACAGGAAAGGTGGGAAGTGAATTCTAATTATCTGTTAACTGCTGATGCTGCCTGAAGAGAAGATAGTCCAAACACAGTTTTTGTACAAAGTTTGTCTAAGACAGTGGCCCCAAACTTTTTAAGGTTGCTGCCCTCTTTCTTCTTAGGCCGCCACACACCTGTTTCTTGATATTCAATCTACTGTTCTTCAAAACAAATAAATCTAGCACTATAAAGTTAAACAAGTGTATGTATTTCACAAACAAAACCTAACTTTGTAAAACAATAGTGTAATCAATGTGAAAACCAAATAAATTTGCGACACATATGGAAAAGCTTTATATTTATACCTTTAATGTCATGGTTATGCTTGGAATATTAGTTTTTCAACATTAGACTGGAAGGCACTAAGAAGATGTCTTAGGGCCCGAACAGACAGGCCAAAATAAAGCTGCTTTGGGTCACTTTGGAGGTATGCTGTTTAAATGACATGTGCATCTTAAGAGGCCAGAAGCTGCACCAATCTGCACTCCTGTCCTTAGGACTGAAGTGTGGCTTTGGCGTGGCTTCTGGCTTCTTAGGACACGTGCATCATTTAAACAGCATACCTCCAAAGTGATCTGAAGCTGCTTTATTTTGGCCTGTCTGTTTTGACCCTAAGATCCCTATATTCTTGTCAGCCTCTGGGGACAGTCAGAGAGAAGGTGTCTTCCTGAGGTCTTGAAAAGCTCACTAGAACCTCACTTGAAAACCACTGGAGATCCAACAGGGTGTGTGTTGAGGGAAGAGGAAGTACGGCTTTTCACAGCTAGACTCCTTTTAGTCACCACCCTCCCAATCCTCTGTCCTTCTCCTGTTGCTACCTCCTTTTCCTTACTGGCCCCTGATCTTTCTACTGCCCCTAGGAGGGCAGTACCACCAACTTTGGGAACCACTGGTCTAAGGAATGGGTAAGGCTTCCTGTGGTTACTTGATGAATTACAAAGTCATTTACTAATCCTCAGAAATTATCCGTTATTTCATATGTTCTTGCACTCAGCCCTTACACGAAGAACAAGTGTTCACCTCAATTCTAACAAACTCTGATTCAGCTGAAAAGGAATATGAAAGATAATAGAGTATCTGCAGGTGGGGGTTCATTGATAACACTCTGCACAGTTTCATTCTATGTAGTTGATGATAGTCTCAGTTCCACAAGTTAAATTTTGTAAAAGGTAAGGAGCAGAAACTCTTATATCCCTGTTGCAATAATTTTACTCTATGACCTTTCTGTTTTATTTTATGTTAAAATAAAAATTAAATATAATATTTTTTTTCCATTGGAGTTTTTGGTGGTGCAGTGGTTAAATGCCTGTACTGCAGCCACTCACTCAAAACCATAAGGTGGTGAGTTCAAGACCAGCATAAGGGCTGAAGCTCGACTCAGGCTTGCATCCTTCTGAGGTCGCTAAAATGAGTACTCAGATTGTTGGGGGGCAAATAGCTTACAGTTGTAAATCGCTTAGACACTCCTTAAGGGTATGAAGCGGTATATAAATGAAGCTGTTTGTGTTGTTTTGTTTTTTAAAAAAATAAAAAAGGATTTTAAAAAATCTCTTGGTTCTGGTATGAGAAGAGAAATTAAAATGTGTTCCAGATATCCTTTCTGTTGGATTTGAGTGCATATCGACTTCCCATGGATTGTCAAAGAAATGAGCTAGATTCAGAATAAGTTGGCATACAAAGCAGATATTTCCATCTTCCCTTGTGAACTCTTCAAATCTGCTTTGAAAGCTCCCCCTAAAACATGTTTCAAGGATCTGAAGGAGCCTGAAGGAGAAATTCACTCCACTAGCAGTGTTAGTTCTGCTAGTTTAGTACTGCTTCATGGTGATCTATGGATTGTTAGGAAGCTTAGAAGTAGTGAACAAGGACAGTGATGAGGATCCCATGACTCCACACTGCTGCTTCATTTCTTCTTTTTAAACAATTGACTAAGGATTTTATTTTCATGCATTTCTACTTGCTAGTGGAAGTAGCATTCCTCCATTTTAGCACTATATTTTTCTCAGCTTATCTGATGTGAGGCACTAGCATGTTAAATGTATAACTCCATATGAGAAATGATGAACTGTAAAGTTTCCAGCTGTGTTGCTTAATGGTTCAATAATTCTGCTTATGAAGAAGATTCAGAAATCTTCCATAAAGGCATTTCTTTCATTTTGCCCCATTGGAGTTGACTGTTAAAGGAAGTTTTCTCCATGTCTATTCTTTGTCTATTATTTCTCCAAAATGCTCATCTACTTTGGACATTATTTGTTTGTCAGGTTAGTTGTAATGTCATGCTTGACTGCTTGCTCAGGATGGATGGGTTGTTGTTACTGATAATAATTGTCTGGGTGCTTGTAAGCATACAGGCCCACTACTTCAAACAAAATGACAAGTACCCTGAAATTCATTAGGTACTGATCTTGCTTTTAATGTCAATTTATTACCTGATAACTATAATGCTGTCAGTAAGTATTCCAAGTTTTGGCCATTTTCCAGGATTCGTATTGCTCTTAGTACCATCAGCCCCTTCCCCCAAGTTTAATGGAGTTTATCTGTACTCTCACTGTTTATAGTCTGTGAAGGGCATCCTGTGACATTTTTCCTTTTGTAGGTATATAGCATATGAAGAACTGACTTTGTAAATAATCGGTAACCAAACAGTGATAGGCAAAAGGGGAGTGATTTTTTTCCCTGAGTTGGGGAGGCTTTAGGTAGAGTTCTTCATGATTTTTATCTATTTAACTAACTACTTAAACTGACAGTGTATTAGAACATTTGGAAGTCAAACTGATTTGTACTGATTATAATGATGTTTTGGATATATTGTCCATGGTGTGTGTGAGAGACATTTGCATGTTAATCTAAACAGGGGGCAAGCTTTGCCAGATGTTTTGGTTTAACCCAACAGATGAGGTTTTTGTCACTTTTTCCTTTTCCTTTTTTCTTTCGCCAGACATACAGTTCAGTGACAAGGTGAACTAGTGCCAGCTGTTATATTTTATTTCCAGTGTGATTCAGGGCAGGGGGTCTATGATTCTATTACTGTGAACACGGAGAGGAAAAGAACAATATTTACTGGTTCACCTTTTGAGTGTTACCAAAAAGAACAATTTTTTGAAAATTCTTGACCTGTTACCCCAGTTTCTTCATTGCCTGAAAGTCTTGTTAAAAATGGTTGAGAAGAATCAGTTTTTGAGAAGAATCAGTTTTTGAGAAGACATGCTGTCTCTATTGGCCATAGTTTCAGAGAAACATCTGATCTAGGTCTAGAACAAGGGAAATGGATGGATGAAAAAGGTTCAAAAATGAATAGAATTGTATGTGTTTGAAATGTTTAAAGCTCTGCTTTTATTCTACTTTTGAAGTCTTACCAGGTAGAACTCCTGTTGGTTTCCTGTTGGAATAAGAGTTGTGTGAATTAATCTTTTCTATGTTTTGCAGTATGGATATGTATAATGCATGCTTTATTGAATGGAAGCATGGGAATCAATAATGCATCTTCATTTGATAAATATTTTTATTTCAAATGTATTTCAAGAATATTTCATTATGTGACATTGATTCTAAAGGCGACCTACTAAAATGGTATTTACCTTTTTTAGTTAGGAAATAAAAACTTTATTTGATTCTTTTTCCCAACCTGGAGAGGAAGAAAGCTGATGAGGTTAATAGGACTCCAGTCTGTTAGTTACACATCTCATGTACTTGCAGTAAGTGTGTAATGTGGATTTCTCTAAATGTTGTGTTGCGGGAGACCTGTCAGAAAAGAAAGTTGTTGAGAGGTTTTGAAGTGAAGCATTATGGTACATGTTTGCTTGCCGTCTACTGCTGTTTTGCTGGAAACTCCTTCCTAATGCTGCTTCATTCTTTTGAAATGATGGCTAGGATCCAAAGATACAAGATGGAAGAAGAACAATAGTCCTCTTCTGAATGGTGCTGCTTGCTGTGACACAGACAAATTGTGATTCTGTATAATAGCAAGGAAAAATTAAGCACATACACTTTTTGTACTTGTAAATGGCCCAGATATATCAATAACTGCAGGATATATTCTCATTGACTGGTCCTAGTCAACAGCCATGCTAGTTGCATTTAGAGCTAAATGCAGCTTCCACTTGGCTTCCCAAGGCTGTCCAATGTATAACACATTGCAGTAATCGCTTATTTTAGCAGAGCATGTATGGTTGTGATTAATCTATAGCTGTGGCTTTTTGTGGACAATTGCTTCATCATTCTGCCCCTTAGAAGCTGTTTGGGTCTCGAGTAAAAACAAACAAAACACCCTGTATCTAGGAGTACGCCCAGAACTTGATCCATCTAGAATGGGTTGAACATCATTTGTCTGTGAAACCTTACTCAGAAGATTTATGTGCTCATGACTGAGTTTCAAGTTAGTGAACACACACATTAGCTTTGTACACAGTAAGGACATCATGGCATGATCTTTAAAACACACAAGGACACACAAATTTGAGTATATTAAAGTTTCATGATAGTACAGTGGTTCCCCCGGGTTACGAAGGTAATCCGTTCCGGATTACCTTCGTAACCCGGAAATAGTCGTATCCCGGGGGACCGCTTTAAGGGACGGGCCACGCGGCCGATTTAAAGGGGCCGCACGGTTTTTCCCTTTCGTTCCCCGGGGGATCCTTTGGATCCCAGGGGAATTTTGGCGGTCCCGCCGGTTTCGGCTCCCGGGGATTTCGTTCCCCGGGGGATTCGTAAACCTGGGGACCACTGTAGTTGATAATAATTGGGCTCTGTGTGCTTAAGATGCTATATGATTGCTAAGTCCAACCCATGGACTGTAGAGATAAGATAATATGTTAGAAGAACAGGATGAGTGACATTATTTTTTAGTAAATCAAGGAGCTGCAAAGGGGTTGTTGAAACAGAGAATGTTGTTAGGCATTATAGGCTTGGGCAATATTCAAACTAGGATACATTTTAGGCATATATGTGCCCAGCCTTTTGCCCCATAAGTAGAAAATAACTAATTAACAGTCTTTTTTGCCCACACTGCTTTCTTTGAATGAATGGTCAAGACTCAAAAACAACAAGGATGGGATAACAAACTATGGGGTGGAACAGACAGGCAAATAAACTGTTTTGAAGGCTGGATATTTACGTGATGTGTGCCTCCAAAGTAGGTGGAAACTAGACTGAAGCCACCATCTGAGGCCAAAAAATGGAGCAAACAGGAATCAGATAGTACAGCTGAGCATGAAATACCGTGTTCCCTGAAAATAAGACAGTGTCTTATATTAATTTTTGCTCTCAAAGATGCACTAGGTCTTATTTTCAGGGATTACTTATTTTTCCATGAAGAAGAGTTCACATTTGTTGTTGAACAAAAAAGATGAACATTTACTATATACTGTATATATATTTGCATACAAAAACTTGGCTAGGTCTTTCTTTCAGGGGAGGCCTTATATTTAGCAATTCAGCAAAACCTCTACTAGGTCTTATATTCAGGGGATGTCTTATTTTCAGGGAAACAGAGTATGTGCATCATTGACCCTATGATCTTGGCAAGTTTCATCAGATGGGGTTTGCCATTGCCATCCCCTGAGGCTAAGAGAGTGTGAATTGCCCAAGGTTTCATGGCCCATCTGGGAATCATGGTCTCCAGAGTAATAGCCCAACACTCAAACCACTATGCCAGGCAGGCTTACAAACTGTTAATTGTTATCTCCCACTGAGGCCAGAGCAATGGTAGTTGGGATTAAGAGAGGGGGCCTTTCCTCAGCTGCTGAAATCAAGGCATGGTGATGCTATGCTTGGCTACCATTCTGTGGCTGGCTGCATTCAAACCATTGATCCCTCTTGGGTCAGTATTATCAAATCTGACTTACAGTAACTGTCAAGAGTTTCAGGCAGGATTCTTTCTGAGCCTTACCTGGAGATCCCTGGTTTTCTGTGGTGGTTTTTCCACCCATATATGGACCATGCATTTCCCTGCTTACCTTTCAGAACAAACAAGATCAGATGTGTTTAGAGTAGCAAAGATAAGAGGCAGAAGTTGCTGGATTATCAGTTCCTGGTGGAGTATTTCCCCCCACTAAGGACAGGGATTATAAGTCCCAGTACAGCCATGGAAATGGCACTGCACACTGCACAAGCACTCAGGACATTCCCGGACAGAACAAACTAATGCAGTTTGATATAAATTAGTTCTAAGGACATTTAGTACTAAGAATGGAAAAGAGGATCAATTAAAATCTTTGTTTAAAACCACTGCTTAGATCTTCAAGGAGGAGAAAAAATCAATTTAAATAATTAAGTTAAATTATATGCATGTTTATTATATATGCCCCACTGCATTCAAGTGCAACCTAAGCTTTCCAGGTTGAAATGTATGTGTAAGTGTGCATGCTGTAACTGATTTGTAGCAATCTAAACATTTTGTTTTACATTGTGTCCAAAGCGTTTAAGAGGAATAACAGGGCTGTCAGTAGCAAAAGGAATGTCACAAAAACAGCAGCCAAAGTGTCCCTTCTCTTTCTGGGCCCATAGGATGTGACAGAAAAGTCATTCCTGTTTATCATGCCATTCTTGGGAGATGAATATGTAAGCCACCAGAGAGGGACACATATAACCAATAAAAGCAATTCATGTTTACAAGCAGAGCTAGAAAATGTGACTTAGAAGAGCAACATAACTGCTCATTAAATTTGATCTCTGAGAGTAATGCATTGCTTATTGTTGGAGCTTGTTACTTGTGAATAGCAAGTAATGTCATGCATTACAACATGATACTTTCGCCGTTTTTTTTTTTTTTTTTTTTTTTTTTTTGGCTAGAAAGGAGGTTCCCTAAAAGTTCTCCCCCCTGCCATCAAATCTAGCATGATGCCAGTGAAAATGAACATTTGTGCTCTGTTCTTTCTTAAACTGCAACATAAACAGCACAGGACACATGATCTTGGCAAAGCTAGTGCTGTGAGATGCCTCCAGGAAGTGCTAATAGCCTGTGAACAAGGAGCATATGTCTTCCATGCACTTTGCTTTAGAATGACTTTCCAGAACAAAAAGTATTATTTTCAGTTGCAGGGTGGTTGTGATGGCCAAGTGTGGGTCTCTGTCGGGTTGTGGAGTTACAGTTTGGCTCCTGCATTGCCCACTGTACTAAGTTTTTAAAAAAATAGCTTTGAAGCAGCCAAAAATGCCCTCCTAAGTTACATTTAAAATAATGAGTAGTTATTACTTGTTATGCCAAAATTTAAATCATTTCATCCTTTTCTTCAAAATCATGAAAAAGCAATGACATTAATCCTTTGTACTTAAAAATTTAACATACTGTATTAAGAGGAATGTCATTTCTTTTAACATGCTGCTTTCAACCTTTGCCCATGGGCTTGCAATCTAAAAAGACATGGCACAAAAGGGGGAAAAATGATGAGAAGGAATAAAAAATTTTAAGCAGACCACATGAGATGGCCCTGTTTCTCATCACACCTCCTGTTGGTAGAGAACATTGGGGAAGAGCCTGTTTCCAGCATAAGTGGGACATTTGTTTGGGTAAGTAACTTCTCCCTTTTGCCTTTAATGTTCCTAAAAGGCACCAGTGATAATAACTGGAGTTCTAACAGTTAACAAATATTATATGTTGCGGGATGATAGATTTGTTTCTCCCACAATGCTTCTGGAATAGAGATGGATAGCTGCCAGGGTTAGAGTCCATATTGCTACAGTGGTCCCCCGGTTTACGAAATTAATTCGTTCCAGCACCCCTTTCTTAAACTGAAAAGTTCGTAAACCAGGGCCCCTTAAACCAGCCCCCGCACCATTTGAATTTCCCGCCACTTTCTTTTCTTAAACCGGGTTTTTTTCTGTAAACCGGGGCCGTTTTTCCAGCCCCGGCTCTTTCGTAGGCCGGGGTTTTCGTAGGCCGGGGTATTCGTAAACCGGGGGACCACTGTATTTTTCAAGGTCTCTGGAGGTTCACCCTCCTTCCACCTTCCTCCCCATTTCAAAACTTTTTCCTGGAAAACAGATTAAATTTTAGTTTACTTCTTGTTTTTAAAAAGACTCTTTTGGGACTAAAAACCCTTCTAGACATCCCTGGGAGATATGTGGGTATTTGTTTAATAATAAAACCTGACACATTGTAAAGGGGATACTGAGGGTTCTTCGGGACTTCAGAAACAGCCTGGGGATAACTTTTTGCTCATCTGTGCTCTTGAGTGATTAAAAAAAGAGACACTGTCTCTTTTACATTAAAGGGGGAAGAAAGAGGAAAGTGCCAATACCACCATCAAAATGAAATCATCTTGTAAATACTTACCTTCTGAAAACTCTTACCTGAAATAATGCTTTCCATTTTTGGGAGAAAGTAAATGTCTGGTTGAAACCTTGATTCTACCATTTTATAAAAGGGACAGCATTTTATAAGTCCACTGTATATAAAGGGACTTGAACATCCAAAGGTTTGATTATCCATTGGGGGGGGGGGATCTGGAAACAAACCCCTACAGATACCAAGGACCCACTGTATCTTCCCATATGAGATAGCCTACACCCTGAGTTCATCAAGAAAGGATCTTCAGTTTCACAGACATATTTTGTAGAAATGTGAGGCCTTCTGGGCTGCTGCTTCCAGGCTCTGGAACCTCCTTCCTGGGAGCAGCAGCCAAAAATTCTTCACTTTTCCATGAAACAAATCTGCGAAAGTGATGATCCTTTTTTCCTTCCTGAATGGCACCTGTCTTGCAGACCATGGTCCATTCCTCATTGACTGAGGAGGCTGGTCCAGGTATTGTGAAATGAACATTTTAAAAGAAAGGGCACTTAACAGATGACTGTATTGTTTTTAGTGGTACCATTTAAACTGCTTTTTATTATTTTAAATTATGTTTATAAATTGTTTTTAAAAATGTTATTGATAGTTTAATTCTGTTTTAATCTTGGCTTTTTGTACATTTTAACTATATTGTATTTGCTTTGATTTGTAAGGCTCCTGGAATCCCAGTTTTCAGAAAAAGGTGAGATATATGTAAATTAATAACAATAGTAAAAATAATGATGAAAGCAATGATATTGATAACAATAATAATTTCCCCCATTATGAACAAATACTCAAAATGCCAGTTTTCCTGTTCTGTCCTTAGCCCTGTGCCTTTCCCTTCTCTGTTCACTAACCAGACTTCCTAAAGTATTTCACAGCTGTTGCTGTATTATAAGATAACTCAAGCTCGCTTGTTTATAGACATATCTGTGTGCAGAAATCCTGCTACTGGGGAATTCCCACTAGGGACAAAAATTGTCAGTCACTGTACTTGGTCAATGGTGATAGAGATATGAATTCTGTGGAGTCCTTAAACAGATGCAGTGCAAGGAACATGCACACAATATATTTTGGTAGTGGCATATTTATTTATTTATTTATTTACTGCACTTATATCCCATCTTTCTCCAAAGGTGGCATCCAAAGTAGCACACAATAATTTAACCAATGAACTAAAAATCCAACTAAAGCATTAATTTACAAAAGTTAAAAATGAATTAACCATCGGCAATATTAAAAACAGCTAAACCACTAAAAGCACTTAACACATATTTAAAATGCAGTTTTAATAATACCTAGAGCAAGTTTTAAATGCAGTTTAAAATGCAGTTTTAATAATACCTAGAGCAAGCCAGTGAGAGAGAGTGAGAGCACCGCCACTTCACACTACTGCTCCATAATCAAAATTCAAAAGCCTGTCAGAAGACAGCAGGAAAAGGGACAACTGGACCTACAATGGAAAGGAGTTTTATAGCCTGGGAGCAGCATCCGAGAAGGCATTCTCCCAAGTCCTCACCAGTCATGCTTGTGAAGGTGGTGGGCCTAAGAGAAAGGCATCTCCTGCAGATTTTAGAGCTTGCCCTTTCTTATATAAGAAGATATGGTATGGACTATGAAGGTGTGTCACACTGAGGATGGAGAAACCTTGTTTTCTGCTCTCCAGAGAGTAGAACACAGAACAATGGATGCAAGCTATGGGAAAAGAGATTCCACCTCAACATTAGGAGGAACTTCTTGGCAGTAAGAGCTGTTCAACAGTAGAACACACTCCCTTGGATTGTGGTGGGGTCCCCTTCCTTGGAGGACTTTAAAAAGAGGCTGGATGGCCATCTATTGGGAATGCTTTGGTTGTGATTTTCTGCATGGCAGGGGGTTGGACTGGATGGCCCTGCTGTCTTTTCCAACTCTATGATTCTGTGGTGGCTGATAAGGTGTGAGAGAAAGCAATAAATGGTCAAATGTTAAATGCTGACTAAGTGACAGAGGACCCTTGGACCCATTCCAGCAAATGACTGAACATTTGATGGAAAGAGCTGGCTCAGGAAGTAGTTTATACAGCACTGGACAAGTGCAGCACTTTTAATAGATATTATCAATGATCTTCACTATAGGATTTTATTGGATTTGTATTTTTTCCCATAATAATAGGTATGTGGTTCAAAATACATGCAGCTATCTTTTGGATATTGCATAAATAAATTTTGTGATACAGTTTTTAATCTCAACATATGTATGGAACATGTATATTTTAGGATAAAATTCATAAAATAGGGGGGAAAGTGTAAAAAAAATAACTACACTTTTGTGATAACCCCCCACCCAAATCTGAAATGGATACAAAATTGAGATGGAGTAGGCTGCTGAATAAAAGTCATAGGCTGGAAGTAGGCTTCTATGCCCATCCCTACCTTATCAGTAGTATATTTTGTGTGAACTGCTCCATGCTTTGGTTGTTTTTACAATATAATTCTCAGTAAGTGGATTGGGCTCCTCTTCCTCTCAGTTGCCAGTGAGTGGCAGTGAGTATTTACCAACCACTTACTTTCCTGTTCCACTAACTGCCACTGTCTGAATAAAATACATGCTTTTACTAGCAAGGTAGTAAAAGTGCAAGAGCGATCTGTTGTAATGCCTAGTACTTTTGGGTTTCTTGATGTTTTATGTGTAGCTTTTAGCTTAATATCGCTGCAATTCAGGTTTGTTAAATCATATTTAAATAATTTCAGTATTCTCTATAACTGTCTCTTCCATAGCTACTAACAATTACTCAACACAGTTTTGGTGCATCAAAGTGTTCTCATTAAATAATAAATAACTTTCGGATGGCAAAAGCTACAATTTGGGAATTTCTCACCATGGTGCAATACAATGAAATGTATAAAAAGTTTCTGCTAGGATTTAATAGTTATTTAATGGTAGCCTTTAAGTGGGCATAATAATTTCACCAGTCTTTCAAGCTTTTATCCTCCAGCACTGGTACATTGTTATAAATGGCAAAAGCATTCTGATGTGCTCTCATATATTTTGTGTTCAGTGTGTATACTGCCCCTCAATGAATTCTTGCTGGTTTAATTTGATTCCCTTTATAGTTAAGTTTTGAGGGATGGAATAAATGTAAAACTAAGGCATGTATCACTTGGAGATACTGTATGTTGATAATTTAGAATTGGTGTCATTAGGTGTTTCAGTTAAGCCTTTGCGGTTATAAAATAGTATATAAACAGCATAAACTCGTTTAATGTTAGGTGGGATCATCTTAAAATTATTTTTTTGTCTAGAATGGCACGGTGAAGCCGTGCATTTTTGATACATATGTCCTTGACAGATGTTCTTGTGGGCAGCCATCAGTACATCTTGTGGAAACAAATTCTTCAGTTTAACTATTTCTGTGTGAAGGAGTACTTTCTTTCTTTTTACTGTGGCCACCCAATGAGTTCAATAACAGAAGTAAGAGTTGAGTCACAGATCTCCAGCACATAATCGTGTAATGCATTTGCTACTAGTCAGTATTAATTTTCAAGGTTTGTTGCATCATTACATAGGACTAGCAATGATTTTGCATCAAGTGCAGTTCTGTGAACATCATCCATGAGCACATGACAGAGTTCTGTTTCAGTGTTTAATCTGAAGTGGAAATATTTTCCCTTGCTCTGGAATGAATAACATTCAATATTAAGAGCAGTATCAAGAGTATTCCTTTAGGACTGCTTGTGTTTTCCATATTTTAACCATGATTACTGGTGGCGCAGTGGTTAAATGCCTGTACTGGAGCCACTCACTCAAAACCAGAAGGTGGCAAGATCAATGCCAGCAAAAGGGCTCAAGCTCGACTCAGGCTTGCATCCTTACGAGGTTGCTAAAATGAGTACCCAGATTGTTGGAGGCAAGTAGTTTACAGTTGTAAACTGATTAGACACTCCTTAGGCGGTATGAAGCGATATATAAATGAAGCTTTTTTGTTTGGAAACAAACCAAGCTTAGTAAACTGTAGTTGGAAGGTGTTGTGTTTCCACTAACCATATTTAAATTTGTTTGCTTAAATAAATAAATTCATTGTGATTAATAGCAGGAGGAAATGAATGATTTTGAACTCATTGTGGCTCTGTCAGAGGAAGAAGGAAGAATGGATAAAACTAAGGTTTAGCATCATATGGAACTAGTTCACTGGATTATAATGGTTTATCTATCACAGAAAAAAAATATGCATTTAGTCAGAGGTTTCTATAGAGTGGATGGTCAAGTCTCATTATATAAAAGGGTGTGATTCCATGCTAGGGTTTCCATTCCTTAGAACCATCAAGCCTGGAGGATGGAGTGAGAAAATTCCTCTTGAATGACCACATTAATGATACAATTCCACATAGTTAAGTGTATGGCAAATTAGTATACAGTGGTAATCTTTAATTCACATGGAAAGGAAGGCATTGAGCTAACTTTGATTTCACCCCACCTCCTCTGATCAAATCTTGCCAAGAAATCCCAATGATAGGGTTGCCTTAGAGTCACTATAAATTGGAAATGACTTGAAGGCACATAACAACAACAACAACAACAATAAATGTAACCCACTAGCATAAGCATTGTTTTCTTCAGTATTTATATACTGTTTTTTTTTCTCTCTCTCACAAGCTTGGGGCCACTGGCCAGTCTTTAAGCAAAGCTACTGTTTCATAAATCCAATTTCAAAGTATTTCACTAAATGCAACCTGGGTTTGCTGACTTATCACTCTTGATTTTTTTTCTCCTCATCACTTTTCTTTTAGTAATTCTCCTTGTCAGCTTCTCACCTTTTGTGCCCTGCCATGGCAACTACGGTATGTACAGTGGAAAACATATGCACATAGTTTAGACATTCCTGTGACAGCACTAAGGAATAATGCATTAATTTATAGCCATAGTGCTCTGTAAATGATTGGTGGTAAAGTGGTTTTGAAGAGCTGTTTGACAATGAAATATGCTGCCTTAGAGGGTGGTAGACCTCTTTGAAGGTTTTTAAACAGAGGCTGGATGGTCATCTGTCATGAGTGCTTTGATTGTTTGTTCATTCATGACAGAGGGTTGGACTGGATGGTCCTTGTGGTCTCTTTCAACTCTGTGATTCTATGAAATGTACAGTAAAAACAATCCTCTCCACTGCAACTAAACTTGTGAAAGATTGCAGGGAGAGAAGGAATAACCATCCTTTATACTGAAAGATCTGTATTCTGGTCCTGAGATATGTAAGTCTTGCAAAGGAAAGTAGAGTCAGGAATAGGGTCTGTACTGCCCTGGTTCCTATATTTTCTAACTACCAGTTGTGGCAAGCAGATTGTATATTAGGGGTTCTGCTTCACTGTAGAAAACCTGAGTAGTGAATGTCATTTTTCTACCATGGAAAGGATGGTGTGTGGTGTGTATCTGGTGAGCCACACCTGAAACTAGGCTGTGCCCTAAGCCCTGCACAAAATGATCTGGCAAAATTGAACCACCAAGACTATGAAGTTGAGTCTCCTTGTGAATTATTAGTTCTTTGGTGTATTAAATGATCAAGCACTAAGAAATACTAAGAAAGTTGCTGACATTATGTCCTCCAACAAATAATAAAGGCTGCCTGCAATATATCCTGTGAACATTTGGGAGTAAGCTGCACGAAGAAGGCAATTATACACAACCATTGTGCTTGTACATGTCTGCAATTTCCCTAAATATGTAATGACAGTAAATATGTAATGACAGTGGATGGGAAAAGTGACTTAGGCTGAAAATAGTCATGCATCACCATTGTGCACCAGATTGGGGCCACAGCAACCTCAACATCTGGTCAGGCGGGAGGCATGATGCTGGCCTAGGGGCAGAGTCTGTGTGTGTGGTGTGCAGACGCCACACCCCCACGTCACCCTGAAGCTGGCTGTTTTTGCCAGTCTGTCTCTCCCCTGCAAGTATCAACAAGTAGGAAAAAAATCACCACATCTACGTGTTGAGCCCCTATCTTCAAGGCTACATGTTGAGCCCCCCATCTAGGTCCTTGACGGCAATCCTGAAAACGTGCTTCAACCATTTAGGTGCCTTTCTCTCCCAGAACATGATTTTATCATGATTGACCAAATGAACTCAGAGAAATGCCATCATAAAACATAAAATAAATCCCAAAGGCTGTGTACACACACCACACAGCCATGGTGGAGAACTGAGTAAAAATGTTAACCCAATATGTGAAAATGGCAAATCCAAAAAGAAAATTACCTTTATATCTTGGAACACTGTACAGTCAGTCCTCCGTATCCACATTTTTTAAATTCATGGATTCAAGCATCCACGGATTGAGAATATTAAAAAAAAAAAAAAGCCCAAAAGCAAACCTTGATTTTGCTATTTTATGTAAGGGACACCTTTTTACTATGTTACTGTATTCCATTTTGGTATCCACAGGGTCCTGGAATCAAACCACAGTGGATACTAAAGGCCCACTGTACTCAGTTCTGACTACTGCAGTTGAAAAAGGAGATTATAGAGCTGGAACAGTGCAACAAAGGAGCAAACTAGATGACAAAGGATCTGGAGCAACTCTTTATGAGGAAACACTACAGTTTAGGATACTTTCTAGCTTAGAAGAATGGTGAACAGGGGATGAAATGATATTATACATAATATGGACAAAAATGGATAGGAAGGAGAAGTATTTCTTCATCCATGAAATTAAATGTTAGAAGGTTCCAGGAAGATAAAAGGACACATATAACATATAAAATTATTTATATGTAATACTTTATATAACACATATTTAATTTATTACATGTAATACTTTCAACAAATAAGTACATTCAATTCATGTTACATTTATGCAGTTCTCTGGAATTTTCTGCTACAAGATCATAGGATCCTCAACTCGGATGGCTTTAAAATGCAGAAATTATACAAAGTATATCAGGAAGTTATATCTGTTAATGGCTACTAGTCATTATACTTACAACTTCCAGTGTTAGAGACGGTATCATCCGGTGTGAATTTTGATTGCTTGGACACATGACCAGGAAAAAGCTAATGTATTCATGTCTGACAGTGTCCTTCCAATGGACATCTGGTTGACCATTGTGGGACTGGAAGAATTCTTGGACTAGATAGGCCTGATCGAGGGTGGCTATTCTTATGGTATTAGATTTAGTAAAAAATATAACATTAAATCAACATCAAAAGCAAACAGAACAAAAACACTAATTAAAAAACCAGTATGAAATCTAGCAAAGCATTTTAGCTTTTCCTGTAGATTTAGGCATGAATGTGAAGAATGCAGATAAACATACTACAGTACATCCAATGTAATATAAGAGTTAGAGGGATTAAAAACAAAAACTAAAGGCATCAGGGCATGAAATAATAAGGAAAGCTTTGAGCACAGAAAAGGAATAGTAGTTTCAACTGAACAGTTTAGCATCCTAAAAGGAATAATGTAGATTACTTGAAAATGGTAATTGGGTTAATACCAGATGGCTAGTTTATTGAAATCTGTATGAGGAATATTACAGTGAGTAGGAAAACATAAAAAGGGGACAAAAAGAAAATCATGCACTTTGCCTATGGCAGATTTGTGTGTGTGTGTGTTGTCACTGCCTGGGAAGGTTTTAGGAGTTATCAATGTTGTCATATTACTTATAGTAATACTGTAGATCCAACTCTGCAGCCATGATGCAGGTTTTAGACCAGATGTGGGAAATGTGTGACCCCCCAGAGTTAGATTCCCAACAGATCTAGCTTGTATAGTTAATGGTAAGGACTGATGGTAGCCCTTAACTTATAACACACAACACCCAGAGGGCCACATTTTCCCCATCCCAGTTTTAGGCACTGGAGCTCCTTGGGATTTGTACAATTGTTATAAAATCTACTTCTTCATTCTTCCCTGTACTTCCTGATCACCTGGATGTTCTGGGATATGCACTCAAAGACGGCTTTTCTTTTAGAAAGGAGTCCTATTGGAATGTTCTATTTCTTCAAGTTTTGAGCAATTTTGTACAGGTTTGGAAGAAAGTATTTGAAAGCAGCAACAGGGAATGCATTTGTAACACATTATTTAGATGAATTTGATACCACTCATTACATCCAAACCTTTATTGGACCAACCAAAATGCACAGTTACATGTTGCAAGCTTTTGAAGTCATGCTGGCTTCTTCATCAGGCAAACAGATGAAAAATCAGGAGAACAGGAGAAAAAAAATGTTAGTCATAGGCCTGCATTTTCTGTTTCTGGTCTTAGTTCAGATGCTACGGAGGGCTGTGTGCAGGCTGGTACCTTCCCCTTTGGTCATGAGATCACTGGTAGAGTTTCAGAGTCGAGGAAATACCACACAGTTAGGTTTCAGTACTAGAGATATTTATGGTTGTGAAAACAATGCTTATGAAGAGGGGTGCAGGTAATTCTAATGAGGATGTCCTCCCGTTTCCCACAAATGTTTCTATATGACATCTTAAGTTTCTGCTAGCGTTAGTGTTCCTTCGCATTTCAGCAGAATTGATTATGGTCATCCTTTATGTACTGTTTTGTGTAGTTCATGAATTATGCCGTGGTTGCTTATAAAAGTTTGTGATTAATTCTTTCCCGTACAAAGTAATTTTTCTTTGAGGTGTACGAAAGATATTTTTGTCAGTCTGACAGAAGTCCTTGTTTCTTTGCTGTTGCCTTTGTTGTATCTCCACACAATCAATGCCATCAGTCTTTCTAACATAGCCATGCATCTGTCTTTCTTCCACTTTCAGGTATTTCTGTAGATAACTGCTGCAAAACAAGCTGTAAGTAACCATTCCATTAGTGATAATACCTCTCAAAAAGCAAATAATGTCTGCCAGTTTGCAGAATACTAGATAAATATGTTCTCTGTTATGTTGGTTTTTCAATCCCCTCCTGTGATTAATTAAGAAGTTTTAGATCTTTAAGTGACTATTTCTAAATTCTCAGGTTTTTATTGCTCACTTGTCTTCTGCTCAAAAGGATTTATGCCACAAAATCTCAGCTGCTGGATTTTCTGTTTCAGTATTCTGGTGTGAGTTACATTCTGGTGTGAGTTACATTTTCCTCTTTTTGCATTACATTTTATTTTATTTCAGATACTTTTAGTCTGTCTTTTATGGCAGCATCAAATATTTGAGCCTTGAATTATGATTCTGGGGAGCATGGTTCGATCTCCAGCTTGGCTTGGCTTGGCTCACTGGGTGACACACTCTCAGCCTCAGAAAAAATCTGTGATAGGTTCACCTTAGGGTTGCCATAAGTTGCAAATGCCTTGAAGGCACACATGAAGAGTAACAACAACAACAACAACAAGAACAACAATTTAAAAACCATCAAGTGAAGTAAAAACAGCAGTTTTTTTTAAAAAAGCAGATTTTATTGAAGGACAATAAAAACTACAGATTATTAAAATGTAATAGAAAATGAGCCAAGGAGTTAAAGCTGAAAAATACTAAATGTAATCAATTACTTGGTTAATTAAAAGAGGATAATTTTCATTAAATAAATAAATAAATCCCAAGAGAATAGTAAAAAGGTTTTCTCTTTGGTGGCCGCCTGCTTCTGAAGAAAATTTTAACTTACAATTTTAATACAATTTTGACACTGGGAAGATGTGAAAATTCAGAGTTGTTAATTTGTGAATTTAATTCAGTTGCCTGGTGGAGATTAAACCTAATAATAATAATAATAATAATAATAATAATAATACAGGCTGAAGTTCACCTTTCTCCTCTTCTTCAAACTTCCAGGTTCTTTTCTACATAGAGTTGTTAAATAGTTTGGCATTTGTGCCTTTAACAGCTGCAAGGCAATGAGAAATTCAGTGGGGACACTTTACTCCTTTCATGTAGATCCAGCCTTTGAAAAGCCTTCATCTACTGAGTTTCTTCTAGTCATGCTGCTGTTGAGCAGGAGGAGCCTAGTAACTCGATATGGGTATGGCTTCTGTCTTAGTAACAGTGAAGTGGGCAATGCTACTGAATAAATAAATAAATATACTAATGAGCTTACCTTGGCTTAGTTACTGGTGGCAAATGAAGATTGTCTGATGTGCTGTGATGGAATTTGTATTTCTTGCAAAAGGGCAATCCAGAAACTTTCTGGCTCATTAAAATCTACTGGAGCTTTTCCTCTGGCTTCTTTCCAGCAGCACTAAATGTGGAGAGATGAAACCTTTCTTAAAAAAATCATATCCATTCTTTAGAAATTTTTATCTTTCTGAAGCTTTATATGCTGCTAGGTACACATTTAATCCATAATATTTTCCCATAAAGTCAAACACATTCAATTAGACACATGAAGATCATGCAACTCATGGAGAGGATTTATATCTTGACAGAATCGTTGAGGTCTATACCAGCTTTTGGTTTGTTTGTTTTTTTTCTGTGGAGGGTTTTTTTCAAGTATCTTGGGAATTGTATAAGATGACATTTGGGTTATGCACAGGCATTCTTCAGTTAACAAAGCTTATGATAACGAAGCTCCTTTTTACAAAGTCCTTTTATTTCTTCCCAGCTACCAACCTTTCCTCAGGGGTTGTAGGTAACATTACGTATATAACATAATGTAATACAAAAATTTGTGTGTTCTCTCCCATGCCTTTAAAAAAAGAAAGCAGCTATGGAGAATTGTTTCATAAACAGGGCTGCCATCTTTCACCATAGTACCTTAATCTGTAAGGCAGTTTATTGTGTTGAACCTCACTTACACATCTGTCCCAGTTTTAAATGGGTCTTTGGTTTGAACTGCAGCTCATATTTGACTAGAAATACTCATATTTGATCAACTCGTATTTGACTTTCATTCTGTATCAACATTCAAGAGAAATATTGCCTAAGCCAGTTTCAACATTCTTTTACGGGCATTTAGCACAAATCTTTAGCATGATCAATCTGTCCCTCACCTGATTCAGTCTCCTGGGAGGGAGAAGGTAATGTCAGAAGCAGAGAAGAAGAAAAGGAAATGGGCTGTCAGATGTACACAGGGAAGGTTGTGTGGACTAGGTGGGAAAAGTCAGAAAAAGGGGGTGGTGTTATTCACTACTGGCATACTGCCAGCACGCCACTCTTGAGGGCAGTGCAATACTTAACAGATAAAAAAAAGTGTCACCATTCCTTATTTACAGAGTCCCTACACCTTTATAGAATGTTTTAATGCTTATGAATGGGTGAAGCTATAGCTTAGTGGAACAGAAGATTCAACTCTTGGCATCTAGAGTTGGGGTTGGAAAATATCATTCTCTGAAACTCTTATCAATCTCTTGCCAGGATTCAGCTGTGGAAGAATGGTCTGGCTCAGTATAAGGAAAATTCTTTGAATTTGAACATGAAGTACAGTATGGGATCGTAATCATATACTCCACTATTTAAATCTGACCCTCAAGGCCTATATGCCATTGGTTTGCATCCCCTGGTCCCTTTGAGAATGGCTTTAGGAGTATGCTGATGGTTGAATGTGAAATACAAAATATTATTCTGAAATGTTGTTTCAATGCTCAGCTGACGTTTACTATACTACATGCAAACAGAATGCTAATTATATGCACATAAGATAATTTAAGGATGCCATTTCCATGTTCTCAGATTTCAAAACTGAAGGTCAGATTATTTATCAAATCTGGCAGCAGGACAACAGGGATTTCTTTTTAAGGATTTTTTCATTAAGTATCTGGTTTTGCATACATAACACATTATGAACTTATCTAGTTAAATGCCTTTAGTAGCAGAACAGATTATTATTACTATTTTTAGTAAATCATAGTAAACTAGTACCAAAATTTACAACATAGATTCAGTGAGCCTAATACTACAGTAAACCAAATTGCATATTTTGCCAGCACACGTTTGAATTATAATAACACTATTAATTATAATACTAATAAATCTCTCATCATTTTTGTTATACCTCTGGTTCTAGTATTGAATAAATTAAATCCAATTTGTTGCAGAAAATTTGCTCAGTTTTCTCTTTCCTTAATCTAATTTAAGAAGGTTTCTTAGCAAGATATACCATAAACCTGTCAGCCATTCATCAAACAACCATTGATTTCTTCATGACTATTAATCTAGCTGCAGTAATTAAGAACTATCATTTAGCATAAGATTTAAGATACTGTCCCTTCATCCACTGAGAACTTCAGCTATGAGATTCAAAATATAAACATTTTAAGATAAAATATCCATCAAAAGTTTGCTTGATCCTTGTGCTTGGTGTTCTTACTGTCTTTTTTTAATAAAAGAGGAGCTTCTGTGTCTGCTTTTTATTTCTAAGAATGTAAAATAAAAGGGGAAAAGAAATCCCAACCTGCCTTTAGTTCATACGTGGGGAACCTATGGACTTCCAGATACTGACAGATTGCATTTCTCATACTCTCATGCTGATGGGGTTGATGGCAAATTGTGTCCAATGTCCCCATCACCGCTTTAATGTAATGGGCAATCTGTAATAATTGGAAACCAATTATGAGTATAGATATGTAACTCACTATGTACATGGTAAAAATTACTTATATTCTGTGAATCATATTGTAGATTGAGCTAGAATATTGCAATAACACAATTTATCTTTGACAAATTTCAATATTGCAATTGGTTAAAAAGTTCTTCCTGAAAGTTTCATAGAATCATAGAATCATAGAATCATAGAGTTGGAAGAGACCACAAGGGCCATCCAGTCCAACCCCCTGCCATGCAGGAACTCCAAATCAAAGCATCCCTGACAGATGGCCATCCAGCCTCTGCTTAAACACCCCTAAGGAAGGAGACTCCACCACACTCCGAGGGAGTGTGTTCCACTGTCAAACAGCCCTTACTGTCAGGAAGTTCCTCCTAATGTTGAGGTGGAATCTCTTTTCCTGCAGTTTGCATCCATTGTTCCGCGTTCTAGTCTCTGCAGCAGCAGAAAACAAGCTTGCTCCCTCCTCAATATGACATCCCTTCAAATATTTAGACAGGGCTATCATATCACCTCTTAACCTTCTCTTCTCCAGGCTAAACATCCCCGGTTCCCTGAGGCGTTCCTCATAGGGCATGGTTTCCAGACCCTTCACCATATTAGTTGCCCTCCTTTGCACATGCTCCAGTTTCTCCACATCCTTTTTGAATTGTGGTGCCCAGAACTGGACACAGTATTCCAGGTGGGGCCTGACCAAAGCAGAATAGAGTGGCACTATAACTTCCCTTGATCTAGAAACTATACTTCTATTGATGCAGCCTAAAATTGCATTGGCTTTTTTAGCTGCCGCATCGCACTGTTGACTCATGTTCAGCTTATGGTCTACTTGGACTCCTAGATCCCTTTCACATGTGGTCTCATTCAGCCAGGTGTCCCCCATCCTATATCTGTGCATTTCATTTTTCCGCCCTAAGTGCAGAACCTTACATTTCTCTGCATTGAATTTCATCTTGTTAGCATCGGCCCAGCTATCTAGTTTATTCAGGTCATTTTGAATTTTGATCCTGTCCTCTGGGGTATTAGCTACTCCTCCCAGTTTAGTGTCATCTGCAAATTTGATAAGTATGCCCCCAATTCTGTCATCCAAATCATTAATAAAGACATTGAATAGCACTGGGCCCAGGACAGAACCCTGTGGGACCCCACTGGTCACTTCTCTCCAGGATGAAAAGGAACCATTGTCGAGCACCCTTTGAGTTCGGCCAATTACAAATCCATGTAACAGTTAACTTGTCTATCCCACATTTTGCAAGCTTGTTTGCAAGAATGTCATGGGGAACCTTGTCAAAGGCCTTACTGAAATCGAGGTATACTATATCCACAGCATTCCCTTCATCTACCAAGCTGGTAATTTTATCAAAAAAAGAGATCAGGTTCGTTTGGCATGACTTGTTTCTCTGAAACCCATGTTGACTTTTTGTGATTATGGCATTGGCCTCTAAGTGTTCACAGACTCTCTGCTTAATGATCTGCTCTAGAACCTTTCCTGGAATTGATATCAGACTAACTGGACGATAATTGTTGGGATCCTCTTTTTTTCCCTTTTTGAAGATGGGGACAACGTTTGCCCTCCTCCAGTCTGCTGGGACTTCTCCTGTTCTCCTTGAGTTCTCAAAGATTATTGCCAGTGGTTCCGATATTACATTTGCCAGTTCTTTTAATACTCTAGGATGTTGTTCATCTGGTCCTGGAGATTTATATTCATTTAGGTTAACCAGGTATTCCTGTACTACCTCTTTACTTATTCTGTGCTGAAATTCCTCTATTCTGTCTTCTGCTCCATTATCCTTAGGTTGAGCACCCTTTGCCTTTTCTGAGAAGACTGAAGCAAAGAAGGTGTTGAGTAATTCTGCCTTTTCTCTGTCCCCTGTTAGCATTTTGCCATCTTCTGCACGCAGTGGCCCTACCGTTTCCTTCTTCTTCCTTTTGCTGCGGACATATCCAAAAAAGCCCTTTTTATTGTTCTTAACCTCTCTAGCCAGCCTGAGTTCATTCTGCGCTTTAGCTTTTTTGACTTTACCCCTACATGTGCTGGCTATTTGTTTGAATTCCTCTTTCGTGATTTCTCCATTTTTCCATTTCTTATACATGTTCCGTTTTAGACTTAGCTCAGTTGAAAGTTCCTTAGTCATCCATCCTGGCTTCTTGAGACATCTTCCATTTTTCTTCCTCATTGGAACTGTTTGAAATTGTGCCTTCAATATCTCCCTTTTGAGAAACTCCCATCCGTCTTGAACTCCCTTCTCTTGTAGTATTCCTGACCATGGGATCACTCCCAGTATTTCTCTAAGTTTATTGAAATCAGCTCTCCTAAAGTCTAGAGTGCATGTCTGACTATGCCTAGCTTCTCCCTTCCACTGTATTACAAACTCCAGGAGAACATGGTCACTTCCACCTAAGGATCCAACCACTTGCACCCCATCAACTAGGTCTTCCCTGTTGGTTAAGATCAGATCTAAAATGGCTGATCCCCTTGTTGCCTCTTCCACCTTTTGGACAATGAAATTGTCTTCCAGGCAAGTGAGGAATTTGCTAGACCTTGAGGATTTGGCTGAGTTTGACTTCCAGCAAATATCAGGATAGTTGAAGTCCCCCATCACTACTACATCTCTCCTTTCTGAGTATGTGTTTATCTGTTCTAGAAAGGCATCATCCAATTCCTCTGCCTGAGTCGGGGGTCTGTAGTAGACTCCCACAGTAACATCCCTGTTATTTCCCTCTCCTTTAATTTTTATCCAGATGCTCTCCACCTGGCTTCCAGTGTTGACTTCCTGGATCTCTTCACTGGTGTAAATATCCCTGACATATAATGCTATTCCTCCTCCTTTCCTGCTTGGCCTGTTTCTCTTAAAAAGGTTATACCCCTCTATTTCTACATTCCAATCATGAGACTTATTCCACCAGGTTTCAGTGATGCCTATTATATCATATTTCCCTTGTTGTGCTAGGAGTTCAAGTTCATCCTGCTTATTTCCCATACTCTGTGCATTAGTGTAGAGACATTTAAGACCGTGTGTCCTCTTTACTTGCTGCTTTTGCACATTTTTTTGCCTCCTACTGTTGGGTCCTTGCACTGTTTGCCTTGTTCCCTCTATGCCACTTTGACTATTCTCTCCATCCCTTTTGCCTTCCAGAATAATGTCTCCCTCCCCCACATAACTCAAGTTTAAAGCCCTCCTGATCAGATTCTTCAAACTGTTGTCAAAAACGTTTTTGCCAACTGGCGTGAGATGCAGTCCATCTCTTGCCAGAAGTCCCTCCTCATGGAACCGCAGCCCATGATCCAAGAATCCAAACTGTTCTTGGAGGTACCATCTACGGAGCCAGTTATTCACCTCTGCTATTTTCCTCTCCCTTCCTGGACCATGCCCTTCTACCGGGAGTAGAGATGAGATGACAACCTGTGCATCCATCTCTTTCAGCTTCCTTCCCAGAGCCTCATAATCCCTTTTGATATTCTGAAGGCTGTGCCTTGCAGTATCATGAACCAAAAGAAGGGGGTATTGATCAGTAGGCTTGACAAGTCTTGTCAGCCTCTCCGTCACATGATGGATCTTTGCCCCAGGGAGACAACACACCTCCCGAGACATCTTGTCAGGCCCACAAACCACTGCTTCGGTACCCCTCAGCAAGGAGTCCCCCACCATGACTACACGCCTCCTCCGAGGCTTAGCAGTGGCTGTTCCCTTTCGTGATACTCTCAGGCTCCCCTGCTCTGTCCCTGATGTCTGTCCCTTCTGCTTTTCCTCATCATCTCTGACAACAGAGAGAGATTCAAAGCGATTCTGTAGCTGCAAGCCGCTCACAGAACGTTCCCTGGTTTCCTTACTTCTGTGTGTGACCTTCCTCCAAGCATCTACCTCTGTTGTATGTGGAGGGACCTCCTCCACCCCAACAACTTCCTCTCTCTATTTCCCACCCAAGACATTCTGGTCTGATCTGTTCAGGAGAATCTCCTGCTCTCTATGATGCTGGAGTGCAGATATCTGCTCCTCTAGCTGCTGTACTTTCTCTTCCAAGAGGGCTACCAACTTGCACTTGTGGCAGGTGTAGTTCCCCACCTCTGTAGGCAAGAAGACAAACATCCCACAGGTGTTGCAGGTGACTGCAGCAGGGCCTTCAGTGTCCATACTGAGAAGTCTTAAGGAGGCACTGAAACAAGACTGTGGGCTTCCCTTGCTAGACTTGGCCTTTATTCCCAAGCTCTGTCACTGAGTTTAAGTCACGGGGCCTATAGTTATGTAGAGACCTCCTGGCTAAAAGCTCCTTCCAAAGGCAAGTCTCTGATTCACTTCCTCTGATGCTTCAGGCCGGCCCTTCTTCTATTCTCTAAAAACCTCCTTGACTAGATAAGAAGAATTAAAATTCGCACGCCGGTAGGCGTGCGCTTCTGCTAGCCTTGAGTAGCCTTAAGTAGCCTCCCAGCAATGGCTCCCAGAATGCAATGGCTCAAGTGTAAATTAGATTAGATCTCACCCAAGCACATGGACTAGAACCTCCTCCTTTTCTTTCTCCTTTGTTAAAGGAAATGAAGCTTCTGCTAGCCTTGAGTAGCCTCCCAGCAATGGCTCCCAGAATGCAATGGCTCAAGTGTAAATTAGATTAGATCTCACCCAAGCACATGGACTAGAACCTCCTCCTTTTCTTTCTCCTTTGTTAAAGGAAATGAAGCTTCTGCTAGCCTTAAGTAGCCTCCCAGCAATGGCTCCCAGAATGCAATGGCTCAAGTGTAAATTAGATTAGATCTCACCCAAGCACATGGACTACAGCCTCCTCCTTTTCTTTCTCCTTTGTTATAGGAAATGAAGCTTCTGCTAGCCTTGAGTAGCCTTAAGTAGCCTCCCAGCAATGGCTCCTAGAATGCAATGGCTCAAGACAGAAAAAAAACAGGTAGTCATCACAATGTGATTTAATACCTGTTTATTTGAAAAACACCAGAGATCTTAGCAGTTTGGTTAGAGTTTACAAGTACACTGGGGCGGGGGGGGGGGAGGAGGATACTATTATAGACTGTTAGTAGAGAAGAACACCAATTTAAATGAGACTATTGGCTTTCTGTGATAAATAAATGTATGCAGAGAGAGAGAGAGAATATACCATTTAGTCTTTTCAGTAACAAACTGGATTTTATTTGACTCCAAGATGATCCTCATGCTTGTAGGACCGTCTTTAAGTTTTACTATAACTCCAAGATCCAGCACCAGAGCCTAATTTAGAAATGAAGAATTCTGAGTACTGGAATTCAGGTTAATGGATAGAAATGTTTGCAGCTCAGAGTTCCTTCACACAAGAATCCACTCCTCATTATCTCAAAGTTTCATCATTTCACAAGAATGATAGGAGGGTGGAGGATTGGTTTAGATTATTTTAACATTGTATATTTTAAATTTTGTATTTGTAATTTTATATTTTTATTATTTTACTTGTACAATTTTAATTATGTGCCTTGTATATGTTAGCTGCCTTGGGTCCGACTTTGGGAGAAAGGTGGGATGAACAAAAAATAAAATAAATAAAAATAAAAATAAAGAAGTAGGAAGGGGGTGCATTTCGTTGCTGCTGTTGCCATACAACCAAGAGTCAAAATTTGCCAGTTTACTTCAGATCTACCTATAGGTGTGCAAAGAGTGCAGTTTGTAGGCCACAAATGGCACCTAAGCTCCACTTTTGTGACTAAATCCTTTGCCAGTATCCTGAAGAAGCCCAAAGCCCTTTAAAAAAAAATGATGGGGTGATTTTGAGGGTGATTTTTGCCTCAAAACTGCACCAGAACACACCAAAGCATGACAGTGGCTTCCTTCCTATCCTCAGGCCTTGCCTCCAAATCACCTCTTGCCCCATATAGTAACTGGAAGTGTGCATGGGCATTTCTTCAGGAATTATCAGCAGTATTACACTGTATCTGATTTAGTTTGTTCACTATATACAGCTAGCCTGCCCCTTCTGCGAGCTTGCCTTCTGCGGACTTGAGCTCATGCAAAAGGCAAGCTCCAGTTGAAACAATGGAGCATGTGCCCATGGCGCACGCACCATGGAGTACTGTGAGACCGCGCCCCATTGTACTGAATGGGATTTGAGGATACACTCAATTCCCCTGACACGGGAGGGTCTGAAACAGATTCCCACATAGGGGGCAGGGCGACTGTACTCTTGCATGACATATTCCTTTCTCAATTGCTGGATTTATCTTTATATCTTTTCCAGAAATTCTGACTTATGGCCAGGATCCAGTAAGGTGCAAACACTGAAGTTTTGTCAATGGTATCTGGAGCTGCAAGTGATCTTACCTCCCTAGTCTAGACCCCATAAATCTTCAGAACCTTCTGTGGAAGATTGGAAAACCCTTTTGAGCTTTTGGGTGATGTTAATAAATAAATAAGTAATAAAAGCTTTATTTTTACCACACCTCTCTGTCAGAAAGACAATTGCAGCTTAGAATTAAAAAGAAAGCATACACTACCCAATATCCCAATTATTTCCTTCCATTAACCATTAAAGCAATACATTAAAATAATCAGAGACAAGCAAATGGGGCTACAGAGTATTCAGTGAAATGGTGGATTCAATTGGTGGCTGGGTTTCCTATTCAGGAAAGCCTGCCCGAAGAAATCCGTCTTGACAGAGCCTTTTTAAAAAGCTGTCCAAGCTGGTAATATGATGGATCTCCTCTGGCAGGCCAATCTGGAAGCGACTGAAGAAAAGATCCTGTGGGTGGTTGCAGTCAACCTGATTTTTATAGGTTGCAGTAGATTCCTCCCAGAGGACCTGACTGCATAGGGAGGATTATACGGAAGGAGGTGATCCCGTAGATAGGTTGGACCCAAGCCATGTAGGGTTTTAAAGTCATTACCAAAACCGTGTACTGCTCCCAGAAACCAATAGGCAGCAAGTGGAGCAATTTTAAGATAGGTGTTATATGGTCACTTCTGTTTTTTTCAGTGACCAACCTGGCTGCCATATTTTTAACTAACTGAAGTTTCCGGGCTAGGCACAAGGTAGCCCCATGTAGAGTGCATTGCAGAAATTGAGTCATGAGGTTACCAGCACATGTACCACAGTTTCCAGGTACCCCAGTTCCAGGAAAGGACTCAGCTGTTGTACCATCAGAAGCTGATGACAACCAGGCCATCTAGGACTGGTTGATGTATCTCAATACCTGGACTAGGGGCCCCACTGTGAGTACCTCTGTTTTGTCTGGATTCAGTTTTAATCTGTTTTTCCGCATCCAGTCCATTACCGCCTTAAGGCATTCATTGAGAGGATAGATGCCATCTTTAGTTAAAGCTGTAGACTACGAGATGAAGAAATATATCTGGGTGTCATCAGCGTATTGATAACACCCCTCTCTTTGTTTCTGAATAGTCTCTCCCAGTGGCTTCATATATATATATATATATATATATATATATGGATACCAAATTTAAACTCCTTTTTTGAAGAGCAAATGTCTGTGAGCATCACCTTTTGGAATCTGCCTGAGAGGAAGGAATGGAGCCATTGCAATGCCATGCCCCTGATTCCTAACTCTCTCAGGCATTCCAAAAGGATATTATGATCAATCATTTTAAGAAATCAGAAGGGAAGAAAGTTCAGTTTCACTGGTGTTCTGTCGCCAGCCCTAGGTTGGCTTTCCCACATGGCCTTAATCTTAAACTATTAAAGTTGGTGCAGGCTTACTACTGAGTTTTAGTGCATACAAAATCAAATCCAAAGGGTATTTCTTCGAAGAGATTTAAATATATTTATATCCCCCATGTTTATAGAAAGTAAGAAAAACATCTTTCACAGATAACAGGAAGAGTGCAGGAGAACACATTACAGGTCTGATGGCTTTTGCCTGTGAGTTTAGATTTTTAAGATTGGTGATGTATTTATTAAAAAGAAAGCTTGAGATAATAAACTGATAAATGCATTAATTTGATTAATCCTCGACTAATCAGTGGAACAGGTTTTGAGGCTGCTGAAGAGCCTGCTATGATGAGTTCTCATCATCATCATCATCATCATCATCATCATCATCATCATCTTATTATTTTATAATCTTATAATCTTTCTCATGCTGGCATCCTGGTGGATTGGCCACCATTTAGAGAAGGTTAGCAACAAACTTTCATTTTCTCTTTCATGATTTGAGTGATGCATAACAGTGAACCTTTCAACAGCATAACTAGAGGATGTCTTAGTGAATGTGGGGCTCTCCAGACTGCCTCTAAGGGGTGGCATGCAGCTGCTCCTTTACTGGCTGGATTGAGGCCATGGCAACCTCACACCATTGCCCTGAACCAGCCTCTGGAAAGTGCTAAAGGGAACCACAAAAATCAGCTCCTATTTGTGCCCTTCCAAGGGTACCATAGCTGTGGCAGCACAGCTTGATTACACCCCTTTGGCGCTGCATCATGTGGATGCAGCACGGAGGTGCGTCATGATGCCACATGCTAAAATGGCACCCTGGGGCAGAGTTAGGGAATCCAGCATGAGGACACTTTACCCTGACCCCGCCCACAGGCCGGCACAAAGTGCCAGTCTGTATAGGCCCTAATTCATCCTGGTTCCTTTTGAAAACTTGCTATAATTGTACAAATGACTCAATATTCATCTAATATTGGCAAACATAGCTGACGTCCTTTTACCTTCAGAGTCAGCCTCAAGTAATTTTAGTATGTTTAACCAGGCTTGGTTTCTGGGTGGGTTCTTACATTCTGCTCATTAGCATTGGAGTCAATTAGTATTTTATACACAGTCACATTATACCCTTCATCTTAGTACTGTATATACTCATGTATAAGTCTAGAAATTTTTAGTCAAAAATGGATCCCCCAAAAGCTGGGTTGACTTATCCAGTAGTCAATGTAAGTACTGTATTTTAACTCTTTCCCATCTCTGAGTAGAGTGGCAAAAGATATGAGTTTAGTCCATCCCAGAAGCACCCAGAAGAAGCACCAACCCACACTACTCTTTCCACCATGATACTGCTTTTGACTTTTTTGAATGCTTGGGTGGGAAAATAGCAGTGGTGGCATCTCTTTGGTGCTTACCATCAAAAGAGTGCTGATAGGATTCAGGATTAGAAGGATTTGAATAAGACTTTTAGGTATGAAGACAGTAAACATCATTCTTTACCTCTTTTGCTACATGTCCCTAACTTTTATCCTTGACTATCCATGAGTCATATCAAAGTCTATATTTGCCCTCGACTTATATGTGAGGTAAAGAGTATATATGGTAATTAACTGGTAAACAGCTAGTATTCTATCCTAAATGTCTTGCATGCATTTACTATCAAAAACATGCACTGTAACATTATTTTTCTAATATATAAAAAACTAAACTCCTCCACGTCAGATCACCCAATCTTTCTGGAATTTCCACAGAATAAAATGATCGGTATTAGGTGTGGCAGCTACAGCATGTCCACAATTCAGGTTGGTTAAGTGCAGGAGAGCTACAATTTTTGTTCCATTTTGTTGCATATGCATAAAATAGATTGAAAGATAGCTGACAGTAATTAAAAAATAATACTTCATTGAATGTTAAACCATTAAACACACTCATTATTAGCTAGTAAACTTGCCCACCCATTCCTGATTATTATGAAATTTATATTTCTATATAAAAGAAACTTCAGTGTACTTAAATTGAGTTTCGTATTATATTGGCATTAGATAATGAACTGTGAGGAACCAAATTGATTGTGATATTGACATGACCATTAACTGTAGTGCATCTGTTGGTTTGTCATCAAATTTTGGTGGCAAACTGTAATGTCAATCTTTTTAAAATAAAACTTGTGGAGAGCAGTGAGAGGTTGGGGCCACACAGTATCCCACAAGGTGCACTTTGTCCACCATGATCTGTATGGATCACTCTTTCATGATGTGTTGAGGGATGCTTGAATTTTATTGGGTCCATGTTTTGAAGTGAATTCACTTAGAGGTGAAATGGACCACCCCAAAGGGATGGTTGAAGCTTCCCCGAGAAAGCTGGATTGGGGCCGTGGCAACTGCATGCTGTGGCCCAAATCTGCTTTTTTGCACTGGCAAAAAGATGGCTTTCCCACCCTGCCTTGGCGTTAAGATGCTGCTGCAGCATGTGGCATGTAAACGCAATGCTTCCGGAGCACTGGGCAGCTTCTGGGTGTCTTGGGACATCTAAACATCATGCCTCCAGGCCGCTGGTGTTTAGAGCCAGTCTGTTTCGCCCCTTAGTCTGCATCTTCTGGGCTAAAAAATGGACCCAATCACCACCAATTTGTGGATTTCTCATTTGTAAGAATTTTTTCATGCTGTTAGCAGTTTATTTTTTTTTGGGGGGGGGGGAGGAATCATGTTTTAGGTAAAAAGTTCAGAGAAGTGTGTAATTTGTGATAA